>OY728143.1:790221627-790889672 GCA_963277665.1 Viscum album | reverse complement strand
GCATAGCCTGTGCAGGGGTGAGTATAATCTACTCAGTAGGGACCCCGAGACCCCCGATGGTCTCCCAGAATCCACAAAGGATAATCCCACAAAGGAAAGATGAAATCACGATGTAACATCTGAAACTACTTTGGTATATGCCCATACATATACCTAAGTCATCAATTCCAGTTCATCTAAAACATTCGAGCCCAAGTACAACACAGTCCACACAGGAAATCACAACCAATCCACACAGTAAAGCATCACTTAATCAACACCGGATATCAAGACAATCTTATCGACGATAAGGATTGAAAGTGAAGATTCATATAACACATGTATACTTCTTTGTAAGACGATAGAGATGATCAGATGTAGCCACTAATTAATCTATACCATCAGACCCACACAAGATCGATAGGTACTAACCCCCACAATGACCCACAAAGGATCGATAGGTAACTAACCCCTGCAATGACCCACATAGGATCGATAGGTAACTCACCCCCGCAATGACCCACATAGGATTGGACCCACACAGGATCTATTGGTGTTGGCCCACACAGGACCACTGAGCGCTGACCCACACAGGATCTGACCCACACAGGATCGGTAGCACTGATCCACATTGGATCACTGAGTGTCGTAGTCATTTTCATTGAATCCACAGAGGATATATGTACAATCGTCATCGTCGTCGCAGTCGTAGCCAGCTATAGGGTTCCCCACACACAGCAAGCTCGTTCGGGAGGGTCCGCTCCACCAGCTGAGGGTCTGATACATCAAATGACACATAGTCCGGAGTTGATGTATCCAAAAGATCCGCATCGTCAAAAGGACTCAACGTCATAGACGGTGCGTCAATCAGACGCCCAGTCTGAGAGTTATTCGCTTTTTCGTCCCAGGGGCCCGGTTGGTTTTTAAGTCGAAACAAACCTGACCATACTCCAACTACATCCAAAACCTCATGCGGAGTAAGAAAAAAGGTCCATCTCACTTATAGTAATCCATCAAAGTCGACGGCTCGTCAATCGGTCGTCCGGAGCTAAATTTATAAGTGTTTCCACTCCGAGGGCGTGTAGGTTTAGTGTACGAACCGATCCGGCCGAACCAAAGTTCTCTGGAACCTTGACTGTAATATACCCGAATGACCCCCTCGATCCAAGTATTGCATCGTAGCTGATGGTTCAACGATCAGAGGTCCACATCTCACGTTATGGGAAAAAGACGGTGAGAGGTCTGGTATGAGGGGGTTCAGGACCTGTCCGAACCCAGACCGGTACCCCCCCTGGGTCGGGCCGAACCGGGTCGACCCGACCCGGGTCCAGGTCCGGCTCTGCTAGCGCGGCCTGGCGCTGGCCAGCTAGCTCAGCCGAAATGGCCGAGCGTGGTGGGGTGCGAGGGGAGGGGGGGGGGGGGGGGGGGCTGCCCCCCGCCTTTTTGTAACTGCGGCCCCCATGTGGGGCCCGCTCTTTTCCCGGCCAGCCGGGGGTCGTAACCCCTGGCTCCTCCTCTAAACCAGCCGGCCCGCTCCGGCCGACTGGCTACTACCGCCACGGGACCGGCATGGGCCGGCCCACCTGCTCCGATTCCGGCGGCCCGGACCCGGCCGCCGGTCCCTGCTCTGCCACGGCCTCCGCCGCAGCCTTGGTCCCGTCCGACTAGCCGGGACGGCACCGCGCCCGTCCGCCACAGCCTGGAACTGGGCGCGGTACCTTTGTAGGTCTCCAGTGTGGTGCAACAGCGCCAAGGATTAGTTCGTCTTCAATGGCATGGCGCGACGACACCGCTCTTCTCCGCCATTCCTTTAATATTCCCTGCGCAGTGCTTCGACACCGTGCCGCCTTACACGTGCCGCAACAAAATCAAACCAACAAGGGGGAGGAGGGTCGGTCGTGTTCGTACGGTCTGACCTCCTCCCGTTTTTGCGATATAAGGCAGCTCAAATTGAAATGAAGAAAGGCGACGGAAGTAATCACGAACAAACAATTAAAATAAACCCCTAACTCAAGCGTAGTCGTCGAAGGAGGTAGTCACGGAAAGGGACGTCGCGGAATTGATCGCCGCAGAAGAAGGCATATCGTCTCTTCACGGAGGAAGGGTTTCTCCCTTTCTTTGAAATGGGAAGGAGGAACAAAGAGTGAGCGTCGGATCATCGATCTCCGAGGAAGGTGTCTCTCACATCGTCGGAGGTCGGCGTTCTTCGCGTTCTTCGTCGAGGAAAAAGAACTTCAAGAACATGAGCAAATTCTCCCAATCCTCTCACAACCCCACAACTCTAATAAAATAAGAGTTTGTCTTATTTTATTTCTCAAGATATGATTTTTGAAATTCAAAAATTAAACAATCAATTAAATTAATTAATTGCAATGTTTAAACCGCCGAAATTAATTGAGGCGTTTCAAAAACAGAAAAACCCAAGGGGTGACTTCCACTTAATAGGGGTGCGGGTGCGTTACTTTATTAAAGAAGGGGGTTTAGGATGAAAATAAATGGTGGTGGTCGTGTGGGCCCCACCTCAAAAATATCCTAACTTGTGGGGGGGATATTGTGGGTCCCACTCCAAACACTTATCTTAGGTTAAACAACTTTATGTAAAATAAAAATTGGTCGCACCATTTTTATTTTATTCCTTTAAATAACCCAAAAAAAAATATAAAAACCAGACCCGAGAAAACGCAACTCTAGAAAAGGTGTTTATAAGAAATTACTGCACTGCGATTCCATCAGTGCCCTCACAATCGATTCCTGCACCGGTTCAATAGTTTGAAAAACCCGCTCGTTCGTTCACTGAACATACCGAGCTAAACTTCGAAAAATGATTCAAGCACACCGGGCTTCGTAATTAGGTTGCCGTCAGAAACAGGGTTCTTGTAAAATCCCAAAGAATATCAAGAAACAAATTCCCTTGAATTTTACGTGTCTTTACACATCCCCACCCCCCATGGACACCCCCACCCCCTATGGATAAACCCCCACCCACATAACACCCCGAACCCCCTGGACGCCCACCTGTGGGTATCCAACCCCACCCCATAGTCACCCCCTACCCCATGGATAGCCTGTCCACCCCCGGGGACATCTCGCCCACCCCCAGGACACCCCTCCCCCCTTGGACAGAACCCACCGATGGGGACAGTCCAGCCACCCTCTATATACCCCAACCCCCTATGGCCTGCCTGCCCACCCCCTGGACAGTCCGCTCACCCCCTGGACACCCCCCTACCCCCTAGAGGGCCCAACCACTACCCATGTACATCCCTCCCACCCACGTGGATAGCCCACCCACCCTGGACACCTTGAACCACCTGAACACCCCTATCCACCCCTCTTGATAGCCCGCCCACCCCCTCCCTATCCCCATGGACATCCCGATCACCCCTATGATCAACCCGTCGACACCCCCAAAACACCCCCACCCCATGGACACCACCCCACACCCTGGACTCCACCCCACCAAAGACACCACCCCACCACCATGGACACCCCCGGACACCCCCCAACCCGTGGAAACCCCCATGGACAACCCCCTTCCTACCAACACACTTGATAGCCCCCCCACGGACCACCCCATGGACACCACCCACACTCACACACACAGATGCACACATTCCCCATAGATATTTTATACCCCTGGACAGGCCCCACCACACCTGTGGACAACCCGCCCACCCCTTGGATAGCCCCTCCCCCCCTGTGGACAACCCCCCCCCCCCACCCCATGGACACCCCGTACCCCCTTGGACAGCCCCTCCAACAGCTTAGACACCCCATACCCCCTGGACAGCCCTGCCCACTACCATGGATAGCCTCGCTGACCCCCTGGACAACCCACCCCTCCCCCAAGATAGCCCCTCCCCCCGTGGACAACCCCCACCCTTAAGGACAACCTGCCCACCCTATGGAAACCCCCCATAGACAACCCACCCACCCTCTGGACACCCTATACACGTAAGGATAGCCCCGCCCTCTCTAGTGGACACCCCTACCCCCTGGACACCCCCCACCTCATGGACAACCCCACCCACCCACGCTGGACAACCCACCACCCCCATGGACTGACCCCCCCTGGACATTCCCCACCCGTTGGATAGCACCCACCCTCAAGGATACCACCCCACACCCCTGGACTCCCCCCCCAACCACTGGACCTCCCATACCCATCTGTAATCCACCCCGCCCCATGGACACCCCCTGGTAAGCCTTCCCAACCACATGGACACCACCCCACCCCACCCCCCGGACACCCCCATAGACAGCCCACACCTAGAACACCACCCCACCCCCTGGACACCCCCATCGACATCCCCCCCCACCACCACCACAATTGATAACCCCCCATAGACACCCCCATCTCCCCGAACAACCCCTCCCCTATGGACACCCCTACCCCCCTTGAAAGCCACCCCAAACCCCTAAATAGACTCCAACCCCCAGAATTCTTAATTTAATTCTTTATAAATTCAATTATCTTATGAATTATGTGTTAATGGTGTATGGTAATAATTTTTGTATGTGTAAAATTTCATTAATTACCTTATGAATTAAGTGTTAATCTTGTTAAAGATGTATGTAACTCTAACTTTGATTGTATCTCAGAAATCTGAGTGTCCTCTCACTATTATGAGATGTCTCTACCCATGAAATTGAAATGGGATAGTTTGAAGAGCCGTTGTCATGTGATGATTGAAATGAGGAAAACTATGTCATGGTTGGAAGAGTATACTATTTTTTTGCTATATTGAAGGTGTTTTTTGTTATAATTTATGTGCAAATTGTTCTATTTTAATTGTTGTTTGCAGCTATGTTTGCAGGTGTATGCAGTGGAGAGAATGGGTGGCGGCTATTCTGTTCCTTGAAAAAACACTATACCAATGGTTTTAAACAGTTCATATAGTACTTTAGGTGAATATTTTTACCAATGGTTCAAAACTGTTGGAATACTGTATTTATAGAAAATTTTTACCAATAGTTTGAAGGAACCATAAGTAATATTATATATCAACGGTTTCAAACCATTCGTAAAATATATATAATATATTATTCTAACTATTTATAAACCAATGGTATAAATATATACCAATAGTTTCAATAGAAGTGTAGGCATACTTAAGGGTACAGTGTCATATGCCAACAGTTATAAGAAAACTGTTGGAATAGGCCATTTGCAACGACTTAATAGCCAACAGCTTACAAAACTGTTGGTATATAGTATACCATTGGTTTTGATGCCTATACCAATGATTTCAAACCATTTTTATATATTGTATTTCTATTATTGTTGGATCTCAATATTTTTCAATGATATGACATTGACCTATATATCATCATTTCTGTTTGAGGAAGGAAGAAATAACAAAAATAGCATTTTGAACTAGGTACGGGCATTATGAGTTTATAGTAATGCGTTTTGGACTGACTAATGCGCCCTCTTCTTCTATGGATCTAATTAATTTAGATTTCATGTAATATCTCGATGATGTTGTTTTTTATAAATGATATCCTAGAATACTCGAAAATCGACAAGGATGGTGAGAATCACTCCCATATTATTGTAAAAACTCCTAGAAGAAATGAATTATAGTCGAAGTTTAGCATGTGCAAATTTTTGTTTAAATCCATTTATATTCATGTTCATATTGTCTCTAAGGATGAAATCATAGTTGATCATACGACGATAAAGTAAATACAAGAATGTCTCATGCCAACGAACATAACCACAATAAGTAGGTTTATTGGAATATCAGGTTACAATCAGTGTTTTGTTTTTAATTTCACCTGATTAGATCACCTGCAAACCATGATCACATGTAAATGAGTTAATTTTATATTCATTAATGTATGTGTAGAATGCTTTTGTATTTGAAAATAATACTATTCATTACTCGAATTTTGACTCTTCCATTTTCAAATGATGTATTTTTGATATATAGTGATGCATCAAATAATGATTCGGGTTGCGTCCTTATTCAATATGATAAGGTTATTACTTATGCATCAAGGCTATTAAAGAGACAAGATAAAAATTTCCCAACATTTGATATGTGTTTATTGCCATAATCTTTTCTCTTAAAATGTTGAAAAATTATCTTTATAATGAAATATGTGAGTTATATACATATGAAAACAGTTTGAAATAAATTTTTACAAAGAAATAACTCTACATAAGGAAATAGAGATGATTGGGGTTACTCAATGAATATTATTTTTCAATAAACAACAATTGATTAAAGTAAAATAAGGTAGAAGATACATTGAAATAGAATGATCATGTACTATTGACCCAAATGATGATTGAAATTTATCCTATATTTATGGATCTAATAAAGATAGATATGGGAATTGTTATAAAAGGGGAAACATATTTCTTCATTAAAATTATTATTAAACCATATTTACTCAAGAAGATACAATTCTCTCAATAGGATGATTGAAATCTACAAAATAAAATTAATGTTGATAAGGATGAATGATTAGAAAACTTCGGGTATGAGGATAAGTTTAAGAATTTTTTGGAATAGGTTATGTGTTTCATCAATACATGACCTAAAAAAGGGAACCATTAGACGATGATCATAGCTCAAATGTCTCTATACACTATGGTATCAAAAATATATATAGATATATGGAGGAACATTTTTGGTGGGATAACATGAAGTGAGAAGTTATTGACTATGTATTAATTTTTCTAGTTTGTTAAAAAGTGAAGGCCTATAGACATTATCCTAGAGGGGTCATGCAACCTAAATATATTTTTATGTGGATGTGGGATGAAATTGTGATGGATTTTGTCACATGAAAACTGTGGAATGATTTAATGAATGATGAAATATGAGTAATTGTTGATCATCTCACAAAATAATCACATTTACATACTATAAGAGAGGATTTACCACTTGACCACATTATAAGACTATATATTAATGATGTTTTAAATCATAATGGTGCACCTCTATCGACTGTGTCTCGTCAAGATCACTGATTTACATCAAAATTTTGGAGAAGTCTCCAAAAGTTTTTCAATACTGAGCTTCCTATGAGTACTGCTTATCTGACCCATGTCAAAGAACATTCTAAAAAGACTATTCAAATACTAGAAGAAATGATGATTTCATGCTCTAATGACATTGATGGTATGTGGGATCAGTACTTTTCTTTTCTGGAATTTTACCAAATAAAAAATTTACCATTAGAGAATTCAAATTAAACCTTATAAAGAATTATATTGTAAGTGGCATCGAACTCCATCAAGTTGGTATGGAGTTGGAGAGAGTAAACATATAGGCCCAGAACTTATGTAAGAGTCAATTGTAAAGGAAAAGAAAATTTAGGCCTATATTTCAGCATCCCACAGTAGGATAAAGAGTTAAGATGAAAACCAGACAAATGATTTTGAATTTCATGTAGGAGATCAAGACATTCTAAAGGTATCTCTTTGGACAAGTGTCTTATGTTTGTTATGAAAGATAAAATAAGCCATATTTATATTGGAACCTTTGAAATTTGGGGGAGATAATGAGATGTAGCTTACCGTTTAGAAATTATACCAAGTCTCTCTGATGTTCATAATGTTTTCCATGTGTCATTTTTAAGGAAATACATTCTAGACACAACACATGGACTCACCTATGAGGAAATAGTTCAAGAAGATGATATTTATTACTGTCAAGAGAATATCAATATTCATTACACAAGTGAGCAGGTATTGAGAAATCAAAGTACCCATCTTTTAAAGGATATTTCGATAAACAAAAAAATGGTGGAAGAAATGTGGGAACCCAAGGATGTTATGAAGAATAACCACCCACTTATTTATAGGGAGAAATATGAATGAAAAATTTCATGGATGAAATTTCATAATGTGGGATGAATATAACACAACAAACATTTTATGGAATGTTTCCCTTAAATGAATTATATTCATTAAATAGTCTATATTCCTTGAAACACTAAGTCATTTTGATACAACACATTGTTATTTATAGGATAAATTAATAACCTATCCATTAATCATAAATTTTCCACTTTTTTGGATTGAATTGTTTTAAAAAAAGCTTACATAGTTGCAATCAGTGTTATATTTGGAGTTTGAATGAATCGAGTTAATTTTCGGTGAATAGGAACATACCATATTTATTAGTAACATAACTATGAATAGTAACCTACCCATATGAATAAGAATATATCCCTTAAAAATGGAAACCTTACCCATGAAGGTTTAAACAAAATTAAGGCACCAAAAAAATGATGATGGATATTTTATGTGTTGGATTTTTTTAATTAAATGATGATTTTAATTAAAAATAAAATTACTAATGTTTTGATTTTTTTTTAAAAATGGTGATCATTTCAGGATTCTAAACCACAAAAAATGTATACAGTGATTTTTTTGGTATTTTTCTGAAATACTTTATTTCTTTGTGAATATTACAACATCAAAAATTATGATAAAATATAAATACATGATTTATTGAGTTAGGGATGATTTCCTCCTTAGATAATCACACTTGTTTCAAACTAAAATGCACTTATTACTATTTTTTGTCATGAAATCATCACTCTTTCTTTTCGTATAGAAAAATAATAAACTAATGAATAAAATATTAAGAAAACCCTCTATCTCTCTATTATATAAACCACCCCACCCAATTTTCCTCCCACACCACTCAAACATTAATTCACAACTATGTTATACCAAATAAAAATCCCAAGCCCCACCCCCCTCGTCCAAGACCATATATTCTCATCAAAAGGCCAAAAACAATGCTCGTAAAGAGATTTTGATGGAGGAGTACTCAAGAGCTGAACCTGTCTTCCTTTTACATTCTACTTCTTTTATAAGATCCTTTATTTTTTATCTCTCCTCACATCCCCTCATTTAAATGGAATGATAATTATTTTAACTTAGATGAACATGAATTTTTTTATGCTAATGGACTATTTTTGAATCACTTATCCTTTCACCCGCTTCTTATACTAAAAATGAAATCTCCATCCGAGATGTGTTAATTTATCATCGTCAAGGAATATAGGATTTTAATTTCTATTACAATCTTAAATAGTTTTCAGGAAATATTTTTTATTATTTAATCATATCATTATATATGTTTTTAATAATATAAAAATTTCTATATGTCTTTAATAATATATATTAACAATTCCATTAACTTTTATCTAATGATTATTAGTCATTATTTATAAACAAAATCATTATAATATCATTTATATCTATTTAATATCACTAATAGTATATATTAATAGTTCTGTATGTTTAACCACATTTGATATGAACTTACCTTCATGAATATAATTAAACCTATCATGAAACCAATGAAAAAAATACTTCTCAAATAATAAAATTGAACCTCGTAAACCCGTAAAACAGAAATGAAATAACCTACTAAGGTTACAATAAAAAAAATAATGTAAAATATGATCATGAATTTTTTTAATTAATGATATTGAATTTTATTATTCAGGTCATTATGATCATTTGAAAACTCCTTCGGTCCTAAGTTATTGGGTTTCTCCTTTCAATTTTCATTCTGAGAAATACTTATTTTTCACCACTTATATATTGTATGTGGTGTATTTTTTTACAATTTGATATATAATATCATGATTATATATATATTCACGGTATTCAATGATTCAGTTGATGATTATTAACTCGATTGATTACAATGTTGTAAGGGACTTTGTTTCGGTTTCTATTTCATTGTGATTTACTAGGTATTGTGCACATAATCATTCTTATGTGGTGTACCTACTACACTGTTGAGATATTTTTTCATTTAAAAATTTAAATATATTATATATCGATATTCTAGTTTCATGGATATGATTATTTACTTAATCTGTATTCCATTTTACAGAAAATATTTATTTACAATGCTTTTTTAACTTGAGAAATATTGGTAAATATGTAACCTCTACTATATATGGATATTATAAAGGAATATTATACTTGTATTAAATATATGTATAATGAATGTTCTGGAATTGAAGTGATGGTATGTTCCCTCTATATCCCCTTGATGCATTGGCATGTCTCCTGATACAAGTCAGTTGGAAACAAACACTTCGAGTTTGATTCCAAAACAGAATTAGACCGTCATATACCCAATGAATTTAAATGTTTCAACGGTATATTGGTATCATGTTCCAGATACGTGGGGTCCAATTAATAAACATTCTCTATATTAATTTTCATAATTTTTTAAAAATTTGATTTCACTATAATAATATCATGGTGTGTAGTTAAATTCTCAGTTTATTATTGCCGTCTGTTTATACTTTATTTACCATGAAAAATTGACAATGAAACTTTGATCCAGATTCATCTATCTGTAGTCATTCATCCACTATTTTTAACCCTTATAGAGCATTTGGGCTCACGCCATTAATTTTTTTACTGTCAATAGGTTATAAAGATGAGACCATATATTGATTTCTCGTGGATACAGTATTTTAGTTTTTGTTATGTATTGTATTTTCTAACATTTTCAAATGTAATATGATTTACATGTATGTATCCAGTTTGAATAATACAACATAAGTGATCATTCCTTAGAGATTTAATTAATTGTAATCATGCCAATGTAATACGTAATGCAACAGCTCTAGGTTTCTAGGGTTGAGGTGTTACAATTTTTTTACCCTATGTATTTTGGGTATAATGTTTACATTATGGATTTCCAAGGCTCTTAAACTGAACATTCCTTTGGGATTTTTTTCCTTGTAATAATGAGAATTTAATATAATAAATCACTATATCTAATATTCATTGGTTGAGGAATTAAATATGATACTATAATTATAATATAAATATTCCTATATATCATTTACTTTTCATTCATTTAAAATATAATAGATAAATGAAATTAACATTCATATGTATGTATAATCTACCATCTCCATGAATGATACATTTAATTTTTTTCTAAAAATATTATGGATTACTATAAATACATATATATTGTATATATATGATAATTAAATTAGGGATTACATTCTATATACGATCAAATTATAATCAACATTAGATGAAAAAATATCTTCTTTTAAAATACATGAAAATCTAGTCAATTATCACACAAAATATCTATAATAATCAATGGTGGTTAACAAATAGGTAATAAGATATAATAATATGATGATATATGATATTAATAAAATTATTATGTTTTAGGAATATGTTATTGACACGTGTAAGACCATTATATAGGAGGTTAATGGTTGTTTACCCAATAGGAAACCCAAAGAATGAGATTCTTGTCTCACTTTTACTTTTCTGAGGATCATATCCTAATCACCACATATTAATTATCTTTTTTATATATTGACCATTTTTATATTATATCATGAATTATTTTATCTTAACTGTATTTTATGTTTAAATTCTAAATTTATAACCAAAGTGGATTTATCTTAAAATATTCCATGTGTGAAAGAATTTTCATAACTAGATTCCTATTAATTTATTTATATTAATTAATTGTTTAAATTAGTATTCTATAATTATTTTTGTAGTCACTTTTCACAATATATTATTTTACTTCCATTTTTTCTATGGATTTACATTTCACCTAAATAATGTATTCATTGATTTAATTTTACATCCGTTTTATCATCATATCAATGGTTTACTTCACATTCTAATTATATTCAGGATTTTTTAACCATGAAATACCATTTGTGAAAATTATATGAACATTATTTAAGAAATCTTTTTATTTACATCTCATTTGGTCATTTTTGACTTTTTTCAATTAGTAGTACCAATTTTTCATTCATGGGCACTGAAAATGTTTTATATTTATTGTTACCAAAAAATGAAATCATTTTTCTCTTTAGTCGGTGAAAAAATATTTCTCTAAAAAACTTGTATAATAAAAATGTCTTCCAAAATATTTCTAAACATTAAGAAAATATAAATTAAATAGTATTTACTATTTGTTTATTTAAAATATTTATTGAATAGAGTCTTCTTGTCTCTTTTTGAACAAGGAACCTTTCAGACCATTTTTTTATGGAAAAAGGAATGTTTTTACCACATATGACATGTGCAAATTTTCCCATCATTGTTTCATAGAAGAATACTTTGAAATCTTAAAATTTATATTTTTAAGGAAAATAAATATAAAATATATTTTAAATGAAAATGATTTTAAAAAATGAATATATATATCAATAATGTATTAAAAATAAATTTTTATATTATTTTTTCCCGTCAATTACAACAATAATGTATATTTACTTTAATTGGGATATGTTTTATTGATAATATCACAATACATCATCTGGATGTTTTTTGACTGATTTGACTAATTATAGAATTGAAATTCCTTTCCATAATTCCTTTATTACCCCATTCAAATATTTAATTTCCTATTGTTTTCCAATAAAAAATTTCTTATACTAATCCATATATTTATCATGAATATGGTCTATTACAAAAAAGTATATAATATGTAAAAATTGGTTTTAGATTGAAATTTATTTAAAGTGCTTGAGAAATATTGAAAAATCTATATCCATTAATCAATACATATATTTAGTAATGTACATTATTAAATAAATTATCTGATATATTAATAATATTTTGTATATTAATACATGGGTAGGGCCTATTTATAGATATACACTCAATAGATCATTAGTCTTCTGAGAAGAATATTTTCTCTAAAATTGAATAGTTTATACATTATAGAAACTAAATATTAATGGTAAAATTACTATGTAAGAAGAATACATGGCTTTAAATAATTATGAAACAATTTAATTTATTTTATGTTATTCATATTTATCAATGACAATTTTTTACCATATAAATGGATTTCTCTCATTATCAATTCATTGATTAAATTTCTGGTGATTCTGTTATTTTAATTTTTATATTGATAATGACTTATCAATTTATTTAAAGGACTTCAGTATTTATTTACTACATTTTTATAATTTTCAAAAACTTCCTTCCCATTGTTGTTATTTCATAGAATGTTTCTTTTGTTATGATATTTTCATATTGATTATTCTCATTGATTCATTATTGATTTCAATGTACTCTTCACTTATGTAGCATTTTAGATAATGATTATTTTTTTCCTTTACCAAAGAATCGTAAAAGTGTAATAAAAAATATATTCAAGGACAAACTATAACTAATAATGTAGTTTTTATACTTGAATGAGAAAGATATAATTAATTAGTGTATTCATTTGTAAAACACGATTTTGGTTTGTATCTGATTTAACAAGGTTGGTAAATTTTTTACTCTAATAGGATGAATTTTACATTTATATTATTCCAGTTTAATTGTATAAGTCATCACCTCTAAGAATTTAGGGGCCAGTTAGATACAGTTGGAATTATAGTCTGTTTAGTAAAAACCATGGGAATTAGATTTATGAAAACCATGATTATAGAACATATCTCTGATTTTGTATTTTAGTATAGGTATAGAAAAAACAAATTTTTTAGTTTGATGAATATTATTGTGTTTTTTGATGAATACATCCATATATAGATGCTACAAGTGGATGTGGTTTTGTTATAGATGAACCATTGGGTAATAACTTTAACATGTTGAGTCGATCATGAATCACCATAACCTCAAAAACATTAAATACATCACAAATTTTTTAAAACTACTTGGTGATATAATTAGAATAAATCATATTTTACTAGAAAACCAATATAGTGGATTTGAATTGATAATGGCAATAAATGTACTAAGTTAAAATTGATGTGTCTTTGATTTAAAATAACTATTGATGATAAAGACATAATAACATGATTATATGGATGTTACAATATGATGATTGATTATCACACTAATGTTATTTGTTTCAGTAAATTCCCCCATCTATAGGATAAAATATTAACCAATGAACAACCTATGGTCCAATAAATTGATAATGTAATTATATATCATGGTTTCATTTATAACCCTTCTAAAAAGGCTATTTAATTACTAACATTATTTTAAGAATTTATATCATATTTATTTTTGAAATTATGTTTAATATGGTTTTAGTATTTAAAAACATGTATGTGGAGTGATAACCCCTAAAATTTGGAAAGACCGCATGATTTGACCTCATTACATATGGGTAATAGGGGTTTATCTTCTAACACTAGCCAATATAATGTCCATGTTAATGTTTCATTGTTTTTTTTATAAACATGAAAAATAGATATTAATGATGAACATGTAGATTTTCTATGTATAATTAACTATTAATATATTAACAATATTTTCACTTAAGAATAGTTTTAGATATAAATATTTACATGTCACTCTTTTATGAGCATTAAGATCCGTTAAAATTGTATTTTAGTGTTTCAGAAACCAAATATAACATTGGAATATCCATTTTATGTAGCAAAAAATGAATTTAAAATTGATCGAACCATAAAAAAGGAAGAAAATGTATTTATAGAAGTATTACATGGATGTATATTTGATTACATTCATGATTAATTAAATAATTCCTCATTGTTTGAAAAGTTATCATAAAATAAAATGAGTTCATAATACCTTAATTTGTGTTGAATCAATAGTATTTTATGTTGTCAATGTTTTAGGGATTTGAGGCTATCAACATTTGATTTATAGTTATATTGGTATTTATTTATTATCCCAAAAACTCTATAAAAATATTTAAGGGTTTCCCCCATATAAATATATCTACATTCGAAAAATGTTCTTCTATACTGAACCCTATTTATATGAAAAATGATATGATATTTTTTAATTTTTAATAAATCTTATGAAGCGGATATTTTATAAAATCATATAAAATTTCATATTTCTACATAGAAAATAAAAAACATTTTATTACCAAGATCATGTTTTAAGTTGTGAGGACCAATTTAATTATACTGGGGAGAATGTAACGGCCCAAAAAATATAACAGTGTAACTTTTATTCAATAGATTGTATAGAACAAAACACCAATTTCTAATTGGAATACGATAACCCAAAAAATTATTATATATTTTCTATTTTAAAAATATTAAATATATTATATATCTTTCAATACACACAATACAAAGTTATATTGTGTCGCACACAACAAATACATTCTTCTATATTTTGTGAGGTTTACCGAAAAAATATATATTTTAAAAACGTTATTATTTAATAAAATAAGATATAACCTATCAGAAATATTATCAGTCATAAATTGGATTTTCTCAATTTTGATGATATGTGGTTTAAAAAAATATAAAATAAATTATTTTCTTAAAATTGATTATAAATTAAGATATAAAATAATTGAATATAATATATATATATTTATTCTTATAAATTCTATTTCACCATAATGAGTTATATTAATTAATATTAGTGATTGATATTAATGTAATATATAAGTTATATATTCAGTAATATATTTTCTAGATTAATTTGGTAGATTTGATATGAATAAAATTATAATAAACACGGTTTTTCATATAAAAATTAATATTTTTATAATTTTAATTAACTTCCTTTTAATAGAGAACCAATTTTAGACAAAAATTTAGAACTTTTAAAATTTTAAATATTCTTGAATCATCTTCATATATGGAATGGAAACATAAAAATTATCTTATGGTGATTTTTTCCATTTTTAAATGATTGATTTTTTGATTCATAGTGATCAATGAGGAATTTTAATTCAAAACTATTTTTTATCAAGTTTATTTATAATGTTAAATTATAATTTCAATTTGTATTATAGTTAAATTGTATCCATAATAAAACAAATTAATCAAATTTACATTATTGGAATCAATTTAAAAATCAAATTAGATATAAAAACATAGTAAACATTTAGACATTTTTACTTCAAAATAACACTTTTTCATCAAATCTATTAAATTAAATATCAATTAATTTATAATCATTAAACTATATGAATATTGTGAAATTGAATCCTTATTTGGAATCATTATAATTTATAGTGTATATATTTGTCAACAAATTTTTTGACCGAAAATATAAGTGTATGTTAATAAATTAAATTATAATGATTAGGAGAAGATTTTTCATTACAAGGAAATAGAATTTAAAATTATGGTCAAAATTACTTGATATTTCATGAACCAACCTAGAATTACATCATACTAAAAACATGATAATGTCTTCGATATGTCCCAAAGGGAATTACCAATCCCCAGAAGTTGGAAACTAGTGATGGGCCTCAATAGAAATCATGTTGGAATAATTTCTTCCCAAAGAATAACCATGAAAAAATAAATAAAGGAATCAAACATACCATGTTGAAAATGAAAAAAATAGATCATAAATAAATACAAAAGATGATCCAGTGATTGATACAACTAATAAATAAAAAATATAAATTAAATACAAAAACAAAACTGGAATATGCCAACAAGATCTCTATGTGGCCTCTTGGTCACCTCTAACCGAAAGATCAACTGCTCAACCAATGAGTACCTGAACCAGAAACCTAATTAAGAAATATGACCTACAAAAAAAATTGGGTCTACCAACACCAAGTGGTATAAGTAGTATGTGATCATGAGAGCTTAGTTGGAAATTACCATAGAATCCATGTTTTCACTTTCCTAATAAAATCCCTTAACACTAGGTTGAAATACATATGTGAAATTGTTTTTCCTCATTTGAAATAGATAAAAACTATTTTAATTTCACTTAAAACATTTTACACAATTCGGCCATTTTAAAAATGGGATAATGTTTTAAAACCAAATCCCAAATCGATGAATACCATGCAATATTGAAGATAAATAAATTGTACATGCTGAAAACTAAATGTAATAGAATGTAAAAAATAATATTCAGATAATATCTTCAAGTGATCCAATAAATACATCATGAGACCCCTAGACATACTTAGTTTCAAACCACCAACCATCGTATGGTGAATCTAGTATGTCTATAACCAATTGGACTCTCACATCTATTTAATCCAGTGGAACAACACACCTGAACTCTTAGAGATCTTGGAAGTACTAACCTATCTAATCAGTACTGGCGAGTTATAATCACTTTATCCTCTAAATTACTCCCATGAACCCATGATAATAGTTATCTATGTATGTGGGAGGCCTTCAAATGCAATAATCACCATACCTTCCATCGCCGCACTTGCCTACCATAAATATGGAAACCACTATACGATTACCCATAAATAGAAATCCAAACCACAAAATATCCATATATATATATATATATATACATTTCACATAATGGATGGTTCTAAGTGGGTAGTCATATCATATCAACATTAAAACCACTCCACAAAACACATTACGTTGCCAACTGGATGTTCATATTTTCCAAACCACAATTATTTCCCAATATTCTATAGTATCAAACTGGCCTTAAACTTCTTAATCAAAAATGCATTTAATTTTTTTCCACAAAATATTCCAATGTCTTTACTAAATATTTATATTAATTTTACAATGAAAATTGGTACCTTATATCAAAACATTAAGCAAAGAATATTTCTTTTCCAAATAGACCAAACATTCAAGAACACGTTCGAAGTAGCATTTTGAGATTTTTTAATACTACATTTTCCCATTTTTGAAAGCATTGAAACCATTTTATGAAATATGAGAGGAAAGAGAGAAGAGAATCCTTAATAGAATAGCGTTTTAGAGTTCCACAATCATATAAATGCACATCCATGTGTGTACTGAGTGCACTCATGTATGTGCCAACATACAATGACACCCTATATGTGATTAAGAACCCCTTTTCGAAATCAATTTCATAAAAAACACATTGATTCTAAAACAAACCCAAAATTTTTATTTAGTATTAAATTCCTAACAAGTCATTCAAAATAAAAAGAATCCATATAAAAAACATAACCAATTAAATTTTGAAGCCACAAAAGATATTAAAATCACAACATCTTCAATGTCCACACATACTATATAATTTACCAAAACAAAACATGGTAAAAATCTCATAGCAAGGCATAATTTTAGTTTTAATGAACATGTGACAATTTAAAAAACAAATTGGTTTCATAAATACATAGAAATATTTAAATCATTGTTTTAAAAACTAATTTTAATAATTATTACTGACTAAAAAACAATAAAAAATATATATAAATGTACCTTATTGATGTGAGAATAATATTTAAAAATTAATTGAAAATAAGAAATAATGAATGGGTAGTGCCATAGTGGAAAAATAAGGAAATTCCTAAATCATAAGAGTGAGAACACAATAAAACTCTTGGAGAAAGAAGAACTTTTCCCCTCCTGAAGATCCTCACAACCTAGAACAAATGTAAAATGGATTAATAAAAAACCATAACCATAACGGTTCTACCATTAGTGGAAACCTTAATATAAAACTAATAAATACTGATAAGAAAACTGAAATAATATGAAAAAGGAAGAAGCACATAAAATCATACCTTACAATCAAAGGAGGATCATCATGAATGGAGGAGTAGTGAAGGGAAATGGGTTTAAAGAACCATTTTGATGTCAAATTCAACCAAAAAAGAAAAGATGAAAAAGGGTTCAAAGGGTAGGAGTGTAGAATCGGAATTTAAACATTTAAAATTTCATTGTTGCTCACATGTCTTTTCTACAGGTTTTATCAAATATTTTTCCAAATCATGCTGAAGCTCCTGTCTAAGACAGGAGCAACCACCCAAATAACCCACACGGTTTGAGAAACAATTCTCAAATTGTGTAGTAGCTTCTTCAATTCTCTAGGTCATCCTAATGGTTACTTGGAATGAAGATCATAGATTTAACTTACCACGTGGTAAATGAGAGCATCCCCAAACCAGTAAAAAATTCCAGAAACTAAAATATTTTAACTATTAATCAACTTGTCCCTTGAACAAAATATCCCAGAACATTAAAAGGATAAAATAATAGAGATTATGAGGGTATGGTGTGATAATTATACCCACCACTAACAGTTTCTTTCCCTAAAATTTCCCCAAGATATAGGCTGATAAAAACAAGAACCCATGCCTGATAAAAAAACCATCAATCACATGGTGACTGTACTCTCCACAATTCATACCCTAATGATTAAGGGGTAACCAAAAGTTAAAATTTATTGGAGAACAGTAGAGTGTTTTCTCACCAATAAGATAACAAATAGCACATGAACATCAAAACATAAAAAACAACACCAAAATGAAACAAGAATCCCATTTTTTTGTGATATGGTAAACTAGGACCCTATTATCGAACCAAAAGTCTCCACATTAACTAAATAGAACACTTACAATAATATGGAACTAGGTAACTCCACACCTAAACACATCAATCCTTTCCTCAAAACCAATCGACATTTCTAGGACCTAAATGTAAAAACCCCAATTAGGAATCAATGAATACCAGGACAAAAGGACGAAGGAACTCCATAAAGAACCAAAAATCATTTCACATAAGTTCGGAAAACCACACTATCAGAACTAAGAATTTCCCACAACAATCTATGATTAAAAAAACTATGGGCGAGAAATCCCACAAATAAATCTTAAGATAATTATAAAAACACGTTTCATTCTTATATAAAAGCCAATAATTTAATAAATAGTACAATTGAAAACAAAACCTAAACCAACCCATAATAGGGCCAAACACACTTCATGAAAAATAATAGTTTAAAAAATCAACATTAATAAATGTACACCATCTCGGATTACAATAGAAGTAGTTCATCACACTTTTAAAATGAAAATATGAAATTTTAATGGAAAAAATAAAATAAAAAGACAAACATTGGATACTTACTTTACAATGTTTAATATAAAAACCGGCCATGGTTTCACACACCTCTAACCATTCCTAATGTTCTATCAGCCTCAAGTTGAGACATGTAGATAGATCTCAATTAAATAAATAATCTCTAATCTCAAAGTCAAGCACCTGAATCCTATGACCTCTTTCATTCATGATGTGATGCCTCCTTCATTTCATCTCCAGATGACTCAGACACCCACAACAATGTCACATCATTAGAGGGATGTGATAAGATGGATTTGAATTCCCAAACAGGATAAAATAGTGTTGGACAAGTGAATGATCAAATAAAATGGAATCGAAAACCTAAAAAGGATACTTTCTATATATATCTTCCTTCAACATTCACTCCTCTCTATATCTGGAACCTTTACAAATAATGAGAGACCCGGGATTGCCTACTACCTCTACTCTAGGAACCAGTTAATCTAAAAATTATTCATTTACAAACATATCAAAATAAACATTCATCGAAATGAGGAAAAACATGTTGATATCTATATGAAGACCCTGATTCATATAGATACATTCAATAGATCCTATGACACCACCTCCGGTGAAATGAAAACCATCTCCTTGGAATAGTCAACAAAGGCCTTAATCGTCCTCTTCCCATATAGGATACCCATGAGATTTTCATTTTTCTTCTTCAACTCCTCATGTATGAAGTATCAGACAAAATGTACTTAAAAACATCCCATGTCATCCCATCTTGTAGTGATATCCATGTCAAAAACTCTAATTCATACAATGAAAGACCCTCAAACAACCCCAAATAGTATGAACTGTACCACCTTTCAGAGATCCCAAATAACTGAAGACACACTCAACTTATTCAAGACAATAGACAACCTATAATGAACAAAGATCACCATGATGAATATAAAACATTATAGAAGAATCAAATATTGGGAATTATTACTTATAAATTATGGAATCCCTTCACAATGGCATTTTTTGAACCATACAAAAAAACCAATTTCAAACCAAAGAAAAATATGAAAAACACATACATCCAAAAACTACCATCTCAGAATCCAAATAAATATGAACTGAAAAAAAAATCCATTCAAAATACATCATTTTTATTTAAATATCCAAACCACATTCCAAGGACACCTTTTACAATCAAACACACATTATAAAACAAAAACTAATTTCAAAATTCATTTTCATAATTGGAAATCTATTTGGAGGAACATAGCCAAGCCTCTAAATTCCATTACACTCTAATAGAATACACTAAATTATTGTACATGTGTTCAATAATTTCAATCCATTGGTTAAACAAACACATCACACACTCATACCCTTACATGGGTAAACGTTCATAAGAAACACCAACATGCATCCAAACCACTTCCTTTGAAAACTGAAATGTCCAAAAAATTATAACAAAATAGAACATCCATTAAAACCTTTTCTCCAATGTAAACTATTTAAAAGAAAGTATTTAATTATCATAATCAGTTTATTTTTCAAAGGTCTCATTGCCCCAACTGAAACCATGAAGAAGCATAACATCCACAAAACTACTGGAAGGCGGAACTAGCATTTATGCCCAACCTAGAGACATGGTAGTGTGACATGCCCCAATTATGAATGTACACTAAGAAGAACCAATAATGAGGAACCTGGAAATCACCTAGGTAACTACACCATGTTAAATAAAAACATGAAACCAACTCACATCTTTTGGATTTTCTTTGTCCAAAACAAATTAGAACGACTCAAATCCAAGAAGACATCTATTATCTATGGTCTCATCATGAGTGGTGGTGAAAAGGCACTGAACCATAATCTACCTCCAGACTCTGAGAGCCCTAATCTTCAGTTACCATAAACATAAAATAATAATGTACATCTACTAATATAATTTTTTCACAAGCCATCCTAGGATTCCATCCGAATTGAGACCTAACCTGATCCACAATATCGACAGAAGGGCATCCGGATTCACATAGGTTTCAAACTAGTATTGAGAATCAAACGAAATAAACTGGGAATAGTTTAAACACAATATATAACTAATATATAATCAAAAAACTAATTAAGAAGAACATGGATTAGGATCTAACAAAAAATCAAAAATAAATACAGAATATAATCTATATACATATACAACTAAACAGAAATAATAAAAAATCAATAAAAAAATTAAACAATACTACACCAACAAGATATCAATGTTGCCTCTTGGTCACCACCAACCACAATATGAACACCTCCATCAATGACCACACATACCATGAACTAAAGAAAGAAATATGACCTTCAAAATAGATCAGGTCTACCAACACTATGTGGTTGATGTAGTGTGTGATAATGAAATCTCATTCTGAAATCACCAATAAATATCTATGTGTTCTTTCTCAAAAACAAACCATTAACAATATTTTTAAATATATATATATATATATAATTAATTTTTTCATTTAAAATGGATAAAAAATATTTTCCGTTCTTTTAAGTACATTTCCCATGACACCTCCATTTATAAACCAATCAACTATTTTAAAACCAAAATAAGAAACATGGAATACCTATCATAGATCAAAATAAACAAATAGTGATAGATGAAAACTAAATGATAAAACATAAACAAAAAAAAAGATAATATTCATGGGTGATCTTATGAATCCCAAAATTGACCCATGGTTGATTATGGTTGTGAACCAACATTCAACGTATTGTGAAACTCATAAGTATGTAACCAACTCTTCGACCAAAATTGACCGATCAAGTGACACAACCCCCTAAAATCTTAGAGATCCAGGGGTACCAAATGGAAATAATATACAGGGTATGTGGTATCACATAGCATGAGTGACTCACCTTAACTACCATCACCACACTTGCCAACACCAAACAAAGACACCACTATACGATTACTCACAAATGAAATCCACCCTGTAAAGGTTCCCTATAAATGTATATCACATCTTGAAAGGTCCTAATCATGTTATCATATCATTAAATATTCAAACCATTTCAAAAAAATACATTGTGTTTCCATCGAGGAGTTCACATATTCCAAACTACAATTATTTATAAATATTTAAAATTTCAAACTGAGCATTAAACATTTAAAAAATTAATTTACAGAGTCAGTTCCATGTCAATATCCAATGTCAACACAAAAAATACCTTTTAATTATAAAATTATAAATGCAGCCTTATCTCCCAAAATTCACTATAAAATATTTCAGGGCCTAAGGGGAAAAATTTAAGGAACACCTTTGATGTATCATTTTCATAGATCTTAAATAACATTTCATATTTTTGAAGGCATGGAACCATTTTATGAAAAATGTGATGAATGGGAGAAGATCATATTTGGAAGAGAAACTATTTTAGAGTTCCACCTTAATTTGAATGAATATCTTTGTGTTCAATTAGTGCAACCGTGGATGTGAAAAAATCTAATGGATCCCTCTATGTGTCCAAGAACCCATTTTGAAATCATTTTAGAAACAATAAATTCTTCCAAAAACAAACCCATACTTTCCATTTTGTTGCAAATGAATAATTACCCATTCAGAATTAGGATAATCCATTTAAAAACACGATGACCCTAATTCTCAATAAATAAATGATATTCAATTAAAACATTATAAAATTTTAGAACCTAAAATCTAATTTACGAAAACAGGACATTAGGAATGTTTCACAATACGATTAATTTCACATTTAATAAAAAAATTTCATTTTACCAACTAAAATGGGTGCATAAATACAAAAAAAATAATCAATGAATTGTTTATAATATTATTTTTAATAATTTAAAGGTATTAAAATAACTAATATATGAAATATATATACCTTATAGAGGTAAGAATCATATTTAAAAATTGATTGATAACATGGAGGCATCAATTTGTTTTTCCAGAATGGAAAATGTTTGAAATAACAACCTCAAAAGAGTGAAAACACAATGGTACCATAGAAGAAGTAATTACTAAGTCCCCCACGTATGTTCCACACATGCTACGACCAATGGAAAATTAAACAAACCAAAACACAAATTATTAGTGTTCTCTCGTGAAAGAAAATTCCAAAGGGGATCCATGATTAGAGGAGAACAGAAAAATACATAAATAGAAAAAACCTGTAAAATCATACATTGGAATCATTGGAGGAGAATCATGGAGGGAGGATGAGCCAAGGTAATGGGTTTTCATGTCCCTTAGTGTGAAACAATTTACCACGAAAGAGGTGAACAAAATATGTTTAAAAGGGTATAATATTTATTTTAACATTTAAAAATATTGTGGCTCAGATGGTTTGGCATCACAATTTATCAAAACATACACCAACTGTGTAGATACTACAATCCATGATGGGATAAACCACACAACTGACTTGTATGTTTTGTGTGACTGTGCGCAAATTACATGATAGCTTTTTCTAATATCCATAATAGTCAGATGGTTACCTACGGTGAACCATATGATTTCTACTAACAAATTGTTTCTCGTACATTTTCCAAAAACCCGACCAAATTATAAAAACACAAGAAGGTTAATTATGACTCAAACTGATCCTTAATCAAATGATCCCACACCATGAAAAGGAAGAAATAATAGAGTACATGAGGTAAGGTCCTGATAAAAAAATTCAAAATTTATTGGATGACCATATTTAGACCAAATCCTCCAATTTCTCAATATTGGACCATTATTGGAGCAACATGTTGTTATTTTTTTGATGGAATTCCCAATGAAAAAATTTACAAAAAGGCCACTACTCATCCACAATAATAATACACTCACCCATAAGACTTCCTCACATTACTAAAGCCATATTTTTTGACCAATATCATAACAAATAGGTCCTAAACATCCTTATATATATATAACCTAGTCTTTATTACACACATAAACATGATTTATCAAATAAATATGTACTTATGACAACTTTAAGGATCGATAGGTCTAGTGTGTTGATAAAATTTCGAACATTACATTATAAATTTTAACATAAAACATATACACCTATAATTAAAACTTATTTTACATGACCACAACATTTATTCGTACTTTTCATATTATGGGATAACCTCAGGATACGAATAAAACAAGGGTGATATGTAAATCCTAAAATGGGTGTAAACAAGTCATAACATGAAGAATATAGTACATGTTATAAAATAGAAATATCAATGGATAAAAAGAGTAATATGAACTTGAAGGAATGATATATAAATATTATCATAAAATGGAAATATGGAAACAACATTTAACATGAAATTAGAATGAGACAAATCTCAATGGACATGGATCATGAGTAAAACATCATTGCACATGAATTTGCATGACTAAACCGTCATTGCACATTAATTAGCAAGAATAAAACCTCATTTCATTTTAATTAGCATGATTATATCCTTATATAGAAAGGCGTATCATGAAACTATTCCTTACTAAATGCATTGCTGTTTTATTAGGGAACACCATTCGTAATAATTTCAGTTCTTGACTAATATTTCCACATAGATCATACAATGTGGATTCATTAAATATCATAATTTATTCCATGAATAGGGGATGTGGAATCTGTAAATTTAAGTCCTCAATTAATATGCACATGTTTATAAAGATGGATACCATTTATAGAATAGTGGGTAGGTTATTCACTTACGCATTGATTTTGGCATGGAAATTTTTGTCTATCTTCAAAAGATTAATGATATCCAATACAAATTGTAAAATGGGTTGATGAGAGAAAAATGGATTTCTCATCAATTATACAAGAAATGGACGGTCAAGGGCTCATGTAACATAATATAACAATTTATGTAATATAATTTATATGAATAATATAATGGAATTTCTTAAATGTAAATGTGGATAGAGAAATCCCTTATGGAATTCCAGCATAGTAACAGGTGTACATGAGAGGCATCAATTATATATAATGGGGTATCTCATCATTTAAACATAAGTCTGGAATTATAAGATAGGGGAATAATCATACCCAATTATTGTTAATTAAAAATAAATGGTTATAAAAATAAAGGGAAACATGGATATACAAAATGATGGAAGGAAAGTGAGGACCCCTTACATGGATGTTTGTGACTTCAAGATCATGGAGAGGGGATTATTGAGAGCATGGGGCACCTTGTGAGGATTCTAGAAAGATGAGGGCGTAGTAGGGATATGATATAAGAGGTTTTAGTGAAGGGAAGTGGGATTTTGGGTCGGTTTATATAAGAAAATATAGTGGAATTATAATATATTTCACAAACAAAGGTTTTTGAATCAGTATAATAAAATATTCAAAACCACAAAACAACCCTTGTTTTTATCATGGTTTTTTGCCAATGTTGACTAGGAAAATTTTTTTTTTACAAAAAATGGAGAAAAATATATTAAAATATTAGGATTTCTTATGGGATGGTGAGTGACACTGTCAAGAAAATCATTTTAAAATGTTAAACTATTTTATTAGTCTTGGAGGGACCACTAAAAAACAATAAAATAAATAAAACAAATATAAAATCACTTAATTTTAAAGGTAACACATATATTTTCTGAATAACCCTTTTATATTATTTTATTATTTCCCTATAGGATCATAATTGTGTTAGAAAACAAATTATATATTAAAATGATATTTATTTTTCATCAAAAAAATCGATTGTCTCAGAATATTATGGAAAAATAACCATTAGATACTTTTGACTTCCTGAATTATAAAATTATATTTATTTTATATAAATAATTTTATATATAAAAAAATATTCACTATTAAAATAAGAACTGACACTTATAAAAAATTCATGGGTTTTGACTAAAACAAATTTCAAACTAAAATAAAAAAAAATTAAATTCTTAAAAATTATATGATCACTTATATTCAATAGAAAACTAATTACTAGTAATATTTTAATCAAATATTATTAAATTTAAAAAACCATTAATTCCACAAAATAGATTTCTTAACTGTAAATAAACTAAAAAATATATTTTTGTATTAAAAACCATTTACCAAGAAAAAATAAGAAAATGAATGTATATTTATTATAACAAAAAAATTCATATAATCATAGTGATTTGGTCTTGTTACAAAACCTCTTATAACACTCACATCAGACTTAAGGGTAAGGTGTGCGATGGTGATAGACTCTTTGGGCGTCTCAAATAAAATTGCTAATGTGGTAATCTCTATTTGTATCTAATTATCCTGTATGAAGTTATATTCAATCTTAACATGTTGAATTTCAACTTCGGCTTTTTCAAAAGAGAATTCAAGTGATGCTACATCCTTTACGAGATCTAATAAATGCGATTTTTGTGGAGAAATTCTATTGGATAAGGCCATCGTTTCATTTTTCGAAGTAAATTGGATTTGTTAAAACCATATATTTTTTCTAATCATGTGATCACTATTCAAAAACTATATTACCAATGATAAAAAAATTTCACGTTATTTTAAAATCCATAAACATTAAACCATGTATGTGCATTTGTTTTATACAACCATTTTATGTAATACAACAATTAAAAAGATGTAGGGTAATTTTCAATATTAAATATTTGGGTCATTACACTATAATTTACCTTTATGTTTCACATTGGGAAAACATAATCCAAGGATGTCCTTTGCTGCAAACCAATAGGAGTTACTTGAATAACAGGTAATATCCTTCCTCAATTTCTTTATTTTTATTTATTTTTACACTTTTTTAAAAATCCACCATAAATGATTATATGAAAAAAAATATTCTTAATATAATATTAATTTTTAATGTTATTGGTTCAACATAAAAGTATAGAATATTACATGTAAAGAGTAATACACGTATTGTTCTTATGTACGGTGACCTACTACCTCATGAAATTAAGTTGTTAATTTTTTCTATTAAACATTTCATAGATGGGAATTATTTTGGAAAATATTTTTGAATATTATATATATGATAAATATAACTATTTTATTCTTCATGAAATTTTATATAACTCATACCTTCAATTTTCTAAAATTTTTGGGAATAAGATAACTGATTTTGGATAAGTGGGGACTACTAACTGTTCAGAGAAATATGATTTTTTCACTATATAAATGTTATGTTTAAAGGATTGTTTAAATTAATATATGTACCATATATAACATAGATATTATACATTAATTTTAAAATAAATAACCAAATATCTAATTTTATTTTCATTTTTAAAAAATGTGATAAGGAAATAAATGTAGTGTTAATGCATGCGTACGGTATAGAGTACCAATGAACAATAAATTTCATTTTCAAAAAATTATGGATTATTAGATATAAATCTATATTGAATATGTTTTATAATTTCATAACTTTTTACATTATAAGGAATATTTTATCATGATTTATGTATGAAGAAAAAATATTAAATGTCAAAACATACACGAAATCTTGGGCAATTAATATCCAAATTTGATAAAATAATCAAATATTATTAACAAATTGGTAATAATTTATTTTAAAATACAATATATGATAATATATATTTTATTATTGCTCTAAAATAATATATTTATATGTGTAAAACCATTATATATGAGGATAAACGATGTTAACCTATAAGGAAACAAAATGTAATGGATTCCTGTCAAAATTATTCAGTACAAGAAATTGAACATATACCCACATCCTTGGGAGCCATGGGAAACCAAGACATTGGTATAGCTATAATATATACCCATGGATTAAAAAGTATATACCAAAAGTTTATCAATTGTTGGAATATGTTTATTCAACTATTCTGTAACCCTAAACACATGGTTTTTAAACTCTGGGAATTGGTTTTAAAAAATCTCGTGTGTCGAGATTCGATCCATCGACTAGTTCATCATAGACGTTGTGCCTAACAACTGTACCAAATTATCTTAGGCGTATATAAATATATATTTACTTATTTGTATTTTTATAAACTACGTACATAGGATAAACCACATGTGTATATGTTTTCTTGGTATTTTTTTATTCCTATGATTTTTTTATTTCGATACCCACACAAAAAAGCTACACCCACCGTTTGATAGAACTATGATATTATGTTTTTTACCCACTCATAAAGAAAATATTTCTTTAGAAATATGGTTATAGGTCAAGAATAGATCCCAATAACAATTGGTTTCAAAACCCCAAGGGAATATAATTCAATTAAAGCTTATACACACAATTTTGGTAAATATCAAGTATAGGTTCAGAAAAAGTATTTATACCCACGGTTTTGGGAAAAAATTTGGTATATAGAAATTTTTAAGTAGTGTTACCTTTTCAAGGAATACATAATAATAAAACCATATTTATTTTTTGGTGTATCTACTAACCCTTTATCAATTATATCATTACTATTTTATCATAATTATATTTTCAGATTTAATTTGAATTGTTATTTATATTTGATTTGGGTAATAGGTTCTATAGTGGAAGAAAAATGTCATAACATTATACATTCTCCTTGGATTATATTAAATACTCATTATCTCTAATATTTCAAGATTATGTATGTAATAATGTATTAAATTATATTATTTTATTTCCACTTTTTACTATGGATTTATATATTACAGACATAATCATTTCATTTGATGATTTTCACATGAATGTTACAGTCCTTTCAAGAATCAATATAATTATATCCGGTAATATATACTCTTTTATTTATATTAAATGATATATTATAATGATTTTCAATAAAACATTTTAGATTCACATTCACTAGTTATTCATGTATTTTATCAAATATTACTCATATATTCCTATTTTTTGATACTCAAAATGTTTTATAATGTATTTACAAGAAAACCTGACATAATATATCTCTATAGTCAGAGAACATTTGTTCTTCCAAAAAAATGTTCCATAAATATTCTTTAAAATGTATTTTCCCTTCAGAAACAATTCATTAATGATATGTTTTCCCCTTATAATTTCAATAGTTGTTTTTTATAGTATCATTATGCCTTTTTTTGATAAAAGTCAATTTTCTATACATTTTAGCTAGAAAACAGTGAGTTATTATTTACCTAATATTACATGTATGTATTTACACATAATCCAATAGTTTAATATGGATTTATACATATAATTTTTTTTAATATTAATTAAAATTTATTTAAATTTTATACTAAAAGGAAATATTTTTCATAATTTATTTTAAATTAAATAATATATTTTCAAAAATAGTGTATTTAAAATATATTTTTATTATATTTCTATTCAATAATGACATAGATTATTTATTTTTACTCCACTTCAGATACATTGTATTGATACTATCTTTATACTTCCTCATAATTTTTTTATTGTTTGATCAATGTTAGTAATCGAATTTACTTCCATGATTGATTAATCAGTCACTATTAAAAAATCAATTTATTCTGAAGATTAAATTTTTTTTTCACATAGTAATCCGTATTAGTTTTTGTGGATAAATTATTTAACTAAACCATTATACCTTATTACCAAACTATTTTTACTTTGATTTATATTTGAGTTACTTGGGAAATATTAATATCTTGAAATACAATAATCAGTAAAAATATTTTATAAATCATGTTGTTAAATCAATAATTTGATATACGAGGCTCATAATGGACTGAAAGACATGTGTGGGGACCACTTATAGATAACCCATCGAGGAATTGATACTCTCCTGATATAAACCAATTGGAGAAATTAGAATTGTTTATACATTCTCCAAAATAACCCATGATGATAAATATTCAATGGTACTAGAAAAATGGAGTAAAATAATTAAGAATTCACTTTATTGAGATTTTGTTACTATTATTTATCTGTGTGAGTTTGTGTGAAAATATTAATTGATACATTTCATTATCATTTCATTGACTACAGGTGATGTGTATCAGGGATTTGTCTTCTGATATTGATTATGACATATATATTTATTCATAATAGAATTTGTTTTTAGTTATTTCCATTCTATATTGACTATGAAATTCTATATAATTTTTTTTGATTAAATGGAATGTTTATTCTTTTATTATCTTGACATATATATTATTGTCAATAATTAATTATTTATTATATTATACATTTATGTTAATGAACAATTTTGTTTACGCTTGTTTTATTTTCATAACCTAGAATCCATTTACAATGTGATGAAAGAATGAAAGGATAAACTAGAGTTAATAATGTTATTATAATCCAAAAAATTTAAAAATAAATGTCGTAATTACTGTAATAAATTGTATAACAAGATTAATTTATATATATGGTTTACAAAGAGAACTGAAATGTTTGGACTTTTTGGGTGTGGTTGGAATGTATCGTATGGAAATGTAAATTTAGGGGACATTATCTCCAGGCATTCTTGGTTCATGTCTCTACATAAAATTTCAAAAAACAATTGTGATGATAAAAAATTATGTATTTTAGAAAAATTAATTAAATGAATATGATGATTTTATATGGATAAAACATGTAAATAATAATATGGAAACAATAATTATAAGTGATATATCATAAAAAAATTTATTAAATAAATAAAATTTATTTAATTAAATATTCATCAAACACAATCTTTTATTATTAAAATTCAAATTAATTTAATGTTTCTTCATTTGGTGATAATGATATTTACGTTATCCCACAAGATATCGATAATCAATTTTGGTCCCCATATGATGATTCTAATTTCATCATTCCTATATTATATATGGTATTGAAATAATAGTTTAACAAATATATATAATGTTATAATTTCATTCTATGTGATATTGAATAATGAATCGTGACCACCGAATGAATGAAAAAATTATTTTTCGAATTTTATCACAAAAAGGTTATTTATTAACAATTAGTATAAATATTAATAAATATTTTAGTGAACAAAATTTAAAAAATTATATATTTACATAAAATATTAATGGTAATTTTGATCTCATATTCATATTTGAAATAAATATGTATAAATATTATTATTATTTATTAATCCAATCCTAGACACTATCATGCTAAAATTTCTTAACTGTATATATTTAATAGTGAATATAATATCATAATTCATTAAAAATAATGAATAAAAGAAGGTTTTTTATATTGTGATAAATCATAAATTGAATATTTATAATTAAAATTAAATTTTTAAGATTTCATTTCTTATAATGATGAAATTTCTACTCATTATATACTCTTTTTAAGCTATTTAATTTAAAATTATCACTAACTATTCATATTATTATTATTATTCATAATTTACTTACAAATAATCATTATATTTGGGAAATTCAATATTTTTCCCATTAATATTTTTTACAATCAACCAAATAGGTTGTTTATTATAAAAGAGTTACATTTTTCATATAAGTGGTAACTCACATATAAGAGGAGACACATTATTATTATTTGAATGGGTAGGAGGAAGAATGATAATGGGGATTATATTAATTTGTAAAATATTATTTATATAGTTGATATATATATATATATTGTACATTAATTATTATAATATGTGTAAAGAATTTTGGATGAAGAGAAGATGGATGAAAAAATAAAAAAGGGGGTAATACTCGCATTGTAAGTTTGAATTTTGTCTAGAATGATCCTATGTAAAGAGTAATTGGGATAGTTTTTTTGTATAAAATGGAAGACAAAATGTGTAATTAGATTCAAGGTGTAGCTAAATAGGATTGTTTTCATCAGTAATTATATGGGTGTATTTTTGATAAATGGGTATGAATTTATAATTATCAAATAGTTAAAAAGTGGTAGTATTAATTTCAAGTGAAAATTATGTTATGGGTAATGAAATATACATATTGAAATTTTTCGAGTTAGTTAAGAAAATAATGATTTGAAATATTGGTATGATATTCCATCCTAAAAAATATTCTATATTTTCTTTGTGTCATATAAGCATAACAAAAATCTTATAACATTATGTTACTAAAATTTCATCATATTAACCTTGATTATTATTTTACGGAGGTAAATATGATATCATTTATAATTTAAGACGTCTCACCATAAAAAAATATTATGTGTTGATTTTTAATTTGGAATAGATTTAATATAGTTCATTTTCTATATATTATAAAATTATCTTTTATAGTAAATTAAAATAATTATTAGAGAAAAAGTATATGTAAATTTTTTTCTGATATATTATGTTAAATATACCATTAAATATTACCAATTTAGAATTACAAGATTATTAACCTAATTTTTTTAATTTATTTTACATGATTTTTTCCATTAAAAAAATAATTTTAAATATTCAAATAAAAAATTTTGGATTATTAAAAAAATTTGTTGATTAATGCCACATATATAGAAAAAAATCATTAAAAACATTAATTAAATAAATTATTTATATTAATGAATATACGGTTTATAAAAATATATAAAATGCACTATTGATTTTAATTTATGAAATACATTATATTATTAATTAATAATAATAAATTAACACACGAATAATATTTTCTTTTATTAGTTATTTAAATATTTTATTCAATTTTATTATATATTTTATGTGATTTATATTATTTTAAATTGGAAACTAATAATATAGATAACTTGTATACCTATCACTCTATGAATATAAATATACATTATTAATAATAACCATATTTCTAGTGAATATGTTTCCAAAAACTAAATATTTAATGAATATATTTTCCTTTATAAATTATATGTTTAACCCCATTTCAACAAATAAATTAATTCAATCGTTATATTTTGAATAAGATTTCTCATTCAAATGATATTAATTTTAGTTTTCTTATTACGATTAAACACTTTATTTTGTTCAGTACAATTATTTGTTAATATCTACTAATGTTGGTACTTATGGGAATCAACGACCTAAGGTAACACTTAGATTTGATATATTTTTATTTTATATATCATTTCCTATTTTTATTTAGGATTTTTTAATAAATGTCTTCATCTATTCTACGTAATAATTCTTGGTTTCTTATATATTTTATCATGTAGCATTTTTTATTTTTCTACAATGACTAAATAAATTGGTTTTACGTTGATTCATTTCTTATATGAAATATTTTTTCTCTAAAAAAATTGAAACACATTAATTGAATATTAAAAAATTATTTTTTGGATAATAAATACTATTATTAATAAAATATAATTTTCATAAATATTCACTACTTATATAAAAATAATGAGTTATTGTAAGACTACAAATGTAATAACATATTACACAATAGTTATACAGTAGGTAGTATGCTCCATCCTTCCCCCCTCTCCAATTGGCGTTGGAGATACTGAACCCTCTCTAGACCCTCACCATAATTCCTTTTTCATTTTCAAAAAACACATCCACTGACCTCCTTTCATGAAACCATGATATTACCTAGGCTTCTCATTTTATAAGACATAATATTGAATGTCTTATTCAATCTTAGAGTGTTAATTTAATGATTAATTTCCTTGGATCCCAAATTAGTTGAATTGTATTTTCATCCCTTAGTTGACATGTTCAACATGTTAGTTTTTTTAATGTGACATGTAGGAACATATAGTTAAATATTTTAAATAAATCACCATCTTAGATTTCATTTCATTAAAATAGATTATCACCTCTTGAACTCGTTAAATGAGAGTTGTTACGTCATTGGGTTTCTATTTTATTTGATTCTATTGTACTATAGTTTCCACACCAAATAGGACCCCCTCACATGTTTCTATTATTATATCCTTCGTTATTATAATTTTTCAAATTGATAATTTACTTATCCCCAAAAACCCAATAAATAGGTTCGGATTATTATTTTACACTAATATTACGACACATTCTTATATTCTATCTCACTTCACTATAAATAAGTGTGAAAGTTAGTGCATCAAGGATTCCGTAGGATAAAATTCTTATTGGTATTAAAGAAGTGTATCATTGAAATAAATAATTGATCTTAAATTCGATGATTGATTTCATGTCTCAGTGAAATCATTTATTCAATGATCAAACAAAATTCCATTAATATACTCTTCAAGGTTTTTATTATCTTATTATTTTCCATATAAGGATTTTTTTTATTAGGATATCTTTATTGAATTCACCTTTACATGTAATGATGACTCACCAAATGATGTTATGATATCAAAAAACCATATGAATTATTTTTTATAATATGATTTTTTTCAAATTATTATGATGAACAAAATTATAGTATTCATGAAGTGTTCATGATAGGGTCCTATTGTGATTCTTTAGAGACTTGATTAGATTCAAAAATAGTTTAGGTGTAGTGTTGGTATTTATAGAATGATTTTAGGGACTACACTAATTCTGAGTATATGGTCATATTATATATGATTATTTAAAGTTCACATCACCTTTATATGGCAGTCTATGAAATTTTTACTATGATATTGAATGATATTATAAGATTCATAGCAGATTTTCAGTTTTTTAATCTCTATATATTAAGAAGCTATAATTGGTCTCATTGATGTCAGGTACAGAAAAAGTTCTATAGTGAAAAAACCTTTACCAAAAATAATTATATATAATACTTTTGGTGATATTTTCTTTAAATTTAATAGATATAATCCTCTTTATTCTCTCCTTATGAGTGTGAGGATGATTATAAGGATGGGGTCCACTAGTATTAAAAATTATCTGATGTGATGGTGGATATTTTGGAAATGGTAGGATACAAAATTATTCCAATGTTAAAAATTATAGTATGTATAGATTTTAAAAAATTAAATGAACCCATGATGATAATGTTATATATGATGGATATTGTATTATTACATCCCCAAATATACTCTTACAGGGGATTGAAAATTATCGTCATTGTATGGTGGTGGGATATTATTTCAATTTCTAATAAACAAATGAATTATTTTATTGCCATCTGTAAGATAATTATAATGATATGTAGACCTATTTATAAAGGATATATAATTGGATAAAAAATGGAATACATGTGGAAATTGAATATCCATAAAAAGATTATGTCATATAGGGGAATATGAATGAGGAATATTTATTTCATTAATATAATAGTAAAAAAAATTTCTCACAAATGGTCATTCTTGTTTAGGGGTTGGATATACGATATTTTTCATCATTTACGTAACATTGATTATCTTATTTCTGTATTAAATACATTTATGGAAACTATCATCTCCTTAAATACCTTTATATCAATTACATAACATGAAAATAATTTTTAGTTGTTTCTAATAAGTAGTGATGACTATTGGTCGTGTGATTTTCTCTTCAGTTGTTAGAATAGTCATTAGATAATGACTATAATTTCACCGATGATTCAAATCATTTATTTCCTTATTAAATTAATTGTTCAATACTAATGATTTCATATACTCTCTATCTTGATGTTTTTGGTTAGTGTTGGATATTATTCAGGTTCTTTTATTGTGTAATTGTGTTTATTATTACTTTTACAATATTTTATGTCTAATGTGAATTTTGTGATTGATTTTTTTCTATTAATGTGTATGGTTACCACTAAACCCAAAATATTATTTCTATAAATATAACTACATAAATTACTAAATATAGAAGGAAATGCGTACCATTATACATTGATAAATAATCAGAAATAACAGTGTAAAATAAAAAGAAAATAATGTTGTTGTCACTATGATATTAATTTTCAATAAAATATATAAGGATCATGAATATAGATTGAAACATAAATATAAATAAAATTATTATAATTAATAATTTATAAAAATTAAACTAATTTTAACTATTTTAAAAATATACAAATTTTCATTAAAAATGTTAACATAATATGTTTATTAAATCCCATAAAAGTATTATGCAGTAACAATATTAGGGGGAGTAAATAAAATCGGGTTATTTTTTAGAAAAATATTTTGTACATTTATATAATAAATTATTAATTCAAACCTATCTATATATAAATATAATTTAATTTCAAAAAAAAAATCTTAAAATAATTATCAATATAAGTAGGCAACACCATAATAATAGCACAACATATTATATTTCTAAATTGATCAATAGCACAATATGTATCTACTAAGATTAGTTTTCTAACAAATTTGAGGAAAAGTATCTGCAATATGATGAAAATAAATATAGGTATGATATATAACAAAAATATTATTCAATCCTCTAGTAAGTTCATAGTCTCTCGACTATTTTAGAGTATCCAAATAGAATTTATTATACCAGATCCAAAAAGTATATAATTATCCATTAAATAATATTTAATGAATAATATAAATTAGAAATTATTATTCTAATTGAATAAAAATATTTTAAAAGTTTTCATTATTCATAGTCTTTGAAATTATGGATATATTCACTAAAATAATAGTGAATGGTTTTTTATCTCAACTTTCTATTGAGTGATTAGTGACACTAAATCAGTATATGATATAATCTAAAACTCACTTTTTCTCCTTAACATATAGAGCATTCCTAGGAACACACATTTTTAACAATTATAATTATTATCTATTCTCTTCCACCATTGATGATAATAGATATATAGTTGTATTATATCATCACACTTCTTCATATTGTTCATATATTTTCCTTCCTCAACAATAATCTGCATAAAATATTTTTGAACTCTCTCTCTCTTCAATAAAAATATATTTATTTAGTAATTTATTATTGTATAGAATTTCATTCACATCTATTTTTACTAATTAAATATGGTCGAATAATACAGTATCATGTAATTATATACAAATTCCCAACTCAAATATTAGTATCCACATTTGGTTCATTATGCAATAATAATTTCTCTACAATATTTCATTCACATAGATAATATAATAGAATTATATATTTTAAATATAAATTCTCTAATAACTACGGTCATTAAAATCATTTATACCCAAATAATATATCAATAAATATGGTTCTTGTTCACTATGATATATCCTGAAAAAAATTCCTTAATAAAATATTTCTAAAATCATTAATTTATAATGGCATAAATGTTTTCATGATGGAATAACATTATGGTTTAACATGTCTCCATACATTGTGGAAACACATATCAAAGAACATAATTCATAAAATATCACTATATTTATTTATTTCTATAATCATGTATGTTCAATAGTTTTATATTAAATTATAAAAAACATAACACATTAATTTTATTGTCAAAAACTACAAATTTAGGCAAATATTTAACCATTGCACCAGATATATTACATGCACTATAATATGTAAAATATATAAAAACATATTCATAATGAGAATTAAAATATATATCATATAATTTTTAGTAATATTTCAATTGGAATATGATCATTAAAATATATCATTAGTATTCCTTAATGGATATAACATATCAATGATAGTTTCAACTGTTAGTTAATTTAAATTTTTTAAAATAATTTGTATTAAATATATTATTCATAATTATCTATTTTTTTTCAACTAAGTGCAATTAATAATATTATATGGAAATTAGAATATAATTTCTTGGAACTTGACTTACATATTAATTTATGATATTTTATGTTCAATAGTTTAGAATGAAATTTTATAAATACATTACATATTCATTTAAGATATCTTATGAACGACAATGTGTCCATTCCTAACATTTTTTACTATGCACAAAATATCATATGACTCAAAAAATGATCATTCCATTTCCAATATAACATATACCTATATGTGAATTGTTTAATCATATTTAAAGTATGGTGTAACACTATGGAATTTAGCATCGTTCAAATTGTTTTGTTCAAAGGAAAACACACTTATTTAATGTATGAAGTCATGATTTATTGATATCACCTCATAATAACATAAATAATTAACATGGTATAATTACAAAAAGTCCATTAAAAAATCCACTCTTATGTATTAAGGATTATATTCATCCTTGTAAAATAAACGTCATCAAAATTCCTAATTAATCTGGAATGACATAAAATTTCTTCTTATATTCATCAATGAATCTCTATCAATTAAAAATATATTTCTCAAATATTATATTTATCAAAACAAGATCAAGATATGAACATAGATTAAAAAAATTATTTAACACCAATTTCATAATTTAATCATTATATCAAAAAAATTACTACAAACTCTCAAAATCAAATTGTTTAGTTTATTTTTAATTTATTTTTTAAAAAATTATTATTAAACTTACTGAATTGATCATCATCATAAAAAATATCCCAACCGTATTTATATAAATATATTACTTCTTATAATTTACTTTAAAAGTATTAAAAATAATGATTTATTTAAAATTAAAAAAAAAAGAAACGACATAATCAAATCATATAAGGATATTCCTGAGGATTTTGATGATATTTGATGACAATAATTATATATGATTTATAATATAATAGTGGAATGTTGGATAAACATAATTTATTATATACATTGTTTTATCATAGAGTATTTCCATGGAAGCCAAAAAGATCATCATTGAAAAACCACACATACATCATTGAAGGGAATCCTGATACAACTATCGTAAACTATGAAAATATAACATATGAATATAGGAAACACAATAGAATATAAATCATAATATATGTAACTAAAAAATAAACATAATAAACCCTATGTGTACACTGCATGGTCTATTTTAAAAAATAGATATTTCATACTTATGATTAAATACCACGTTAGCTTCCCCAAGATAGACATGTATTCTTTTTACAGCACTTCCACAAGTTAAAAATTACACCACAAAATAAAAAAAGAATACCAAAAATAAAATGCTCAGTTGCTTATTTTATAAAATATGTACATAAGTTACATTTCATTTACCTACTATAAGAATATACACAATAATTGGGCCACGCTACACTAATTTATATGTATCTCATAAGTTATACACATATTTTTAATCTTGCGAATGGAAATAAATGAAAGGGGTGAACTCAAATGTCCGGAAAAAGAAATTGTCATCAAAATATCGGGAATAGCTGTAATAAAAACATATTATAAAACACAGTACAAAAAAAATAGTTTATTAATTATATCAATAAATTAATATATTTGTCAAAAACACATTATAAGAGGATATATAATTTCAAATTTTAAGGAATATATCATGAAGAAAGAGGTAGGGATCATGAGATAATAAACATGATCCATGAAACATAATAATTGAAATATATCATTTAAATGTATATTTCCAATTACACATAGAACTGAAATGAAAATTTCCTAAAATAATCATACGCTAATATCATTTTATAAGTATAACATGAAAGGAATGTGATTCAATAGCAAGTATATCCATAAATTCCCACTCTTCATTGTTTTTCCAGATCTGATAAGCCCTATTATTTACAACCTCATTTGATATAATGACATAATTAATGAATTATATGGAAACACAAGACATCATACTTCAACATCCATACATACATGTTCTATGGGATATAAATCATTCACAAAATCACGAACACATGTCTGATGAATATGTGTTTCATATCATTTCAAAATGGTATGAATTACATGACATAAAATGATAACTGAATGACAAAAAAAATTCATTCAATATAAACAATAATTTCATCAATGATTTTAAAAAGAGATTAAAAAATATTTATATGTGTTATATTTATAATTAATAAAAAGGTTTTGATACCATGAAATAGGGATTTTAGAATTCATTTCATAACACTGATGTAATTAAATAAAAGCATAAATCACATTCCAAAATCAATTTTTAATAGCTACCATTAATTTATTTATTAAACATTTTTTTTAAAAAATAATTGATTATATAAAAGAAAGTAAATATCTTAAATTAAAAATTTTAATTGGAATATAAAAATACATAAATATAGTGAAATTTATTTTTTAATTTTTTTTGAAACAACAATCGTAAATGTATTTTTAATTAATTCACATGATATTAGTTAAATTTATATTTTCTAATTACATGAAATTAATAAAATATGTATTTCAAAACAATAATAGGAAAAATTTATAATCTCCTATAATTATAGATACATATTAAAATTTGATTATCAGGATAAAATGTAAATTTTTCTCAACATATTAAAAAATTATCTCAAAAGAAATCCATAAATGATATTTAATATAAAAGAAATAAGAAATTTATTATAATGTAAATATACAATATATGAAAAATTAATTGTAAAAAATAGTATTAGTCGAATCATTGCCACTAAAGAAATGAAGTTACACTATGAAAACCCATTTAACACTATTTATTCATATTAGAAAATTAGCTAACCCTATATATATATAATAAATATCTAAAACAACTAATTAAAATATATATTAGTAGAAATAAACATTTATAAACATAGTTTATAAAAAATAATACAATTATATTATGTAAAAGTATTAAATTTTCATCATTGGATGTTAACTGTTTTGACATTTTATATTGTACAAGAATTGTAATGGTGGTTTCCATTCATAATTATAAATTAATATATATTCATTATGATATTATACAATGAAAATTAATTTATTTTATATAATTATTTAAAATATAGTAATTTTAGTTAACGTGTATTATTTTAACATCTCGGCCTAAGAGCCACGTAACACTTCAATGAGACAGTTTTCCACATAACCTCCGGTGTGCCACTCCATTTGATAGAGGATGCCGAAAATTTAAAGGGTATATTAATATTGTCATGGAGAGACTATAACCACTTTTATCAAAGTAAAAAACCAAAAGAAAAAGATAATCAAATGCCAATGAATATTTGATGATGACAATCCCAACATCTTAAGATAACCCAAAATGAAAATAGAATATTCAACAGAAATGTAATACATGATATAAAAATATAAATTTCATGTGTTTACAATGAAACTAAAAGTGAGGATAGTACGACTCCCTAATTAGGATCTGAACAATGTTATTTTCCCTCATCTATATTCCATCCCAAATCAATAATCCATCCCATGTCCTTTTCCCATATCTTGTCCAGCAACAATATAGTTTATTTGGTTACCGACCAGGTATCTGGAATATGGTGTGAGTACAACTCAATATGACAACTCTAATGTAGTATAACACTAGTCTAATAAAAATTACATTGTATTCAGTTCTATAATACAGAATTAAAATGTATAAATATCATGTTATTATATTAATTTTATTTTTATCTAAATATAATATCTCCAAGGATCCAAAGTAAACACATAACTCAACACAAACTTTTTATCAAATCTAATCACAAATCATTCCCTAGGTAATATCATATCTTAATACCAACTTATTACATGACATTGAAATTTTCAAGGTTTTGTGATATCTGATTACATGATTCGTCTCATGTCGGAGATCAAAATATTCTCATGTGATTCCAAAATTTTGAGTGTCATTATTATCATTCTTTATATTCACATTTATAAGCCACATTTTTCAAAGATATAAATATCACAAACAAATTTATGATGACCATGTTATCATTCTAACTCCCCAATATAATGACCATGTTCCCATTCTCATTACTCACAAGTAATATGACCATGTTACCATGATTAATCCTTGATAGAATGATCATATTCCCAATCTCTTTACTCATAAATATAATGACCACCTTATTGAGTATACTATTCAATTTTGATTGAAAATAATCACATTAGTTAACAAATAAATAATTAATAATTAATTATCCACATTAATTTCATTACTAATCCTATAATAAATTAAATATATCAAATCTAATAGATAACAGAACAATTAACTAAATTATGAAATCCCATTAATTAACACAATAATTAATTAACCTATATCACAATTCATATACTGTAATTAATTTTCGATTATTCATTATCTAATTCTAAATATCACATATTCATAATTAATCCCACAATTAAGTATATATATCATGATCTAAAAGAACATAATTAATTCACAAATTATTATCTCAGCATAATAAATTTGACATGTCATAATTTATCCCATGATTAATTATATAGATTACAATACGTAAATCTCAAACTCATTATCCTAAATTAATTATTTAATAGTGTATCCCCTTAGTCTCTTGATCATTTTCTTCACTAATCATTTAATTTAACAATTAAATGATCAATCAATTAGTAAACCAAATTATCCAAATTTAGTAAAATAAATTTATAATGGATTCTGTATAGTCTAAAAAATTTCATACATTCAAAAAATCCATGACTATGATAATTAAATTTTATTCCACCAACTTCGATTAATTAATAGATCTTCATTCAAAAAAATTCCAAAAAATCCAAGCATCACAATGGAATAAAAATAAGTTCCATTTATAAATCCCTAAATTATGATCTAATTATTCTAGATCTTGATATACAATCCAATATGTAGATACGAATAAATAACACTACGTATAAATATTCTCAAGATCTCTTCGATCATTATATCATAATAGAAATAATAATAAACATGATATGAATTAGGATAAGATCGACTTCCCATGAGGTGATAGGGTCATAAATTTAGGCTTTAAATCTCTTCGAACAGAGGTCATAAAACCATAGAACTCCTTCAAAATTCTCTATAATTTACCAAATACATTTCTTTTTGAGTATTTGTTGAATAAGAAGTGTTTTGCAGGCTTCAGGGATTTTGAAATATTTTTTCACATAATTAATAACTGTGATCACTTTTTCAAGAAAGGGTCACACTGTTAGGTAAAACATGCGCCAAAAATGTTGACCCCACTTCCTAGTGTAACACGGTAACTATGGTTCGGGAAAATGGTTTTTCAAATAATGTACCATCATTGTGAAAATATCTACCTCGGTTCACATGGTTAGCTTGGTTGGGAGAATATTTGACTATAACTGTGTGTAAACTATGCGTAGAAACATTTTTTCAAAATTTCTTAAAAACTCAACCCAAACAGACCACAAGTCATAACTACAATAAAGGTCACTTAAAAAAAGTACCTAATAATTATAATTAGATAACTTTTGAAATAGTTAGGATCTTACAATCTCCCAACCATATAACAACTCATCGTTAGCTTCACGTCCATTTCTTTCTATTATTATGAGAATAACATTTCAACCATTGAGGTATCATATATGTTTCTCTTTACCGTGTTTCCTCTAGTACACATCATTGTTTCTATAAAACATTAAATATCAACATAGTCTTTCCCTAAAACACTTTATCATTATTTACCAAGTCACATATCAGACGCTCATAAAAGGAAGAATCAATCTCTAGTTCAAACCTCATCTACAACGATAAGTTGAAAAGTGTTGTGGTGATACTACTATAGTCATGGAACAGGTAAGAAATCCGGAATAACAATCTATTTTTTGGGGAAGAGCCAATCGGTACACCACGAACCTGATTCTGTCCACCACATAAAACAGTCCAACAATCATGGGCACCAACTTTAATTGCCTACGTATCATGTGGTGATCCAACCTAGGATACACCCAAAGAGATAAGAGTGGTCACCAATTGTAAAATATAGGTTTCATCTTTATCTCTCTTAATAAGACTTATTCCTACTATGAGCCATAACCATATGTTTTTAATCAACCAGACCCTTTCTAAAGTCTCCTATAAGAGACTTGGTCCCAACAACTCTTACTCTCTAGCATCCCTCCATCATGGTGGCGATCTTTACGGTCTACCGTAAATATACGCATAAAGTTCCATATGTATAGTTTCTGGAAATCTATTTTTATATAAAAACTACACTAATTACAAGTGGTTCTCCCATGACCCATTGAAGACAATAAAAAATGACCAATACAAATCTTTAAGAACATGTTTAGTATGCGTTTAATTCTCATCTATCTATTGGTGGAAATGTGTACTCAATGAATCCTTTTTAACAAGATCAATCTAAGAGACATTCCAGAATCATGATGTAATTATTGAATCATGTTATAAAACAATATTATATGTAACCCCATGTAGATGGACTATATCTAGAATATACAGCTCTCCCAAATACTCTACATTAGAGTTTAACCTTATTGGCTATAAATGAACTACATTTTTCATTAGATCCATAATGACCCAAATAGAATTATTCAACCTACGAGTCACTTCATGTCCCCCAAAAAAATCTATTATAACATTGCCCCACATCCATTTTAGAATAGTCAATGATTATAGTAATTCAATAGGTCAATGATTAATATACCTCACCTACTGATAGGTGAATCATTTTTCCATAAACCCAAATATGACCTTTTTCATTTCTGGCCAACAAAACTATCATCATCAGTCATAGTATATTTTGATCACACCTAGGTTCACTGCATACATTGAAGCATGAAATTATCTCATGATCTCCTCTTGTATATTTATACCTATAATAATTAGATTTTTCTCATAAATGATTTCTTCCTTATCTATATACCATTCCAAAGGTGTCTCCCCACTTTTAAATATTTCACTCAAGGATAATAACTCTGTATCCTCATAATGTTTGTCCCTGATATATCTCAAATGTGAATATTTCACTAAAATTGAATATTGTATCATCTGCTCCAAACTCTCTTAAACCACCACATGTATTTCTTCAAATAAGGTCATCAACTTCCACTCTCCACTCAACTCCAGGACCATCTATGTTCAATTTTTTTTTCTCAAGGCATCAGCCACACTATTTCCATTAATAGGAATATAAGGAAGTTCAAAATTAAAGGACTACAAATACATTACCCATTTCTGAGGCATAATATTCATATCAAACAATGGAATGCTATACATGAAGCTCTTGTGATCTGTATAAATAGTGAACATTTCTCCTAAGAGGTAGTGTCACCAACACTTAAGATCATAAACAACTGCTTCTCAATAAAGGATTTTTGTACAGTAATTACATTATATGGTCTCAACTACTAAGACCCATACAACATTACTAGATCCCCTTGCATCAACATAGCTCCGATTTAGATACCCAAAGCATCATAATAAATTATTTACTCCTCACCTGACTCATGTAGGATCAAAATTGCTGACATCATAAAATGATTCTTTAAATCATGGAATGAATTATCACATGATTTATTCCCCAAATCATTTTCCCCATCCTTTTCAATCCCAAAAATAGGTTCTTCCCAATATGATAATTTTGGGAGGAATCTCTATTAATATCAATATAATCCTTGAAAGCATCATATATAAAATAAATTCATGGGATGCTCCCAAGATAACACTGCATGAACCTTCTTAGTTTCAACTCACACACCATCCTCCATGATTATTTTTCCTAAAAAGTGTACCTAGTCAATCCAAAATTATCATTTAGATATGTTGTTGTATAGCCAATGCTCTCTAAGTGTAATCAAGATGATTTCAAAGAGCTCGACATTGTTGTCATGATTCATGGGTTACACCAAGATTTCATCCACAAGCACCTTGACAAACAGATCTAAATATGGGTGAAAGATCATGTTCTTAAAATCATTATAAATTTTTGCTGCATTTTTCATCCCAAACAGTATTTCAAAAAACTCATAAAGCTCATTCTGTATCCTAAAAAATTCCTATGTATATTAGAAGATCTTACACTCTTCCGATGTTACCATAATCTAAATAATATATTGGAGAACACACCAAATACCTTCAATTGTACAAACCAGTCATCGATATATTGTGGAGGATATTTTTTAAGCAATATAATTTTTTCACCATTCGTTAATCAACAAACGAACACAAACTCACATCATATTTATTTGTGACCAATAGAGGTTATCCCTATGGTGATGTATACAGACAGATAAATCCCATGTCCTCCAACTCCTCCAAATGAGTCTTGATATCTTTAAGCTCAATTAGTTCCATAAAATACAGTGGAGTATCCACTGGATCAACCCCTAATCGAATATCAGTAGTTATTTCTAGACACCTCTAAAGTAATATCACAGTGAGGTTTTCAAGAAATACATCATAAATCAATTCCATGACTAATGGAAGGAAATATCTCATAAAACCCCAATCACCCATATATAGACTAGAAACATGGATTGTGATCACTCTTATATGCTGAGTAGTTTTTCCTACTCATCCCACTTAGATATCTCACACTAGATGGTGAATGTTAGTGTCACCCTTATAAGATGTAAATGTATCTCTTTTACAGAACAGTCTATGTGGTCTTGGAATCCCACATGCCATTCCATTACCAATTTTCTGTCAAAGCCTTACATATCAATAATATAGATATCCCATAGAAAATGATAATCCATAATCTCAAGTAAACAACCATTTCATTAATTGAGTTCTCTAGACCATGTTCTCATCGGTCTATCGATTGTAATTACTCCGCTCATGAATTCCACCTCCAGGATCAATCTATTAACATGTTTCTAGATATAAAATAATGAGAGACACCCATATCAAACAAGTCACTAGCTAATGTAGACCCTACTTGTATTGTACCACTCATTATCGATGGACCCGCCTCATTCTCCACAAGTGTCGGCTATAATGCAAGTAATTGTCCCTCCCCACTTCCCTATTATGTTGTATCACTCCTCGGAGTAGCTCATCTCTACTGATATTGTCGATCTACTCCTGATACTCAACATCCACTACCTCATCCTCTTTTTCCAGCAGAAATACTTCTACTAGAACAATATGGTGTATAAGACCCGCTTCGCACACCTTAATTGTATCCAATTGTTTCACCAGCACGAGCCTATAATTGTGACCTCCATAACATTTGTATGATTCCCATAATTCCTTATGAAATAAATTCTACTAGTGTACATTTAATCTATTAATGATAGTGTATTTTCCTACCACATAGATGAAAGACCACCCTAGTATGGTCTTTTCCAATTGAAAATTCTTTATTTGTACTCTTCTTCCCACATCCTAGGCTAAAGCTATCATAGTGGTGCATCATTATTTTAGAAGTCACAAACCCAAATCATCAAGTGACAACTACCAATAAATTACAGGATGCCACCCTTAGGATCGATTTATCTATGGGATCATGATCAAAAACATCAGAAAACATAATTAACAGGAAAAGAATTACTTGGGACATAATCTCGCAAAAGAGCCCATCAACAATACATTTCTCCATATCTGCCTCATCACCTCCTAACGCTGGAAAGAATCATTATAGATCAATATATCATCCTATTTTATCCATCACAAATGTACTCCCTTTATTTAGATACACGGACATTGAAACATTCTTCTGTCTTGATGACTCTAATATACCGTTAGTTTATGAATATTACACCTATAATTCCCATTAGTTCTTTATTGATCCCTTCAGAATATAAGTATCCTATATGACCCTCATCTTAATAGAAATATCAATATGGTCAAGTATTTTATATATAGAATCCACCATGAATTAATCTCTATTATGTCCTATCAATCGATTAAAAGTCAGAGGATGATGAATCTAAAAACCCTTTTCAACTTAGACATGCGTTTCACAACCAGCCCTAAGTCTCTTTTGATGAATTGCAAGAAAAATCCAAATTTATCCTGAAACTAATCCCCTTAGTTTTCAGCATTCACTGTATGTTATTCATGTTCTATGACTAGAATATCATTCCCAGCCATTCCCCTTTATCATCCCCTCAATAAGTGTGGTGGAGGAGTACTCTCAATATTACCATACCCATGTCTTTTGTCTCATAACACTTCCTTATAACATTTACAAAACTGTAAATATCACAATAGGTCACAAACTATATTTTCCAAAAAAAAATATCTCCACACGGTCAAATCGAGGTGTTATCCCTACCCTTATCCATCATACACCAATTTTTTTTAACAAGAGTTAACACATAATAAAAATCAAGATTCTCTATTTCACCCAATTATTATTTTCTCGCATCATTTTCCAATATTTTGTCAATTGATTTTAAGTACCATTTTTTAATTTAATTTCACAAAAATTGAAAACAATTCAATTTCAACAACTCTCTCATGCCGTATTTTCCCGTCCATGCATAAAATGAGGCATGTCAAAATAACCCTGAGTTCTTAGAATGATGCATGTAAACTCAACTCTCATGTTATTCTATGTAATGAATAAATATTAAAATACTATTAAAAATAATAATCACATCACTCCATAATTGAATCACCCATGTTGAAATAATATTGAACAATAACAACAATCAGTAACAACAACATTCCCACCCTGAGTAGATGGGTTTTCCCTCATACATGGGTTTTTAACTCCCCTGCACGTGCTCATTAACATTCATTTAATCTTCCATGTCTCTTATTTAACATTCCTAAAATAGTATGGTAATAGTATATGAATGAGAACCCTTCAGATACAACTTTTTAATGTATCGTCCTTGGTTCCATGTAACGGTACCCTGATCCATTTCTCCACTTGACCTCATGTGCTTCTCTACATACACTGGAGGATGTAGACTAACAATAAGGGTATGGTATGTTATCCATGGGGAGACTGTAACCTCTTTTGTTAAATTAAAACGAAATTAGAAATAGATACAAAAATGAAGAAGCATATATATCGAAAATAATTCCAAAGACCTAAGATAATATAAATTTCAAATACTATATTCAGCTGAAATGGAAATAATTCTATGCCAATATAAGTGTCACGTGTCTATAATTCAAATTAATATAAGGTCATTAGGACTCCCCAATTGGGTTCTGAACCATGTTCGGTAACCTAAAATATGATTTAACCCAAATCAACTATCCATCGAAGGGAATGTTCCCTTATCATGACCAGCAATAATATCATCCATTTAGGTACAGATGAAGAAACCCACATAAGCCGTGAGTAAAAATCAGTAGGAAACAACCAATAGTATCTAAAACTAGTCAAGTCAAAATATAGTTAATGAAATTCTATAAATAATAAGTATGATGCATAAATGACATGAAATTAAATTATATTTTATTATAATATATCCAAATTGGTTTTAGGGATGCTAAGGATATAGATACCTAAATACTAACTTATTCCCTTGTTGTATCCTGAAAAATTCACTTATGTAATATCTTTTTATAATTCATACATATTTCCGAAGGTCTATGTATTTTGGGTTGATATGATATCTCAAAACCTAATTCAAATCATCCTGGGGTTTGAAATATTCTAGTGTGAATCCATAAATTTGAGTTCCATTATTTTTCATTATGTTCACATTTATAATCAACATTTCCAACATTATAAATATCATAAATGTAAGTAATATGACCATGTTACCTTGATTACTCTTATATAGAACATACATGTTCACATTCTGTTTTCTCACAAATAATATAACCATGTTACCATGCTTACTCCTCAATAGAATGACCATTTTTGAAATCTATTCACTCATATGTATAGTGTCCACAATACCATATATACTCCTCAATTTTGAATGAACTTTTTACTATTCATTAAAACATAATTAATTCATATTTAATTACTCATGTTAATTAAATTACTAATCCAACATGTAGTTAAAAACTATTAATCCAATAGTTAACACCACAACAAAATAAATGCATCAATACCATTAATTAATTAAATAATTAATTATCAAATACCACAATTCATATCCCATAATTAATTTTCCAGTTTTCCATATCTCAATATGAATCAAAATTCATCATAATAACTTCCACAATTAACTAACAAGATCATGATCTCAAAGAACATAATTAATAAAAATTTATCTATCTCTACATAACTAATTTGATATGTTATAATTAATCAAATTATTAATTATGTAGATTACAATCCCTAAATCTAAAAATAAATTTCACAAATTAATTATCTAATAGGTTGACCACATAGTCTCGAGATTAATTTATCCACTAATAATTCAATTCATAAATTATTTGATAAATAAATTATTCATCCTAATTAACCAAATTTATGAAAATAAATTACTATAGGATGCTAGAAATTATACAATTTTTCACACATTCATCAAACACACAACTATGGGAATTATTTTTTTGACCACCTACCTTGATCCGTTAATATATGTTCATTCAACTAAAATCCCCAAAATCTGGGCAGCAGAACGATGTATTTTTGAGTTCCACATCTAAATCCATAAATCAAGATAAAGGTTAACATGATAACATCAATCTATATCATGATCGACAATATGAAATCTAGATATTATGAAATAGTTTTATATATAAATAAAGAGGTCATATATTACATCAAAAGATCAAGGAAGATAGATGAATAAATGATATAGGAATTGGTATGAAATCCACCTACTAGTATAAGAGATGATCATTGATTTTGGATTTTTATATTGAAAAATAGAGCTTTAATGGCCTTAGAACCCCATCAGAAATCTTTTTAATTGACAAAACACATTTATTCCTGAGTCTAGGTCCAATAGAAAGTATTTGAAGGGTTTTTGGGGATTTTAATATAATTATCTAGGAAACTAAAAACAGTGTAAAATATGTTTTGGGGAGGGGAGCACGATTAGGTAATTACCCACTACATAGTGTTATAGAGTTACATTGGTTTGGGCACAATGTTTGTCAAAATATGTTCCAGCCATGAAAAACTTTCTACTCGGGTTTACATGGTTTTCTAGGCTAGGTGCATGGTTTAACATAATAATGTACTAATTTTGAATAGACCACTTTTCCTAAAATTTCATAAAAAATCCTCCCAAAAAATACCAAATTCCTAACTCTCCACAAAGTTACTTAAAAACAAGAAAAAGTACCAAAACATTCATCTATGTGAACTCTTGAAAAGTTTGGGATCCTGTAAATAGGTTTTTCAATCATTATGATGATGTTGGTTTTAATCTTGATCCAGGAATTTTTGTAATGTATAATGAGAGCAATTAATAAGGAAGAAAAATTTATATAATACTTATATGTATATAAAACTAACATTATAGTCATATTTCTTTCTATTTTCAAGGGAATATATATTTCCATCTTCATCTGTAATTCAAATTATTATAATTATTAATGATTGTTGTAAAAATGAACTAAAGAAATGAAATATATGATCAATGTTTTATTATATTTATGAAAGGTATTATTTTTTGAATAATTAAATTAAAAACAATTCAATATAATATTTATTTAAATAGATAAATAATCTGTTGAACCTAATTTAAAACTATTTATATGTATTCAACAAATTTTGAAAAATGAAATACATCACCTTCATGAAGGAGGAAGTATGCACATACACATTGGTGGTATGCTCGTTTACATAGATTTTAATAAAGCTACATATTGTTTTATATTGTTAGAATATTAATAATTGTTTAAATATCTTATTTTTTTAATTAGTTCAACCATTTAACTATACATGTAAGGGAGATTTGAAAAATTCAACACATCTCTTATAGAGGTAGTTGTCTGCACGTTACATAGAAAATATTTTAAATTAAAAAAGGGTATAGAGGTAGGAAATTTTTTTTAACCCATTATTATAATAACAGTTAAGAATATTATATGTTCTAATTTTATCATTATTTCATGTATGTAAAATTTTTTTACTGGTAAAATAAAAAACATTAACAGACCATGACTTAGTATGTTACCTCAACCTCAAGATATCTTTTTCGGTAACACTATAATGCTCCTTTAGATGGAATTTTTTGAAATACTAAGACTTCATGGGAATTAGGATATTGTTGAAGATAAACTTGGGGTGATTACATTATGGGAATGATTAATTTAAATTGGTGGGAAATTTTTTCAAAGTCCTCATCTAGTATATGTGAATAAAAGGAAATATTTTTATTACTTGTTAAATTTTTGATGGAAGGATAGATATATTCAAGGGTAAATGGAATGAAGAGGGTGAATAATAATATATTGGGTGATATAAGGCCAATAAAGTCACTACCATTCACGTACACATATGTGATATAAATGAGTCATAACTTTTAGCAATAGATTTATCATTATTTTGCAATTATGTTTTTTCATCAATAACTACATCATCCAGTGTAATTAATGTCATAAAAAAATCAACCCATATTAAAAAATTACATTTCTAAACACAAATAAAATTTAAATATAATTTAATTTACCATTAATGAAATGGAAAATGGGGATTTAAATTACAATATTATTTATATTGAAAAATTTATTATAGAAGAAAATTATATTAAAAAATAGTTTTTTTAATATTAGTTTTTATTGACTACATATTGATTGGGTGTGAATATATTTAAATATTAATTTAACATTTATCTAAATATAATTATTTAGAATATCTTAATTTGTTAAATGAGATAATATATACAAAATGTTATTGAAAATAACTATTAAACCATTTTTAAGATGACTAAAATTAATTTTAGAAAACAATATTATACATAATAAAAAAATTTGAAATTTATATATTTTTGATTTATTGATTATAGATATAAAATAATTGTTTCTAAATAAAATATTATTTAGAAAGAAAAAATAATTATTTTGTAATACTCCCCAAAATGCGTATAAATAAATTTATACAACAAGATTTATTTCTTGAATAAAATTTCATTTATATTATTATAAGTTCATTAATTAATTTTCATTTCATTGTTACATGTTATCAATACTCATAAATGTTACATAATTAATATAATAGTAATGTTTGTTAATTTTATTTTATTAATGAATCATTTTAATTGATTTAGTTAAATGATTCCTATAAGAAAATCAACTCAACAAGATTTATAGAAATTTGTTTATCAGTATTTTGGGGCTATACATTAACAAACCCTTAAAAATATAACCATCTAAGATAATTTGTTACTCCAGTAAAAACAGGTGATGGTAAATTTCCCTGATTACATAATCATCTTTTAATATATATTAATCGACCATATGATTGAACTAAAAACATTGGAAATGTGATTTTTCTTATACCATTAAATTTTTTCTATTCAATACAAAATATACATCTATTATTTAAATTATGATAGGTCATGTTCCTGTTTTAATGATTTTGATTATTTTTATATGTTATGTTTCTGGAATTTTCTTACTAAAAATAGTTAAAAGTATGATATCATATACCTAGGACATGTATATATGGTATTCTATTTGATAATAGAAATCCTAATCTTGATCAGGTTTATCAAATTGATGGATATAACAATGTAAAAATTCCGTATTTTCTCATATATCATAAATGAATTCAATAGAGATATCTAAGGGAAGAAATTTTCATAAACATCAAACTCTATTTCCCATCACTGATCATCCACATAAAACATATTTAATCATTTTGACACATTAATATTCAAATAAATGTTTTCAAAACTCTCCATAATATCTTTTAAAGTGTTCAATCCTATCATCTTCCTATATAAAGCTTTATCCATCCATGTTTGGTTCATTTATATATTCCTTTATAGAGATTTTAGTGGTCCCATCAAAATTAAAAAAATTGAAACATTTCTTATCAGTAAAATTTGAGATATTTTTATTAAAATGATCTCAATATAAACTCATTGTATTTAATTATTATTTGAAATTGTTCATCTCTCTATGGATGATAATATATGTTGAATATTATCAATATTCCAATACAAGGTAATGTTATCTCCAAAACCTCATTTTAAATAAATGATCTAGAATATTTATATTATAGAGTAATACACAAAACATCCTTAAAAAAACTCATATTTATTTCATGGATAATAATTAATTTAATAAATATACATTCAATGAAAATATATTTGATGAATTTTTAATAATATATACTACTGGAAAGAAAGAAATATAATTATTACATGTTTTAGGAATCAATACGATGAAATCCACTGTTTTGTTTATTCATTTCCTAATGTCTGTAAGTAATAGTGTAAACAACCATATAGGATAATTTAAGTCATTACAACATATTTACATTTACTGAATCAACATATGTATTATAGAATAATAATCATAATGTTTTCCCATAATATATACATACGAAAATATCATTATATCTTTTTTACTCTTTTAATGAGTTGTGGATGTAGAATTATGTACATGATCCATGATTTCCTTTTTGTGTTCTAGTTTTTATGGGATACATATATGGTATCCAAAAAATATAAATTCTTCACTGTAAAAGAGGAAATCCAGAATAATTTTTGTCTTTTTGTTTCTCAAAATAATCTACCTTGGATTAAATGGTTATTACATGAATGGACGGTTGATAATGAACTAATGTAAAATATTATTTTTCACCATACATAATGTATAACATTTGTATTTATTGAAAGACTATTTTATTACATTTGTTTTACCATATTTTTGGATAAGGTAACATGATCATTGCTACTCATATTAATATTGAATATCTATTCATTCCATGAGATGGCATGTAATGATATTTAATAGGATTTGATCATTAAAATAAATACTTTTTTTAAAGATTTACTATTTATGTGTTATTACATATTTCACAATCATATTGTTAGTATATATATCATATATTTGACCATATGTGTACTTTATAATAATCCGTAATTAAAATATCAGTACTGTTAGCTCCAAATCATGCATCAGAAAATTGTTTTCTTAATAAATATATTTATGTGATGAGGAAGAAATAAATGTGTTAGTACTATTTAAAATGCATCCTAATAAAATAAAATATTAATCACTCTATGTTATAATACCATCCATGATTAGGGGAAATACAAGAATTGGAGAATTAGAAGACAACTTAATTATCTCCCTGAGATATTCCTCACATTATTATTTCAATAATAAATTGAATATGTTACATAAAAATCTTGTTAATTTATTTTTTAATCATCGATAATTTATAAAAATTTATTTATATTATTCCATTGGACAATAAAATATATGGATCATAATCACTATAGTTAGTTTATGAAACTTTTTTATAACTTTTTTCCTTAATGGATCCTTAAAAATTAACATGCTTGTGTTTACGTGACAAAATAAAGACACTATATACAATAAAAATTCAATATGATAAACATTGATAGTGGTTTGTCGATTGATATAATATTCAACCAAAAAATTGAAATGAACTTAATAGTATTTCATTGAAACATGATATACAAAAATAAACTATAAGGAAACACACAAATTCAATAATGTAGTACCAAATGACCTACTAATTACATCCTTGAATACAATGGGTGGTTAAATAATTTCAAATTTCATCAGAAAAAATTAATATTTTGCATATCTTATGTAGAACATCATCACTAAATTATCCTCCATGTGGTCCCTCAAAATATGGTATAAAAATCGAAGTCCAATCTCCATGATGTATTGGTATCATTAGAAATGGTTGAAAATATCCCAATATGAGTATTAGAATTACAAATTTTGATCATTGTTTTATAAATAATAAGAATATTAATAATAAGGCACATTTATTGATCCATATGTTTTATGAATTGGATCAGTACACCCCATAATGAAGAACATGGGTGTATAAAACTCATGTATAAATTCCATTTCAACAGATTCTTTAATTATTCTAATTCAATATGATTTATTAAAAACATTATTTTGATATAGACATGGATAAGTGAATGAGTTGAATTTAAAACTCCACCTTACAATAATTTTGAAGAATGTGATATTTATTTTTATATACAGATTTATATTTTCATGATTTTCAAACATCACCGATGATGACATCCTACATAATTATTTCAGCATGAATTACGTCATTTTTTGATATCATGAACCATAATGTTGAATATTAATCCTATAGGATTTCATTAATATACTTATGATGATATTTAATTATTGGAATGTTTGGGATTGGGGATATGAAATTATGATCGGGAAACATGACAGGCACATTATGATGGGATTATAAATCATTTAAAAAAACGTGACCATTTCTTGAATGAGAAAAAAAATAATATTTAAAATTATAATCATATAAACAAATAAGTTTGGTGAACTATTATAAATCCTTATTTGGAATATTTTTACTTTAGATGATTTCACAGATAGTTCAACACACAATTCCTTAGGTCATTATTCAATATTAATAGAAACATTGTATAAAATAATGAATGTGATGTCCTATAATTAAATAATTCATTTGATGATCTATAAAGGATAATTTTTATACATTGCATCACTTAATTATAATGATTCACCACAATGGTAATGAATATATTTTTAATTACATTCTACCATATTTATGAAGGTATCTAGTTCATATTAATATCATTAAATAATGATTTATGAATTTTTATTTCATATTTTACATACACAATGAATTTTAATAGTGAAAGTGATGGTCTTACATTATATGGGATTTTATTTTCCAAAATATCATTACCAAAAATATTAATCATGTTGTGTAATGTTTTTTATTGTGTACAATCATCTCGCACTTGAAACAATTTCTTGATCCTTATAATTAATTACGAGGATGACTCATCCAATTTTTTATATATTTGTAGATGTAGTTTAATTATAATAGGTGGCATATCTTTTAAGATTCTATAAAACTCTAAATTCAATTTTCAATCTCTAGAAAAATGAGAGTTTCATGTATCCATTTACACTTTAATCACACATTTGATATCCAATTAATCGATTAGATTTTATGTTATGGGTAATTAAAATAATTAAATTATCATTTATACATTATTGAAATGGTTTAATTTACTACAAAGATCAAAAATAAAAATTATGGAATAGAAAATGAGACTCTGGTTGTTTTATAATTATGTGGTAATGAAAGAATCCTCATTTTGTTTAAAATTTTCAATTATCTAAGAAATATTTTTCATGAGTCACTAGAATATAAATTGTATATAATATTTTCAGGAACTCCACTTGTTCTACTGACATTGAATCCTCCATTTCCATTGAATTGTTAATGATATTCCAAAAATTTTCACACTAACTATCCTAATTATAAATGGTTGACACAACCATCTCATGTTTCATGCATTTTATATATGTCTTATGTTGATAATTTCTATATACCTTTGAAATTATCAATTTGTGACTAGGTGTTATTGAATGGTATTCCCCGGTTGTTCATTGTAGGATTGATAGAAAATGGAAATATTCTACTAATTTTTTGGGGCCTTTTGAGGTTACACGGAATGTGATAAATGTTACTTATCATTTATCCCTTTCACCACAGTAGTGTCGGTACATAATGTCTTCCACATATCTCATCATGAAGTGTATATATCTATTCTATTTCATATTCTGAGAAGGATAGATCTTGAGGTTGAACTAGATTTATCCATTATTAAACAGTTTTTTAGATAGTTGATTTCAAAACCAAGGTAAATCATGTTATTATGATACCTTTGGGTTGTGGGCTATCGAAGAATAGTTTTTTTTCATGAAATGTGAGATAGAGAGGGACTGTTCATATAATAATATCCTCATATTTTTTAATGAAATGTTTTTTTGGGATTTTTGTGGAGAGAAAATTTGTATGGTAGGGAGGTTGTAACATCTTTTTACAATTGTTCTGTTATTCCATCCCCACTCCCCCATTTAGTAAGAATTTATTTGGTTTTTTGTGGTTATTTCAGATTGAATTTTGAATTATTTGTTTATTTCTAGGCTAGTTCATGGATGGTGAATAGTTATTCCAAATTTTTAACCCTCTAATAGATAGAAATGAAACCCATCTAAGAGATATTTTCATATTTGGAACATAGGTAGTCAATTTGTGATCCCTCTTAGGAGAAACTCTGATTCCCATATAATATAGGCTCAAGGCTTGTCCACATATATTTTTTGAATTGTAATGCTCTTCTAGGTATATCATAAAAGATATTTATTTAATCTAATAAGCATAAAAATATTAATGCAAACCATTATAAGTTCAAGGAAAAGATATCACAAAACATGGAGGTTTATTATTTATTTGGAGAACCCAATAGACATTCATGGTCCCTCAAATATCTGCCAAAAGTGATTTGACCCCAGAGAAATTCTTTTATATCTTCTGTTTGTTAGTTTACTCACCCCAATTAATATCGTCTTGTATCTCTCTTCTCCTCCATTAGGATATATATAATCCATGTGATTTTTTGAATTAAATGGAAACTTATTAGTTCTATACCATGGTTTAATTAATAGATCCTTATTTCCATCATTCTCCATTAAAGTTATCTATGAATTGCTTTTTCCTTCATGATATCATTATACTGAGGTACTTGGTTCTATTCTGATTCCAACTTTTTGTTATCTTGAAATTGAATTATTTAATTTAAATTGATTGAAATAAATGTAAATTATATATTTTATTAAGTATATTTTAATTGGGTTTTTTGTAAAATCATGATTCTATTTAATTGGGGTTCTAAAATAGTTTTCTAAATTATATTTGGAAAAATTCCAATTTCATTGAATTTGTGTGTTTTTATAACAATTTATGAAATTATATTTTTTAAAATATATTTTTAGATTTAATTGAAATTTAACCATTTATGTTGTAGAATTTAATTACTGAAATGGATTTTAAGGAAAATTATTCCAAAACCCTAATTCTAATGAATGAGAGGTTTATTATTAACATAATGGAATCTTTATAAAAATTAAATTAGTGAATTTTATTTTTAAATGTGGATTGTGAAATTTAGAAATAAATTGATTTTAAATGTGTGTTTTAAAAATGGATTAAAATGATTTTGATATTAACTTTCGTATTTTATCTTGGTGAAAATGATAGTTTTTATTGAAAAACATTTTTCATTTCCAAATAAAAAATTAGAATATTTGAAATTGAGAATGAGATTAATTTTAGTTTAGGAACTCTTAAAATAAATTTACCAACTTTCATTTTTTTATTAGATAATATTAAATACTTTTATAGTTAGTGAGTTATTAGATGAAAATATATAATTTACAATATTCCAAAACATATACACAGAACATTACATCCCTTAGGAGATAGTGAAGTGTCTTCATTTACAAGAACTCAAGAGGACTTATGTTCATATATCTATGAAACATTTAGTTTTCAGTCCCTTATCCTAGAACTTTTAAACATTATTAGGCATATGAAAATGTTTCTTATCTATTTTTTTAAATGAATACATGGTTTTATTGAAAACATTTTTACATGCCTTTTTATTTATATTACATTTTTTATACGAAATTGATTGTTGAATCCATTTAAGAAATGAACAATTTTTTATAAATTCTCCATTAGTTGAAATGTAAATCATTCTCTTAATTCATTTTCATCATTTGAAATGTGAAGGATGAGCGATATTAATTACACTTTGGAAATGAAAAAAAAAGATTTTTTTTAAATTGAATGATCTATTTAGTTAATTTAATATTGGAATTTTATAGTGAATACATCATGAGGACCTCCAGTGATTATTATCAAACAACCTAAATATGCATTCATGTGTTTGTATATTTTCTCCTTCCAAGATTGAGATAGGGGTAAATAACCACGCGAAGTATGTTATAACTATTTATTAGTCCACACGGTGAGTTGAATCAGTTTGGAATTGGATAATTTTTCAATTTTATAGTACATTTAGTTATAGTAATTTTGGATGTTATTACTATTTAAATTCTTGTGCATCACTCTCAGTGGAGTTTATTTTGTATTCATATTTTTTTATTTAGTCTATTTAAAAAAATGTAGTGGAAAAAATCACTTTAAATTTCCTTTTTGTATGATTCCAATTGCTAATTTCCAACCCGTGGAGATCTGGAATGCCCCTCGGGCCATTTCATGAACCAAATTAGTTATTGAGTTACCAGTGTACCTAGGATGGTTCATGACATTATTAAATATAGTGTTTACGTTTAAAATATCAAGATGTTATAGTAAATTATCTATTGATATACTAAATCATAATTAATAAATTATACTATGATATTGATCCACATATACAATTATCCAAAAAAATTGGTGCATAACATATTAATCATTCAGGATATCTGGAGTCCGATAGAAAAAAAAATAAATCCCAAATCATTTATAAATGGGATCATATAACATAATAAAAATTAAATTCAATTGATATGTACAATTAAATTAACAAATAGGATAAATTCATCTAGGAATTAGGAATATGATTCATAAAGAATATCCTTGTATGAGTAAAATTGTTAATCATGGGAAATGAGTATAAACTATGATAATGATATTTCACAAAAAACATTAAACAATAACCTATATAGTTGAAGTTATAAATTTTTAGGAAACATAATTTTAAGGAATGTGATATAAAATTATTTCTAAATAAATAACCAATTAATGTTAAATAAATTTACTACTAAAAATAAAAATAATGTTTTAAATAATAAATACATTGTCGGGGGAAAATATGACCATAAATATAAATTATTTTTTAATTTTTTAATAATACAAATATTTATCCTCACAACATATTGATTGTGATAATCCAATCATATGAATATATTTAATGATAGATTCTATGATTTCAAAAACTAAATCATTTTTGATTTTGAATACAACAATTGGAGATTCATAATTTGATAATAAAAAAATATTATATTGATAGAGGAGTTGACATTTATTAAGATTGGTAATTATTAAACATATCCCAAAATTATATTAAAAAAATTATCCATGAATATAATGAAATATAAAATAATTAAAAAGGCGATTATATATTCTATATTGATCAAATGATATGATCTTTTCAAAATCATAGTTAAACATGAATCATTATTAATATGAATTGAATATGATTATTAAAAACCCATTACATGTATTATTTATTAGTGGAAAAAATTTTAAAACCCTTCATAAAAAAAATTATATATTAATAAAGTATTTAAATACTTATAGATAACAATATCATTTTATTATCCTCATAAAAAAATTTAATAACATAATTGATATATATTGACCAAAAAATATATAAGATAAATTTTTATTTGATAGTATGTATGACAGGAAACATCAAGCATGAAAATAAATGTAACCACCTGAAAAATTATGATGTATTGATTATTTTAAACAAATTATAACTATTATATATATTTTAATGTAAAAAATACACATTAATATTTTTCCTCAAACTAAAATTAGTTTCTTTGATATATTGAATTATATGCAACACCGAGTTATATCATACAAAAATATATTATTAGAATATTAATAATTAACATAATCATATATATCAAAACTATTAAATTATCAGTTATGAATATGATCAACTACAATATGATAATATATTTTTTACAAAATTATAAAATTAATTCATTGGTGAAAATTAATATCAAATTAATATAAAACCCAATTAAAAATAAGAGAAATGTTTTTTTTTCTAAGAAAAGAATTTTAATCCTTATCAATTAAGTTATTAAATATTATTGAATGATATTAATGATAAATATATCATATATTAAATATATTTTTTTCATTCATGAAATAGACATGATATGAATAAGATAACCACATACCCAATATTATAGATAAATAGGTAATTTTTTAAAGGCAGTTGTGCCACATTATATTGGAGAACCTATTTTAGTACTAAATATTTGAAATTTTTTCAAAATTTATATGTTCAAATGCACCTCATTTTTGGAATATAAATTTCAAAATTATTTTAGTGTTAATTTTTGTTATTTTTTTGAAATGTTTCATTTTTTGATGAATAGTTTTAATAATATATTTTAATTGAAATTTGAATTTTAATATTAGTAATTTATTAGGAGAAATTAAATATTAACATCATTTTATAGTTAACTTCTATCAATGTTCAATCAAATAATCCAATTTTTATTATTTGAACCATTTTACCATTAATTTATTTATGAAATCATGTTATATATTTCATTATTTTCACACTAAGAACATGATTTTTTGTCCCATCATTGGGATTATATTTAAATTAATTTCATCCACTTCTATTTTAAGAATTTGAAAAAATAGATTCAGTATTTGGAATCACCGTATTTTTTAATTTATTTTTTTGGAAAGTAAATTATTTACCAAAAACATTAATTAATGTTATTAAAATTAATGACATTGATTAGGAAAACAAACTAGCAAAACAAGGGACTAAACCTAAAATATAAGGTCCAGAATGACAAATAATAATTTTTAAAACCTAATAGATGGTGTTATTTTGACCATATCCTCCTTTGGATATAATTTAGTTCAATATTCGATGAATATTATGGGACATCCAAGGAATTTATAGAATAATTATATTTCATATTTATTATAATTTATTAATTAGATTTTTATTTTACCATAAAAATGGATGTTCTACCAAATACATTACCTGAGACAAGACAATGTTATTTGTGATTTCTGTGGTTCCATGCACGATAATGTTATACCATAAAACAATATAATAATAATATTCAATATTTTAGTTAACTCATTTCATTTTAATAAATAATAATGAATAGGTCTACGTATATTATGATTTCACAAATTTAGAAAATATTTGTACATTAATATAATAAATTGTCTAAGCATAAGATAAGGATATATTCGGTTTTATGCATAAAATGTTTTTTTCTAATCATCAGTTGAACATATTTTTAATTGTGCACCTTCTCTAAATCCAATTATGTCAAATTTATAATTTTTATATGAAAAAATAAAATTCAATTTTTTATGTGAAGGAAACAAAATTTTATTTTGTTGAATTTTTTATTCTTTTCTATGAAAATTCTTTTTTAATTAGTGGTAAATAATATGGAATTTTTAATAAAAATCTATATTTTATTATTTTATTTATATTGTTAATTTTTTAATATGTTTTAATATATAATTTAATCAAAAAATATATAATTTAATCCAATTTATGTCATTTAAATAAATTTATCATGGAAAATGTATATAAAAAACAGTAATATTTTAGATATATTATCATTTAAAACACTGCAATCACATCTTATAAGCGTGATTAATTGTAAAATATTTTCTTTTTTCCTTTACTACCAAAAATGGTTTAGAATTATGATAGAAACAATATTTATTGATGATATATATTTGATATTTTTTATTTATTCATAATTATGTAATTATTATATTGACATAACGTCATTCCTTCCATTTTTTTCAAAACACAAAAACATTGTTTGTTGATGTCTGGACTATCTCCTCCTCATAATGGTGTATTATATTCATATGTAATATGGAATGTATTATGGATATTATTAATAAAAAATATCAAACATAAATAAAATATATATCATAGGAATTACATAATTTCCATTCTGTAAGTATAATATATCATTTTATTTATAAACATTACATGCCATGAAAATTGGATTATGTCATTAATGGATGTTTGGACTACCAGCTTCTTGACACGGTGTGATTGATTTTATATCCCAATAGTTATATATATTAGTATATATAATTATATACGAATAATTATTTGTTTAAAAAAATTATAATATGTGAAGTAAATTTAATGATAAACAATAGAAAGGTTATGAAATAAGTAATATATTGAATATTTTTTTAATCATGGTGACAAAGGCACATGTGAGAGGTCAGACTCAAGGAAATTCATTTCTTCTAAATCTCCATTCATTGATACTTTTCATTATTATATGAAAATTTAGTATTTTATAAATTTCATATACTACACATATGATAGTCTATATTGATATTATATATATTCTCATGATATTTACAATTTTGTTAAATCATATTCTTTCATGTGGATTATTACATAGAAGTTCAAAAGGGTGTGCAATGCATTGAATTCTTAACAATTTTACATTTTACTCTTTTTCAATATTATTGATATAATTGTATTCATTTATTTGGATGGATCTAAATAGAATAGAATGGAAATTTTATTTCTATTTTGAAATTTATATCCCACTATAAACCATGATTTTTTTAAAATAAAATGTAACACCTATTTTTTATTTTTTTAGTCATTATTGAACATGGGGTTGGAAATTTAAATGATTGATAAAATAAAATAAAATTATTTCTAGTGATTTAAAATTAAATTATATGATTAAAATTTAAATCATTTATGTGTTGTGATTATGTAATAGTATAAGGACATTTGATGGGTGGTTCTGTGATAAACCATTGATGTGTGATTCAGTGATTAACCAACAAATTCTTTGTCCTTTATATCCTTCTGATTCATAGTGAATGGATGTCATAAATATGGTTATTCCATTTCAATATTGACATTTACTAAATTCTATTGTATGGTTACTCTATTTATAATGGTAAAATGTATAATTATTTCCCCATATAAAATTATGTATATTTTATGAGTGCAATGGGTTTTATGGTAGTATTGTTATTGTAGAAAATATTACAAAATGATATAATATTGAATGTTATGTGTTTACTATATTTTAATGGTGAAATGATTTTCATTGAGAAATTGGTTTCATCGGTTTTAATTTTTATCAGTGCTCTAACAATTTCATTGTTTTTATATCCCATAATGAAATTTTTATATTCATCCAATATTTTCTAATGTTTTTCATTGAACATGAGGTTGAGTAATGGATTATATAAATTTTTATTGATAGTCATGAATATTTTTCAGAAAATTTATCATTAATTATTTAAAATGTATTATATTATGTGATAAATGGATAATATTCAGATGTTTCCACATTGTATTTTTTGTTTTTTTTTCAATGATGCCTTTGTATGATTTGTTGGCAAATTGTGGTGGTATGAATGATAATGAGGAATCCTGTATACCATGAAGGAACTTTTCATTTCTGGATAATTTGATGAGGAAATATCCCCCATAATTTAGTGGATCCTAGCACCATATGATTTGTAACGGGCGTATTAAATCCCTTGAAAATATATTCGATGTCTAGGGTTATTCAATTCACCTAAAGTTAACTCTAAAAAATTATCTTTATATAGATGAAACTAATTAGTTGTGTGAAATATAAAATATTATTATAGAATTCTAAATGATGTAGTCATTGTTACTGGATTATTTTATGAATATTTTACCAAAGAAATATTTTCTCAAAATTGTTTGACATCTGATGGTAAAACAATTCATTGATAAGTTTCTGAATGTGTTTATTGATTTAATTTTGGTATATTCTTAAATCGATGAAGAACATGACTGAACCATAATAATTATTTATTAAACATCAAAATAAATGGAATAACATTGGTTGTTTATTAAGAGTGATTCAATTTCCAAAAATGAATTCCATGGCCATATTTATTTTAAAAATTGATATATTGTTGACCATTATAAATTTAAAGTTGTATAAGAGAGTCAATTAACTTCCAATTTCACCTAGATTCATATTTTTCATGTATTAGTGGGTTACTATCATGGAATTATACATAAATCTTGGTTGGGCACTAAAAATTGATAATGACATAGGAGAACAATAGTTAACGGGACCAATGTTGCTAGAGGAAATGTTACCGAATGTTTAATTGATTTAGAAAAAACATGGTAACATCCCTGAGTAGATATATAAATAATGTTTATAATTTAAGAACATTTATATTATTAGATGTAGTAGAACATGTATTTTTCAAATTTTATCCCTATAAATGCTTGATTCCCTTTGGTATTAAGTTGAAGCACATTACATGGATTATTGAACCATATGAAATCCAAGAGAAAGTTCAATGAATTTTTTCACGGCCCCCTCACAAAAAGGTATACCCCCTCTGGACAAGATATGTGAGAAAGGAGATAGTGACCCAATGAGTCCCACATCCATTAGGTAGCAGTATGGCATCTAGAACTGATGGTATAATAAACACACAAATCGGAAAAAATACCCTCTAAAAACACATTTTAAAGAAAATGATAATATAGAAACAAAACATCTGCAACATAGTATTCAATACATAATAAAAAACAATTACACATATGTAATTACATGCAATAACTAATACAACGGAAAGAAAAAATTGAAATTAGAAAAATAATATAAAAAAATAGTGACCATAAAGCCCAAACATCTTCTACAACCCCAAGATAGTAATATCTATCTTGATATCCATCCGTATCTAAGTAATAGTAAAAATAGTTTATATATGTATAGGGTGAGTATTAATGTATAATTTGTATGATCTTACAAGGACCCTCCCAATAAAAAGTAAATAAATCATGTCAAGTCACAATGAACAAAAAATGAAACTAAGTCTTCACCAAAACAAGTACAATCTATGGCCAGCCTCACCACGAATACTCCCACCAAGTATCACATACAAGAGTATATAATATAATAAGGATTATCAGGGGTACTATTTTACTTTCTCCCCATAGGTTTTCATCATTAACCCAAAATCGCACGTCCTATGAATCTCTCTCTAAAAAGGATTTCCCCCAGACACCTGGGTAAAGCACCACTACATGCACACAAAGCAGCACAACCACCACGTCCTTGTAACCGAAGTAACAATGTAGTTTCTGGGAGCCACCACGACTCATATAACATGAATTTTATGTGATACGTTAATCTTCGATCCAATATAGACAATACACCGAGTAAGTATCCCTAATCCACACAAACTATAAAAGTTACACCTATAGTTATCCAAAAGAAACTATTAATAGAATATATGTGTGTGATTAACTATATGAAATTACATTCCTCTATACACATATATGGGGAAAAATAACGTTATTGCCTACTATCACTACTAACAACCAAATGAAGAGAGTGGGAACAAAGGGGGTAGTCGGCCATCCATCCTCCCACAAGAATGTTGGGGAAAACACCACCCAGGGCTTCGAATCACCATAGTGTCAGTTACACTTACTGATAGGGTGGATTATCATATAGAAGCACAAACTGTATTGAATATACAATACTTCCAAACCACTCTATGGGAATATCATAGTCTTAGTCTCAACTACAGATTACATCACTCAAACTCTAGCCTTCCGGTGCTCAGACTACATATCATATAAACCCGCAACCATTTAAATAGATACATTAGGTTACCATATCCATTTTTATAAATTTGAATTTATGTTATTTAATACATTATCCATTAATTAACTATTATCAATTATGTGTTACATTTCCTTAGCATCACACCCAAATTCCATTTCCCCTTTAAATTGTAACTTCATCATTTCATTACACCATGTTCCAACCCCCTAGGTTAACATTATTTATTCAATCTTTTATTATCATTATTATTACATTACTATATTCACATGCATTCTACAAAAAAATCTAAGATAATAAACACAAGGGGGTCAACCTGGTATGTAGATGATCTACCCATCATAACTTTTCTACTTATAGAAAGAGCATAGACCCATCCTCCCTCAATAATCTAAACACATAATGCACAGGGAATACCACATGTATGTTCACCCCATTTGGAAGGTGGGTAAGGAAGACCAACTACCTTAAGTATTGGGGAAATAAAAACAGATAACCAACCAACATGATTCAACAAGAATCCAATCATTAACATCCATTCCATTTCATCATCTCTAGTGTACTCCCTGACACCCACAAGCATAATTTAATTCATCTCACCACTCTAGGAATCAACTACTTCATCAACCAACCGGCATCCCTATCCCCACATATATCAAAATCCATCTAGGACCATAACATATCACATCTAGTAAGAAGTAACAAATAAACTAGGATCCTACTCCTAAGAAATAATTTTACCATCACAAGCAACGTGAACTCACTGCTCCAAGCATAAGGCTTATGGAATTTACATGAAAGAGGTTAACTCAGAACACTACAAGGCATTATCTATTATCAAAAAACAAGTTATTTAATAAAAATTAAAATTACAAGTTAATTTTTAGTAGGTTAAAATTATGGAAAACTTAAATATAAAGCTATAATATCTACCACAAATAATTAAACAGGTTGACTACATCAATTTTATTAACATGAACTTACAAAATCAACAAATGTATTCATATATATGTCTCTTTATATATAGCCAAATAATTATTAATTAATTTTAGATTTATGTTCTTTACTAATTTCAACAATAATGAATTGATAACAAGAAAAACATGGATAACATACAATCTATAAAGAACAAGAAGAAATAACATATGATCAATACCAATTTATTTTTAGATATATAATATTATTTGTTCAATTCCTTTGTGATCAAGTGGGATAAACCATGATAAATCTTCTTTAGCATGAACAATAATATAGAAACCATGAATCTCGTACCTCAACAGGTTTTCCATGATTATTGCACGAGAATAGTCCCAATAAATAGATCATGATCACCTCTCATGGAGGAGTGCATCCACCCAAGGAAGAAGATACAAAACCACAACAAACATCACCCTTGAAAACTATATTAGGAATATAGAGATAGAATACCATAACAGGGAAAGGTGAAACAAAAGGAGAGGAACCCATACATAAAATGACGATAGATCATAGAATATATCAATGATTGATCAATACTACATAGTTGCACCAAATAGGGGGATCACATGCTGAAGAAAGAAACTTTATGGGGAAACAATCAAAGGATTAATGTTCAATCACACCACAACTATGGGAAGGAGGAAATGTTCGAGAGTCTCACACAAGGGAACATGGAGGATGAAAAGGGAGCAATATTTCTCATCCCTTTAGAAGATTTAATTGAACAATGGTTTAATATATACTGGATTTTCTATTAAAATGGGAATGCATTAAACAACATTCATTCACAATGTAAAGGCATATCAAACATTGGGAAAATTAATAAATGAGTTACAGGGTTCGAATCATCCTTAAATCCATTAAAATATTATTTTAATGAATTTTTCATTAATGAAAACGTTAAATGCATGAAATTGGGAAATCTAGATAAAAATATGGATATTTAGAAATTGAAATGAAATACTTTTGGAAACACTATTCATGACACAGTTAGTTGTCTAACAATTTCTGGAAACATTGTAAACTCACTATTTATGGGAAAACTATATACCTACCATTTAGGAAACATGATAGACCTCCCATTTCTAAAACACTATAGACATACTATTATATGTCATGCAATTCTCAAACATTATATTCGTACCATTCTAGAAATATTATAGACCACATGTAAGATGCCTCACTATTTTTGAATCACTATAAACCTATAATTCATGAAACATTGTAGTCCAAACATTAGATGACCCATTATTATTAAAACACTAAAGACGTACTGTTTTGGAAACAATGTTCATAAAGAACGAAATTTGGTAATGTGTTGGGGATGAGTCACCTTGACCTCCCAGAACACCGCAAGCACCATATATTAGTAAGGTAATGGTCTCGATTTGTCTGATCCATTAGATGAAATACCTATCAAAACATTCTTTTCCTCGAGAATGAAAAACCAACAAAAAAATGAAACAAAAAGGTGTCTGAGAAACCACTCTTTGAGATACCTATCAAAGATATCACCACTAGGAGAGTTAAAATGATTCAAAATTTAACATTTGAAACCACATGATAACCACAAACAACTTTTAAACAATATCCTGAGGGAGGCATGTCTCAAAAGATTGAAATCCATAACATGAAACAAAATAAATCTATATCATAACAAGAAAAGGTCTAAAATCAAAAAATAACCATCGATGCAAGAAAAATGGCACACATAAACAAAAAGGGGTACCTAGAACATATCTGGGACTCACATTCCTAGGTATTCTTCTCTATTCTAGTGTGCATCCACAAGACACAAAAATAGTGAATAACGCGCTCGCATAACACCTTATACATGTTCTCATAGATCTCTACATGAAAATATTTTAAGGTCTCATCATCATCATTGTAGATCTCTCCCTAATAGATGACATGAGAATCATCATGAATATAACGACAGTGCTAGAACACATGAAAAACATATTGTATCTGGATTATCTATTAGGGAAGTTCTACAAGATATGGCACAACTCCAACACGAGGTAACACCTCAAATAGCCCAAACAATTAAGGAAAAATCTTACTCATATGAACAAACATTCATGGACAATGACAATAGTCAATTTAAGAAAGATGTGATCCCCAAAATTATACTATAAAGGTATCCTCCTTTGATTGGGATATGATTTCTAACAATCTTTTGTTGCCTTCACTGCCTCAATAATCAACTAAATCACCTCTATCGTATTCTATAGTAGTTCCGGTCTGATAATTGCTGACTCTCCAACCACAGTCCAGCAGAACAATGAATGTAATGGTCCGAGACACATGGCTATAAATGGTTCCATACCAATAGGGGAGTGAAAACTACAGTTGTATGTTAACTTCTCCAAGTGTATGCTCCTCATAAACAAAGTTCTAAAATCCATGACACAAGAGCACAACATGTCTTCAAGTGTCTGGATGGTCTGCTCTGTTTGACCATCCATTCGGTGATGATAATCAATGATGAGGCATAGGTGAGAACCAAAATAATGGTAGAGAAATCTCCACACCCTAGACGTAAAACGAGGACCTTTATCAGAAATGATTATCCTAGGGACTCTATGGAGAATAAACCTCCTCCTCCTGATACTTCCTTGATTAATCCTCTACTGAGCTCAATTCATTGATTTCTATGAAGTAGGATGATTTCATCAAATTAACCATTAACACCCATATAGAGTGATTTACTCCCTCATATCGAGGTAAACAAGTAAAAAGTCCATCGAGGTGTCTTCCCACATCCATTTTGGATCATCTAATGGATGGAGGAAACCATCAAGGTCACAGTGCTTGAACTCCACCTACTAGAAGAACAAACATCGAGACCAAAAATCTACAACTACATGCTTCTGTCCATGACACCAAAAATGACTCCTCTAGGCTTTGTACATCACTGTAATTCATGGATACACTGTGAGGGGAAACCAATGGAACTCTATGAGATCTCTCTCATGCTCACCAAATGAATGAAAATACTTCCCTAATACACGGCTTGGTGTTGTTCATACTCAAACCAACCATCAGGGGCCTCGCTACAAACAACTCAGTCTCTCTAGACCTCCACCTCTATATCCCTCTACATGGACATTTCCACTTGTTGCACCAGAGATGAATACACCATCATCTGAAAAAGACAACCTATGCCCCAAACATCTCCCATATAGATATTTAATACAAAATGTTATTCCATTACACTCCATGAATCTCAAGATTCTCATATTGCATCACCATGTGATTTCTTACCCAATGCATCAGAAAAAACAATCCCCTTTCCAGGTGTACATGATATTTCAAGGTTGAATTCTTGTAATAACTCCTTCCACTGATGTTATCGCATGATCAAGTCATACTATGATTAAAAAAAACCTCAGGACATTATGATTGATTAAAAACCACAATGATCTCACCAATGAGACAATGTCTCCATAACATCATAGAAATCCCCAAAACCACCAACGCGATATCATGGGTGGAATAGTTACATTCATGGGGGACCAACTGTAGAGACAAATAACCAATGATTCATATGAACATAACATAAACCTAGATGTGAAGAATTGTAGAAAATATCATATTGAACTCATCCTACATGCATACAAAGAACTGAATCAGATACCAACATATCTTTTAGATACACAAATGAATATTGACACTGATATTTCCACATGAATGCCTAATCCTTCCTTGTCTATGTAGTTAGAGAAGTCAGAACATGAGAGAAGTCATTAAATAAACATTAGTAGTAGCATGTGTGACCAAGGAAACATAGCCCCTCTACCACTATATTGGGGGCTCCCCAAGACAAAATAGCTTCTATCATTGAAATATCTACAACTACACTTTTTTGGGACACCACATGCCCCCAAAAATGAACCTCTTGATCACAGAAGTCATAATTCGAAAACTTATCAAACAACCACTATTTTTTAAGAACACAAAATACCGCCTGCAGATACTTTTCATGATCCTCCTCATATGCAGAATACACAAGGATTTGATAAATGAAAACCACCATAAAATTATCTAAGAACTCATAGAACACAATTTCCATAAATCCCATGAATGTAGAAGGATAATTCATCACACCAAATGTCATTACATTGAACTGTTAATTCAAATGATGACAATAGAAAGAAGTCTTTGGGATATATACATCCATCACTTGTATCTGTTCATATTTTTTCCATATGCCAGTTTTCGAGAACAAACATTAACATTTCATTTAATCCAATAAATCATCAATCAATGGAATAGTATTATTATTCTTCACTGTCACATTGTTTAAGAGATTATAATCAATACACAACTGCAATATATCATCATCCTTATCCACAAAAAAATCGGTGCAACTCAATATGACACACTCGACAAAACAAATCGAAACTATAAAAGACTATTGAGAAATATACGCTGCTCATGTAACTCATAAGGGGCCATCCAATAAGTATAAATAGCGTTAAGAGACATTATTGTATATATATTAATCCCAAACTCGATCTCTCATCGAGGGGGTAATGTTGCAACCTCTTCTAGAAAGCCATCATGATACTCTTCTATTGACCTGGGAAACACCACCTTCCAAGCCTCTGAATAACATAGCATCAGCTCATCCACAAAGGATGATAAGGACAGAACACACCTATGACCCATCTGAGGCTCTCGTGTTCCAACAAACACTCATGGATCTATATCATCATTGAAGAACACCCCTACCTCTTAAACCAATATTTGATATCCTATACTAAATAAAACTTATCAATGCTGAGGTTGAAATCATATTGTTTTATGTTTAAAAATATGAAATCTCCCAATGAGTTGTGATTCCCCCATAGTATCTCATTGTCTACACATACTTCTAACATGTTTGATTCTGCTCCAATTAGAATTTTAAAAGCCAAGGGAACTAGAAGAATCTCTACCTCAAGTCCCAATGCATGATCCAGGGTATGTGATATGAAAGATTATGGCTTCACCGAATCATAGAAGGCGTAAACCAAAGTATAAAATAAGAAAATTGAACCAGAAATGATGTTTGGTTCTCCTGGTTCTAGCAATTCTAAAGCATAAAGTTGATCAAGGCCTCTGCCATTTCCTCTCTAACAATGATGATGACCACAAGCATGGCCACACTCTTCTCCCAGAGGAAGAAGGGTACCACAAGGCTATAATAGTTCTGCCCCATATTATATTTGCTAATCCCATGCTAGGAAATCCTACTACAGCTACCTCTATTGGAACTACCTCTATGGATGAACTTGGAGTTGTACACCTTGTGAACACTGACCACTATAAAAGGTCGGGCTCTATTGTTGTTGATAACCACAGACTCCACAAGAAAAATAAGAACTTAATCCCTTAACATAAGAATGATAGCCTCCACCCCCAATAAACATGATTCTGAAGGCTATGACCTATCCCAGAAAACTGGAAACACTTCTTCCCTAAAATCGAGAACCCTAAACCATAGCTCTGTTTCATGATGAATCCCATATATTTATGAAATTGTTTTTTCTAATTCACTATCAGTGAACACTTTCATCTCCAACACCTCATGATATGTCTTTATCATAAATGGGGTGGCCTAGAGCTAGATATGTGATTGAAAAATCTCCTCAAAATACCTCACCTATCCTCCTCATCTGTACACAGTTCTGAAGAAATCCTTAAATGGTATTGAAGCATATTCAAAAAACTCGTACACAGGAGCACCCCTATCAATGGGGAAATAGATCTTAGCGACTGGAAACCTTCATAGTCGAAGAAAGAAACTAGACTCAGAACTCGTCTCGAAACTCATCCCAAGAGATTGCCAAATCCTGACGATTCACAAGGAATAAGAACCACCACTTATTTGCCGCCCCACATTGAATCTTCACAACCATGGAAACCCAGTGCATCTTCCTAGAACAGTTCTAATTGAAGGATGTTTTCACCTTTTTCAACATGTCATCTAAGACTACATCTAAATTGGAGTTGTCATACTTCTGCATACTATAGCACTGAAACTATAGGAGTGTCATCCTCTATGGGTCGTCATTATCAACCTCAACCCTATGGTGATCTGATGGAGCAATATTCTATGAAGCCTAACGATGACATCGACCTAGAGCCTTACCTACAAAATTAAAAATAGATAGATCTCGTAAACCTGGAATATGGAAGACTCAACATTAGTTATTTAATTTTTATCTATTATTTGTTTAAAGTTAACATATCTCAATATCTACACATTCAAACATAAAAATGTACAAGAATGATGTTATATACATTCCTATGACTCTAACCTAAAACAATTATCATGATTCCTAGTCATTGTCATCATAATAGTCTATGTATCATATCACAGGGTTTCAAAAATTCCAATGTCTTAGCTGATCTCTAGTGTTTACACCACTTGAAAAACATAACGTAAATTGTTTCCCTACAACCCCATGAAAACATACTTATTCCTATCACCAAACTCATTTCATTCCCTCAACGAGACATCTGATACCACTCATTCATGAGCCCCTATATAGAATGTGTAACCCTAGTGGGATAGTAATGTGAGAAGGGAGATAGTGACCCCCATGTCCCACATTCAGTAGGCATGTGTTGTCAATTATCATCGAGTGTATAATAAACAGAAAAATGGGAGGAATTTCTCTACAAGGGAACACATACAAATTGGAGAGATATGTCAAAAATCAACCAACTCCAACTCAGAATAGAATATAAAATAAATCCCATCTACATGTATGTAATGTTATTCAATAACTAATACAACTGATAGGGGAAACAACAAGTAAGAAGAAAAAGTAAAAACAACAATGACCCCAAATCCTAAATATATCATGAATCCCCATAGTAGTAGTAACCACTATGATCTACTACCATCACTAAGAGACTTGAAAAATAGTATATATATACATAAGGTGATTATAATAATATAATCAGTAGGATCCTCCCTTGAACCTCATGTGAAAAAGCAATGAAAGCATTCCAAATAACAGTGGACAAAAAAATAACTCGCCTCCTAAGAATGTATGGTAAGTTCCTATCCTCGCCATGGATACTCTCACCATGTATCTCATAAAAGAGTATATAAAATAATAAAATATATCAAGGGTACCTTGTAACTACTTCCCCACTGGTTTTCCGATTTCCCTAATGTCGTGTATCCAAAGCATCCCTCTCCAAAATGGATTTCTCACATACACCAGGGTGAAGCACCACCACATGCACCTCCTACAAAAAAACATCCACGTCCACCTAGACAATGAAAATATGAAGTTTTCTATAGAAACCACACCATTTATAACATGTATTATACTTTGGGAACTAATCTTCATGCCATTATACCCCATACTATAAGAAAGGATCCTCAAGCCATCGAAGAATATATATGTTACAACTAGAGTATTCCATAGAAAATTGTATCCAGAATATTTTTTCTGAATTCCACAAGCCATTACAGCCCTCTACAAACATTTATGTGAAAAATAACTGGCAGGTCTACCAGCATAATTAACCACCAAGAGAAGAGGGCTTGGCCAATGTGGGTAGTCATCCATATATCCACCCACCAGAATATTAGTGAAAACATCCCTAGGGCCCAAATTCAATTGGGTGTGAGAATCCCATATTTAAGGGGTGGAGTAGCATATAAAACACTAATATTATAGAATATAGTATTTCTCACAACCCCAATATGGGTATAACGTAGGCTGTGACTCAACTACAGCTAAAATCTCTTAGATAGTACTCTTTCACTTCTTCAAATATGTATCCTATAAGAAAAATATAATTTAAAGAGATACAATAGAATATATTATCCCTTTTTATTTGTTTCACATTATGTTAATTAATTCATTATAAATTAATTAACCATTATCAATTCTGTATTACATTTCATTAGAATCACGCCCAATATCTAATGTACAGTTCAACTGTTACCTTGTCATTTCATTACCTCATGTTACAATCCCATTGGTTAACATCATCTATTAAAAAAATTACTTATACATTTTTATGAATTTTAGAAAATTGTTATAAGAAACTAAACATAAGGGGGATCACCATGATGAGTAGATGAACTCTTGTTCGTGTCTATTCCACCTATTGCTGGAGTGTAGAACCAACCTTTCTCTGGAATAGAATCTCATAAATCACATGGAATACTCCATATGTCTTCAACCCTTTTGGATGGATGGAAAACAAGACTAGATTCCATGGGATGTAGGGAATGAAAAATAGATAAATAGCCAACATGTTTCACCAAGCATCCAATCGTTCACATCGAACCTGTTTCATAATCTCTAGTGTCCTCCCTGACACCCACATGCCTAAACTAATGCATCTATCCTCTCTAGGCGTCAACTGCTACCACAAAAAATGGGCCTCCATGCCCCCACATCTCAAAGAATCCATCCAAGATCATAACACATTAGACGTAGAAGTAAATAACAACGAAACTTTCCTCATGGAATTATTCAATACATTCATCCATTACACAGAACAAGCTCTCACAGTTCCAATCACAAGGATCATTGATTTTATAGGAAAAAGGGAAACTCAGAACCCTATGAGGAAGTATATTTTAACAAAAAAACATGTCCATATATTATTCATGAAATATCAAGTTAATTATTTGTAGGATCGAAAATATGAGAAACCTAAAAATAAAGCTATAATAGCAATAGAAAATAATTAATCATGCTTAATAAAACAATTTGATTAACATAAAATTAAAAAAACAACATCTAGATTCATTTACAAGAGACTTAATCTTTATAAAACTAATTTTCAATTAATTTGCGCATCATGTTCTTTACCAATTTCAACAAGAATGACATTCTAAAAAGAAAAACATAGATATCGTACTATCTATAAAAAAACTGGAGGCTATAAAATACGATCAATACACATTAATTAATATTGTTAAAATATTTATTATTCCAATTACATTAAAAATCAGAAGGATATACCATGATAACACTACATTTGGATGTAAAAAAAATGTGAAACTATCTAACCCCTATATCAAAAGGGACCTGATGCTATTTGCACGAGAACAATCCATAATATAGACAATGATCACCTTTCCTAAAGGAATGCCTCAACCTGTTGATGCATATACGTTACCACACCAGCCAACACCTAAGAAAACTCAATTATAATCATCTAGATATCATGTCATAAGAGGGGAAGGAGAAACATAAGGAGATGAAATCAGAAAAAATGATGATATATCATACCTTATATTGAAAATTGTTCGATACTACATGGTTATACTAAAAGAGTGGGTGAACATGTAGTAGGAACAAACATCAAGGGGAAATGATCAATTGTTTATGGTTAGATGAATCCAATTTTATGTGAAGGTGTAAAAGTTCAAGTGTCTGACACTAGAGAACAAGGGTTAAAGATATCTTATCCTGTTACAAGATTTAAGGGAGCATCAATTTAAGATAATCTAGTTTTTATTAAAATAGTGTCGAATAAATCAACGTTGTTTCACCATGTAAAGGCATCCCAAAACATTGGAAAATTAATATAGTAGTATTGGGCTTTGAATCTGCCATAAATCCCTCATAATAAGGCTTTTAATTACTTTTCGTCAACATAAATGTCCTATAGGAGAACTAGGGAAATCTAAAGAAAAATATGAAAATTTGTAAAAGGAAATGAAACTGCCCTAGAATAATTGTTCCGGCCATTATTATCTATTTCACCATTTTAGAAAACACAATAGACTCATTGTTATTGAAACACTATAGACCTACCATTCTGGAAACATTTTAGGCATACTCTTCTAGAAACACTATAGACCCGCCATTCTAGAAACATTGTAGAACTACCATTATATACCTCACTATTATGAAAACATTATACAACTACTATTATATAATCACTATAGACCTTCCATTATAGAATCAATGTAGACCTACCATTCTGGAAACACTATTCACAGAATAAAATTTGGGAAATTTTTGGGGATGAGTCACGTTGACCTTTCAGAACCCCTCAAACACAATATTTCATCAAGGGAATAGACGAGATTGGTTCGAGACATTACTATTTTCTTATAATGTTGAAACACCACCAATTTAGTCCCATATATACAATGCATTTAATGGTTCATTGTAAATGAGTAATGTGCTAGATTAATTTGTTTAGTCCAAAATTACTCTATCCATAAGGGATTCCTTACTATGAGGAACAACTAGTTATGGTTCATGAAAAAAGATAACAATTGTTGATGATTATGGTGATTAAAAATGATATGGTTTAATGGAAAACCCATATTAGTTAAATAGGTATCATGGTAATAAAATAATCCTATGAGTGAAAAATATTCCAACATATTTTATAACTGAATAAAATTAAGAGGTCACAATTACCAAAATTGGTGAAGGATATACCACCCCAGGTAATGATAGAATAATAATTTTTCTTATTTATTAATATTATTCAATATTAATGAAATGTTAAATAACAAATGGATTCTATTTCAAATAGTATACCCAACATATAAAAATTATTTTCATCGAAATCATACATTGTATGCAAGACTGAGTTATACCGATGAATAATATATATTAATATTATTATTTAATATACGAGTTATCCAATAGTTTTTATTTTAGTGGGAATGAATACGATAAAAATTATCATGTAGATACATTTTTATATAAAATTTTAACTTCAATCAAATAATGTTCATAATCATATGATAATGATAAATCTAGGATTACAGTTGAATAAGGTATTTTCCTAAAATGGAATTTTAATGCCTTTTATTTCAATACCTATTTTACATATAAATTATGAATGTTTTTATTATTTTCAAACACAAAAATAAATAACATTTTTTTATGTGAAATATCAAAATTTACATTGGCTGATTTTTTGTTAATTTTTTGAGAACATTCTTATCTTGATGAATAGTGAATAATACCGAATTTTTGTTCCAATATTCATTTTCATATATTTTATTTATGTAATTAAATAAAATATTACTTTTTTATAAATCTCAATAAGATAAATTTTATATCATTAAATACAATTTATGATATTTTAATATATTTCACATTGAAATTGAATACATACATGTAGAAAATCATGAGACGTATTCACATTAAATAACTCGATGTCACCTCTTATATGTGGGATTAATTTTAAAATAATTTCTGACACAACATTTATTTAAATTTGGGAAAATGTATTCCATATTTTGAATAAGAATAATAATTAATTTAATATTGTTAAAATAGTTTTTGACCAAAATAAATTGGTAATGTCATTAAAATTATCTATAGTGATTAAGTGAATAATGTTATTACATAGAGGTTAAACTCTAATCATGAGTGTCTAAATGACATAGAAACTAATATAAACCCATATTATAGATATTATTAAAAATTATAACCTAGTGTGTAAAAAATTGATAATTGTAGGTGTCACAATATGTTAGGATGGCCTCTCAGTAGTGTTTACCTTTTTATATTTACAATAATGCAAATGCCCCGCTTCTCTAAAAATGCATTAGACCCCCTCATTTTATTACCCCATTAAATAAAAAATATCTCATCCAAACCCATGAAAAATAATCTCCCATAATTCATCCCCTCACACTAAAATACTCTGATTGTGTATTAATCCAACCAAGAAATAAGTTAATGCCAACGCAAATGTGTTACTTGAGGAATAGTTAAATTTCATCAACATAATTTTTTTAATTTGGTTCATTCTCCACTACCTCAAAATCTATTTATATAATGAATATATAATGAACTAATTATATTCACTATACTAAAATAAATTTGCATTATGGTTTTTAACAAATCCTAGACACACTTGCATCAAATAGAATATTAACATGTAGTTCTTGTGTATGGAGAACTACCACATCATGAAATTATATTGGTTGGTTATCCCTTTTTCCATATATTAGGTGTTGGAAAAATAATATACATAAAAATTTTATATTATATATATATATATTATCTATGATGTATTCATATTTCTATAGTTTTTATTTACACAAACATTCATTCCTTCGATTTTTTTATATATGATAATATCATTTGTGGACATGTGGACTACCGCCTCCTAAAAGTAATGTGATTAGTTCACAAATTACATTGAATGTAATAAATATGGGTTTAATTAATTATATAAGACATAGATGAATTATAATTGATATTCCTGAAATTATTTAATTTATGTAAATACAATATATCAACTTATTTATACCTTTTTCACACACTAAAAAAGCTATAATGTCCTTTATAGAAGTGTGGACTATCCCATCCTCAACGTGATGTGATCCCTTTTAAAACCAAATAATTATATATATATATATATGTATATATGATATAAAAATAGTATTTCGTTTTTTGTTATCATTATCCAAATTGAAATTTTACATATCATCTTTCTATTTTGATCATTGAAAAATGGGAATATTAATCATGCATACTTATTGCCTACCTTTTCCTTGATTGTATTGTCGCGTCATAATTGATAAACATCAATCATGAATTTTTTAAATTATAATAAATGTATAAATATTTTGATTATATCAATATTATTATTCAAGAGATGTTTATATTATGAGTCATTTGACCAATGTTGACCTACCAAATTCAATTTTGTGACATAAACCTAATATTTTCAAAATGCATGGTGTAAACTTAATTGTTTAGTAGATGGTAAAAACATTTTAATATATGATATAAAAGTAATTATTTACATTAAAATGGTTCTCAAAGAAGAAAATTAATTAATATATGTTTATTATTAAAGAATATAAAGACACAATTGACATGTTAGACTCATGCTAAGGGATTTCGTATCAATGTCCTTTTATTGAGCCATTTCTAAATTATATGAACCTTTATTTTTCTATAAATACCATATAAAACCCCTTTTATATTCCATAACAATATTATATATATTATATTGTATTTTAATTTTTTAAATTGGTTTTCATCAATGGGGATTTGATTTAAATGTTCGATTTGGTATTTGATGCTTTGAATGAATGTATTTTTAGTCCCTTCCCCATATCAATATTCTTTATATTATTTTCTATATTTCATTGTGTGTATATAAAAGGACTATAAAATAAATTTTATTTATATTTTGATATTTGTAATCCTCTAAAGGACTTCACTATTTTAATAATAAAATGAAACACCCATTTTGTTATTTTGTATTTTATTATTTAAAATTTTGGTAGAAAATGGATAGATTATTTCAATAACATAACATTATTTCTCATGACTGAATATGATAATTTATGAGAAAAATGTTGAAAATTGAAATATTTTATGAGTTATGATTATATAATTGTAATTAAACATTTCTCATGTGGTTCCTTTATAAACCATAGATGGGTGGTTAAATATTATACAAATGATGGGTGGGTATGTTATATACCTATAATCAATTCGATTAGGATATCATCAAAATAAAATTAAATGGGTAAAAATGACATGTATGAAAGTCAATGTATGATTATTCTATTTATAAGATTGATAAGTATAATGATTTACCAAGAAAGGTTTATGTATTTTCAGTAATTCTTATGTGTTTTAATGTAATCTTTTGATTACTAAATAGGGCAACAGATGATCTTACTTTAAAATTAAATTATTTAATACTTCATAAGTTGTATATTTATTACTCTATAATCAATTTTTAATATGTGTAAATGATTATCAATGTACTAATGGTTTTCTTCTTTTTATATTTCTTACTGAGATTTTTATTCTCATCCTTTGTTTATTAATGTTGTTCATAGGATTTTGGGACGAGTAATGGATTGGAATAATTCATTTTGATACTCATGAAGTGTTTTCATAAATGATATCATGCATTATATAATTTATTAAATATTATTTGAAAAGTGGATACTGTTTTGAAGAATGATATTTTTATTTTATTATTTTTTTATATATAAGTTTTGGCCTAATTCATAAATAGAAATGAACATAAAATTCTTGAATTATCTTTCTATTTTATAATTTTTTATGTTTGGGCCCTTATAATTGGTGTAAAATATACCTCTCAATGGTGTTTACCTTTTGATATTTACATGAATACCACTAATCCTCCATATAAAAACGATCCCACCCAACTCAGTTATTAAAAACATTAATTCCCATTTTATAATCCAATAACTACCACAATATCTCCCCAATATCCATCCCCTCATCCTAGTGTGCTCAAAATTGACATAAATACAAACAATTGTGAATTTTTATAAAAACCGAAAGGAGTTACTTGATATATATGTAATCTTATTCAACGATCACATTTGTTTTATTTCATAATATTTGAATTCTATTATTCTAAAATAATTACTATATAATAAAATATGTATTATAAATATATTAATTTTTTTTTCAATTATAAAACATACGTCCACACACTATTCCATCAAATGGGATACACAATAATATTTTTTGTATACAACATATTAGCGCCTCACGACCTTATATTGTTCATTCTTATATTACCATCATTAATGGTTGGGAATAAGAATTGATTTATATTTTATTGTTGATATATATTGTATTTAAAAAAATTTAAATGTATTTAATTTATATATAACACATTATTTCATTATTTCTATTGTTTGGGAACACAATAACATTGTTGGTGGACATGAGGACTACCACATAATAAAATCAAGGTGATTCACTGACCGATTACATTGAATGTATTAAAGATAGTTTTAATAAAATATTAAATAAATATAAAATAATTATTATACTATACTTATGACCTAAATATATTTATATATCATTTTTTATATAAGATAAGGAATTGGATGTAGTACTCATGTGTACGTACAACATGTCATGTCCAAGAACGTTGCATTTCATTTACTATTACAAAATTAAATGGATTATTATTAATAACTACATAGTGAATATATATGATACATACTATATTTTCAACATCCTGGATATCATTGAATCATATTCATCTTAATAATAAAAAAATTATACAATCTTAAATCATGCATAAAAAACATGACAGTTAACACCTGATATGATGAAAACAATGAAATATTGTTAGAAAAAATGTAATTAGATATTATTAGAAGATAATATGTGATATTATATATATTATTATAGATTTTTTAAAAGATAATAACAATATTAACACCATTATAACGGACCATAAACGTCATTCGCTTGAATTGAAACGTAAGGTAAGTGATTCTTGTCTCACTTTTACTATCATGAGGAATACACCATATTCACCAATTATGTAATTTTTGTGGTGTATATACAACACATATTTTATTTTATGTCACTAATAAATTTGAATTCATGTTTATTATAGTAAGATTTTAATTTATTTCTTTCATGGGGCTTATGATTCCAATGTTTCAATGTGCTAATGATTTCGCCACAATTTCATTTCATTTGGACATATCATAATGTAATGCACCCAGTTGATTTTATATATTTTATATAAATTCCAATAAAATTTAATATCATAAAAACAAAATTATTAATATATTATTATATTTCAATTTTAATTATATATTTTATTTATATTTCAAGTAGAATTTACAAAGTGGTAAGGAATTTATTAACCTAATTCATTTTCAATAGGTGATATTAATTCTTCATTTGTGATAATATTCAACAATTATGTGTGTAATAACTTTTTAACTATATATTAATGTATTTATTCTTGATTAATTTGGTTTCAAACTTTATAAACCTAATAAAATTAGTGATTAATATTACTTTTACATTAGGATCTTTTCAAGGATTATTTTTTAATACCCACCTAATAGTTATTTTTTATTAATGTAATAATTTAAAGAAATTTATTTTATCATTGCCAAATAAGAAAATTAATTTAATTACCCACTATTAATTTGTGACAATTATCATGAAATATTACCATTTTACCATCCTATTTTAATTTAAATATTTTATAATTTATGTTATAATACCTGACTTCAATTATCACTTCAGTGAGAAATATTTTTATCTCAAAACCATGTTATATAAAAATGTTTCCAAAAGTGTTTTTTAATAATTAATAAATAATTTATTGAAGAAATATTTACTCAATTTTTATTTTTCAATTTTTTCCGAGGAATCATCACGTCTCTTTCTAAACATAAATGATTTATAATCATTTTATTATGCAAAATAAGATTTATTTTTATGTTAGAATACACATAAAGATTTACCTACCATATTTTAAAGAAATATTGAATTGTAATTTTACAAATAAATTTTTGAAAATATATTTTATTGAATTTAAAAAAAAATCAAAATGTTAACCAAAATTAAATGGTTTTATTTCTCAATATAATTTTACTAATATTTTTACTATTTTTTAGTCATAAAAAATAAACCTATTTATCCTTAATTCCCATTGGATACATTGTATTTATAACATCATTACTCTTTCTCATGATGGATTATAATTTCATTTACCAAAGATAGTATAAACATTCTCTACCTTGACTCTTTTTAGTCCCCTTGAAATATTTAATTGCATATTCTCATTAGACATTAAATTTACCCTGAATATTTATATCATTTATCAGTGATATAATTATTTCCTTAAATTTATGACATATTTATTATTGGGGTATACTCTGAAAGTTATTTGGTACATTGTGGAAATATTTATAGATACATATATATTAATAAATACGAATATTTAATAATAAGGATTATTGTTCCTCAAATAAACTGACTATTAAATATATGATAAATGATTTGGCCTTGTACTTCATGGGTTGGGTATTGGTTAATACAAGCCCTTTAATGTATCGGTTAACACATGGGATGAAATTAGTTCACTATCCAAACCTATTGGGTTTTCACAAATTATGGTTTAATCTATTTCAAGAATATATTGTGATATTAAAGATATCATTTGATTTGGAAAAATAAAATCCATTAATTTAGTATTTTATTTGGGGATAACTAAGTTATTATTATTATTCATTAGATTTTTGATTTCACATTCTCTATGGATTTATAGTTTTCTTAGTTTATTTAATATATGGAATGTTTGTTCATCAATATACATTTCAATCTCTATTATTCCATATATGGTTATTTTAGTGGAATCTTATATGCCTATTAATAGTGTTTACACGCTCCCTATCCGTGTATTAATTACATTGTATGTCTGTTCTATTATTTACATTTCCATATTACATATTATGATTTATTTGTTATTGTATCCATTATACTTAACTTTTTCTGAGCATTTGAGATAACCATTATTTTGTTTCTATTCACGAATATATCATGAATTAAATTATGAAAGACATACAAGGCTTATGTAGATGGAATAAGGTTATCATAAAAATATTTATTGAAAATTCTGTATCCATGATTTAATGTATGACTAGAATATGTATACCTTTTAACAAGATTAATAAACATATTTGTCCTTATGGATTTTATTCTATGAAATTATTCAAATATAATTTTACTAGTCACCAACTTTGGGATTTATAGGATCAGGATTCTTTATTAATAATCAAAAAATGTTTATTAGAACCCCTCAAAACCATATTTTTGAAATCCAAGATTATTAAATATAAAACTAAGGTATAATTTTAAGAAAAGTATATAAGAACACTCTAATTATATATTTAGATTAATATTAAGTTGTTTTCTTGGAAATAAATTCATATTTAGATAATACAAGTATATTTGGTTCTGAAAAAGAATAATACAGGGGTGACAACCCTGAAAAGGTATGTCTGGCATGACTCAAGAAAAACCATGAACATGAAAAAATGATTTACTATTCACCTTGTTTGACACTCTCGAAATATATTATTAGGAAAATTATCATTTCCCTTAAAAATATAAAAATTTAAAATACACAATGACAAAGAATAACACAATTCAAACCTTCATTTTAGTAGATAAATAATAAAATTTCAGAATTTATAGCTTCAAAAATTGATTATAGAATTTCTCAACACACACAATTTTTTCTCACGCTATGATTTTGCGTATTAGATAGTGGATGTAACCTGATGGAATCATGTTAACAATGAACATGATTGACCAGGTGGTGGAAATAAAAAAATGGGATATTGTTAGGAGGAAGTATATTTTGTTCATGGAGAATCAGTTTTACTAAAATATGATAAACAACATATACCATAACCAACTCCAATAATAACCAATGAAGAAAAGAATATATGATTATAAGATCTCGATTGGTAGAGATTATGCTAAAAATTGACTCGATTTCAATAATGATAGGAATGTGAAAGGAGACACCTTGGAACATGGCTCAATAGAATGGGGAAATTATTTATGTGGGTGATTTATGAAAATAACGAAAATAAATTATAAGGAAAAATGAAGAGTAATATGGATATAAAAAATCTCATTGTATGGAAACATTTATAGTCAATTTCATTGAATATGGGGATCCATGTACTTACATGAGTAAATTCCATATTCAGTATGATAAAATATAGATCATAGAAGTGTTTATATACCAATAAATTGATGATTCTATTTATTTTTAGGGTGGTATTTAATACCTTAGTTAAAATGATATTTAATGATTGAATATAAAGAATTTCTATAGTAATTATTTTCAAAATCATATTATTATGGTTTTATAAAATGGAAAACGAGTATGATGAGTGACAACCCAACATGTATATCAAGGCTCTAAGACATGAACCATTGACAAATGGAGGATAAGGTATTAACATCAACCACAAAAATTCAAAATTTCTTGGTTAATATATCACTTATTTTAGATAAAATATCTGAAAAATAAATATTAATGATGAAGCAGTAACAACAATTTTGAGGATTATAGATTAATATATTCACCAGATTGGTTTGGAAAGTATTTAGAGAAATAAATAATATATTTTCAAAAATTTGTTTATTATATGATCTTTTATATGTGAATTTTACTTGTTATATCATAAAAAATTTGATTCTAGAGTATTGATTTCTAGTCATAATGTAAAACAATTTAAAAATTATCATTGAAAAATATAATGATGAAATAATTTACCTGAAATTGAAACATTTAAAATAAGAATATTTCCATATATTTAAAATCAACAAAATAATTCCTCAACATTAGGAAAATAATTGAATTTTTTTTTTCAAACACCTTTAGTTCTTCAAACAACTTTCTATTAAATCAGAATTGCTTTATTGAAATGAGGCCCTTAAAATTCCATTGATCAGTAAATTTTTTTTGATCAATTACATAATCAAATCAGTATAATTATTTTTTCATTAACTGTACGACCATAAGTTCACATTCCACTTATATTATCCTATCTAGATTCATAGTAATATTTAATTCCTTCTGACATTTGTACAAATCATTCCCTCCTATTAAGACAATATTTTATAAACTATATTAGGATTTTTTTTCAGATGTTTAATTTTTAAATTTCAAACCCTATGTATCAAATATCATGGATAAATTGTGAGGAAAATATTTCGTTATTGTTGGGATAATATGCCACCAAGAAAATTCTAAAAGTGAAACTTTTCGATATCATGTATGACACATAACACCATGCATAGATAGAAATATCACATTGTGAGAAATTATGAAATATTAATTATTTGAAATAAATTTAATATTTTATTTAGCCTCGAATTCAAACAATACTAATTTTGGGTTTACCCGATGAAACAATGACTTTCTTCAATAGCTATCATTAGACACAAGACTGAGTTTTTCAAGATAACTACATATTTTGAAAATTCTAATTATTTAATAAATAAAGCTATAAAATAGATGTTAAATTTATAGTTCTAAATATTATTAACTATCTTATGGAAATATATTCATGATAAATATATTAAATGAATTCAATAGTTACAAAAATATTTATAAATGAATATAAAAACGAATTGAAATTAAAAGAAAATACTTCATTCATTAAATTGTGTTTTATAATAAAATTTAATGTTAATTTTAACAATTGAATGATTTTAATGGAATATATATATATATATCATATAATAAATAAAATATTTTATTCCTCAAACATATATGACTGGTATATGATATGAAAAACCAAAAATTACATATACAAATATACATTTTAAAGGGCTTTTTCACCACTTTGATTACACCCTGTTTTTAAAACATAATTTAAGAATGATAATGGATTTTAAACAGAAAAAAAAATTTCTTAAATTGTAATTTCATTATTAAAAATTGATGTATTTTGGTAATTTTTTAAATGTTTCATTTTTTATGAATAGTAAAAATAAAAGATTTTAATTGAAACATTAATTATTGTATCAATGATTTATATGTAAAAATTTTACATTTAATTAATTTTAAAATAAAATTATATAAATTTAACATCAATTAATACAAATAAAAAGTTCTAAATAATTATATATAGATATATGGTATAAATATTTTAACAACTTAAACAGTTTTTTGGTTTAAAAACCCAGTTTGTCATCCGATATGTGAGACTAAATTTAAAATATCCTCTTCATCTTTTGGGATAGAAATTTTAAAAATTGGATTTGTATTTTTGATAATAATAATTAATAATTAATAGAGTGATATATTTTTTAATAAATAATATTAGTGAAATAAATTAAAATTCAAAACAGTGAAAATTGGGAATCTAAATCAAAAGTGACTAAAGAATAATCATAAGGGAAAAAATAACCCATAAATATGTAGAATAACTATTGGATGGAATTGTTTAGACTAAATCATCCCATTAATACAATTTGGTACATTATTGGAATAATAGTATTTTAGGAAGACCTCTAAATAATGTTTACATTTTTATATTTACATGAATGCCACTCTTCTTTCACTATTAAAAGGCACTCCCCCCTCACCCACTGACTTATTCACAGATAGTAGTACTTATTTAACTTATAAAACCTACACATGTTGACAAAAAACCCATATCCTAATAATAAAAACAACAAATTTATATGAAATTCATCCAATTATGTTTTTTGGTATAAAACAATTGGAGTTTCCCGAAAAAGAGATAACATTATCCAATGATAACATTGGTTTAATTTCTCAATCCACTTTGTTAATTTATATTATATAATTATTATATAATAAAATATTTATTCACAATATAGTTGATTTTATATTTCAAGGGTACAAAAAAAATTACACAAATTTCTATCAAATGAAATATGTAATCATCATTCGTTTGTACAGTGTATCACCACCTCGCAATCCAATGTCATTTTTTCTTTTATTACCACAATTAATGGTTGAGAATAATAATGTATTTATAGTTTTAATATTTTATAGAAAATATTTATATAAAAATTTTGATTCTTTAATTTATATATCATTTATTCTTATATTTTAAATTATTTTGTAATTAAAAAACATGGATTCTGGATGTGTGGACTACAACCTCCTCATAGTGATGTGATTCATTCAATCATCACAATGGAATGTTTTAAGGATGATATGATTTAACCACTATGATAAATATAACATAAATGTTTATCTTGAATGAATATATATATATATATATATATATATCAATTACATTTTACATATGAAAAAGAAATGGATGTAGCGTTTATCCATACCTAAGGCGTAATGCCTCCATGAATAGTAGATTTCAATTTCTACAACAATATTTTAATGATTTTTATAAATTAATATATTGTGAATATGACTTTTAAATAAATCATTTATAAAATCTTGGATATGATGTAATTATGGTCATAAATCTATGACCAAAATATTAATTTAAATAATAATAATAATAATAATAAATAATGAACACACAAAACGATGAAAATCATGATAGGATAACTAAAAAGGAATTAGAATGTATTATAATAAAATCATATATGATTTTATAAATAGGAATATTATTATATTATAATTAAATAATATTTATTAAATCATTATAAATTATTTTAAAGTATGTCACCTAAAAATAATTTTAATGTAAGGGATTCTAATCCAACTTTTATATTTGTAAGGAATACTCCATATTCTCCAAATAATTATTTTGTGTCCTATATATAATTAAACTATTTTATTTTATTTATTTATTTGGTTAATATTAATATTATTTTATATTTCGTTTGATTTCATTTTTTCTTAGATCTTATGATTCAAAAGTTAGAAAGTGGTAGGAGAGTTGATCTAAATTTCATTTCATTAATGTGTATTGTATTGTTGTGCACCTAGTTTCCATTATATGGTTTATTAACACCAATTTGATATTTATTAGAATTACTGGTTTATTCTTCATTGTAATTTATTTTAAAATTTTAATTATTTATTTTATGAGTATTTTAATTAAATGTTTAAAATTGGTTCTGGGTTTCAAAACCTGATTACTTTTTATTGTTTTAAATTGCATCCTCATTGTAATTAATATTCTATGACTATGATTTTAATCAGTTTTTAATGACTATAATTGTATTTATATTAGTTTTATGTGGATATTATTTTTATAAAAAATATAAATTAGTTGATTTATTCTTACATCAATATCGGGGTATTTTAAGGGTTTATTTTACAATAACATACTAATCATGATTTCATATTCATGATATTGAATGAATGAAATTTATTAGATGATTTTCAAATAAAAAATTTACTTTTTTTCATTGGTTATTAATGTACATTTTATGTAATAATATATTTTTTCAACTCTTTATTTGTGAAAATGTTTTAAAAAAACATTTTGAAAAAATGAGACATCATTTAAATCTTCTTTTAGATATTTGTTTTCACTAAAAACTATGTCTTGTAAAAATGTTTTAAATTTTTATTTAGCACGTCCAAAAATATTTATTAATGATGCTTTTCAATTTTTACATTTACATAGTTTTCTATAGGAATCTTATTTTATTTATCCATAAAAAGGAACTTTTATTATCATTTTACAACAAAAAATAAATGTTCATTTTACCTTTTATGACATATACAAAATAAACCACCATCATTTCTATGAATATTCCTTTAAACTATTTTTTTGATCAATTAAATAAAAATGTGTTCTAGGGTTTTTTTTAAAGGAATATGGATTATGAAAAAAATACCTAAATGAAATTTATATTTTTCTCAAGAATGATTTATGATGTTTTTACGATATTTCTATTCGATAATGAAAAAACCCTTTATCCTCAATTTAATATAAATATTTTTGTTAATATCATCATTATGATTTCTATGGATGTTTTATTATTTCTATGACAAATGATTGTATTAAATTCATAAAATATATTCTTTTTTATTCCCGTATAAATATTAAATTTCTGATGACCATTATACATTAAATTTTACCTAAATGTTCTTATAATTAATTATGAATATTAATATTTCATAAAAAATATTTTATTTTTATATACAATGTATATGTTGAATGTTATTTTATATATTATGGAAATATTTATAATCACATATCATTTAATCAATATATATTTTATGATAATGGCTATTTTAATTTAATAATTTGATTGTTCTATATAAGATGAATGACTTCAAAATCTAGTATACTAGTTGGGGACTCGGTAATGCAAGTCCATCAATGCATCAGCGGTCTTATAAGATTATATTAGTCTTCTATCATAATATAATGTTTCTACCTAGTATATTTTAATCTATCTCAAGGATTTTTATTAAAGTTAAAGGTATCTTGTTCTTGAGAAACATGATATCCAATAATTATGCATTTCCTTTAATGAGAAATAAGTTATTATTATCATTCTTTCTTTCTTTCACTTTTTCTAGAGATGCATTTATTTTCATAGTTTGTTGGTTATATTTATTTTTTATTTTTTTAATTAAATTCTTATATTTTTCATGTCTTTTCAAGTAATTTTAATGTCATGTTTGTTCAGTAATATCTATTTATATGGAGTTTACACTATTCCTCATAGATTATTAACTACCATGAATGTGTGTTAGTTTATGTAAAATTCCATATTTATTATTCTCAATAATTCTTTGTTATTTCAACTATACATAAACCATAAAAAACATATTAGATCATCCTCTATTTTCTCAGCATTATTAAATGAATTATACTATTATGTATATAATAGGATAAGCTATACGGAATAAGGGTAACCAAAAAAACATGTTTTTTATATGTAATTTTTGACTCGTGTATGTACCTAGTTTATAAATACTACTAAACCAATTGGTCAATCGTAATTTAATATCACAGGAATGTCATTGTATTTGGAACCAGATATGGGATTACTATGGTTATTTCTCTAGAATATAGTAATATTCTATTATAATAATCATATATTATTAGTTTTTATGATTTGTTTTCGGCCAAATTTGAATATGTGGTGTCTCTTATTTAATATAGATTAAAATTTTATCATTTTTTATTAAAAATATATATATTAAAATAAATTTTCAATTATTCATTATTTTAAAATTTTATTTAAATGTTAATTTTTATGATTGATGACCATGATGATAGTAGAGTGAATTTTTCGTAAACAATTAATATTGATAATTATTTGTATTAATATAAGATTAATATTAATATAATCATTCTAAAATCATAAACCACACATCATATTCCCATTTTATTATAATTTGTATAATAGATAAGTTTTTATAGAAGATGATGATATAAATTAATATCATTGTATGTTTACATAATTAATGTGACCAAAATAAGAAAAAATTAAAAAAATTGGATGAGTAGGGAAAAAATATATATTCATTTAGAATAATAATAATTATATAGATGAATGATAAAATTACATTCACATTGTCATCATACTGAATCAATTAATTATATTTTTATAAGGATGTAATGGAATGATAGAAAAAATACATTACATTCATATAAGTAGCAGCTATCAAATATGAAAAGGTAACACATTTGACTAAATAGAATGTGATTAATTTAGCAACTGGTTTGACATGAAGTCTTGAGTTTGATGGTGTGAGCGGAGGAACATTGCCTTAGACCAAGAGATGGGATATTCGCTCTCTCCAAATGTTTTACATAATTCCCACCATGGATTCATTAATTCCTGATTGGGAGATTTCTTTCAAGGATGAATGACTCTCAACTATGGGTATTGGATCTTCATCAATTCCCATAAATTTTTTTGCACCAAGAAAGAAAAGTGTTTCTTTTGGAGATGCTCTTTCAATTTCATATGATCTCCAAAAAAGAGGTAAATCACATTACTCTATCATTACTAGACTTGATAATGGGGGTTTCTCTATATTCACAGATTTTGATTCATTGAAACAACATAATAAACTTTAAACGTTTTCAATTCTTGGTTGCGTATTTTATTCCAAAGGTGATTAACATTGGTTTTACCTTGATCTAAAAAATTTAATATCTTAATTCTAGGGTTTTAGTAACTAGAAATTTATTCCTATTGGGATAGTTTTTTTCATCTCATTTTTCAATAAGGGAATGATTTTAGTAGAGTATGGGATTTTGGAAACCTACATCTCAAACTCGGTGCTTTGAGATTACACAAATGGGATGTTCATTTTAATCCCTATAATGATTAGCAAACTAATGCCCAGATTTAGATCAAATTAAAATGTATTTGTTGGATGTATTTGAATTCTATGATCTTTAATGACCTTGCCTCATGTATTGTAACCCCTATTAGAATGGATTAGAAAAATTTGGATGGGGTTATTTGATATTTTTCTAGAATTCTGGTTGATGTTAATTTAGAAACTAAAATACCGGATAATGTCACTTTGATTTCTAATAGTAATAAGATTGATTTCAAAGTTGAATATCAATTTTTTCCTTATTTTTGTGAGGTTTAAAATATTGTTGGTCATTCATTGGTGAATTATATTATTCTTGAAATAATGTTAGTGTAGTTCACAAATACAAGGATTGGAAAGTGATTAACCAGAATAAAAAAATAAGAAGGTCTTTGTGGATAAAGAGGTTCCCTCAATTTATCTACATGGTCTTTCTAGAGTTATATTAACTTCTAATAAATATTTTTAAGATATCTCTAAAGATGTTGATCAATGTAGGATTCCTAATATTCCTCATCCTCTTCCTAATATTTGTTTGGAAATGGGTAAATCTAGTGGATACAAGTGCATAGAGGATCACATTTTGGATCACAATATCTCTTCTATGATTTTAACCTATTTTCTCTGAAAAATATGTAGATGATTATTTAATGTGGATGTATTTGGAGGATAATAGTTTTCCACTTATGGTCTCTTTTCAGGATTGATATAATTCTAGAATTTCCCAGGTCCTTACTAATCTTCTTATGTCCCCTATTACACCCATCACTTCTCTAGTTGTGGTGGCTGGAGTTTCTTCCTGGCATGATATAGTGGTTTTGGATAGCTTAATCGAGGCTCCTGCTTGTCTCAATGTTGATTTTGCTATAATGGGAGTGGAACCTGCTTCATTGAAGCCAGATTCTGCTTCTCCATAAGGGTTGATATGTGTTCTTTTTTCACTAGGATGTACTAGAGCACTGGTTGAGGAAATAGAGGCTCTTGTTTCATCTAGTGATGATGTAACATTTCTTGATATGGGTGTTCTGGAGTCATCCAAAATTCCAGTTGATATTATAATTATTAGTGATAAAATTGGAATAGGAACCACCAATAATTTGAATATAAGTGATCTCTTACAAGGGGCCTCCAGTCCTAAGAAAAAGGCTGGAAGGCCTACTATGTCTTGAAATCCAGTAACTGTGGGGGTCAAAAAGGGGGAAATCATCCCAATCATATATTTAATTGTATATTCAATTTTTGAATTTTTAGAGACTGGGAAATCATGATACCATGAGGAACCATAGGCTCTTCATTTAAAATCATAGTCCCCTTCTCATTGGTTTGTCTGAAGCGAAAATAAATTTTTTTCACAATATTTAAAATTTAGAATATCATGGTTTTCATTTTGTGGAATCTAATAGATGTTCATCAGATGTTAAAATATTATGGGTCTTGGATCATTGTTCATTATCTCATATTTCACTGATTGCTAATACTGATTAGTATGTCCAATGCTCATTCAATTTTTATGGGTGCTACCATTTCTGCACTTTTATTTATTATCATAACTGTTATGAGGTTCATACGATTTATGGATGGATATTGGATCTTTCAACTCTTCCATATCTGGTTTGTGGTTTACCCTTACTGATTTTAACACCATCATTAATTCAGGTGAGAATATTGGAGCCAGGAAATTGTGATTTTCTCAAGAGATTTCAATTCATGTATTGATGCTAATGGGTTGATTGAAGTTAATCTGGTTGGGGTGAAGTATACATGGACCAAGAAAGTATTGTATAGATTTGTTTCAAGTATAATTGAGAGTTATTTGGTCAATGAGGCTTTTCTTGATTTTTGGGGTTCAATTTCTTGTATGACTCTTTCTAGAATTTTCTCTGATCATCATACTATTTTGGATGACCTTGTGAGTAAGGATCCAAAACCTCATTTTACTTTTAGATTTAATAAATCTAGGGTTAATCATCCTGAGTGTAGAACAATTGTTGGAAAAACATGGAGTTCATGGAATGTTAGGGTCAACGATTTTGATTGTGTCATCAAGCTCAATCTCCTTAAAATAACTTTTAAATTCTAGAGTAAATTTCATTTTAGTTCCCTTGATTCTGAAATTTACACTCATGAGGAATCTCTTCAAAAAATGTAGGATCGTAATTCTTCATAAGATTTCTCTGATGTTTTTTTGAGTGCGACTAAGATGGTTTCAATGATCAATAATTTATTGAATCTCAAATATACATTGCAAAGAGACCATTTTAAGGCTAATAGGTTGAGAGATGGTGATAGAAATTATAAATTTTCAACTCATTGCTGGGAATTAGGAATTTATGAAGGCATTATTATTTTGTTTTAAATGGGAATAATGTTTTGGACAATAGAAAAGTTCATTATGAGCATGATGTAACTTATTATAAGAATCTCTTTACTAGTCACGTCCCTCTTGCTTATCCAGTGGAGATTATTTTTTTGACTCTTTTCTATCTAAAGGATAATTCCATCCTTATATATATCCTTTTGGACGTTGAAATCAAGGATGATTCCACTAGTCTAATGTATGACATCTCCACTAGTCCAAAAATTTATGGGAATGTTTTCTTTCAGACATATAGGGATGTCATTCATGATGATTTTTGTTTATTGGTTACTCGTTTTTTAAGGTGAATCTCTTACACATGGATTGAATGCCCAATTCATTGCCCTAATTCCAAGGATGGAGAATGCTGATGAGAATCATTTTTTCTGAGCAGTAATCATGATCAATACAATTTCTAAAATTATTTGACTAATCTTGGCCACTAGGTTGTCCTCTCTTGCTATTATGATTTTTTTTCCTAATCAGTTTGGAATTATTAGGGTAGGACTATTCAATATTTTCATATTACTGCCTTATAATGTGTTAACCTTCTTAAAAAAATCTAAAAGGGATGGTAATATTGCCCTCAAGTTGGATTCCAGAAAATCATTTAATATTATAAATTAAAATTTCATTTATAGGGTTCTACATTTTTTTGGGTTTGATGATGCTTTCATTAATTGGGGTAAAATAATTTTCTCTGAGTCATCTCATATCTCTGTCAATGTTAATGGATCCCTTGTGGTCTATTTTTTTGTTATAGGGATTTTAGATATAGTGACCCTCTCTCGGCCATTATTTTTTCTATTGCGGAGGATTATCTTAGTTTATTAGATTCTTTTATGAATGGAAATGTGAAATTGAATCCCATTAGTGGTGCTAGAGGTTTTGTTGCTCCCACACACTTGGTATATGCTGATGATATTATTCCATTCACTAAAAGGGATAATATAAATATTAAAAATACTATGTTTTCCCTTTGGCCTTATGAAAAAGTCACTAGGAAATTGATTATTTGGAGTAAGTCCTTTGTTAACTTATGTAATAATTTTCCTACTTCTTGGAAGATTGGTATTATTAAGGATTTGGGAGTTCATGAAGGAGTTATTCCGTTTAAATATTTGGGTGTTCCTGTGTTTTGGGTGTGGCGTAAATCATTTTATTTTTATGATATTATTTGTGAAATCAAAAGGAATCTTGCTATGTGGAAGGGTAAGTCCCTCTACCCAGTGGGTCGTGTTTTCTTGTTTAAGGATATGATATTTCTATGTTTTCTAACTAATTCATGGTCTAATAGTGGTCAGTCACTCGCATCAATATCATTATTGTTTCTATTAAAGATTTCATTTGGAGTTGTAATATTTTGGAGAAGAATTTGGATATAGACTATATGAATAATTTTTGTAAACCATAGGATAATGGGGGTCTTGGAATAAAAAATCATGTGGTGTTTAATGATTCTTTACAATCTACATTAATTTGGAGGCTTGCCAATATTTTTTTTTCCATTGGACTTTCTCTATAATAAATTCTGGGATAGCCTCCATAATGGGGTTTTTAATCATCTGGATTCTTCTGTTTGGCCTACATTTAAATTCGTTTTTCATTCATTGACACTCATGCAAGATGGCATGTTATAAGGAACTCATCTTTATCCTTTTGGAAGGGAAAATTGATTGGTTTTACCTTATTTAATGCCTTGATGAATGATGATATTAATGTTGATCTTGAATTTATGATTAAATATCATCTTGAAAATATGGTGGGTCTACCTAATAATATTGTTAATATTATCAACATTTTCTGTTTTTCTATAATAGATGATTTTGGGGCTTGAGAACCTACTATAAATTGTCTGATTACCTGTATGAAATATTATAGACATTATCTATTGTTAAATATAGGATATAAGTGGATTACAGATCTTAATATGAAGATTATTAGGAATTCTATGACAATATTTTCTTGTAGACTGGCTCATGAGAAAATTCATACCGATTGATTCCTTAGAAATGTGGCATTTCTCTCTGTTTATCATGTGTCTTATTCCATCAACATAGGGAAGATATTTATCATTTTTTTACTTGTTCTGTTACTACCTCATCAATGTGTAAGGTGTTTTATGATATTTTTGAAATCCTTATGCCCGGTATGTCTTCAATCCATCATTTCCTTTAATGCTGGCATTCTACTTCAGTTTATCAACTATTGATGATCCTTTCTAGGTCACTACTAATGAATTCCATCCTTTTATTTGGTTTTCATGCAATAAGGAGATTCATGATATATTTTCCATCTCAGTCATTGGGGTTTTATTGTCTATTCTTACTGCTATTCATTATGTTGATATACTAAGGAAGCATTTGTTTCTTCAACTCGGTTAAGGATATGTCTGTTATGAAGTAGATAGGTGTTAAGGGAATCATCAGGCCTCTTCATGGAACATTTTATGTTCATTAGAAAGAACCACTTTTGGATGGTTTAAATATAATTATGATGGTTCTTCTAGAGGTAATCAGGGGCTTTCTGGTTATTGTGTTATTTTCAGAAATCATAAATGGGATGTACTTGGTTGTTTTTATGGTCCATGTGGCTTTACCTCTTCACATGAGGCTCATATTCTTGGCATTATCATTGTTATGGAACATATTGTGATGCGTGGTTTGGTTAATTTATGGAATTATAGTGATTCTACTATTGTCATTTCTACCATAAGGATTGGTCTTTATCACTTGTCCTATATGCTAACTAATTGTTGGATTAATTGTTTGGATACTCTATTTTCCGTGAATCATATTATCACTCACATTTATAGGGATTCCAATTCTATTGCTGATGGAATTGAAAATAAAGGTGATAATGGGGTTTATTTTGTTTCGTATGATCAAGTAACTGATGATCTTATTCCTTTTCACAAAAGGAATTGTGACAAATCTCCGATTTTTAGACTTCTGTGAGATGTCTCTTATCTATGTATGAAGCTAATTTGTAAGGTTTTTACATTTTTTGGTCATGTTTTATTTCTTTGTGATCTATTTTTTTATTTTAATTATTTTTTCTTCATTGGAGTTGTTTGTTACTATGTTATTCCACAGGAATGAAGTGACAGAATTTTAGTTCTCTGTTAATTTCTGCACAGGTTTTCAAGGTGTATCTGCTTGATTTATTTCATTTTTTATCTTTTATGGGGACTCATGTGGAGATATTCTTGCGTATTTAATGTTTCCTCTTTTATAATGGGATTCATCATATATATTCTTTTCTTATGTCAAATTGTTTTTATTATTTTTCATCAATGTTTGATGTTGTCTTGTACGTAGTGGAAATTTTTTGACCTTCGTTGTGAATTTCTATAATTGGAATTGAAAAATATTATTCCTCAATTACTTCATGTGATTGCATGGGATATTTAGTAAAATTAAAGGGGAACCTGTGAGAACATGTGGTGGATGATTCCCTTCACAGGGGGTTTCTGGGGTGTTTGTGTATCTGTACCTTGACCATTTCTGGATTTTAAATTAGTAGGCCTCCTCCTTCTGTTTGTAGTTCATGGAGAGCCGATCTCTCAGAATGGAGTGAACTTTATCTTTGTTATTTTTGGATTTGAGTGCTTAGAGAAGTCCTTCTGAATTGGATATAAAGGATGATCTTCTGTTTGACATCTAGAGCTCACATTATTTCTGTGGGTGTTTCTTGTTGCTTTGGGTTTTTATCTCTTTCACCATAATAATAAATTATGGTTGTTTGGTGTTACATGTTTGTACTTTCTTCCTTTATTGTTTTCATTTTTCCTTAATAAAAATTCATTACAAATATAGGAACTGGTTTACATTTAATATATTATTTTCTTTAAAATATAATTTTTTTTCTAAATATTCATTCATGAAATGTTTTGATATTTTTTTGATGAGTGATTTTTTGATTATTAAATTTAGGTTTTGAAAATTAATAAATACATTTATTTTTCTATCTATGATGATAATAAAAATAAAAATTTTATTTAATTATTAATTTATTCGATATTATAATTTAACTTAATTACTTATTTAAATTTTATATCAAACCATACATTAATTTTTTTATTTTTTTATTAATCTTCTGTAAAAAGAATTATTTTTAGTGTTATCATTTAATATCATATGTTATATAAATATATTAATATATATTTCTTCCACATATATATCATTATAGATATAAGTAAGCTTATACAAATAAATACACACACACATATATATATATATACTACATTATTCTCTCTATATCCATCCATGAGTAATTAGATTCGAACAGTAGTAACATTTCCATCATATTTTTTCTCTCAAACTAAATGTACTCATCATTACCATTCTCTTCATGGATAAATTATTTAAATTGTGCTTCATCATCATCACAGTGCCATATATGTTTCAAAAATATATTATATTCTATTATGGCATGGAATCAAGTACATCATCATTTCATTATATCATAGCATTTAATCATCGTAACCCCAACACGTGAATGCATAATTGAACATCCTCTATTAATGACTCCCCTTATCTTCATGCTTGATTTGATTCTCTATTCCAGTTTCATCCTAGGTATGGATAATCTTACAATAGCATAGAGGATATTTTGTTTAACTACATGGTAGTAGTAGTCCTAGAAACTCTATCTAATAATACTACATCTATTTGACCATGTTATATAGAAGAACAAAAATGAAATTATTCATATATGATAGAGAATCATGTGTAGCCATGAGTTATAATATTGTAATATAGATAAAATATGTGATAATGATTCGTTATTTAGAACCTCACGATACCATTATATCTATGTATGTTGATATCCCATAATTCTCATATATATCAATTGATTTGGGGTACGCAATATATTTAGGCTGTAATAAAAAAATTTAGGTGAGATAATGGGTTTTCGTATGGTCTAAATGGTATAACAATAAATAAGTAAGAATTATATCAAGAGGAAATAATTATCAATGCAAAATAATTGAGAAAAATAGATGTAAAAATATATTATTTAGAACTGGTAATTTTATTTATGCTCAGTTATATGTGGAAATATTAAAATGGTATAGTAGTGTAATTTATGAGATATATGTTGTATAATATAATTTTTTTTATTGGAAAAAATAACCTCATTATAAATTTAATAAAAAAATATGATGGATGACCACATTATTACATAATAATTTGTATATGGATTCCATACTAAATTAAAATAAGAAAGTTAGAGTCCAAGGGGCATAATATGAATAGAATTTATTTACAATCATGGATTCCAAACATGATGGACGGGATTTTTTTAATATTTGAGTGACTAAATGACCAACCTAATTTTAGAATACAGGGGTCAAGACCCAAATAAAGGATTAATTATTTTAACTATTAATAAATAAATAGAATTTTTTAGGACATATTTATTAAAACTATTTTCTAATATATTTTACATTTCTATAATAATAAAAATATAGGACAACTATAGAATTTTTTAATGTTATTCGATATTAAATTTTAGTGTGTTATAAAGATTTTAAAAAATTGATTTCACCATTAAGTTTTTATCAATTTTCTATAATTCATAGTATATTTATTATTTAGTTAAAATTTTAAAATAAATTTATCATTTTGTTCAATTTTGTTTTACTAAGTACATTAATATATTAATTATTTAATTTATGTTTCCCAAAAAAAATATATGGTTTATATTTTGTGTTAATTTTTTTTTCAAATTATATATATTTACTAAATTGTTTAAATATATATTTCAAAATATATATTTATATATATATAAACAATACTATAAAAACACAGACACACACACACAAAGATATATATATGTGTGTGTGTTTTTTTAATTCATATTCTCCATAGCTCTCCATAACAGCATTGGTGCCCACATAAAAATCCAATGAATCATTTACTCTTTCTTTCATGGCATGTTTTATTACATAAAAAAATCAACAAGGCTCATAACTTTAATAATTGATTTATCATATTAATTATAGCATTGTATTGTCCATGGATATATAAATTCTACAATGTAATATTATGATGTACTTTATTATTTCACAATAGTAATACCTATATACAATATAATTCAGGTTCGACCATGCATGACATATGATTCTATTTTTATGTCTCTAAATCTCATCATGCATGAATGGATTCTCTTTATATTTTTTATTGATTGTAATGATCATACACAACTAGAATGAATGATATATTTTTTACACCTCAAGAGTAGAATTTTTAGACTCTATCACATGGTATAACTTATCTTAAATAATGTGAAATATATTCATTATTGTGAAATGATTCATTGATTTTAATGTATCTTATCAAATTATGATTTAAAATATATGAATGTGCATCAAATCCATGCCTATGATTAATGATTATAAATTGGATGATAAAACTATATCCATGTGTTTTTAGTAATTTCATTTCTCCATTTATTGGAAAATAGAGTGGTCTTGGGAAATGTCATATATAATCAATATAATATTCATCATTCATTCATTCGAATCAGAACAATGTTGTTAATTTTCCATGTTTTTTACAGTTCATTTAGGTCTAATGCAAGTATTTATTTTTCATTTTAATTAACCATCGCGTCATAAGGAACATCTTCTTCAACTAATAATGGAATGGAATCATGATTGTATCCATTACTTATGAAAAATTACATATTTTATTTTATACATTTCATTCTAGTTTAATAGTTCCAGTAAAATCATCCTATGTATCACATATATCTAACAATTTCTCATTATTACATTATATTAATCACAATTTTGAAGTTCATCGTGTTCTAAATTAATGATCCTAAATTTGGTTTCATCAGGTATTTACTCCATGATTTTTATTTCAGTAGCACTATGATTTGACTCCTAGAAAAAATATCTGAACTATATTGGTTGTCACATATATAATTGAATGTCAGTATATTAATTAGGTTGTGAAACAAGATATTGTATTCAATGTTATTGTGTGGAAATCCCTTTACATTGTATAAAAGGTATTTTTAATCATATTATGATTGCACTTAAAATTTTATTATTGTTCACAATGTATCTCTTACCAATATGAAATGAATAAGAGTTATGTAGGTTCACTTTTTTCTAAAATAAATTATTATATTTTCATTCAATTTCATTAAATTTAAAATTATATTTTTTTATTTTAATTAATTAACATAATTATTTGAAATAGTTAAAATTATAATCGAGTCATTTCAAACCCTGCCACTTTTTATCATCTTCCATCACCTTTTCAAATTTAACAAAATTTATCTATGTCAAGAGTTTATGAAAATGAATAACATATTTTTGGGATATTTTATTCCTCAATAAATAAAATTAATGGTTTTTATTCCATAATAGTATTGAGGATGGTATAAAGTTATATTCTATTAGTACTATAACATTTCTCAATATTATTAATACTATTTTTATCATTATTTCATGAATAGAATATATTTTATATAGAAATATAAAGAAATAACCTGGAGAACTTGGATGAGAACACTACAAATCAAAATTATATCCTCCATTGGATAACACATTGCGACTCTATATCCTGATATTTTGTAATAGAAATTTTTTCGTATATATTGGTATAATCATTAATAGATTTTATGCTATGGATTTTGTAGATTTAATTTTATGTAATGTGTGTGGTAATGTGGTGTATATGATATCTAATTATATGTGATGAAAATAAATTTTCATATAATACCCAATAGTTTTTCAATGAAGGAATGAAATTATTCATCGGTTAATGGATGAAAAGTTTGAAAAATATTGGTTTAGTGTGATATATGGTTGATAAAGCCTCCATAATTCATTTTCACGCATTTTTAAACATGTTTCGTGTAATATTTTGAGGTGAATTGTATTAATTTTACAATTATGATTTTATTAATATTGGGTTCTTTACAAAAGAAAAAAAATTAAAAAAAATAAGTTAAACCGTAATATGAATTTTTTATATTTTGATCCTAAATTTTAATTCCATTTAATCCAATTCAATTTAAAAATAATGTTAATTTACTTTTAAATTCACTCATTTAATATATTAAAATACAATTATCATAATCATGTTTAGTATCAATTAATAATTTATTAATTATTAATAAATTTATAAATATAATTTAATATTAAATCATAGTTTTTAAAGAATATATTAATTTATTTGATTAGATGATATTTATAAAAATTTAATAAAGACATTTAAATAAGTGGTTTGTGACTATCATGATATATAACATCAATACAAGTAATATTATATTTGTGTATTAAATTGAAATGTTCAGTTATATAGAACATATACATAATTTTTTCCAAATATGAAATTATATTTACCAATAAAAATATATAAGTATAAGAAAAATTAATTTTAGCATTAATAAACATAGTGTGTCATACCCATTTAAGAGACTTTATTTTAAATAATTAATTGTACTTTGTTTAATTATTTATTTTAACATTGTTCTCATTTTATGGATAATTTATATTAATATCACACAAATATATATATATATATATAATATTCACATAAAATAATTTCATTTAATCAACCATAATTGCTTTCATTATAGTTTGGTGTGGTGTGTAAGGTTGGGTTCTCAACATATTTATAGTAAAAGTGTATGAATTCCATAAAAAATAAGATTGTGCATCAATAAATTCATCATATAGTTTAGTATATGAGGCTTCATTACCTAAATCGTATAGCGAATCGCTCAAAAAAATTAATCCATATAATGTTTCCATGAGATATTGATCATTACCGAAGGTATTTAAAATTTCTATCATTACACCCATAAAATAATGATAATAGATACATATTATTTTGACATGAACTCAATAATGAATAAGAAAATTAAAATCCTATAGAATTAATAACTATTTTATTACAATTACATACTATATCGCATAAGATAAAATCATGAATTGGTTTTTTTGTTACCAAAAAATTTATTTACGAAAAGTAGTAAATCATATGATAAATTAGATGGATATTGATTATATATAAATCAATATGTGAATAAAAAATAATATATATAATGTTAAATTAATGGTAAATCGACAATATTTATTCTACAATACATTTCTATATTTAATGATGATTTATGATATAATTTACTTTCAAAAAACATTTAAAAAAATTTAAAATAGATTTTTAATAAAAATATTTTAAATATGTAAATAAAAATTGAATTTTGAAAATATATGATATTTTTAAATGAAATTATATGATTATGATATAAAACATCATAAAGAGAAAACGATCACTTTCTTTATGGTTTTTTTCTAGTTTTATAGGAAACATACGTCGTTGAATGATATTTTATATTTCATTTTCTTAAAATATAATTTGAAACATTATTCATATATAAGATAATTTTTTTATTAACAAACCTTAAATTAATATATTTTTTATGCAAATGAATTTTTTTATTGTATACAATGAGATTATTTATAGGATGTGAATTATTTTTAAAATTCTTATATTAGTATTATTAATGAAATAAATTTTAATGCTGATTAATAGATAGTAATATAATTATTACAATAAGGGAAGATAGTATACTATATGGTATTTTGAATTGTAATAATATATAAAAATTGCAAGTACAAAGTTAATGAAAAATAAATATAGCCAAAAAATTTTAAATTAAGTTTATAAAACAATTTAAATTTTAATATAAAAACATCTTATAAATAAATTATAAACCATTTAGAGTAGAAATTATTATAAAAAAATAAGTAGTTGGATATGAATAACTATATTAACATTCAAATGTGTGTTCTACAAACCATATAAAATAAAAATTTGTGTAAGATATGAAAAATGATATAATGTTGACAAGTTGAGAAGATAACATTTTCCATATATTAATGATTTTGTGAACTCAGAATAACAACCTATATAATTAATTTTTGTTTAATATAAATATATTTATGATCCATGAATAAATATATATATATTAAATTATAAATATAATTTATAATTCTTAATCACCCCTCTAATAATAATTTAATGGTTAATTATAATTTTTTATTTAATTGTCTTCATTGTTCTATGCGGGCTTTAATTAAAACTTTCTTATCAATGATCGCTGATTATGTGTTAGTAAATATAAAATTGATCATAGTGGTTATATTGGGGTCTTTGATGTAGTGGTTAATCCGAATTTTCATATTATTTAATTTATTTCAATCGTTGATGAATATTTTTTATATTCACTTTTTATTTGATTCTTGATTCAAAAAAATGAAGTTATATTCTTAATTCAAAAATATTATAGATTAAAAATATATAGTTCTTGTAAATTTTGATATTTTTTAATATTATATCATATTTCCATTATCTTTTTCCAAACCATTCATGCCAAATATTTTATCACAACGATGAAATCGATGGTACAGCTGGTCTAAAATACAATGCCAAGTGATGAATGCTAGAAAAATAATATTTTATTTTATTTACGTATTATTATAAATAAAATAGAATTTTAATTTATAAATAAATTTATTAGTGTGATAATTAATATTATAGAATTTGTAGATTAAAATTGAAAAAAATAAATTATTTGAGTGTGGATAATTATTATGTGGTTGGTTAAGACCATTTATTGGAAGGATTCATGGATATGATGGATTTATGAGTCCTTCATGTTACCCAAGGTCAACAAAAATTCGGTTATACATGCTAGGAATAGTAGTTTTCATGAAATTCATGTGGGAATTGATTGAAATATATCTAATAAATTTGGTGGAAGATATTAACTTTTATAGGTGTTCATGACTGGATGATTTTTTAAAAAAATTCCTTAATCAATAAGAAACGTAATTTAAAATTAAAATTTGATAGAAATCTAATATATAAAAAAATATGATATATCATGTAGTTCATTATTCCCATGTTAAATAATTTAGTGATAATGTCTCTGAAAAACAAAATGACATTATACACACCAACTTTCTTTTTACCCATTATTTTTATTATAGTGGAAAAACATATTTTCCATCAAGAAACATTTTTATTCAAAAAAATTAATATAACAAAATTACAAATTTTCAATTTCTAATTTTATAGTAGAAATAATTTTTATTATATTAAATATCTAAATGCTACAAATATAATATTTTTAAAATAATTCAATATAATATAAAACATTTTTTTATAAAAATATACATTTTTAACTTTATGATGAATTCAATCATCTTCATTTTCCTAGTAATATAAACTATATGACTGTTAATTAATATATTTGTATATATTTCCAAATAATTTCACTCAATTAATTATATACAAATTATTCATTAAATTAGAATTTAAAAAATATGTTGCATATAAATAATATTCCTTATAATGTAATGTAATGTTATGGTAGTTTTAATCAGAAGGGAATTTATTTCATTGAATCACATGTCATTTATGATGGCTTGAAATTATCCTGTTGGTGGTTTATCTCAAGTTATACTTGTTTATGTAATTTCTGGAGATGGTATTTTGAAAATACTAGTGTTTCTAACCACAATATATTTTGATGATCTTATTAAGGAATAAATATAATACATGGAATCATTTTATTCCCATTCTATAATGATTTCATTGTGATGTTACTTGTATTTATACATTACTATTTATTGAAGTATTTATAATGTTTCGATTTTAAAACAAATCTATTTAAATTTATCACATTAATAAATAATATGTCAGATTTTAATATCTCAATATTTCTTAAAATGAATGAGTATTTTCAATATTACATTAGATACACAAAAATATGATTAAACAGAAAATGAAATAATATTATTTAAATTTGATCATTATACAAGTCATGTCAAATGAGATGAAATAGGCTTTAACTATTTATTAAAAAGGGATAAAAAGTAAAAAAATAAAGCTGATGGGGTGATAGCTGGCCATCATCTAGAAGAAGCATGAAAAAAAATCTTTGTATGATTACTAATACTCATAGCCATAGTAAAAAATAGTTTCCAATCCATATTAAGAGTTACCATGAATGAATAGAATAAATATATAAACATAAATCCATTATTAATCTTTAGAAGAAGACATTGTGGACATGGAAAATTGAAATTTGGAGTAGTCCTTCATAAACATTGTCTCTATGGGAGTATATATGAATTTCATACCATTATTCATATTTTTTATTCCCAATTGGGATAATTTCATTGAATGAGGCTTCATTATAGCTCATGGCTTCAGGAGGGTAGCTTTGACTCACATTTTCATCATTAGTAACATTCCCCAACCAATCTGTTACATAAAAACAACTATGAATTTTCTAAATCACTTTATTAAAATGAATTATTTTTATGTCAATCTAATGATCCCCTTCTCTTGGTTCATGCACTGGAATATCTGATGTTTTTGGATACACAAAGCCAGATCCCATGAATTGAGGCTATTTATTATTATCTACAAAAAACAAAACAATAAGGATCCTCAAAAGCTTCCTAAAACTATGAATTGTCATTACATGGATCCAATTATACACCACTCTTCTAATTCTCATCAACATCATCTTGAGACAGACTGACATCTTGAAACCCATGCACTATAGTTTCCTCACAAACATGTTTTCCAACCAATTATGGCATATTCACTTCAAAAAACTAGGGTTAGTTAGATGATCGATTCTAAAAATCTATATTAGCAACCAACATTTTCTAACACATACATTCCATGCATCCTTATTATCACATAGGGGGTGACATTTGTGTGAGATCCATATACTTCTCTAGGAAATTCCCTTAAAGTCACCATAGTAACCTGGTTCACAAAATCCATTCAAGGTCATACCACCTTCTTGTCCCATTTCAAATAATCATTTATTCCATTCAACATTGGATATGGAGGTTGAAGATAGTTTTTTTACAATATCAGTGTGTCACTCAAACTCCTAGGACCAACATCCTTACCAGATATTCAAATTGAAAACTCATGACCCAGAGTAGAGAAAATATAGTGCACAACCAGGCGCACTAAATAAATTTAAGAATGACATGGGGTCTAAATTCCCCAATCACCTAAACAATACCCTTTTTTCAGGGACCTTCAATGACAGTAATCCACATTGTTATGCGGTAATTTCTTACAAGACAAATAGAAATCACACCATTATTCAAAAACGAATATCTTTTAATACCAAAACTCCTCAAACAAAACAATTGATAAGTTCTCCTATATAACGTTAGACACGCAAACATCAACACATTCACTTGGGGAAATCATGTGACACACCACCCTATTCATACGATTTGAATATGGACAATACCCTAATAGTTCCCAAGAATATTTTGAATCGATGTATTTTGATAAAGGGATTTTTTGTTTCGTAAATCATAAAAACAATGAAATATTATGTGAATTTCATTTCATATTAAAATCCAACGACCACTTGAAGATAATTAAATTGGATCAACTTATATATCTGGTGTGTTCAACCATTATATGATCATATCATCCTCAAATGAAAACTAAATTATGATATTGTTTTTGTCATTAATCACTAATGTACCTCCTTCTTATAGATCCCATAATCCAGAAATTAGGTGCTCAAAAGTTTTCACATTCCTTAAAGGGGTAATGAATGGTGGTTGATCAAAAAATGGAGTTGAAAGAGGGCTCTCCCCCACTGAGATGGAGGTGTCAATGTTGTATCCATCACCTCATAAGGCATGGTAGTGGGAGGAATCAGCCGAGGGAGAGCCCTCCTCATAAGATTATTATAACCAAACGATTAAATTGGATGAAATTTATAGTATTAACTATATTGATTCATTCTTCCAATTTATAATGTATTATTTAATTATTTATAAATAAAGACCCAATTTCTGTAAAATTCAGTTTATTTTATTAACAAATTTGGTTTCTTCAGAAATGGCCTTTCATATATTAGAAGATTAATTGTTGTAATTATTTTTTGGAAATTTATTATATTGAGATTACTAAAAATAATATAGTTTTCTGAATTCAAAATTTCAATATTATCTTTGGATAAAATTTATAAAATTTATTGAATTATTTTATTTTTAAATAAATAGTGAAAAATACTACTTTCTTTTAAAAAATAATATTATTTTTGAGTAATTACAATGTCAAAATATTTTTTTAAATAAATATTAGTTTTTAATTAAGATAATGAAATAATAGTTTTAAAGAATTATTTTTTATACCATCATGACATTTTTATATCATAATATTTTATCATTTTTATGATAGACAACTTAATAGAGATACAAATTTACTATGAAAAGTTTTTGTGACTTTGAAAAATGAGGTTCATACATAAATTTTACATAACAAAACATAATAATTATTTAATTCATATTTTTTATCTTACTAAATGTATCACTTTCCCCTTAGTAAATTTAGTCACATGGTGATATACATCAGTGAATGTGGTGAGATAAAATAACATTTATGAGATAAAGAAGGAACATGAATCTATAGTTCATCAGTGAGAAAATTAAAAACCATCAAATAATAATCATGGTATCATAATAATAATCATTATAGAATCATTTGATAATGTAATAAAATGTTGAATATCCGACAAAATGAATGATCAGTGCATATATTTCTAATACCACACATACTTGTGAACAAAATATACATTATTTCAATTTATAACTTATATTCATAATTCGTACCATAATCAATGAAAATGATCAAAGAAAATTGTTCACACATAATAAACATAATAATAAAAGATATATAAATCACCCATTGAATACAAGGGATGTATAATTATGAGCCCAATCATCTCATCATAAATTATCATAATCATGTGTTCCTCATAGATCATACAACAATCATAGTCACGAAATATCCCATGGAATAACATTTTCTTAATAATGATTTCATTAAAAATAATTTTTTATATAATTATTGGGATTGAATTTTTACCATTGGACAAGTTATTTGTAATAAACCTCATAATTATTAAAGAGAGAAAAAACAACTGAAGATGTGTTATAAATTGGTTTTGGAATATAATGGGTTTCTAAAATATCATTTTTTACTTAAATTTCTATTTTTAAATGAAATAAAATGTATATACAAAAATAATTAATAGGAAGAATATTGAAATTTTATTTATGTAATGTTTTCTTGGAATATTTATAATGAAAATTCCATTGATGGTGGATACTAAATCGAAAATGCAGTTTCTTTAGATAATCCTTCAATATAAATCCTTCTTTATGTTACTACTTTCACACATCTAAAAAAATGTTTTATTAAAAAATTAAACTAGAATATAATCATTTCAATTTTTTTATATAGAAATTTTATACATTTGAATCAAATTTTTAATTCTTTCAGTTAAATTTGATTGGTTTTTATATCATGGTTTCCTTAAAAGATAATGTTTTTATTCGGTTTTACTATTTTTGGTTGAGGAAATCAATACATATGTGTAAATAATTCCATAATAAAAATATTTTTATTTAAAATATTATATATCATATGTAATTAATTATATATATCCATAATTTTGGTAATGGGGAATGATGTTGTAAACATCCTCATTGGTGCTTAACTAACCGTTATCGAAAACGTTGTTCGAAGGATGAGAAAGAGATATATAAAAAATGAAGACATAAAAAATATTATTTTTATAGTAGGTGATAATAATTAAAATAAGTTTATCATACTATATAATCAATCATTGTATATTTTTCATGATTAAAATTGTGAAATAGATGAAGAGAAGTGTATAATGATAGAAATTTTGATAAAATCCTTATCTTTTCATGGCGTTCCTTCTCTTGTATGACACTCGACCAACATGATGAAATGAGTTGGCTTAATAAAAGACCTAACTATGGTTTTTAATGGATTATGATATTTTATTTTGGAATATAATGGGATTTTTAAGCAATTGATTAGTGGTTTTTCAATGGTGTGGATGAGGGTATTTCAGAGTTAAAATATTGAACAAATTTCATTATCCATGAAAATCAGATCATTTTAATATGAATGTAATAATAAAAAAAATTAATAAAATATAGTGATTTTTATAGTAAATTAAACCCCTTTATTATTCAAAACCATTAGTTTATTAAAAATTAATGTGGAATGTTGATAGAATTATTTTATAAAATAATTTAGTTCTTTGTATTTTAGTCATTGAGTGATATTTTTTGGGTAGGAAAACTTGTTTATCAAATTTTAATAAAACATTTATAAAATTGTATAGTTTTGGGACAAGGCTAATGTTATGGAACTAATTACATAATTAGTGAATGAATATTTGTTTCATTCAGTATACATAGATTACAAAAGAAATTTTTTTTTCTATTCACATAAAATTTGAATTCTATTAGAATGTTTCCAAATAACAAACCTTGGAAAATAATGATGTTATAATTAAGAAATATGAAATTGATTTAAAAAAGTGATAATTATATTATTTTTTAAAATTATTGTTATAATTTTATTTATGAAACAACATAAATTAAATTTTATTACTCATGTGATAATATTTTCATTGTGTTTTTAGTTAGGATATTTAGATTTTTTTCAATTACAGTAATTATTATTACATAAATTTATAATGTTAAATATTATATATATATTAAATTTCATTGTTATGAAGTGAAATTTCAATTCTAATGGTGATGATATTATTCCAAATGGTAACATTACGTCCTATAAAAACTATGACATCACATTATTCAATATTCATTACAATTTCCCCAAATGATTAATGATTACTTATATATATTAATAGTGTGCAACTATTTTTTTTCTTTTCCCATATTGATTTTCATGGGAGGTATTATTCCTCATGATTGAGGTGATTATAATTTTTTTCATTATTGTTTTTAAATTTTCAAATGTATCATCCTTTGTAATATTTAACAATTTAATTAGTTTAGTCATTGACAAATAAAATGATATTTAATAATGAAATAATGTACTGTTGATATGAATATGTGTTTTATGTTTGTAATACATAATTAATATAATATAATATAAATCCAGTCATCTAAAATTTAACATTTAAAAATTCAAGGACATCGTATTCACCCATATAATAAATTTTATCCTAAATAATCAAGTCATATGCTTGGTTGATAATAAAATAATTTGATTTTGTTTAATTTTTTCCTTCGGATAACATGTCGCCTATTCATGTTATTGATCTAACAAAACACTATTTACTGGTGGCTTTTCTTTTTGTATTGAACTCATTCACGTTTGTCTATGATTTATACAAGCTTTTCCACATTTAACAGTTGAATCACCTTTAAATTCAACACATGTGAGGGGTTATACATTGAAATAGTTAAGACAAATACATGGAATGATTAATAAAAATAATTCATTTTTGGTGGATGTTAAAGGTGAAAATATACATATCATATGTGATTGATGGTCACAATGGGGAAATATAAATAAGGAAAATATTGCAACTATACTTTTTCTTAAATTACTATTTCATCATTTTAATGATAATAATCATAAAATATTTACAAGAATTGTATCCAATATTTTTGTATAATTATATATATAATACCATACCTAAAATTCAGAAAAATTTTCATAAACATATATTTAATTTTTTTTCTAGTTTCTTATTTTCCATTGAATTTTCATTAGTACATGATATTACATAAAGATATTCCTAAAAAAAGGTGACATAAATGTCTAGTTAGAGGAAAGATAATAAAATAAAAAAAATTTATTATTGTTTTAGCTTAATTAAAAAAATCATCAATATCATGAGAGGATGCACTAGATAATGTCCTAAAATGGTCCAATATATAAAATTGAAGAATCATTCCTTTGTAGTCATCTAACATACATAGTAGTGTACTAAGATAGAATAATTTTAAGAAAATTTGTTCTTTTAATCATAATATTCATAACATTATAAAAATCATTACATCACTATGAAATTATGGTCACATTCATTACATCAGATCATCTATATTTCCCAATATAATATTGGGTGCACTCATTACATCGTAACTTTTACGTTATCAGGAAGGCCATATATAATGTATATAAATCATGGAAATAAAATAACCCCTGGAAGAGAATTAGTTTTGTTTCATAAAGAATAAGTTCATAATATTTGGGTTCCAAAATAAATGAGGGGAAAACATACTTTTTGTAAAAAACATCAACCTTGAGTGAAGAAGAAACAACCTCAGGAAGTAAAAGTCTTGTTTTTAGAAAGTATATATTATTTAGAAATTTTTTTGTCTCATAAAATCTGGTATAAAAAAAGTTACATCCCATAAACGGTATTATAAAGATTAATAAGTAATATTTAAGGAATATATGTTCTTAAAATCGGGTCAAATATAGAAAATTAAAATAAAGAGTGTTGGGTTTCAAAATTCCCCTTACCTTAGGTCTAAAGACAGTATTCTATTTATTTTATTATACAATCAAAATAGATTCATTAATTAATTAATCAAAAAAATTAAATGTTTATTTTATTCATTATTTTTTTATTAAGTAAATAAATGTAATTTTCAATGAGTGATAGTGTTTAATTCCACCATTGGGGAGTTCTCATTTTCTTATTTTCCTTCACTGGTTTACTTTTAGACATAAAGATAATTTCATGTATAATGTGGGTAAATATATACAATTATTATTATATGTTATTAATGATCATCATTAATATTAAATAATTTTATAATTATTTTTTTATGTTTTATCTGGATGAATCATTATATACAAGTTAATGATGATCATTTTAGATCAAATTCGACATTTTTTCAGTCACATAAAACATGTTTTTTATTAGTCTGTAGTATGATTATATGTTATATTTAGAACATAAATAGGGATTCAAAATAAATTTTTCTATATTATTAAAAAAAATAAATTTTTTATATATAAATATTGGATTAATTAAAATAATATGAAAGTGTATCACCCCTGATGTCAGTAAATGGACACATCACATGTAATGATTTAATTTTTAGAATAAAAGAGAGAGTGGGAGGATTTTATTTAGGGGTAATAAATTATGAATATATAATTACATTATATTTATAATGCTGGAATTATAATTACTTTTGGATGAAGGGAGGAGATGAGAGAAAAAAAATGAAATGAAACTGAAATGAAATTTCAATGAAAAACAAAGAGTATTTTACCTCGCGGATTTATCATACTTGAGATCCTCCTTATTTTTTTTTTGAATTTAGATTAGACCAAGGGATCGAAGATGTAGGGGAGTGTATAGGTATGATTATCGTGTAGAATTTGGGCAAGGATAAACAATTTATATGTGTGGGGAAATGATGTTTTGTGGGGTAATATTTGTAGGGTAGTAGAGGGGTGTTTTTTCGTTATTTTAAACCATAGATTATTATTATCTCGTAATAATTTGAATACTCAGGAATTATAACTAAATATATTAAACTAATAATGGTGATTTTGAGATTTGGGGCTTAAATTCAACTAAATCATCTTTGACTCCATAATTCATCTATTTTTCTTTTATTATCATATTTTACTATTAATCAATAAATCACTTATTTTATAAAATTACCGAAAATTCACCCTATCTATTTTTGGAATTCAAAAATAAACTCAATTTTATGAAAACAATTTTTTATATAGAATTAATATAATTTTTAAGTAAAACAATTATTTATTTTTCAAATACACATTTTATAATTATAACTAATTTTATAACACTTTGAAAAATTACATATGATCTAAAAAACTATCATAAAATAACAAGTCATAATAATCATAATTTATGGATACATTTTAATAAAATAAAATTTTATTTAAATTACAAATTTCATCATAATAATATATTTAATCATTTATGACTTTCAAAAAAACCAACACTTTTTTAATAATTTTTATATCATTTATTTTCATAGACTATGATATATAAACCCTAATTTCATTTATAATATGCCTAATCATTACTTATACATTCATGGGTGATCTTATTATTAATTTGGTAGTATTACAATTCATATGGTTTATATTACTATTCCTAATGATAGGTTATGTTTTCATCGTTACTGGTTCCATAACATCTTGAAATACTTATAATATCATTAATTAAACCTTTAAAAAATATCATTATGGTATATAAGTTATATAATGTGATTTATTTTATATGAAATTACAATAATAAGACATAAATTTCATTGAAATTATTTAGGGTGATACCTTCTTCTCTCCCTTTGAAATTTGTCCATCAAAATTTTGTTTTTTCATAAACAGGTGAGCATACTTTCCCTTCATCACCTCCCCCCATTCCCTCAGTTTTTTTTCATATATATTCTTCCTATAAAAAGAATTTATACTCTTTCTTGTAATGTTCCATAGATTCTTGTTTCACTAATCCAGAATCTTTTACAACTCCTCCTCATAAGATAGATCATCTTTCAGCTATAACACATTTATGTTCAGTACATGTGATTGATTAGGTATATACTTCCTCTGGAGTGATTAGTAGATCTCATCATGAAACTGATGCATATTAAGTTAAAGTGAATGTTAAAAAGCCACTGATCCTATGTAATCGATGATCATAGTGGGGGAAATGTTCCATGGTCTTATCTTCCATTCCATTCCAAAGCACATGACACTCTTTCACGGTGATACTTGGTTGAAGTATTTTTCTACCATGTTGAACTCAAATTCCCTCCAATGGTTATCAGAAATCCTTTTTTTCAATCTCTGGGAGACATTAACTTGTTTCTGAAGGGATTGAACCTTCTATATCATCTATTACACAATATCATGTCCACATTAATTTACTTCTCTAACATCATTTATATATATTGGATTACTACATCGCATTCCATGCCAAGCTTCAAATTAATCAATCATAATACTTGAGTGGAAACTATTGTTTTATTATTACATGTCCATTGGGATATTTTAATCTAATCCAACATTTAATCCTAAATATATGGATCTTAGAATTTCATCGAGTGTTTGAATTGTCACTTCTGATTTTCCATCTGTTTGGGGGTTATAGGCGCGATAAAATTTAATTTCGTACATAAACAATGTGGAAGACTTATCTAGAACTTATATGTAATCCTAAGATCACAATAAGAAACAATATATAGTGGGAATCCATAAATTCTAACCACCAACATAACATATATCATAAAAAATTTACGAAGAGATAGATCTTAATTAATAGTGATAAAATGGGATGTCTTTATTATTCATTCCACCACAACTGTATAACGTTATTTCATTTGGATGTCTTTGAGAGACCCATGATAAACACAACAGTATAATTCTCTAATTTTCACATGGTTATAGGAAATGCATACATCTAGACATTGGAAATATTCGCTCGACATTAACTTTATGAAATATTATGAACCGTTATATATACTATGAAATCACATTTTATATGTCTCACACCATAAGATTCCTTGAAGATACCTTCACATCATGAAAATCCCGAGATGGATAAATAATGTTGAGATATGTGAATTTTCCAATTGATCCATCTTTATACTAGGGGATGAAAAAATACAATGACTCATTCCAAATCAAATCAAACTGTCACCATCGATATGAAACTCTTACAACATCTCTTTTGTTACTTCATTCACATTATTTTGTAAATCTAAACCATCCCGTTATGTTTCCTTAATATCTACTTTGTAGATGGATGAAAAATCATTTTGGAAAGGTAGGATTTATTCCCTACCATTATTGTTTCCAAATAATTCCTTTTCATATCCATGGCGATCATAGTATTTAAATAGCTCTAACCATATAATTTTGGAAAGGCAGAATTTGTTTTCCTTCCTCAATTGATAGTGACTAGAGAAATCCTGTTATTTAAATAGATCTAACCCTATCATTTTATTTATTTTCATATATGTTTATTTGAATATAATCTTTAGGATCATATCATTGGTATATATGACACACTTCTCAAAATAATGGTTGTGACTCCAAATTTCAAGGGAAACAATTCTCATCTCCTTAATACTGATAATGTGTCGGGTTGTTATTCTCATTGACAATCATCTTCATTGAGGTTTAGGATATTAAATTTACATTTTTCATGTGTACACAATGTAATCCATTCATTTAATCATAATTTTATATCACAAAACCCACTCCACCTTTTTGGAAATGTGAGTAATGGTGAAGTGATAATCCTTATCTGTAGTTCCTTAAAGATTTTCCCACATTATTCCATCCAGATATACATTACCCCTTTCCTAGATTAATATGATAGTGGGATAATAAATCATGGTAATTTTCTCTAACCAAATTGGTATTACCCAGAAAATAAAACAAGGGAAAAAATTGTGACACTAGATGGTATGGTCCATTCAAAAATTCCAATATTTCAAGGGTCTATAGATATTCAATCATTTATGATCACATATTCCATGAATGTGAATTTCAGCATCCAAAAATCAAACTATATGAACTAGGAATACATCTTATCATTTATTAATATTTTTCACACTAGCCATAGATATTCATGATGTTCAACATTTCTCTTTTAATAGATGAAAATGTCATCTATAAACACAACCAAATTGTTTTGAGGTAATGTCTAAATACTCAATTAATTATGTCATTGAACATTATAGGGGATTAAGTATGTCTGAATATCATCCCCAAAAAATAGTAGTTCCCTTTTCTTATACAGAATAAATTCTTATTAATATATTCCTTATTCTCCTTTAGCCGATTATGTCATGAGTGGAGATCCACCATCAAAAAGTACCAATATCCTCATAGAGGATCGAAAAATTCATCAAATAATGGATGATGTTACTTTTTCTTTATGTTGATATTATAGATTATTCAATAATTGATACAAAACCGAATTGATCTATAAATATTCATGAAATATACCATTGATTCACCCCAAGGTTATGCACTAGGGAGTTTTAAACCATTGTCAAAATTTTATTGTAGTTGATTTATTAAATCATCCAGTTCGATAAGATACATCCTATGTAGGCACATTGAAATTTGATTACATCAGTTATGAGTTCTGTTGAGAGTGCAACCACATTATTCATGGGAAGTTTGGGAAACTATTTATAAAATACATCACTTTATTCACTCACAATGGGAGTTTCCCCTTGGATGATACCTTCCTTTAATAGATCCAGATGAGTGTGGTAGGATTATTCACATAGAATCAACACACAAACCATTGAATGATTTTCTGAAAATTATTTGAGATCTTACATGAATATTTAGAGGTTCATGGGATAATTGGGTGTATTAAAATATATTTAAGTTTCTCAAAAATTGATATGTCCTCTATATATCGAGTGCCAATCCATTTCCATTATAGCATAAAATTTTTACCAAGGGAAGTATCATGAGATTATCTTGTATAATCTACCCACATAAACCAATTGAATTATAGTGCAATACATGGATTGAAATTATTTTCCCCTAGGGTTTTTTATCAATATCTCTAAATCATGGTTTTGGGGATTCAATTAAATAATTCTAGATAACAATGAAGATTTAAATTAATGCATAGAATTGAAGTAAAATAATATTTTTATCATTATTGTGTGAACAAAGTGTGTACCTTATACAACATTTTTTTCTTGACCAACTATAGTAGATGTGATGGAATAATCCATCCAACTATTCAATTTATTTTTTGGCTACTGATAATTATTATGGTATAGGACTCTAGGATTAGTTCACTTTCACGCATAGTTTCATTGCTCCCTATACCTGTACCATTGGACCAAGGGTGTTTCTCTCCATTCCTCGACCACAATGTCCTTCCTCCTAATGTCATTTCATAATTAATGATCATGGTATACATAATTATCACACATGAATCATTTTACACCCATTTGTGATAGTTACCATGATTATTCATCCCACATTTTTAACATTTGTGTGGTTGAGTTTTCATTAAAACTTTCTTAATAGAACATCTGACCAGAATCTCTGCATATTTTTTTTCTTATCAACATAACCATGGGACCATTATAAAAACTCTATATCTAGTTTGATATCACATTGAACAACATCACCATAAATCTAAAATTCTTGAATTGATAGATCCTCTCATAGTTGATGTTATATTCCACTAAATAAAATATGCATTTTTTAGTATTGTTGATAAAAAACCCAAAAAAATACCTTTCATAACTTGTGAGATTTCTTCATAGGATATGACATATAATCCTTCCTTTTAATTCATCTATATGAATTATTTATTTATATTTTTATGGATAGTTTGATGGAAATACTTGTAATGAAACATTATCATAAAGTGATTCCACTCCATCACTTTAACTTCATCCCTCTTCTTGGGGTTCTTAATCAACATACAACATTGGTCATCCTATCCATCTAGATGATAAACAACCAGAGTCACCTTCTATATATCATAATAATGATGTACCTAAAATATCTTCTCTATTGAGATGACAATCTATTACAAAAATAGTGGATACTATGATCCACTAAAAATTCATTTTTTTCCATATAAATGACTTGATTGCAAGTTTCTCCATATTGGGCGATAGAAGGCATCCCAAATTATTCTTGTTATTTTTTATAACATTATAGAGATTTGTTAGCATCACCATGAATTTTGGATGTCTAACCCCATATCATTGGGGGTATCGTTTGGGAAATCTTTTTTGTTGTCCCTTGATAGGGGTTTTGTCATTGTTTCTCAATGTTCCCACTATTTTCGAAAATAGATTTTTTAGAACAAAACAAAAGTCAATAAGTCATTAATAAATATCACATTCAATTTTGAAATTAATTATAAAGGAAAATCTTATAGAATTTAAAAATATAACTTATTGGAAAACAAAATATTCATTACTTTTAACTTAAACATAGTCTAGAAATAAGGGTTTCCACAACAGTTCTGTAATACCAATTTAGAAAATAACTAAACTTTTCTCTAAAACCAACCTTAGCGAAACATATTTTTCTTGCATTACAATTACATTATTTTAATGATATAAAAAATAACATATTTAATTCACCATGAACAAATAGTTAAGTGACATTATAAATCTAGTACCATACATAACATTTATAAAATAAAACATAAAAAGTTAGTTAATGTCTTCTTCTCTAGCTTATTATTGGCCCTTAAATTATTCTTAGTATAGGTAGTAGCATGAGGATATATATCAAAATATGGGTGGGATAAAATCCATGTAATAAGATATAAATGAACATGAAACAATATAAAAAGGGTGATAATATTCATAAAATCATTATCATAATCTTGAGGGGAAGAATTAGATAAACGCATGGAATGTGGAAATTCATAAAAATAAAACATCATGTCTTAGCCGTCAACTACCACACAGGGATGTGATAAAAAATAGCATCACGTTCAAACATATATCAATATAACTTTTGAGATCCATCAAATAACCCAATTAATTGTATTTCTATATAATTCAGGATGCACCTATCACTTCATATGATTTACAATGTGCTATATAATTCTTGGAGCATATGTCACACCATAACATTTAAATTTTCCCGAATTCCCCATAGAAGGTATAGAGAACATGAAAATAAAATAACCCATGTAAAATAATGGGTTTTATATAATAAATCATATATTCAGACTCAAATGGTTTTCAAAATTAAATATGTTATAACAAACACGATATAATTATCATGAACGTTGAGTGAATAAGAAACAATGACAACATGTAAATAGAGTTTCTTAAAGAATAGTGATTGTGGAAATCATTTTGTTTTTCATAAACTCAAGTATAACTAATTATTATAGAATAAAAGATAACATAAAGAATAATAATTTTTATTTAATGAGAATACATAATGAAAATTGGTTGAAATAGGGAAAACCCATGGAACTAGAGTTTGGTGTGAGAAATTCCTTTACCTTATGACTGAACTCTCTCTAATATTTGATGTCAGATATACTCATATTATATTCAGTAATTATAAAATAAAAAAAATTAATCATTAATTGTACCCATTATATTCTTATTAATTTAATTTATGTTATTTTTTATGAGTTATAGAGTTTAATTCCATCATCTAGTAGTGTTTGTTTTTTCATCTTTCTTGATTGGTTCACATTTATATGTGAATGGATGTTTGTGAAAATTGGGGATAATTATGAAAAAATTGTTATTATATGTTTTTAATGATAATAAATAAGTTTAAATGATCTTATAATTAATTTAGTAATATTTTATGATGATTAATCAATAGTAAAATATTAATGGTGATAGTTTTTTTCCAATGTTGGCCAGGTTTCCATCACGATGAAGTCATTTTGTATAATAATATAGTATTATGTATATATGTTATTTATACAACCTAAATTGGGTTATAAAATTCCTATTAAAATATTCTTCAACCATTATAATGGTTTAATTAAAATCCTTGAACGTATTAATGGAGTATCAGTGTGCTTCTCCGATGATATTGGTAAATTGAAAAAACACTGGTAGTAATTTCATTTTATAATAAAATACCGAGGGGGGATATTTTATCGATGTATATTCCATTAACATGATATATTTGAATTTTATGTAATGTAATGGAGTTATCATTACATTTTATTTGAGGGGATTTGATGAGATAATAATAAAAATAAATGCAATTGAATAGTAATAAAAATGAAAAATGAATAGTATTTTACCTCTTGAATATGTCCTCTTTGAGAACATCCAATGGAAAAAGTTTTTTTTTAATTTGATAAGACTATGATCTCTTAGACATAGGGTATGGTATAGGGAAGAGTTTTTGGTTGAATTTGATATAAGATGAAATATTTATTTTTGTTGGGAAATTAATAGGTGACAGGTAGTATTTATAATAGAGGGGAGGGGTGTTTCCCCATTATTTTATCATTAGATTATTATTTTGGATCAAAAATATTTTCAGTTTGATAATAAAAAATAAACACATTAAAATAATAAATTACAGTTCGATATTTCATTCTTAAATCTGTATTACCTATTATATGTCCCCATAATTCATATATTTAGGTTTTGTTGTCATTTTTAACAATTCAACAAAAATTCAAGTGTTTATGAAAATTCCCCAAAATTAACTATGGAATTTTTTCATCATGAAGAATTTAATTATATTCAATATTTTATGAAAATTATTTTTGAAATATATGTAATCAAATTTTAAATTAAAATCATTATTTACTTGGAAAATACATATTTTAAAATTTTAAGTAAATATATTACTCTTTGGAAAATTACTTTAGGTCTCAGAAAATTATATAAAAATCATTATACACAAAAATATTAATTTATGGATATATTTTATGAATATAAATTTTCATTTAAATTATAATATTAATCAAAAAAATTAAATAATTACTTATGACTAAAAAAATACCAACCCTTCATTAAAATTTTTTAAAAAATTTATTTACAAATACTATGATATAACATTACCCTAATAACATTTTTGGGATTTCTGAATTTTATTTATACATTCATTGGTGAGTTAACTATTAATCTGGCCGGTTTACTATTCATAAGATTCATATTACTATTCCCGTGGTCAAGTTAATATTTCATCTCTATTTTCCACATAGCATCATGAAATACTTCCTATGTAATTACATTTTCATTTATAAGGATTTTATTATGTTATTTAAGTCATTTTTTGTTCTTTATAAAATAATAAATAACTATATTAGGGGTAAAATTCCATTGATTAATTAATGGGTCATTACAGTAATACATTTATTTTATTACAAACCACTTGATTATCTTCTATGGTCATATTGAATAGAAAAAATTGTATCCAAAATCCAACTGCATGTGCATTACATAAATTTTTTAGCTCATTTTATGAAATTATGAAGAATTTATATGTTGTTGGATTTCGTGAACATTCTGTGTCACCTCTAGAATAGGATTAAGTCAATGTATCTTCTGTTTTCCAACTTCACCCATATATTTAGGAGTTAAATATCGCCTTCAATATTGTTCTTTATACGTGTCCATTTGAATACTCATGTAAAATAAGTTCTTGTATGAAAACTCATCATATGTTATATATTTGTATTATCATATTTTAAATTCCATTCTATAGCCTCTTATAAATTTCATAAAGTGTCTGAATAGTAATTTCATTTTTTCCATTAGTTTGGGGGAGATATGTCATGATAAAATTCAATTCAATATACATACAATTTTCAATAAATCTCAATAATTTATATGTTTAGCTTTGGTGATGATTTGAGTTGGCAGCATGTGGTGCCCCATAAAGCCACTCATATTCCTTTTGATATATCTTATCAATTTTGTCTAGCGACAAATAGTCAAAAATATTTATGAAGAGGGTAGACATGGTTTGTCGATCTACTACAACTAATATAATATTATACTAATTAAATGTATGAGAAAGGAAAGTGAAGAATTCTATCGTGATGTTATCCAATTTTAACATTTGTATAGAAAATGGATTCATCTACCCCTTAAACAAAATTCTCACTAATTTATCATTCTCAAAATTAAATCACATTTATGTATTGTAAATAATTATTTGTCTTGATTTTTTATTTCTATAAATGTTTAAAGTACATCTTTATGCCTCCATGACTGATAGAGAATAATAAGTTATCTGAAATATCTAATAGAACAATATTTATTTCAAGTGACGAAGGAATCCAATGCCTACATTCAGAATTAATAACACTGTCATAATTAATTTTTAATGCATAAATCATCGCATACATTAAAACATTCTCTATTTTTTATTCTCTCTATCATCTCTTGGAGGAGGCATGACCTTGTTTTTGTTTTATTTTTGTGAATTAATTTAGGAAAGGTTGGATTTTTTTCACTGATTATTTAATTTCCATATCCATATTTTTCATATCCATGAATATATGGTCATTATCAATCATAATCATGGATTAAATATTTTTTTCTAAGAACATTAGATACCTTGCTCACCTTTACATTAAAGTAGTGAATCGCGAAATGGTCATTTGTGATTTCATGCATTTATGTTCATTCAAATAAATTGAGATATCGTGAGATGTATATGTATATTTATATATTTTTATTATATATGTAACACTTACCTCCATAGTGGTTTTTCACCATATCTTTAATGTTAATTCATCGACTTTACCTCCATTTTATTCAAGGAATTATTTTTATCATGAATCATCTACAATCATAGGGTATTGTTTATAAATTTATAATTCTTCATATGGGTACAACCCATGAAATTATTCGAATCATATACTTATATAATAAATCCATCCCTACATTAAAGGTAGTTTGATTACAATAGATGTGATTGTACATTAATTGAGTTAAATAAATTATTCATCACATTCTTCCATCTAGACATTAATTTCCTACTCTTTGTTCACATAGTATGTTGGTTAGAAAATCGTGATTAATTTCTATAAAAAAAATTTTGGTACACTAATAAAGAAAAAAACTATTGATTTATGTTAAATAAATGGGATTAACATATTCGGTAAAAAATGTTTCTTTTTAAGGTTCTATAGAAATTCACATAGATTTGATCACATAAACTAATAATGTGACCAGCTCTACCCAAAATTCAATGATTCCAAAAATAAAAAATACATTTTCTCCTTCAATAGTATTACCAAAATAATCAATATATTCAATTCATGTTATTACATTATGTTGGAGTAATTTAGAATTAAATTGTTAAATACAACAAATTTTGTTTTAATGTAGTCTCGAATGACTATATTAATCAAATCTATAAAAAATATATTGAAAATAGTACTTATAATGTATTAACTAAGAATAAATAGTTCACATAACATGTACTAAGATGAATCGTCAGACTATATTCCTTGTTAATCATTCAGTGATGATATCCTTAATGATGATCCACCATTGAAGATCAATGATATCCACATTGGTGATCAAACAAGCCACCAAACACTCAGAGAAAACACATGTTTATTATAACGATCTTAATTACATATTTGAAATTCAAACAAAGAAACATTGACCAACCTTAATATTTTGAATGTCAATGGGGAAAACTAATTTTTATATAGTTCAGTATATGAAACCATTATCTAAATGAACATATAACTGATACTTTAACTCATACAATTTAATGGGTCCCACCATTTAGGTGAATATTATGATAGGTGAGACTCTGAGTATGATCTTTGTTGGTAACTCTACCTCATGACCATGTAGACAAATGTGAAATTCTTTAGAAAATATATAACTATATTCCCTAATAGTGGGAATTTCCTTAAGGAAAATATATTCCTTCAACTAAACCATTTCTTCAGGTTATGTTCTCTATAGGGTATTGTCACCCACCATATTGATAGATTCATTAAATGAGTTAAATGATATTAGATGAACATTTATAAGATATTTTAATGGTTCAGACTATTGGAGGATATTTAATTTTCCAAATAACTAATTTCTAATCTATATAATAAAATAAAATTTATTCCTAGTATAGAATCAAATTATAATAAGGATAGAGGTAAGATATTATTTTGAAGAATATTACCAAATAATCTAATTTTTTAAGACTCCAACACATGGGTTTTAATGATCACATTGTTATATTTATATTGATACCTCAACATCAAGGATTCAAGGCTTCATTTCAATAATTATAGTTAACATTTAAAATATAATTTAATATACATAAATCTATTTAAATAAAACAAATTCAAGGAATTTGTTAATATTAAGGATACAATTAGTATTTATTTTTTCTGATTTTTATTCTGTTAATCTCCTGAGAATAAAATTATGTATAAATTCAAATACAAAAATGAATAATTTTATTGGAGAAAAATGAATTTAATGGCACATCAAATGGGATTTCTATGATTTGTTTTTTTCTAAAATGATTTTTCATTGATTTTTTCATATACAAGTAGTTTCACTAACTATTTCCATTTATTTTTTCTAATTTAAATTATAAATTTATATAAAATGTGTTCTGATAGTAACTCTTGTGACACATCATTTTCATACTTGACTATTACAACATTTTTATGATAATTAGCATTATAGATATAGAAATTAAAGATTTAAATGACTTATATCATTGATGAATTAGGATCCCACATCAATTTTATATAAAACATTATTATTATTATTATTCATTATTCATTATTTACCCTTATAAATATCTCATGATCACCCTAGTACCTGAATGTTCCATAGGATATAAATCAATGAACGGATTGAAAAAATGCCAAGTAATTGTATCATTATGGAACCTGAATCAATATAACATAGTAAAGCATAATTAATATCATTATACCAAAAAAGTGGGATAATAATCATAATAATGATAAGAACATTGGATAAATAAATTGAATGTAGCATATTCGTAAGAATGAAACATCACGTTATAATGGTAAAAAACCACACATTTATGTTAATAATCTTAGCATGATGTCCATTAATAACATATCATAATAAATCATAATATAATAATTAAGAAATATGATAGGTTATTTTTTGCACATAATAATCATAATACTATAAGATAGATCTAATTGACCTATGTGTTATTGGAATATATAATTCTTCCAGCACTCATCAGTCATAAAATCTCATAAAATTGCATCCTATATTGAACATATGACAATCATAATCACAAATTAACAAATAGATAGTAATGGGGTTAAAAAGGATTTCATAAAGCATATGTTCATTACAATACAATAGAGTTAAAAATGTTAATAAGGTAATTTTTTTAAAAAAATCATCATCATTCATGAATGAATAAGAAAAAGTTCATGATGTGTCAGTGATTTCATTTTGAAAGTAATTAATTTTTAGAAAATCAAATTATTTAGCTTAAAAATAAGTTGGTAAAGGAAGAAAAAATATATATGCATGAATATAAAAGTTAGGAATATTGAAATAGTATTTTTGGAATATTATGAGAATATCTATATTTAAATTGATTTGAAATATGGATTTCTAAATTAAATAGGATATTGGTATGAGAATCCCCTTGCCCTAAATACCAGATTATTTTATCCCTTTTATTCCTCTAGAATAATAAACATATTTTTATTAATGAATTGAACCAAAAGTGAATTATTTCCATTTTCACAAGTTAAAAATATAAATAATTAGATTATTTCTCATAGTTCCCTCCATATTGTCTAAACTTTTTAATATCACATTTTCCATAAAAATATCCCTTTATTTCTAAGCATTTATTTTTTTTAGAAGTTCAACTAAATATATTAAGAAGTAATCTTAGAAACATAAAACAAATATATGAAACATTTTACATATCAGAATTAATTTATTATAGATGGATAAATGTTTTATTATAAAGAGGTAATTTTGAAACATTCCTATTGTATGTTAGTTTACAATTTTAAATAAATTTATGTTAATGTGGATAAAGACTTGTAAAAAATATAAATACATACAATTTTAAAAAATTAATGAATTGAAACATAATTAATATAATTTGAAAATATTTCTTAATTGATCATAAATGATTTTGTTTTGATAGAAATTACGATTAAAAGAGAAAGGAGGTGGAAAATATGAGATGAGATGATAATGCTATATACTATTCTCAATGTTTGTTATCTTGTATGATACTAACTATCTATAATTAATGGTGTCTATTTACTCCCGAAAAACCATATCTATTATATATGATTAATTAATATTTTTTTAATATAATGGTATATGTTTGGTGTGAGAGTATTTTTATTCAAACTGCATGGATGGGGTTATTTATACATTAAGAGAGGGGAATGTTGAGTTAGTATATTAAATAAAATAATATATCCAATTTAAAAAATTTAAAAGTAAAAATATTGAAATCATTAGTCCTAAATTAATAAATTATGGTGGTTTTGGGTCATTAATACAAATTATATTTCAAATAAATTAGTTTATTATAATGTAAAGTAATAAAAATAGAAAAATGTAATTAAATGCTTTTTTAAATTAGATTTATAATTTTTTTTAGGATTGGAATGTAATTTTTTTGAAATTTTATGACTCATTAATAAAATACGATAATTTTTCGTCGAGCCTCATTTTCTATGAATAGTAAATTTTATATTACATCGTGAATAATGTAATTCAACGTACACTGGTTATAAACGAAATTTATTTTCCCGGTTCACAAGAAAATTGATGTATTCAATAAATATACCAAAAAATAGGACATTGAAAATTTAGATCTAAATATCATGAAAAAGAAATTCAGTTATCAGATTAGTTTAATATCATTGTTAATAGTTATTCGATATATAAAATATAATATATCATAGAATAAATATTTAAAATATTTTTTATTGTAAATTTATTTATATTATGATTTATTTCATTTATGTTTATATTTATTTTTTATAATTATAAAAATTATAAATAAATAATATATTCATGATAAATGTTATTTATATTATTTTGTAGTTCAATTTTATATTCAAATGATAAACTTTTTCTTCACAATGATCACATTACCTCTAATAAATAATATTATATTACTTTAATCAATATTCACTAAAATATCTCAAAATATTTTCTAATTTTGGTAATTATAATATTCAATATCATAATAATATTTTATTTTATTTACATTCAATTTTCATTATATAGATGATTCTAAAAGATTTTTGGGGATCTATTTATTCCCGTTGTATTTTTTATTTTCTATTAGTTGATCCCCTATATTATATTTCACATTAATTGGTTTATTCATTGATAAAAGATATGATTCTAATTATTGAAATAAGTAATTATTTATTAAACAATGTATTGTGTGATTAAAATAATCAGATTATATAATAGGATAGATGTACATTTAGGAATGAAATTATCATTTAATGATATTTTTAATTAAATTTTATTCTAGAAGTTATTATAAAAAAATACCATATTAAAAATTCCATTTTTCTAAAAAATCTAATTTTTAGCATCTTCTTTTTTTACATTAAAATCAAAATTTTGAAAATATATTTTCTATTCTTATATATATTGATTAAATTTCTATAATTAGTGGATATAATTTTTTTAGAAGTGTCATATTTATTTTTAGCCAATAGGAAAAGTAACCTTGTTGATTTTTATTTCCATGATAAAAGGTAAATATGGTAATTGATGCTTACAAATATCATATTCTTATTTTGAAATGAAAATAATTCTACCTATAATGTAATTTTATTAGTCCATTTAATCCATACTCCTCCTTAGTTTGATTATATGACTTCTGTTCCTTTTGGATGATATTATGACCATTATAATATTTTAATTTATAAATCTTCAAAAAATTCACACTAATGTTTTTAATAAATACAATATATTCAAGATAATATTATCTTGAGTCCTAGATCATTTATATATATTAACATAAATTATAAATGATATAATTTCATATTATGAATTTATTGTTCTTTATAATTGAGTAAATAGGGAACCAAAAACTTTATCCATTACAATCACATTCATTATTCCATTAATGATAAAAATCTACTAAATGATGATAAAAATATTAAAAGTAATGTAATATGACATAAGTAAGGTGATCCAATAATTTTATAGCTTATAAAAATATGTTTTGGTTGTCTTCACATTTTTTTATTATTTATTCTTTTATAGATGTTACTATCATAAATTAATAATAAATTCCAAAAAAATGACATTAATGATATATAGTAATAAATAATAATTTTTTGAAAGCATAAATATTCATAAATGGTATTATAATTTTTGGATAATTTAAAAAATATTACCTTTATGATATTTTTCTTTTATTTATATTATATATATTGATTATGAGGGAGTACGAATCTTTGTAGTCAATATAAATGAGAACGGGGAAAATGATGGGTTTTAACAAAAAGAATTTGGTGAAATTTTCTAAAACAAATATCTATATATTATCAAATTATAAGATTTATATCCATAATCTTACAATATTTAAAATATATCACTTTTATGATATTTAAAATTGATATGTAATTTATATAAATTTAATATTCATATAAATTTCATGAGTTCCCCTCCCCTCTCGAAAAAAAGACAAAATCATTGTATCTTTACATAACAGATAAAAACTCATTTATAATGTAAAATATCATTCCAAATACCATTTTAAAATCACTCAACATGTTATATGGTCATTATTTATGGAATAATAACAACCTTACTGGTCTTAAAGTGTTTATATAAATAGGATTTCAAATAATATCCATCATTTTCAATTGAGAATTTTAGTTTTATTTCTTCATCCACCACCTCAAAATACTACTTATCAAAGAGCATATAATGAAAATCATTATTTAAATATACTATGGTTTTTATTGTTAATTTCAAAACTAATATTTATTTCATATTTAATCCATTGTGAAACAAAACCATTGTTCAGTTGTACGGTGAACTACAACATCATGAACTAATGTTATCTATTTTTGATCTATGTCTCTCAAAGATGGATAAAAATGGTGTCAAAAATAATTATATGTTTATCATTATGATAATATAATATATCATTTCAATATTTTTATTTAATTCCTTGAAAAATGATAATTTTTTTGTGAGGATGTGTATACTACCACACCTGTGAAGAAATGTGGTTATTTTTTCACCACCACATCACTTGGTGATCTATATAATTTTTGTTTTTAATAATTAATATTTTATTTATGATATTTTGTTCATTATTAAATGAATTATATAATTATTTCCATTTTTTCATAATGATCATTGAAATATTAAAATGTTACCCATTTGTATATATGTCAAGTCATCTCGATGATTGTAACATAGTTAATTTTTTATCAACTTATTAAATGGTTCAATATATAATTTTAATGAAATTTTAGAACAGAAAATGTATCCATTATTGTTTCTGTTGCATGGTGGAATGATGTCCTCTTGGACAACTTTCATCATACAAAATACATTCTGGACTTATGATCAAAATATCATCAAAACATCTAGCTTGATTTTAAGTAATGTACTATTATGAAATGGAATGAAAAGAAATAAATGAAATATGAAAATAGAAAAGTGTATTTAATAATTAAAAAATAATTAAACAAATAATATTATTCAATATGATAATGAACATTGCATACTAATTCAGACTCAATTTAAGGGACTTTATTTTAAAAATTCTTTTTAATTCTTCATTCAAAAATATATTTGTCTATAATATCAATATCCTTAATTATATTTTTGTGAATTTTATACATTGATATAAATTATATATAACATATAATTTATGTCACTATTTACTTTTTTCAATGGATCTTCAATGAAATATCATAACATAATGATAATAATTCCTTAAAAAATTAAAAAATAGAATATTCAATTTGAATATATAAATTTAGAATGACGTTTATAGATATTATAATCATTATTTTAATATTGTATTCCTCTAAATAATTTCATGTCTTATTAAAAGAAAACCCCACATTTCCTTTTTATTTGTATTATTTATCTAATGGTATTTTTATAAATTATATTTTTACAAATTGGTTTAAATTAGTTTATGATGTTTTTATTAATCATATATTTTGTGACATTGTTTTTTAATGATAGAACCCCATTATTTCACACATGTGAGCCCGATATATATTATATGATGGGTGTGACTTTATAACCCTCTAATGAATTGGTTAATGATTATTTTCACCCATGATTTATATTGGAATTTTGAAATATGGGTTTTCCAATTCTATGTGTTCTAGAGTATTTTTAGAATGATGAATTCACATTGAACCTACAAAAATTTTGTATATTGGCTAATGTGTTTTTAGAGAAATCATTGGATTTGAAAATATTAAGATTTTAATTTTGTTATGAAATAAAAAAAAATCTCTCATTAGAAAAAAAATATATTTAAAAAAATTAATTGGATTCCATGTCCATTACTATTTTTTAAATATATCATTTGTTACACCTTTATGATTTTCTTGGCTCTTCTCAAATTTAAAATAAGTTTTTTATAGACTTTAAATATATTTAATGGAATGAGAGAATTAATGTAGAATGTAATATATATTTCTCATGAAAATAAGTCATGATTTATATGAAAATATTTTTTTTTAAATGATATTGGTTTGAAGTGTCTAGTTTATTTATATAACGTTTTGTTATGTAAGGGTACCGACCGAACTATATAAATATATAAAACTAAATAACCATTTAGAATGTAATAATGTGAATTCATATATAAATTCCCTATAATGTGTAATATTTTACGATGGTACCTTATAGCTTATATCAATTCATGGTTTAGATAAATATGGAGGATATTTTTTAATTGTTCATTAAGTTGAATGTTCTATATAACGACAACAGTTATTATGTAATAGAAAATTATTTGCACTTTGGATAGATCCATAGAGTTTTAGATTACATGAATAATGATATTTATGGACTAATATCTTGATAATACAATTTATAATTATATAATAACACCAAAAAATTCGTTTCACAAATAGATGGATTAAACACTAAAAAATTAACATCGGATGCTAAAGAAAAAATAATGGTTTGCTTAAAAGGGTTATTGAATGGAATGAGGGGGGGTCTTGTGAGAACTCATTTGGTTATTATTATGAATATATCCATGGTATTGTTTACTTAAATAATCATATGTGGTTTTCATAATGAATTAAATATGATTTAAATATAGAATTATGGAAGTTAATGTGATAATCATCATAGAGAAAAATATATTCAATGACATATTTATAAGGAATTTGGAAAATAGAACTCAATAAAATTGTTAAAATAACATGAATATTTTTTGAATGTTATGATTTTAGTCTTAGTGAAATAATATTCGATGGAACTAATAATAAATTACTTATCTCTATGATGGGGAAAATGATCTGACCATTGTTTCAACTGAATGATTTAAATTTATAGTGTATTTTAATTATGAAAATCAATTTCCCAATATGAGGGATTATTAATGGGATTACATTTTACTTAAATATATCTATGCATAAATACATATATTTACTATTGTTTATGAATTTGAAATTGAAAATGAAATATGAATGGGGCAGTGCATGTTTATAATTAATTAAAATAAATGACAAGATACTTATTTTTTATAAGAATGGAATATAGATAAGCAAGATGGAAAATAATTTCTAATGTATTATAAAATATGTTTAGTTATTTTGATTTCTAAATTTAAGGGATTTAATAGTTATGATGCATCAATAGAATTTTGAAAAATTATAATTAATATATATTATATGTTGGGAGATCCATGGAATACTTTTATTGTGGTCTGGTTGATTTTTGGGTTATATATAACCCATAAGAATACAAATTGAAATAGTTATTTCAGTAAAAATTATAAATTACAATTATGTAACAAAGGATTATTGTTATGGATAATTTTTATAATTTATATTATAATTGATTTTTATGTAATTATGGGTTCATAAAATATTTGGAATACAATATGAAATGTGTGAGATATCATTCATGTAAGGGGATTATTTCTTATTTAATATTTGATATTTAATTTTGATGATGTTAAAAATATTTCTATAGTATATATATAGTTCTTATTAATATATTTTTTGTTCAAATAATAATTATAGGCTTGATGGAATCCAAAAAAAAGTATTGTGGAAATATGGGTTGAACCCACAATCAAAGGGTGACAAGGGTGCAGTAGCTACCGTTTGCCTCTTTGATGTACTAATTATTATGAAATTATTATTTCCTATATAAATGATCTGAAAAATAATGTTTGTGATAATTTTAGGAATGACTATTTTATTTCCATGATAACTGTGAGGTTGAAAATTTAGTTTTTTCATTATACGACTACTATTATTATGCAAAAAGGTCACTATATTGGGAATCATATGAGAAGAACGTAAATAGAATATTATGGTAAATTATATTTTGAAAAAATAATTTATTATATTATGGGGTAATATATTATTTATTTTTGGTTTTATGGTGATTCATGTTATCTATAGATGTTATTACCATAACACATAGATTACATTATTACGGAAAAAATTTATTTAAATGATATTTTAGGTGTTATAAATTATATTTTTAGATAAATGTTAAAAATAACCTAATTATAATGCGATCAAAACATTATAATTATTCTATATCAGTCATATTCTAGAATTATTTTTAATTTGACGAACTGAATTATTTTGAAAGATATAAGATGATATTTTGGTATTACTATTGAAATTTTCAAATTAATTTAGTTTTTCATCATTTCTATTTTTTTTATTTTAGGGATACTAATTTTTATTTATCAAAATATTGGTTGTGGTTAAATATTATCGATTTAAAATTTTATTCACTAATACATTATATGATTCATTAAATGCTGAATTAAGTTGTTCAGATATATAAAACTCCACATGAATGATAACTATTTCTAACAAATGATTTTGTAAGTAGAATATTATATAGCATACATGTTCACATGAAATTATTCATCATTAGGTTTTTAGTATAATCAGTAAATTAATTCATCTATATTAGTATATGGAATTTGATACAAAAATATTTCTATTTACTATAATTACATATAATTCAATGGTCTTTCATCCCACCAATGTTTTACCATTTTTTGGTACAAAACATTACAATAACCATGTTATCAATAATAATCGCTTTGTGCTTGAGATCTTTTTTGTTTCTACTATATCCATGAATTCACTTCAATCAAATGTTCAAATATTTTAAAACCATGCTTATATTCAGTATGTCTTTAATACATTACTTTCCCTTTTTTCAATGGGAGATTATGTTGAACCTTTTAATGATATGGGGTTTGATCAACAATATTTTGAAATATATAACTCTATTTACTGATTTGGAGATAAATTTACTGGGGTAGAATAAATTTATCATTGTAGATTGTAGAAACCTAATTGTTTTTAAAGGGAAAGAAAATTCTAAAATGAGTAAAATATACCCAACACCATGTTTAAAATAATAATTAAACATTATTTTCTAAATGCTACTCTTATAACATTATCATTAAATTTAAATGAAAAAAAATAATATTTACTTTATTATGAACTACATTAATGTCATAATCATTTATAATATACTAATTAAATATTTAAAAAAATTAATGTATTTTTTATTGTGGTTGTTCTCATTAAAAATGAATTTTATCAAACAATGGGTTTTCATTATATTTACAAGTGAATATTTTAATTAATAAATAAATAATTTAAAATTTATATTTCAAAAATGAATTTAATATTTGAATTTAGAATTTAAATATTTTGAATGGATGATTTGTTGAATATTTTTTGAAAAGAATAAATTTTCCCTCAAAAATTATTGATAATGAGTTTTTATTGAAAATTGTATTTTTATTTTAAGTATTTATGATGTAAAATAATAATTATGATTGGTTTAAAATTTTATTTATTATTTTCTATAATTTTTTTTTATATTTCTAAAATAAATTTTATTAATGATTTTATTATAAAATATTTTGACAGTAACAATGACATTTTTATAAAAAAAATTATTTTCATCCCATTTTTTCATTTTTATTTTTAAATTATATCCCTCCCATTTAGTGTTATATATTTTAAAAAAAAATTCCATACTGTAAATATTTGGGTTATAATGTTATAAATATATACCTTTTATTTTTTTTCAAATATAAATAATAAAATTATTAATTTTTGTATTCTAATTAAATGGAAAATTATCTAATGAATGTTAAAAATAAAAAATGATAAGGGTTGTAAAACATTCTTATATTAGGTATAAATTTTATTAGATTATCATATTTACTACATAATAATCCATGATTCTTTTATATGTATATTATTTAATTTGGATATTATTATAACCATTATTATATTATATTTAAATATATATATAAAATGACACAATATCATTTTCAATAATTATGAAAAAAAAATTATATATTTATCTCGATGGTATATTTAGTTATAATTTTTTTTGATTCAAATTATTTATTTCCCCCCATGTTTTTATTTACTTTCTTTTAAAATTATTATTCTAAAAATTTTATACAATGCTGATGTAGTAATTATTTAATTATTTCATGATTAAAATTTATAATATTAGAAATATTAAAAGTAATTTAATTTTATGTAATAAATATTATACATTTATTTTAAAAAATAAAATTTCAACTCATGGATTTAATAAATTTTTTAAAATTTTTTCTTGTTTTCTAAATTTTATTAAAATTATTATAATGATTATTATTAAAAACATACAATAATGTTATATAATAGTGAAAAATATTTTATTATAAGATATAAAAATTTTAAAATACTTTTTTTGGTCATAGTATTTATTATATAGATTATAATATAACATTCGAACAATTTATTATCAATTTTTTCATTTAAATAAAATATATTCAAAATTTTAATGTAATAATATTTACTGTCACATTAAGATAAAAATGGGTTTAAAAAGAAAATAACAGTATGAATTTGATCAAATATTTTTATATTTAGTTTATGTGATTATTCAAATCCATACTCATAATAAATTTAAAATTATTTAGATTTGAGAAATTTGATTAAGAATATTATTTTCTATTAATTTAATTTTTATAGAGAAGGTTATGTGTGATTATCCCAAGTGTTATAAAATGACCTGGATTCGTATTTATACTTCACAATTAAAAACCCTTTTGTTTTTTCCATGATTTATCCACATCCCTTCTTAAAATCCGTACCCATGATCTACTATATTTTTTAGGTCATCAAAAAAATGTTTGTGGTGATAAAGTGTTAAACAAAAGATGTTTTCCAAAGAAGAGGATCAAATTTTATCGAGTGTTTCTATTTTATTATTATTTCATATAATTAATATATTAATAGACCATTATTGAAAAATATAAGATATAAAAATATAAAATGGCATTTTCTTATGATGTTTTTAACAACCTATATTCAAAATCTCCACAATAAAATATAAAATTAAACCATTATTCTCGAGTTTGGAGGAGTAAGATCACCAACACCACTATAAATGGGTTTCCATTTCTATATACTGTGGATATATTATAATTAGGTGATTATTAATTTCATAGGATTTCAATGAAAAAATTTACATTAAAAATTTATAAAATATCATTTAATTATTTTTTCTATCCCCATAAAAATGATATCAATATTTTCATTTTGTGTGGACTACCAACTCCATTATGTGATGATATTATTTTTTCAAAAACACTTGACGTTGGTAATATATATAACTATATATGTATAAGTAATATGATATATATGATATTATGATATTTAATTAATGACATTTAATATATACCGTATTCATATAATGGCCATTGAAAAATGAAAACATTTCTCATCTATATATATGACCTATAGTCTATAGGATTGAAAGGTAGTTTAATTTTCATAAGAATATTTATTGGTTGGATTTAGAATTATAATTAATGTATAAAAAAGAAAATTATTCCAAAATTATAATATGGGATATGAGGGAATAATGACTTCATTGTCCATAATCATATTGACACAAGTTATTTATAACTTAGAAACAAATATAACTAAAAAATATTATGTCAACATAAATAATTATGTAATTGTCAAAAAACTATAATAAGTTAAATAGAAGGAGTAATAAACACAAATCATGTATTAAAAATTAATTAATTAATATAGTATTATTTTTATCAATATAAAAGAACACACCTGATGATTCAACCAATGGTGAGGGATGTTCTTCTAAAAATACATCTTAATGTTACCCTTAAAACAATTTTTTTCAACCATGTCTACATTTTTTATGTTATATTATTGATGATTTAGTGTAATGAAATAAATTATATTTAATTTACAATTTTAATATATTTTTACTTAACGAAAAATGGTTTTAAAAATTTATATTTTAATATAATTTTTGATTTATTTTTAATAAGATACATTTTTTCGGAATATTTTAACATATATTGATATAGAAAATTTAACTATTTATGTAACCATTTTTTGGTGTTTGGTGTCCTCTAAAAACATTCAAATTTTCATAAAATTAAAATCAATATATCATTTATCTTTTTTATCTTCATATGAGAAATTTATTTTTAATTAGAACAATTTTTTAAATATTAGTTATTTTTTCGACATTGGTCTAAAATACGTTTTAAATGTTTCGTGATATATTGTGTTCCATTTTTTATGATGGTCATAGTCCCATTATAGCTAATTTGTGAAACATAGATATCTAATTGGATTTTTCACCAAGATAATGCTCCATTTCACTGGGTATTAATTATGTTCTCCAAAGAATTATATTTTTAGTCATCCATATATTTATTTCAATTATAAGGGTTATGTAATTTTTTTAAGATGATGTCTTCCCAAATAACCTTAATGGATTTTCTATTCATCATGTGATTTTTCATTTAAATTCTTGGATATCAAAATGTTATATAATGATAATTTTAAATTAAAAAATGTTTCAATTTTCAATGGAAATGATTATTTTAAAAATAATAATTCATATGGTTTCATTCATGTAAACAGATAAACAAATTCCTTACTCATATGTCCTTTACTAAACCTGAACATGATTGCGTGATTCATGCAATGGTGGTCGCTGGTGGAATACATTGACTATCTTATTTTTGAATAATGGGGTTTAAAAAACTGAGCTATAGTGGGACTTCATGACCCCAATTATACATTTATTCAGTTCAATTTTTATGAAGATTTGATATACTCTTGGTCTAGTGCACATCGCTCCTATGATTCCGCTTGATTCCTCCCATTCAAGGGGTCATACGAATTTCAAATTAAATGTGATCCTAGAAAGAAGGTGATTTGGGTTAATTTTCTAGAGCTTCCTCTTCCATTCAAAAATCACACTATTATCTGTCTTCTAGGAAAATTGGTTGGGCACTTATTTTGTTCGGATAATCGCACTATTGTGATGTGACGCCAGATATTCCCAAGGGTGTGTGTTGAAGTTGATGTATCTAATCCCCTTATACAATCCTTCTAGATATCAATGGTAGAATAGTTTATATGGATGAAGATCATCTCATTTGGATCCCGGTGTGATTATTATCCTTACTGCAAGATGCTAGTCCACATTATGTTGATTTGTAGGAGAAAGGTGAGGAAACTGGGAGAGGGACTAGAGGATTAGGCTGGTTTCTCTCATGTTGTTTCTCTCGGTGAAGAAGGTAAGATGTTGGATCTATCTAGTGCATGTCCTGCGGATGACTCTGTTTTCTCTGGATAAAGGAATTGCAATGATGAGGAGTTCCTAGGTGAAATAAGGATGGAAAACCCTATATAGACATTACCTCCCGACCCCAGTGTAGTGTTAATTTATAATTCCTTATGTAATGATTTGGATAGCCATCTAGGTAATAATTTGGTAGCATGGGGAGCCTAGGACAGTAAAGTGGTTGAATAAATTCTGGATTTACTCACTACAAATACTCAAGATGCAGGGGAAGCTGTCTGATCTACTGGACAAACATCAAATATTTGGGAGATCCAAAATCCTTAAACATATTCCATGGAATTGTGTGCTGATGGTAGTAATATCTCTAATAAGTTAATCCATTCTACTAGCGAGAGCTAGTATGAGGAGGGTCAACTGTGGGAGTAGAAATCTCATCGAGGAATCAGGTCATTGATGAGTACATATGACACCAACTCAAGGACAACGTCATTTATCAACTTGAAAAACATATTTTAGAGCTTGAGCAATGAGGGAGAGTTGAAATTTGTTTTCTTTTTCCCCATTGTGGCTGAGTCTGATAGTGATTGTATACCTTTTGATAACAACAGTTTGGGAGGCATTTTCAATGCCTATCATAACTAAAGAAGTAATAAATTGGAATAAAGAAAACAAGGACCCAATGATCCACATTGTTTCTTGGAAGCCAAAATCGAAGGGGCGCAATGATTACAGATACTTTTCTCAACCGATTGTTAAGAGAACGTGGTAGGATCATCCAAGGCAGAGGACCATAATGAGGAGATGCTCATGCCAACTAAGGATGTGATGCTAATGGAAGAGGATTCTACTTACCCTAGAAGTATGTGTGAGGAAGGTTAATGTGACGGATTTCAGTGCCTACAGGTCATGGAAGTTAGGGAAGCAGATGGAACTACCCATGCATTCTAGTGAATATATAAGGGAGGATTTTTTAGATATCATGGATTCAAGGGAAGACGCTGAACAAATAATGGGAAGGTTATCCCAAGTGGAAGCTACCAGAGAGAAAAATGAGTGGATGGATAAGCAATACCACATCATGGTTAGTTGATTCAACAAGTATAAGATCAAAAAATAATAGTAAAATAAATCTTGGGACTATATAGGTAGAATTTTTTAAAAAAATCCTTGAGGCCAATCCAGAGATCCAGGTTAGTTAATTTCCCTATAACATGTTTATGGAAAGATATACTCATCGCCTTAGACATGAGTTTAATAATTCTGTTGTTTCTTTTTAATATTTATGTGTTTTAAATCTATGTAGATTCTTACATTCCCTTTAAAAGTGTTGATAAAATAATAATGTTATGTTTGGATTGATTTTTATGAATATTCAACAAATTACAAAAGTACAATCCTGAGGACCATAATTGTTTAGTGTCTTTGGAAACCTGGATCAAAATCTAAAATCATTTTTATATATATTCAATTTTTCCCATAAAGATATTTACATTAATATTTATACATAAAACCGTTATTCATAACATTGGGAAATGAAACATAGGAAATTGTTATCTTATTTGATCATTAAGGGTAATAAAATGATATACATAAGCATAATAAGTGAATAAGTTTAAGATAAATTGAGAATAAACATTGAATATCATAAACATCATATCAAAGAAAATATACATGATTCATTTTATAGATATTGGTAGTTCATAAGATACAAATCCTGAGTGAAAAAAAATTCCTATGTCAAAAGAGCATAATAAACGAATAAGATATTGAATTTGTGGCATTAATGTAAGAAAGTAAAATCATTCCAAATAATTCTGTTGTTGTTACCAAATCCAATCAAGGATCTTCATGGGGGATACAACGTATAGATGGTACACACCATCACCCATAATAACATTCATTTTCCATTAGTTGAATGGTTTAATTGTATTTGATCGAACCTCATTGGTCTATTACATTTTGAAAATACAATGTTTGAGGTGTTTTGGGATGCAATGGTAGTTCATTTCCAGAGTTTCTTAATGTTCCATTTTTTTCATTAGTAGGTCGAGGCGTTATTAGGTCCATGTCTTGGGTAGTTATAGGAATCAGTGACTCATGGCGTTAATGTAACAACCCATATTATTTCAATGGAAAATTCCATTCTTATATTTATGTCCTAAAAACAAAAAATAATGAACTACTAAGTGATAAGTGACCTTAAAACATAATTTTGTCACCCCCTATGTTTGGAATTTTAAAAATCCGACAAACACAGTTGTGTTCAAGATAGTTTTTGGTGTCTAATGAAACAAATATATTTTTTTGGTGAATAGTAACCTACCCTTATGAATAGTAACCTACCCTAATGAATAGTAATATGACCCTTATGAATAGTAAATGAGAATAAATTTACCTATGAATAATAAAATAAAATCTAGACATCTTAGAAAGTGACAATTTGACCTTAGTAAACGTTTTTGGTATTTTATAACTCATAAATAATTAATTATAATTATTTAATTAATTTAATACAATATTTATTCCCCTAAATTTTATTCATAATGTATTGAATCAATTTCTAATAGTTTATAAATAATTTTATAAGACCCAATGTAATTTTTGAAAGAACTAGAAAATCTGTTTTAATTTTAAAAACTATTTTTAGTAAATTAAGATTTTAATTAAACAATAAATTAATAATAATTAGAAAATTATTTTTGAAAAATGGACATCATTTTTTTATTCTACAGGTCGAAAAATGTTAGGGGTAAATTTTTGGGTTTATTCTAAAATACATCAATTTTCCAGTGAATAGTAAAAAATTTAGTTTTTTCACGTAATCGGTGTACACTAAATAGCATCATTAATGATTTAATGGTGACATAAACATTCTAGAACTTTAGTTCTGTCCAAAACATATTAATGAATTAGAATTATAAAGTGTCTTTTGCTCTTTATTTCACTTTCCTTTTAATAAATTAATGAATTAGAATTATAAAGAAGAGTTAAAGCCTAAAAAGAATTTTATTATATTAATATATTATTTAGGATGTCAAAAAACTACTACTACAAGTCTAAATTATGATATATTATTTTATTTAATATTTTATACCAAAAACACCACCCTCCTCATGTATAAATAATGCCTCCCCCTCCTCTTGCCAAACCACACCTCTCAAGATTCAATCATTGTCTAAGCTCTTCCCAATCATCTCCCCTAGCCCCTTCCCCATGTCCAAGATCTTCTGGTCTCATAAAAAGACAAAGATTAGTCCCTTGAGGAGGTTCTCAAGTGAATGATTCAATAGGTAATTTCCCTCCCTCTTCTCCTTTAATTTCCTTTCAATTTCAATTTCCTTTCTTGATCTCTCCCCACCCATATTCATCCAAATTATTTTGTAACTCCATTATTATACATATACCGTAATTTTATTATTATAATGGTATATCATATCACCCCAAACCCTTTCCCTCTTCCTTTTATTTTATTAAACAGAACGTTGTTCATATAGTGTTAATTTATCACCTTCAAAAACAACATGCTCTCTTCTTCCATTTCTACCTTCAGATATGGTCATGAAACCATTTTTATGGTTGAACCAGCATATTTTATATGTATTATGTTCTATTCTATGTTCTGGAAATAACCTATGGCCATATTACTAAGTGAAAATTGAAAACGAGTTCATTGTGATCCAAAAACCGCTCAAATTAACCCAAATAATCTCCATTTAATTCTTATCTAATGATTTGTCCACATGGATCTAACATAACTCATTATAAAATCATTAAATTTTCTGTAATATAATTAATAACAGTTTTGGATGTTTACCCATGATCTACCCAAACATCAATTTAAAAATACAAGTGGACCGCTAAAGAAAACCAAGGAAATGAACATCCCTGATCAATGATTTTAAACTCTATAAGTCATCCAAAGGAACATAATATCAAATAATGAAACCAGAATGACCCATATTAATGTATGAAAGGTTCTGGATTTCTAATTAGTGAATATAATTTCATTATACAGGACATTAAAGAGAAGGATGCATTCGAGTACAAGGTAAGGGGAAATCTCGAACCCAATATTCTTCATTTGGGTTCTCCCTATTTTACTCCATTTTTGATATGGTTACTCCTCAAAGATAATTTTTTTTATCACTTCCTTTACTTTTCAATAATATTCATGTTTGTCACTTGTTTTTATTTCCATCAAAATGTTTTCCAAAATAACTCTTCTTTCAAGATCTCACCTTTTACCTCTCATTCAAGGTTGATGGTTCCTGTATCAAGTATGTTGTTCCATCTTTCATTTGAGAACCCAAAGCTTATGAATGTGTTATTATGAGATGAAACGCATTCCATTCCATGGTTTATTTATGTACATGTTTGATATGTGTTCTATGTGGAAAGCATGATAATTATAATGTTATTATGTGACGGGTGCGCTCAGAACTATATAGCGCAATGTGAATGTTTAAATGTGACGAGTGCACCCGGAATTATATTGCGCTCCAATGCATTGGGTAAAGTGGTGAATCTCATGATTAAATGTTAAATGTTGTGTGAACAAGATGCTATATTGGTTCACAAATATGTGTGCTAGTTAACCACTAAGACATGATATTTCATTTTTATGCATTGCCACATTTTAAGTCTATTATATATGCTCCACTCATGTTCATGATCTTTTTCCTATGTCATGATTATTCTCACTCAATGATATATTGTTCTTATGTATACTCTTACTGGGAATTTAGCTCACCCCTTTTGATGTATATCCTCAGGTGGCTACATGTACTAAGGAGAGGAAAAGTGCCACTAAGAAGATAGTGAATATGAAATTAAATAAATGTTTATGGTTGATGTTGTATTTGTTATGTGTGGTCCTAGTTTTACCAAGACACTAAACCTTTGGATCCTCCATGTGTAAAACTATTATGTTGTTTATCTTTGAAATGATGTAATAGTAATGAACGAAAAGGTCGGGTCTCTATAGTTGTTATCAGAGGAAAGGTTTAGTTAATTTGGGAAATAGGATTAGTAAACCCTAGAGAAAACCTCTAGAATGAGAATAAGTACAAATATGTACACAAGAATATTTACCTAGGGATCCCATATGTTATTTTTTTTGTATAATTGATTAGATGAATAAGTTATTCATGACTTTTTTACTTATGTTTTGTTCTAACATTTTCTATTTTAGAAAATGGTGGGAACCCGGAGAAATCAGGCCACAAAACTTGCGAGGGCCAATGCAACGATTTCCCGAATGACATCCCCAATCATTTTGGAGGTGGAGTTCAAAACATCATGGGGATGCTTACCCAATTATCTTGGGTTATGAATGATAACCATAATAATGGGGAACTTCCTCCTTCACCAAAGTAGGAGAAACTAGCTATCAAATTTTTTTATATGGAAATTACCACCGATGTTTTGTGGATCTTCCGATCCACTATTTGCGGAACAGTGAGTCAACTCCATGGAGAAGATATTTTTTGTTCATCACTGTTCAAAGACAGAGAAGTTGAGTCTAGTCATTTATCTTCTAGATGGAGAAGCTGATCAATGGTGGGATTTGATTAAGAACACCAAGCTAAGGGAGGAAATTGAAGAGATGGAATGGGAAGACTTTAAGATAATGTTTCTTAATAAGTACTTCCCACAAACGCTTCGCACTAAGATGAAGAGAGAATTCATAGAGCTCATGAAAAAATATGGATAATCTGTCACAACCTATGAATAAAATTTCACAAGGCTTGCAAGGTATGCTTCAGGTTTTTTTATCAACAATGATAGGAAAATTGATAGATTCTTTAGTGGATTATAACCACATATTCGAAAGGCTCTTGCAATTAGAGACATTGGGAGTTATGATGAAGTTTTTCGGTGTGTTCTCAAAGTGGATATGGAGTTTGGAGAATGGTCCCATGGCTATGGTGATAAGAAAAGAAAGATGGAGTTTCAAGCTGGTAGATCCAGTGACAAAGGTGGGAAGAAAAATCAACGACCCACATGCCAAAAATGTTGGATGTTGCACCATGGGAACTACCTCAAAGGTACGAGGAGATGCTTTAAGTGTTGGAAAGAAGGACACCAAGATCAATAGTGTCGAGAAGACTTGAAAATTAAGGATAAAGTAGTCGATGAATGGGGAGAACCTCTCATGGTTCAATGATACAACTGTTGGGAGCTAGGGAACTATTCAAACCAGTGCACTAAACCTCGAGATCTCGAGGGTAATCAGCGCCAACAACCTCCAATGCCAATGGAACAGGGGAAGGCTTATTCCATCACTACTGTGGAGGTGGAACATGATAATGAAGTTGTACAAGGTACACTTACTATTCACTCAAGAATGGAAAAAGACTCATTTTATTTTGGTTCTATTCATTCCTTTATATCTTGCATGTTTTCTAGAACTATAGAATCGAAGCCTCGATACCTTGAATTAGAGATATATGTCAAAAAAACACCATGTGGTGCAATAATTGCAAACCATGTGTTTGTCCCTTCTCATGTTGACGTATGTGGGATGATTCTTCCAGCAAATCTCCTAATACTTCCCTTGGTGGAATTCGACGCTATAATGGGAATGGATTGGCTCTCGTTATATAGAGCACATATCAACTGTAGGGAAAAGGAAATATATTTTCATATTACAAACAATACCATGCTCCTATACAAATGCAAGGAAGATCATGAATATCCTTTGAAAAATACATTAATGGTGTGGGTGTTGATTTCCTATGAAGAAGCATACCTCGCCCAAATGGTTGAGTCGAAGTAAAGTGCCAACCTTGAGGAAATTCCCATCGTGAGGGAATACCGTGATGTATTTCTAGAAGAGTTACATGTAATTCCCCCGGATCATGAGGTAGAGTTCTCAATTGAACTCATACCTGGAGCTACTCCTATATAAAAGTTCCCCTATAGGATGGATCCTATCGAACTGGAGGAGTTAAAGAAGCACCTGCATGAGCATTTGGACAAAGGGTTCATACGCCCTAGTGCATCACCATGGGGTGCGCCAGTGATCTTTGTAAAGAAGAACGATGGAACCATGCGACTATGTATCTATTATCGTGAACTCAACAAGATCACCATAAAGAACAATTATCCTCTCCCAAGGATTGATGACTTGTTACACCGGTTAAGTGGAGCTCAGTACTTCTCAAAGGTGGATCTTCATTCTGGAAATCATCAAGTAAAGGTGAAGAAGGAAGATATTCAGAAGACTGCCTTCCGTAAATGGTATGGGCACTATGAGTTTTTGGTGATGCCCTTCGGACTTACTAATGCCCCTTCAGTCTTTATATATTTGATGAATATAGTCTTTAGTCATTACCTTGAAAAATTTGTGGTAGTGTTTATCTATTATATTCTCATCTACTCCATGATCAAGGAGGAACATGAAGACCATAAAAGACTTGTGTTGGCGACAATGAGAAAGGATATGTTGTACGCCAAGTTTAGAAAGTGTGACTTTTGGATGAATCAAGTCACGTTCTTGGGACATGTGATCACAAGTGAGGGAATTTCTTTGGATCCTTCAAAGAAAAAGGTAATTGAGGAATGGCCCAGGCCATATAGTGTCACAGAAATCTGTAGTTTTCATGGATTAGCTGGGTACTATCGACGTTTTGTGAGAAACCTCTCATGATTGTCAAGCCCACTAACTATGTTAACAAGGAAAGGGGGAAAGTATGTATGGACGGAAGAATGTGAGGGAAGAATCAAGGAGCTAAAGAGAAGGCTGATCAATGCACATGTACTCACACTACCGAAAAGTGGAGAATGTTTTGTGACACATATCTAGTCTTTAAAGAAAGTCTTGGGTTGTGTACTCATGAAAAATGATAATGTGATAGCCTACACCTCACGATAGTTGAGGATCCATGAGGAGAACTACCTGACACATGATCTAGAGTTGGCATCCGTGATTTTTGCCTTGAAAATCTGGCAGCACTACGTTTATGGTGAGAAGTGTGACATATACACCGACCACAAGAGCCGAAAGTATATATTCACACAAAATGAGCTCAACATGCATCAAAAGAGATGGTTGGAGCTAATCAAGGATTACTATTGCTTTACTCACTATCATCATGGAAAGGCAAACAAGGTAGCTGATGCTCTATGTAGAGAAGATCCTACTAATCTATCCATGTTGAGTATTGAGAAAGACCCTATCTTCTTGGATATGCAAAGAATGGATTTTGAAATCATAAGGGCATGGGATACATCCTACCTTGCCCAAATGATTGTGGAACCATCCATCCAAGAGAAGATTAAGGAATCAGAAAGGGATGATGTAGAGATACAAAAGAGGGAGAATGCAGTAAAGGAAGGGAAGCTGAAAGAGTTCCATATCGAAGATGATGGTGTGATTTGGTTTGGAATGCGGCTTTGTGTGCCTTAATCACCCTGTATATAGAAGGAGCTATTGGATAATGCACATAGATCAACATTCTCTATCCGTACTGGAAGTACCAAGATGTATCGTGATATCCGAGAGCACATATGGTGGGATAACATGAAGAAGGATATCGGGGAATATATATCAAGGTGATTGGTATGTCAGCAAGTTAAAGATGAGTGAAAAAAAGTCCAAAGGTATGATGCAACCATTGCCTATACCCATGTGGATATGGGAAAATGTTACTATGGACTTTGTCACGGGTCTCCTGAAGACGTCAAAGGGAAATAATGCGATATGGGTTGTGGTTGATCGACTCACCAAGACTGCCCATTTCATCGATATTCGGGAAGAACACTCAATTGAACAGCTTGGAAGGATATATGTGAAGGAAGTAGTGAGATTGCACGGTCTTGCACACTTGATTGTATCTGACCGTGATCCATGGTTCACATCTATGTTATGGAGGATCCTTCAACATTCTTAGAGTACTAAATTAAATTTCAAGATGGAATATCACCCCCAAACTGAAGGCTAGTCTGAAAGGACTATTCAGACACTTGAAGATATTCTAAGAGCCTGCTCTCTTGAATTCAAAGGTTGTTGGGATCAGCATCTCCCATTGGATGAGTTCTCATACAGCAATAGCTTCCACTTGAGTATTCAGATGGCTCCGTATGACGCTCTTTATGGGAAGTGATGTAGAAATCCAACCTGTTATGATGAAGTTGGAGAAAGAAAGCTACATGGTCCCGATCTTGATCACGAAATGACTGAGAAGGTTTGAGTCATCCAGAAACACATCAATGCTGCTCAAAGTCAGAAAAAGATCTATGTTGACAACCGTCGAAGGGACTTGGAGTTTGACGTTGGAGATAAAGTCTTCCTTTGGATATCTCCATGGAAGAGAGTCATGAGATTTGGGAAGAAAGGGAAGTTATGCCCAAGGTACATTGGCCACTTTGAGATCTGTGAGCATATAGGATCCATGGCCTATCGTCTGGCACTTCCACTGAATATAGATCATGTTCATGATGTGTTTCATGTATCACTACTGAGGAAGTACATACCAGACCCATCACATGTACTAAACTCAGAGGTGGTGCAGCTGAAAGATGATCTCTCCTTTGAGGAGCAGCCGGTAAAAATTTTGTACCGAAGTGATAAGGTTCTACGCAACAAGACAACCTGCCTTGTCAAAGTGTTGTGGAGGAAGCATAAGTTTGAGGATGCATCTTGGGAACTATTAGTGGCAATGAATGAGAAGTACCCTCACCTGTTTGTGTAAAGTGAAATTTCGGGGGAGAAATTTTTTAAGGGGGGAAGAATGTAACAACCCAAAGTATTTCAATGGAAAATTCTCATCATATATTTATGTCATAAAAACACAAAATAATGAACTAATAAGTGATAAGTGACATTTACACATAATTTTGTCACCCCTATGATTGGATTTTTAAAAGTACGACATACACAGTTGTGTTCAAGATAGTTTTTTGAGACTAATGAAACAAAAATAATTTTTTGTGAATAGTAACCTACCCTAATAAATAGTAACCTACCCTTATGAATATTAATATTACCATTATGAATAGTAAATAAGAGTAAAATTACCTATGTATAAGAAAATAAAATTTATACATCTTAGAAAGTGACAATTTGACCTTAGTAAACGTTTTTGGTATTTTATAATTCATAAATAAATAATTATAATTAATTAAATAATTTAAAAGAATATTTATTCCCCTAAAATATATTCATAAAGTATTGAATCAATGTATAATAGTTTTTATTTAATTTTATAAGACACTATGTAATTTTTGAATGAACTACAAAATCAGTTTTAATTTTAAAAACTGTTTTTTAGGTAAATTATGATTTTAATTAATCATTAATGTAATAATATTTAGAAATTTATTTTCGAAAAATGGACATCATTTTTGGATTCTACGCGTTGAAAAATGTTAGGGGTAATTTTTTGGGTTTATTCTGAAATACTTCAATTTTCAGGTGAATAGTAAAAAATACAGTTTTTCGCATAATCGGTGTACACTAAATTGCATCATTCATGATGTAATGATGACACAAACATTCTAGAACTTTATTTTCGGGAAAACATATTAAATTTCATAAATGTTCCTTGAAATACTTTAAATCAAATTCTCAAACCTAAAAAGAACTTTCCAAAGCCTAAAGTCAAAAGGTGATTTCTTAAAGTGTCTGTTTCTATTTCTTTCACTTTCAATTTAATATATTAATGAATTGGAATTATAAAGACGATTTAAAGCCTAAAGAGAACATTATTATATTAATATATGATTTAGGATGTCAAAAAACTATTATTAAAAGTCTAACTTTTGATATATTATTTTATTTAATATTTTATACCAGAAACACCTCCCTCCTCATGTCTAAATAAGCCCTACCCCTCCCCTTGCCAAACCACACATCAAAAGCTACAATCATTGTCTATTATCTACCCAATCATCACCCCTAGCCCCTTCCTCACGTCTAAGAGCTTCTGGTCTCATCAAAAGACCAATAATAGGCCCTTAATGAGGTTCTCAAGTGAAGGATTCAAGAGGTAATTTCCCTCCCACTTCTCCTTTAATTTCCTTTCAAGTTCAAGTTCCTTCCTTGATCTATCCCCACCTATATTCATCCAAATTATTTTTTAACTCTAGTATTATACATATAATGTAATTTTATGATTCTAATGGTATATTATATCACCCCATACCCTTTCCCTCTTCCTTTCATTTTATTAAAGAGAACGTTGTTCATATGGTGTTAATTTATCGCCTTAAAAAACAACATGCTCTCTTCTTCCATTTCTACCTTCAGATCTGTTCATGAAACAATTTTTATAGTTGAACCAGAATATTTTATATTTATTATGTTCTATTTTAAGTTTTGTATATAACCTATGGCCATATTACTACGTGAAAAGTTAAAACGAGTTCGTTGTGATCCAAAAACCGCTCAAATTAACCCAAATAATATTCATTTAATTATTATCTAATGATTCATACACATGGATCTAACATAACTCGTTATAAAATCATTCAATCATATGTAATATCATTAATAATAGTTCTGGATGTTTACCCTTGATCTACCCAAACATCAATTTAAGAATACAAGTGGACCGCTCAAGAAAACCATGAAAACGAACATCCCCAATCAATGTTTTTAAACTCTATAAGTCATCCAAAGAAACATAATATGAAATAATGAAACCATAATAAACCCTATTAATTTATAAAAAGTTTTTTAATTTCTAATTAATGAATATAATTTCAATATACATGACATTAAAGAGAAGGAGGCATTCAAGTACAAGGTAAGGGGAAATCTCGAACCCAATTTTCTTCCTTCGGGTTCTCCCTCTTTCACTCTATTTTTGATATGATTACTACTCAAATATCATTTCTTCATCATTTAATTTACTTTTCTAGGTTATAAATGTTTTTCACTTGTTTTTATGTCGATCAAAATGTTTTCCAAAAGAACTCTTCTTTCAAGATCTAACCTTTTACCTCTCATTCAAGGTTGATGGTTCTTGTATCAAGTATGTTGTTCCATATTTCTTTTGGGAACCCAAAGCTTATTCATGTGTTATTATGAGATGAAACTCATTCCATTCCATGGGTTATTTATGTACGTGTTTTATATTTGTTCTATTTGGAAATCGTGATAATGATAATGTTATGATTTGATGGGTGCGCCCGGAATTATATAGCGCAATATGAATGTTTAAATGTGACGGGTGAACCCGGAATTATATAGCGCTCCAATGCATTGGTTAAAGTGATTACTCTCATTAGTAAATGTGAAATGATGTGTGAACAAGATGATATGTTGGTTCAAAAATGTGTGTTGTAGTTAAACACTAAGATATGATGTTTCATTTTTATGCTTTTCCACATTTCAAGTCTATTATTTATTCTACTATCATGTTCATGATCTTTTTCTTATGTCATGATTATGCTAACCCCATGATATATTGTTCTTATATATCCTCTTACTAGGCTTTTAGCTCACCCATTTTGATGTATATCCTCAGGCAGCGACATGTACTAAGGAGAGTACAAGTTCCACTAAGAAGCTAGTTAAGAAGAAATTAAATAAATGTTTACGATTGATGTTGTATTTGTTATGTGTGGTCCTAGATTTCCCAAGACAGTAAACCTTTGGATCCTCCATGTGTAAAACTATTATGTTGTTTATCTTTGAAATGATGTAATACTTATGAGTGAAATGGCTGGGTAGCTATAGTTAAGGAGTTAGGGCATTCATGAGTATAGGAATCGAAGAGTTATGGTGTTGGTGAATCAGGGCATCAACATGTTAGTGTGTGAGTTAGTGAGGGTGTCAGTGTGTCACGGTGTTAGTGAGTCAGGGCATCAGTGATTTAGGGCATCAATGGGTCATGGAATTGAACATTCATGGTAGTGGGAGTCATGGTGTCAGTGAGTCATTGTATTAGTGAGTCAGGGAATCGGTGCCTCTTGGCATCGTTGAGTTAGGGAATCAGTGAGTTAGGGCATCTTTGATTCAAAGCATCTGTGAATTAGGGCATGAGGGAGTCATGATGTTGGTGAGTCTGGGAATTGGTGATTTAGGGCCTCAACAAGTTATGTCATCACCGAGTTAGGGAATTAGTGAGTAAGTGTGTCAGTGATTAAGGCATTTGAATTCTATTTTAGTGGCTCATTCTCAGATGCATAGCATCAATGACGTAGTGTAGGTTGTTCATTGTTGGTGGATTGCATTCGGTGACTCACCCATTGGTGAATCATTTCTATTTTCCCAGTTTTTTCATTATCACCCCTCTTCTGTTTTATTTAACATATGTGCATTTCTAATAGATTTTTAAAGAATATGAGTTATATCATTAAGATCAAATTGCTCTATAGACATTTAAATAGTCTAACCACCTATTATTTTACAGTATCTGACTTTAATGTCTTAGGAAGCATATTCCTCTTTCGTTGATATTGGATCTGGATTTTCTAATCATATATCTTCACTTCCTATTTTGTTTCCCTTTTCTATTGGTGCACATAAAGCCTTAACATCCAGCAGAGTTGGATGTTGTTCCATATCCAAGGATCCAATTTTCCTTAATGTTTTCATTAGAGTGTTCCGCCTACACACACAACCCCTATTGTGGAAGAAGGATATGTTTCGGTCGGCTATTGTTCCATGTAATATTTTTTCCTTCATCTATATTTTAATTTAATATCATGCGGGTGGGTGTACTCAATCATCTTTTTTAATACTATTGATACTAATTTAAAGAAGATAATACGTATAAATAAATGTGGGTATGGGATTATGATTATGTTGATAGTTTTTAATATGTTATCCTTGATCCATGTTCTGAGTTATATGGGTTCTGTTATTCATAAAATCATGGCCTTTAGTTTTCTTTGTTTTATTACCCCTACGATTTGTGTGTCACTATTGTAATAATTGGAATCTGTTCAGTATCAAATATTCAGTTAAATAAATTTACTCCCCATGATCAAATTTTTTCTTTGATAATCACTGTTTTATCATGTTGAATAAAAGAACAAGTGATTGTAAATCTGAATAAACATTTACTTATTAGTGCTGATGTGTGTTTTATGTGGTTATGTTTGGCCTTTAATCTATATCAGTAGTGTTTTATTGTTTGTGGGGTGTGATTTTGTGTATGATTATGTATGGGTGGTGACATTATATCTTAGGATTATTTTTTGATTGATACTGTAATTGATGGAATTGTAATGCAGTGGGATTTCATCTTGACGATTCATAGAAATTGGGGTTGTAGGAATGGGTTGTGTATTGATTTCATGTTTTTAGTATTAGAATGTATTTCATTACTATTTTCCATTATATCTTTGTTTGTATTTGGTAGTGGTATTGATATGTTTTACCTTCCTTATATTGTTTTATATTTTTGGATGTTTCTTGGGTAGGAATGGAATAAATAAATTAATTAATTAATAATTCTAAATCAAAACGGGTATAATGAACTGGATGTTGGTATATTTTGAGATGTGGCTTGTAGTGAAGCGACATTAATTTAATGACTTAAGGAAGTGATTGTCATTCATGGTCGTGTGTCTATGTAGGTAATGAATCAAAGGTGGTTTTGTGTGGGATGTTTTTATGTTTGTAATCCCATAGGATGAGTTGAGTGTTTTTTACCTATTTGTATAAACATTCAGTTCCATATGTTATCTATAAAAAACCACCCATGTTGATAACCATGCGACGAACATGCCAAATTGGTTGTGCAGGGTGTTTTTCCAAACATCCCAGTGTGAAGATTGATGGATGGTTACTAACATTACCCTTCTCCCTCAACTAGGCATTGATCACTCAAGAATCTTTAGCCAGACATTAATAGATTGAGGTCTAATAAAAGACTTATAGTTTTGGTTGTGTGAGAGGTGGTATTTTTTCCTATGTGTCCCAGTGATGAGGCCAAGTAGTTTTTTGGACTGGCGTTTGACGGATGTAGACCTGGTGTCGGAAGGCTGGATGTAATGTGGTTTGTTCCATAGGTATTAATGGGAAGATATGATTTGGTGTGAGGCTAATGTGAATGTGAGGAGATTGTGATAGTGGGTCTTGTGGAAGAGTGGGGTAACATCCGGACATTCTCAATATGGGATGATCTATTAACAAATGGGAAGTGGTGTGGGGTACCCAAATATTGATGTTCATACCACTTTACATTATTTAACATAGTTATTTTGTGAATTTTCCTTGGTGAGGATGGGATGTATATTATACCATGTATGGTAATTTTGTGAATTTTATGACTTCTCATATGGAAATTAGTATTCTTTTACCACTTGTGAAAGAGTGAATTTTAATTTTCCTTACTAAGTATACCTTAATTCTCAAGATACATATATATAAACGATTTTAGGTTTCCAAGGTGATTTTGCAAAATGTTTGGAAACTTAATAAATTAGACACTCGGGATGATTGTTGTGTCATGGGTTTGTTTTATCATTCTACATACATTGGTTTTATTTATTTATTATTTCTAGATATTTTACTTTAAACTTTTATGTGGTATGGATTCTGGTTTCATTATATATATTTTCCTTGGAGTTTTTTAGGCTTACACATCTTATCTCCAAATAGTATTTAATATAAAATGGTAATGCCTTCAATTTTTAGGGGAATATTATACACATGTCGTTGGTAACCACCCCAAGGCCTATTAGAGACGAGACTCGAGGATCATTATTTCTCTGTAAACTTTAGGAAGGAAGGTCTCTACATCATCATATCCCTTCAAACATCACGAAAAATGTGGTTAATGATAGAATGGTATCATAGGTTATGGATGAGATATATAATGTTTTTTGGAGGTAGGCACAATGAAGATTGGATGGGTTGGTAGAGAAACAATTTTAGGTGATATTTGCGCATGTCAATGGATAGGGAAGATGGATTATGACACATGATTTGAGGCTCCCCATGATTTGATGTAAGGACTCTGAGATTATCAAACAACCAATTGAGGCTACACATATTGTGTGTTAGATACCCTAAGAAAAGTACATAAATCATTATGACTAATGTTATTTTTTGTTTTTGGTGTTTCTATGAAATTAAAAAAACATTGAGTTAAAATTAATCCTAAATAAATTCCAAACTACTAGGGATTCAGAGTTCCATGTTTTCCTTTCAACTATTTCTCAATGACTTTTCCATCATGTTGTACAATCAGTTTTTTATGACTTATTGTACCTTATTTGATGGAGGATCATTAATCTATATCATTACACCAAGTCATTTCATGCCTTCGTACTATATATAGAGATACATTTTGTTCCCCTGGGGTAGAGTACACTACTTGGAGGTTAGACCAAATTTTTTTATGTTTTCTTAGGATATATGTTGATATTGTGGCTGCATCAGTCCATTGGGGATCAATTTCTTCTATAGATATATCCATAAAATATCATCATTGTAATTGACTTGTTGTTTATAGTGCATGATATTATTGAATGAATATGTAGAAGAGTGGTGTTTTCAACCATGAATGGCATGATTGTTGATTTCGTTGGTGAGTGGAGATGTCCGGTAGGAAGCTAGCGTATGGGGACACATCATTTATTTTATTCAAACTATTATTGAGATAAATGGATGTTGTGATGGTGGTGGTTATGAAAGTTTTCTTAGTGTTGTTGGAAATTTACCCAGAAGATGTTGTTACTTTACCCCCTCGACATAATGTTGAGTTTGAGATAGACATACAACATGATGCTATTCTGTTTATTGATGGATCCATATCAGATGGTGCCTTCTATGTATTAGAAGTTGGATATAAAAATCTATAACCCGTTGAGGATGTGTTTCATCTCACCCAGTGCATCGTCGGGGGGTTCTCTGGTTGTTTTTTCAAAGATTGCAGATGGTGGTCTAATGATGTACACATACTACTGAAGACTGAATCCTGTAATGATCACGAATTTTAACCCTCTCCTAAGGATAGATGATCGTTTCAACCAGATGAGGGGATTGATATGGATTTCTAAGACTGATTAGTGGTCTGGATATCACCAATTGAGGGTGAAGGATGGAAATCGCGAAAATTGCTTTCATGTGCCTGTATGAGAACTTCAAATTCATAATTATATTGTTTGGAGTTATGAATACACAACACTTGTTTAATGGGATCATGAACTCTTTATTTGGTTAGATATTGGGCTAGTTATTCATTGTATTCATTGATAACATCCGGATCTACTCGAAGTAATATGATGAGCATATCGAGCATCTAAGAACAGTCCTAGAGGTCCTTCGGCACAACCAGATCTATGGAAAGCATTCCAATTGAATGTTTTATACACATGATAACCATTTACATTGGGATTTGGTGTCTTATTAGGCTGTAATAGTGGAATTTTCCCAGATTGATTTATTTTTTTCACAAGAATCACCCAATAATAGGGAATATATTTACAGTTTATTTAGTCTGTTAGGCTACAACCATAGATTCATAACGAATTTATCTTGAGTAGTATCTTCATTGTCAGATATGGCTAGAAATGGACTAGATTTTGTGGATAGCGAGTAGTGCCAGGTTGCATTTGTTTACCTAATGGGGTGGCTGATTAGTGCTCCAATGTTCAGGCTGTCAAGAGGACGGGCTGATGGTCGAGGTGTTTTGTGACACGTCCGGTCAAGGCATGGGGTTTGTACTGATGCAACAATAGAGAGAGATATCTTATGGGATTTGGTTGTTATGTCCCCTTGAATATAACTATATCACCCATGGCGTAGAACTTGAATCAGTCTTGTTCAAATAATGTTTTTTATAGATTACCTCATTGAAGAGAGCTTTGTGGTCTTCACAGATCGCAAGAGCATGAGATACATCATTTCCAATTGTTACCTAATCATGCACCAGTGGTGGTGGATTGATTTTCTATTGGATTATGAATCATAGATCCCCTACACCTCATGAAAAGAGAATGTTGTGTCAGATTATATAATTAGGAAGTCACAAAAGGAAGTTATTTCAGAATCTAAAGACTATTGGAGGGTGATGGAGGAGTTGGATGCCTATCACATAGAAGAAGGAATTGATGGTGGTAGAAGTCGACTATTTTTTATGAAGGTAAAGTAATATATAAGGACAGAGGTGTAGAAGTATTAGTTGGGAGAATCAGAGGTGGAGGTGATCCATGATTTCATTGACTAGTGTGACAATCCATAGGTGTGTTCATAATATAGACATAATCGGATTTTATTCAATTGAATGCTTTTTTTCCAATGGAAATTCTTGAAGATGTTTTCTGTGAGTTTAATTTATGACCAATTTTGGTACACCTATGAGTTCCTGTGATGTACATGGGCTTCAGAGAATTGTTCTAGTGGTCCAGGATGAAGTGAGAAGTGGTGGAGTTTGAAGAAAAGTGCCTAATGTGCCTGTAAGTGAATGTAGTGCACTAGGTTCTCTTTGGTTTTTTATAGACCCTAGATGTCTTTGATTGTTATTGGGATGAAATCTTGAGGGATTTTGTCACATTATTAAAATATGATTATAAGGGTTGAAATTATATTCTTGTATTAGAGGTTCAGTTGAAAAAATATTCTCATTTTATCGCGATCTATGAGTCAAGCATGTTGGATACCATTTCATTATTGTATTTGGAAGAGGTGGTGAAGCAACATGGAGTTACAATATCCATCATCTTATATATGGATACAAGTTTTAACCCACAAGTTTGGAGGAGATTTTATAATTCCATTGTCCTGAAGATATGCGTAAGTACTTCATTCCCTAAATAAACTTATTGAAAAATTGAGAGAATCAACCAAACGATGGAGGACATGTTGCAAGCATGTGTTCTGGGATTTAGTGGGTTCTGGGTGTGACATTTTACATTGGTAATGTTTTATTACCATAATAGCTAACACTCTTCCATTAGTATATATCCATTTAGAGCTCTATATGATAGCCCATTTCATTCATCCTTGTTCTATATATAATTTAGGGAGGCATCTTTTTCATGTGAAGACATGGTGCAAAGAATAACAGAGAATGTGCTTCTTTCCCATGAGTGGATGGTGGCAGCACAAGACTAGATGACGTCGTATGGAAATTTAAAGAGAAAGCCATTGGAGTTCGAGATTGGGGACAATATATTCTTGATGGTTTCCGCTGAATGTGGGATGTAGAGGTTTGGCATGGTTAGTAACCTTTCTACCAGTTTCATCGTAACTTTTGAGGTGTTTAGACAAGTTGTAGAGGTGGTATATAAGCTAAAAAATCCTTCGTAGTTGGGGAGGATCCCCGACATATTTCGTCTAACCCAATATCATATGTATCTTCATAATAACTCCCATATCATGTATTATTTATATTTGGATATCAAGGAAGAAACAATGTTGGTGGAGCGACCAATGGAGATCTAGGATCATTGGGTGATGGTGATTCATGGAAGGACCATTCCCTTGAAGGGAATTTTGTGGAGGCATGGTGGTTCGGAGGAGAATTCACTGGAGTGAGAGATGAAGATGTGTTCCCAGTACCCAGAGTTTTTTTTGAGTTTTTCTCAATTCATATTCATTGTTATTTAATGATTGGATCATTTTTTCTATGAGATGAGTGTTTTAAATGTTACGTGACTTTTGAAAAAGTATTGACGTATGTGTAGGGGATGAATTAATCCCTAATCATGATAGATTAATGAGGTTGCAATTAAACGCATGTGGATGAGTCAGTACCACCCAAAGCGGATAGTCTCATGACATGGGGATAGGATTCCCGGATTCATATTTTCATGTCATGTGAAATTTGGATCATGTTTGGTATATCTTGTAATTGTTGGGTTGGAAACTCATAGTGGTGGTTTTCAAGGATATTTAAGTTTCACTCCAATAAGGTAGTTTATACATGAGATGTATCTTAAGGGGTGGTTTTCCAGAAACATCATTCATCATGGATTTTGTTGGAGTTTTCAAGGGCGATAATAGTTTGGGATGTATTTTATGTAATGTATTGTACATCCATGATCAAAAACATTGTCAAAATCAAGTGTTTAGGGTGTTCTGAGATGAAATGGTAGCTCATTTCACGATGTTTCCAAATTTCTATTTTTTTAAATTGTATATCGACTCATCAGTAGGTCGAGGGAATTTTTAGGTCAATGATTTTGGGATTCAGGGGATCGGGGATTCAGGGCGTCGTTGATTCATGGAGTTGTTGAGTCTGGGTATCTGTGAGTCAGGCTGTCGGTGTGTCAGGGGTATGAGAGTCACGAAGCCGGTGAGATAGTGCATCGGTGACTCAAGCATCAGTAGGCCATGTTGGTGTCTCACTTTCGATAGCTCAGCATCAGTGACTCATATTCAGTGGCTCGATATCATTGGGGGTTTTTTGGTTACTCACCCATTGTTGAATCATTTCCAGTTATTCCTAATTTTTAAAATTTCTTCCTCTTTTGATATATTTAATAATAAAGAAAATTAATCCTTGGATGGGAATTTATAAAGGCATTTCAAATGATATTAATTATTTATTTAATATTCAAAATCTCTAGGGATGTTAAAAATTCGAACTGCTTGGTGCATCTAAAGCCTTTAATTCTAGTGGAGTTGTATTTTGTGCCATATCCATCAATTCCGGTTTCTATGGAGTTTTCCTTATAATTTTCCTGCTACATGGGAACTCTGTATTTTGGCTCAAGGAGGAGTTTTTGTCAACTATATTTCCTTGTAGGGATTCTTATCCATCTCTATTTAAATTGTATATCGAGTATAGTGAGTGGGTTCAACCCATGTGTCCTTGTGAATCATGATTAAAAGTATTTAATGAAGATAATAAAAATTAAAAAATGACGGGGTGGGATTGTGATTGTGATGATCGTTATTTATATGTTATCCATGATCCATTTTGTGAATTATATGGGTCGTGTTATTAGGAAATTAATGTTTGTTGGTGGTCTCTATTTCTGTACCTATATAATTTTTGAATCACTCATGTAAGAATTATGATATAGTAAATGACATATATTTGGTTAAATAAATGGATTCCCAAGGATCGAATATTTTTAGTGATAAGCCCTCTTTTATTTAGTGAAATTAAAGAACGAGTGATGAAAATTATGAATAAACATTTACTTGTTGGTGTGGCTATTTTTAATGTGTGTTTATGTTCACCCTTGAATCCTTTTTGGTAGTGTGGTGCAGTGGATGGGAGTTTGATTTTGGGTACATGGTGGTATGGGTGGTGTGAACTTATCTCAGGCTGACAGTTTTATTGATTGTGAAATGGATGGACTTGTTATTGAGTGGGATTACTTCTGGGAAGTGGTTAGGTAGTGGGGTTATAGGACCGGGATGGATAATGATTTCATGTCTTGATTGTTAGAATGGTTACCTTTACCATTCTCCCTTATTTCTGTATTTTTCTTTGGTAGTGGTTGGTATTTATGTTCCTCCATATATTGTTTGTGTTCTTGGTAGTTTCCTTGGAAAATATGGAATAAATAAATAATTAAATTGATAATTCAAAGTGATAAATAGTTAAATTAATTGGATGTGGGTATATTTCTAGTTGTGGATTATTGCAATGAGGTCCTCATTTAACGACACAAAAAAGTGATAGTCATTCATGGCGGAGTGTGTGTGTAGGGCCAAGAGCAAATGTGGTCTTGTGTGGTCTATTTTTATATTTTTAATCCAATAGGATACGATGAGTGTTTTTTACCTATATGTATAAACCTTTAGTTCCTTAATTTTTTTATATGTACATGATCCATGTTGTGCACTATGTGTTGAACACCCCCATTTTTATGGAAGCAGTTTTCATTACCAACAACTATGTGGGACGATTGATGGCTGGTTACTAACATTACCTTTCTCCCACTTCTATGCATTGATCACTCAAGAATCATTGGGCAAGCGGTATTTGACTCAGGTTTAATACCAGACTTATGGTAATGGATGTGGGAGAGGCGGTTCTTTTCCAATGAGACTTAAAGATAAGGACCAAGTGTTTTTGGGTGATTCATGAGGTGGTTATGTCCCAATTGTTTGCGGTATGGATGTGATGTTGTGTGTGTATCATGTGTATATATAAAGGATGTGATGTGGTGCATGTGGGTTGGTTATGATAGTGGAGCTAGTGGAAGAGTGTAGGAGTGCCATGAAATTTTCCATTACAGATGAGCATTTTAACGGTTGGATGTGGGGAAGGTTACACAAATATTGTTGTGCATACTACATTACTTTAATTGACTTGTGGTATTTGGTGATCATGCCTTTATGAGGTCAAGGTGGATAGTATACCATGTTAGGTTCTTTTGAGTATCGATTTCTTTCTCACATGGGAATAAGTACGCTTCTCTAATATGTGCATGGGTGAATTTGGTTTTTCCCTAATGTGTATACTTTAATTCTCACCCTACGTATAATTTTTTTTAGATTTCAAGTGAGATTACGTAGACCGTGATGTAAATTACTAAACATGCATGTGGGGTGGATTTGGGGTTTATTATATATATCTGTATTACAATTATTTGAGGTTGATACATCTTTTCTCCCAATATTTGTTACTTTAAAAAGGTTAATTCCTCCTATTTTATGTGATACTTTTATACCCTTGGTGTAATTCACCACCTGAGGGACAATTAGAGGCGGGACCTGGGGTCGTTATCTCTCGTTCCTCTTGAGGTTGGAGGGTCTCAAAATCTTGATATATCTTCCCACATCTTGAAGAGGTAATTTCATGACATTATCCCCCATATCCACCTTAGTAATCTTGTTTCACTCCCAAGACCATCAATGCAATCAATGTTCACTCCCAAATCCATCTTAGTGGAAAAATACCTTTAACGAACTGAGTTAACTACCTATTACTTCCAAGAATATCTCCTTACATATAAATTTTTACAAAATGTATTAGATGGAAATATTATTCCCACTAGTCACAAAATGAAATCATACAAACATGTTCCACAAGAAAACAATTTTTTCTATATTATGATTCATAAAACGAGATTATTTTCATAAACATCATATTATAACACATAAAAAGAAATCAGTTTCATAGAAATTTTATCACATCAGAACCTGTGGAAACTAGATTGGTTTCATATTCATTTCATCGTTGAATAACACATTAATTAATGCTAGTTTCATAAAACTATGATCATTACATAACCCAAGGAAGAGAAAGATGATTCATAAATTACTTGTCATCATAAAAATTAACCATTAAAAAAACAGTAATATTTGTGAACATAGATCATTTACCTAGAAAATAATTAACTACATGAATGGATTTCATCTTATATAATGAAGTATTTTGAAATTTCATGTGGATTATTTTTTAATTAAAATAAAATTTCGTTGAAATAAAAATAATAACTTACAAAATTTTAAAAATTCATTTAATTTGAAAACCACACTGAAAAATTAATATTTAAATGTCATTTAAAACATTTAATTTGGAAAATATACATTTTTTCATTGAAAAAAAAATTCATTAAATTATTTTAAATATTTATTCATTATAAATTAACTTGAAAACAAATAAATATATCATTCAAATATTTGAAATCTTTTTATATGTAAATAACAATATGGAAAATTATAAATGAATATTTGAAAATAATTAAAACCATAATAAATATTTAAAACACATTTTATTTGAAAAAAATAATAAACCATATAAGAAATTATTTTAAATAAATGAAATCATTTTCATTAAAAATTATCTTTTTAAACATATAAAGGATTCATTGAAAATCATTGAAAAAATTTTAAACATAAAATATTTTTGGAGACAATTTCTTTTAAGTAAAATTTAAATAATTTTAAAATAATATTCTATTAATGGACTTTCAAGATAGTGGATAAATTCAAACATGTCGAACATTCTTATGTGCCATAAAAGGTTTTGAAAAGTTCCTCGATCAGAAAAATCAAAAAAGATGTATATTTCAATTATTTTTGTTTAATATTGAAAAACATGGTTTAAATTTCATTTTAAATATCATAGGAGAATATTATATCATTATTGAAATATTAAACATGGTACGTAAAAAACCTTGATTTTGGACTGAAGAGAGTGATAAATTAAGATTCTATTTAAAAAACTTTCTTACTCATCTAAAGTATCAAAGAGTTGAAAAATAATACCATTACATTAAAATATCATGAATAAACATTGGATAATAAAATTAAAGAGATTTCATGATATATGGATTATAATATATATCTAATAAAAGTATAAGAAGAAACAATATCAATAAACATTGTGATAGTTTCAATATAATGTTACTGCTTTGGTAACAATAAATAATAAAACCCAGGAAATAATAAAACTACCTAAAGATTAAAATATCATCAAATTAAGTAGATTCATTATATAATATTTCAAATGGAATTATATAAACTCCCTTCAAAAACATAGTTTTATAATATGACATGTATCACAATGAACCCAAATTGAGACAAAAATTACATTACCATTTTTTTAAAATTTCAACAACAAATGATATGAAAGGAATATAATAAAATAGATATGTAGTTAAAAATATATTGAATTATATGAATAATATAATTCATTCTTTTGAATTATATAAACCACAAAAAATAAATTAGTGGTGAATAACGCTTACGTATCACATAAAGAAAAGTTTGATGAGAAAACCCTTACCTTAAGTCATAACATTATTCGAACAAGTTAAAACCTACTATATTATATTTATATTTATATTATACAACTAAGAAAGCATATTTTTATATGTAATATCATATAAAATTTTAATATGAATTTATATTCCTTTTTTATTAACAATTCCATGTTAATGTTGTGTTTTCAGTAATATCCACATTGTTTTTTGAATATATTTTGAATTATAATTATTTACCCTAGTATTTATATAATTATTTAATTATATAAATAAAGTAAAAAATTATATATAAAAACATTTAAAATATTAAAAATAATATATAAAATAATTAAATGTGACATGGAATATATCGTTCATAGAGATGGTTTTCTGTACGTTTGAAAGAGCACTAATAATGTTTTATTATAGTATTTAATGAAAGAAAGTAAATGAATTATATGTATATATATTATCATTATAGTTTAATTATAATCACATTTATATAATAATATTTGGATAAACACATCCTTAATACATTCCATGTAAATTGTGAAGGAATCACATCGCTCTGAAGAGGTGGTAGTCAACACGTCTAATAACGAAGTTATCATATATCCAAAAAAAAGTAATCCAAGAAAGTATTTTTCTGTAAAAACCATAAAATAATAATTACAGAATTTGTACAATATATATAATATAAAAACATTAAGTCATCATAATTTTCAACAATTAGAGATGGTAATGGAAAAAATGAATGACATCATTTCGTGAGGCAATAGTTTGTCTTACACATGAACCGTATGTTCATTACCAATTTGATTGAAGTGTCTAGAAGTGTGTGGGAAAACATTATTTAAAAAATACATCTGAATTTATATAATAACTATTTTTTGAAATAATCAGAAGAATATTTATTATTGAGGTGGTAGAAAAAAAATAAAAAAAATAAATTATTGAAGGACGTGACCTCTTATTTCAGTAAGTCCCTTTGGATTGTACCAAAGTGATCCATTGGAAAGAATATATCCATGTTTGATGCCATAAGGATTAATGGAGATAATTTGGGAGATTAGTTTTTTGGGAATAGTATGATCAAATCTGGGATTACATGTGTGAGAAATGAGAAGACTGGATGACTTTTTAATGTGTATGAAGTGTGGCATTATGCTAAATATTAAAAGGTAAAAATTACTGGGGGTCTCTATTACCTCATGTTAATCCAATATCGAAATATAATTTCTTATTTTTTATTTATTATAATGAAAACCCCCCACCACAAAAAATAGGTTAAATTTTATTTTTCATTCCTTAACTATTAGGTTTCCCCAAATATAAAATAGTGGATTTTATTTAAAAAAATTGATTTCTATGATAAGTAATTTAATAATGAAGACTAATTTTTTGTGAGATTAAATTTTAAATATATAACCAATAAATATCATATGATATATATTTTTCAAAAAAATTATAAAAGTTTTATTTTGATAAAATTTTAAAACTGCAAATTACGTGCCAAAACAATACTTATACACAAAAAGTGCTGACAATGTCATTTAATATTATATATTAAATATAATCATCATAAAATTAAAATGGAATAAATTAATATAAAATATTTATATATATTATCATTTTGATATCATTGGATATAATATATTTTTTAGTATATTATAAATCTTTTAAGGAAATATCTTTTATTAGAAAATAAATGTAATTACATATTTAAAAATATTTATATAATTATAATTTAAAAATATCAATAAAAAGTAATAATTTTATTGTATTAAGTTAAAAAAATGTTTAACATGCTAATATGATGATGAAATAAAATTTCATACTAATTTTTAAAATTGATTTAATGTTGTTTTTTCCTTTTTTTGCAACTTTAAAAATATTAAAATTAATGCTGGTAACTTTTTATCTTTTCAGCTAAATAACATAGTATAAAAGTAATATTCTTTAAATATTATCACAATAAAACATAAAATTCGATCGATGATGGGATACAATAAATATTGGGCCACAAAATAATTTTCAAGCAACTGTATGTTCATTTTTACATATTTTATTCTTGGATTATTCATTAATTATTTGTGTTTTTAACTTAATCACTTTTATTTTGTTTAATTAAATCCACTATAAGTTTTAGTCAAAACTAATTTAACAATATTATTTATTATAAAACATTATGATTCCGAATATTGAATCATTTTTTTCATAATTCAAATCATAGACATTTCATAATGTTATTTAAAATTAATCTAGTTGACATATGAGATGACATGATTTTCATGAGAAATAGTTCAAATATTTTAAATATATTTACAACCAATTATAATGTGGAAATGATTAAAAGTAAATAAATTGGGTTAAAATATTTAAGGTTTAATAAATATTACTTCCATACCAAATTAACATATAATTAAACTATATAAATAAAATAGATAACAATTTTTTTGTTCAAATTCAGAGCTTTTTTACTTTTCATAAAGAAAGTGAAACTTGAATGAAAAATATATATATTTATAAAATTGATTTTTTATATTAAATGTTCAAAATAAAATTTTATATTTTAAAATAAATATTATAAAATTCAATTTTTCTAATATCATTTCGCCATTAAAGGTTAGTAATAATACCTTTTTGAAATAATATATATTTTATTCAAAAAATAAGATTTATTAATATATATTTTATAGAGTAAACATATGATCAACAATAAATGGGTTTAAAAATAATATATTTATATCTTTAAAAGCATTTATAAAAAACTTTTTAATTGATTTATTTTGGTAAATCATATTTTATTTCATAAATATAAAATTCCATCATATGATTTCCTATATTTCAAAAAGGGGTTTTATTTTCATATATAGAAAATTGGTCAATAAATAATTCTTATTATATACATGCGTAAACAATATTTTCATAATCAGTTTAATTTTATTCATAACTAACATTCCAATAAGTTGGTGAAAATTATAGTAATTTTTTAATAATATTACTAATATTACATTGTAGTTTAGAAAAATTGGGTCTTGCATGTAATGAAAGCTATCGAAGGGACCATGTATTTTCGTTAATATAAGAAACAATTTTTTGTATATATACAACCAGTTAATATAATTATTTCATTTTGTGAAATATTAACTTGGTTTTACATAAACAGAACCCAAACATATTGATTTCGTATAACCAAAGTTATATTTTTTTTATTTATAAAAACTAAAATAAGAAATATTAAATTAATTGTAAAAATATTTCAAAAATTGTCTGGGTGTTAAATTCTACCCACTGAATATGAATTTATCTTTTGAAATTAATTTGATTCATTCATGTTTTAACAAATAACATTTCTTCTCATAAATAATAGCACCACTAAAATGAAAAATAATATGATCCTAAAATGGGAAATATGGAAACTTCCATTTTATGAAAAGTAACACATAACTAGGTTTCAAATTGGTTAATATAAATATGAAGTGAAAACATTGAGGTGGTAGAGAAATATAACTATAAATTTCTGATGTAGAGTAATATAGAACATGGTTTAGAGAAATATAACAATCAAAAATCCATAAACAAATGATGATTGGAAGTAGTCTTTCATATCATCAAAATTTTGAGAATTGGAGAAAATTTATTCCATAACCTTTTTCATAAATTTGAATAATTTTCATGAGAATATTTACCCAATTTATTTAAGATAAATATCACCACCCCATTTCGTACTTATACATAATATCGTTATTCATATCATGGGAAAATAAATCATTAGAAATGGTTATATCATATGCTCGTTAGGGGAACATAAAAATAGGCACAAGATTAACATGATCTTAATTGTTTGAGAATAGGAGAATGATATTAAATGACCATATTGTTCATATCAATGATCTTATACATGAGTCAAGGAATAATTATTTGGAGTTTATTATATAGGAATTATAAGGGAATCCATTGAAAATTCTATGAGATCATTCTATAGGATCAATACATATAATATGTGGCATACATGTAAAGATATAAAATTGTTCCCTATTACTCAAATATTATGTCCAAAAAATAGTCTGAGATCTTTATAAGGGATACAAAATATTTTTGAGACAATCCACCATACCTAACCACATTCCATTACTTTTATTAAAAAGGGTTTACTCCATATACCATCTTAGTTATCAAGGTTCACTACCAAGACCATTTTACATGTCAATTTTAAATCTGAGTCCCATCTTAGTGGAAAAATTATTTTACTGAATGTAGTTTACTCCCCATGCTAGTTCTGTCTATATAATGTGATTCAAAACATTACCAAATGAACATGTTGGATATATAGGTCTCACCCATCTAGTAATGAAATAATGAATACATTTTCCAAAAAAAATTATATCATTAAACATATACAGACTAATAAAATTTTTGTGTTTCATAAATATCATATCATCACCCATGAAATGAATTATGAATCATAATAATTTTCTTATATTATAACCATAGCCAAAGACACATGTTCCATCATCATTTTTTATATAGTGACCTATGAATGGAATCAGGAATCAAGATACTGTTATCATTATATATCTTAGTTAAGTGAAATAGATTTCATGAAAAAATGGTCATATTAAACAGAAACCATTCAATGAATTAGAAAAAATTGTTAATTGGGATAATAATCCATATATTTCACGAAATAATGTTATTTTAGGAGAAGGGGGGTTTTGAATGATCAGTTGGAGCATTCATTTATGTTAAATAACATTTCTTTGAAAATAATTTTTTTAAATATATTTTTTTTAAATCCATTTATTTTTAAAAAACATTTAAGAAATAATCATAACATTCCATTAAATAATTTATTGAGGAAAACATCTTTTTATATATTATTATTGAAGATTATACATTTTGAAAATATTTTCCTTTGAAAATAAACTTGAAAAATCATAAATTTATATTTGACGACAATAAAATTATTTTCGATGAACATAACCTATTGAAAACATAGAAATGATACATTAAAAATCAATTAAAAAAAATGAAAAACAAATTCATAGAAAACTTAACTTAAATCATATTATATATGATCTTATATTGTTGAAATCCTTTTCATTGAATATAACATTTTGAAAACATATAATGGAATATTTGAAAATTAATTTTACAAATTTTAAACATAAAAAAATTTGGAAAACCATTTTCATTGAAAACATATTTGATATCTTATAATCAAATAATTTATGAAATAACGATCATGAGGGAGGTTAAATTTGTATATGATGAACATTTTTCATGTGGCATAAATGTTTCAGAAAAGTTCCTCTATCTGGAAATTAAATGAAAATTTATTTCTAAATAATTATTATAAAATTAAATAATGGGAAATAATATTATTTAAATATCATTGGAGAAAAGTATAACATTTTTTAAAATATTTTATTAATACCATTGTTTTAAAAGAATACTTTTTTTACTATGGAAAGAGATAATGTTATATTTTTATTAGAAAACATTATAAATTCATAAAATTACCACGGAGGGGAAAAATATTACCATTAAATAAAAATATCATGAAAAATAATATTAAAATAGAATCTATGAGGTTTTTTAGATATGTATCATAATATTTCATCAATGAAAGAATAGCCAAAAACAATACCAATAAATGTTGAGATTTTAGCAATAAACACCTATCAGTTTTGTAATAAGAATAAAATCACCATGAAGGAAAAAGTAAAGGAATTTTAAAATATTATGAAAAGAATTTTATTCATGATATAATATATCAGATGGATTTATATAAATATAATTGAAAACTATTGGTTCATAACATGGAATTTATCTCAAAGAGGGAAAATTGATATAGAAATTACTTTACATATTAGGTAACATTGGATCCATAAATCCAAAGAAACAAGTATCTAAAAATAAAAATATAAAGACCCATAACATTAATTATAAATAATATATAAAAAATTCGTTTGGAATATATTAAAGAAAAAAATTGAAATGAGTTTTAAATGTGGAATAATTATCAAATGAAAGATAGTGATACTATAATAAACATACCTTTTGTATTGAAATTATTTGTAAACAATAAATCCTATAATATAATTAATATATGGAATCTATTTAAATATCACATAACAATATTATTTTATACAATACCATATAGGATTAAAATAAGACTTTATATTAATATTTTATTCGATGTTATTTTTGGGTTTTAGGTAGTATCCTCATTGTGAAGGATGACACAATAATTGTCTATTCTCTACCCAATCATCACCCCTAGCCCCTTCCCCACGTCTAAGAGCTTCTGCTCTCATCAAAATACCAAGAATAGGCCCTTAAGGAGGTTCTCAAGTGAAGGATTCAAGAGGTAATTTCCCTCCCACTTCTCCATTAATTTCCTTTCAAGTTCAACTTCCTTCCTTGATCTATCCCCACCTATATTCATCCAAATTATTTTGTAACTCCTGTATTATACATATAATGTAATTTTAGGATTCTAATGGTATATTATATCACCCCACACCCTTTCCCTCTTCCTTTCATTTTATTAAAGAGAATGTTGTTCATATGGTGTTAATTTATCGCCTTAAAAAACAACATGCTCTCTTCTTCCATTTCTACCTTCATATCTGTTCATGAAACCATTTTTATGGTTGAACCAGAATATTTTATATTTATTATGTTCTATTTTAAGTTTTGGAAATAACCTATGGCCATATTACTAAGTGAAAAGTTAAAATGAGTTCGTTGTGATCCAAAAAACGCTCAAATTAACCCGAATAATATTCACTTAATTATTATCTAATGATTCATCCACATGGATCTAACATAACTCATTATAAAATCATTCAATCATCTATAATATCATTAATAATTGTTCTGGATGTTTACCCATGATCTACCCAAACATCAATTTAAGAATACAAGTGGACCGCTCAGGAAAACCATGAAAACGAACATCCCCAATGAATGTTTTTAAACTCTATAAGTCATCCAAAGTAACATAATATGAAATAATGAAACCATAATAATCCCTATTAATGTATAAAAGGTTCTGTAATTTCTAATTAATGAATATAATTTCATTATACAAGACATTAAAGAGAAGGAGGCATTCGAGTACAAGGTAAGGGGAAATCTCGAACCCAATTTTCTTCCTTCGGGTTCTCCCTCTTTAACTCCATTTTGATAAGATTACTCCTCAAAGATCATTTCTTCATCATTTCATTTACCTTTTTAGGATATAAATGTTTGTCACTTGTTTTTATGTCGATCAAATTGTTTTCCAAAAGAACTCTTCTTTCAAGATCTCACCTTTTACCTCTCATTCAAGGTTGATGGTTCTTGTATCAAGTATGTTGTTCCCTCTTTCTTTTGGGAACCCAAAGCTTATGCATGTGTTATTATGAGATAAAAACCATTCCATTCCATGGGTTATTTATGTACGCGTTTTATATTTATTCTATTTTGAAATCATGATAATGATAATGTTATGATGTGACGGGTGCGCCCGGAATTATATAGCGCTCCAATTCATTTGTTAAAGTGATTAATATCATGAGTAAATGTGAAATGATATGTGAACAAGATGATATATTGGTTCAAAAATGTGTGTTGTAGTTAACCACTAAGATATGATGTTTCATTTTTATGCATTTCCACATTTCAAGTCTATTATTTATTCTACTCTCATGTTCATGATCTTTTTCCTATGTCATGATTATGATAACCCCATGATATATTGTTCTTATATATCCTCATACTAGGCTTTTAGCTCACCCATTTTGATGTATGTCCTTAGGTGGCGACATGTACTAAGGAGAGGACAAGTGCCACTAAGAAGCTAGTTAAGAAGAAATTAAATAAATGTTTACGACTGATGTTGTATTTTTTATGTGTGGTCCTAGATTTCCCAATACAGTAAACCTTTGGATCCTCCATGTGTAAAACTATTATGTTGTTTATCTTTGAAATGATGTAATACTAATGAGTGAAAAGGCTGGGTAGCTATAGTTAATGAGTTCGGGAATTCATGAGTATAGTCATCGAAGAGTTATGATGTTGGTGAATCGGGGCATCAGCATGTTAGGGTGTCAGTTAGTGAGGGTGTCAGTCTGTCACGGTGTTAGTGAGTCAGGGCATCAGTGATTTAGGGCATCAATGGGTCACGGAATTGAACAGTCATGGTAGTGGGAGTCATTGTGTCAGTGAGTCATTGTATTAGTGAGTCAGGGCATCGGTGCCTCTTGGCATCGGTGAGTTAGGGAATCAGTGAGTTAGGGCATCTTTGATTCTAAGCATCTGTGAATTAGGGCATGAGTGAGTCATGATGTTGGTGAGTGTGGGAATTGGTGATTTAGGGCCTCAACAAGTTATGTCATCACCGAGTTAGGGCATTAGTGAGTAAGTGTGTCAGTGATTCAGGCATTTGAATGCTATTTTAGTGGCTCATTCTCGGATTCTTAGCATCAATGACGTAGTATAGGTTGTTCATTGTTGGTGGATTGCATTCGGTTACTCACCCATTGGTGAATCATTTCTATTTTCCCAGTTTTTTCATTATCACCCCTCTTATATTTTATTTAACATATGTGCATTTCTAAAATATTTTTTAGGAATATGAGTTATATCATTAAGATCATATTGCTCTATAGACATTGAAATAGTCTAACCACCTAGTATTTTACAGTATCTGACTTTAATGTCTTAGGAAGCATATTCCTCTTTCGTTGATATTGGATCTGGATTTTCTAATCATATATCTTCTCTTCCTAGTTTGTTTCCCTTTTCTATTGGTGCACATAAAGCCTTAACATCTAGCAGAGTTGGATGTTGTTCCATATCCAAGGATCCAATTTTCCTTAATGTTTTCATTAGAGCATTCCTCCTACACACACAACCCCTATTTTGGAAAAAGGATATGTTTCGGTCGGCTATTGTTTGATTTAATATTTTTTCCTTCATCTATATTTTAATTTAATATCATGCGGGTGGGTGTACTCAATCATCTTTTTTAATACTATTGATACTAAATTAAAGACGATAATACGTATAATTAAATGTGGGTATGGGATTATGATGATGTTGATAGTTTTTAATATGTTATCCTAGATCCATGTTCTCAATCATATGGGTTGTGTTATTCAGAAAATCATGGCCTTCGATTTTCTTTGTTTTATTACCCCTACGATTTGTGAGTCACTATTGTAATAACTGGAATCTGTTCAGTATCAAATATTTAGTTAAATAAATTTATTCCCCATGATCAATTTGTTTCTTTGATAATCACTATTTTATCATGTTGAATAAAAGAACAAGTGATTGTAAATCTGAATAAACATTTACTTATTAGTGATGATGTGTGTTTTATGTGGTTATGGTCGGCCTTTAATCTGTATCAGTAGTGTTTTATTGTATGTGGGGTGTGATTTTGTTTATGAGTATTATGGGTGTTGACATTATATCTTAGGAATGGATTTTTATTGATACTGAAATTGATGGAATTATAATGCAGTGGGATTTCATCTTGACGATTCTTGGAAATTGGGGTTGTAGGAATGGGTTGTGTATTGATTTCATGATTTTAGTATTAGAATGTATTTCATTAATATTTTCCATTATATCATTGTTTGTAGTTGGTATTGGTATTGGTATTTTTTACCTTCCTTATATTGTTTTATGTTTTTGGATGTTTCTTGGGTAGGAATGGAATAAATAAATTAATTAATTAATAATTCTAAATCAAAACGGGTATAATGAACTGGATGTTGGTATATTTTGAGATGTGGCTTGTAGTAAAGCGACATTAATTTAATGACTTAAGGAAGTGATTTTCATTCATGGTCGTGTGTTTATATAGGTAATGAATCAAAGGTGGTTTTGTGTGGGATGTTTTTATGTTTGGAATCCCATAGGATGAGATGAGTGTTTTTCCCTATTTGTATAAACTTTCAGTTCCATATGTTATCTATAAAAAATCACCCATGTTGATAACCATGTGACGAACATGCCAAATTTTTTGTGCAGGGTGTTTTTCCAAACATCCCAGTGTGATGATTGATGGATGGTTACTAACATTACCCTTCTCCCTCATCTAGGCATTGATCACTCAAGACTCTTTAGCCAGACTGTAATAGATTGAGGTTTAATAAAAGACTTATAGTTTTGGTTGTGTGAGCGGTGGTATTTTTTCCTATGTGTCCCAGTGATGAGTCCAAGTAGTTTTTTGGACTGGCGTTTGATGGATGTAGACCTGGTGTCAGAAGGCTGGATGTAATGTGGTTTGTTCCATAGGTATTAATGGGAAGATATGATTTGGTGTGAGGCTAATGTGAATGTGAGGAGATTGTGATAGTGGGTCTTCTGGAAGAGTGGGGTAACATCCAGACTTTCTCAATATGGGATGATCTATTAACAAATGGGAAGTGGTGTGGGGTACCCAAATATTGAGGTTCATACCACTTTACATTATTTAACATAGTTATTTTGTGAATTTTACTTGGTGAGGTTGGGATGTATATTATACCTTGTATGATAATTTTGTGAATTTTATGACTTATCATAGGGAAATTTGTATTCTTCTCCCACATGTGAAAGAGTGGATTTTCATTTTCCTTACTAAGTATACCTTAATTCCCAAGATACATATATATAAACGATTTCAGGTTTCCATGGTGATTTTGCAGACTGTTTTGAAACATAATATATTAGACACTCTGGATGAATGTTGTGTCATTGGTTTGTTTTATCATTATACATACATTGGTTTTATTATTTATTATTTCTAGATATTTTACTTTAAACTTTTATGTGGTATGGATTTTGGTTTCATTATATATATTTTCCTTGGAGTTTTTTAGGCATACACATCTTATCTCCCAATATAATTTAATACAAAATAGTAATGCCTTCAATTTCTAGGGGAATACTATACACATGTCGTTGGTAACCACCCCACGACCTATTAGAGACGAGACTCGATGATCATTATTTCTCTGTAAACTTTAGGAAGGAAGGTCTCTGCATCATCATATCCCTTCAAACATCACGAAAAATGTGGGTAATGATAAAATGGTATCAAAGGTGATGGATGAGATATATAATGTTTTTTGGAGGTAGGAATAATGAAGATTTGATGGGTTGGTAGGGAAACAATTTTAGGTGATCTTTGCGCATGTCAATGGATAGCGAAGATGGATTATGACACATGATTTTAGGCTCCCCATGATTTGATGTAAGGATTCTGAGATTATCAAACAACCGATTGAGGCTACACATATTGTGTGTTAGAGACCCTAGGAAAAGTACATAAATCATTATGACTAATGTTATTTTTTGTTTTTGGTGTTTCTAGGACATTAAAAAAACATTGAGTTAAAATTAATCCTAAATAAATTCCAAACTACTAGGGATTCAGAGTTCCATGTTTTCCTTTCAACTATTTCTCAAGGACTTTTCCATCATGTTGTACAATCAGTTTTTTTATGACTTATTGTACCTTATTTGATGGAGGATCATCAATCTATATCATTACACCAAGTCATTTCATGCCTTCGTACTAGATATAGAGATACATTTTGTTCCCCTGGGGTAGAGTACACTACTTGGAGGTTAGACCAGATTTTTCGATGTTTTCTTAGGATATATACTGATATTGTGGCTGCATCAGTCCATTGGGGATCAATTTCTTCTCTAGATATATCCATAAAATATCATCATTGTAATTGACTTATTGTTTATAGTTCATGATATTATTGAATAAATATGTAGAAGAGTGGTGTTTTCAACCATGAATTGCCTAATTGTTGATTTCGTCGGTGAGTGGAGATGTCCGGTGGGAAGCTAGCGTATGTAGACACATCATTTATTTTAGTCAAACTATTAGTGAGATAAATGGACGCTGTGATGGTGGTGGTTCTTGAAGTTTTCTTAGTGTTGTTGGAAATTTACCCAGAAGATGTTGTTACTTTACCCCCTCCACGTAATGTTGAGTTTGAGATAGACATACAACACGGTGCTATTCTGTTTATTGATGGATCCATATCAGATGGTACCTTCTATGTATTAGCCTTTGGATATAAAAATTGATAACCCGTTGAGGATGTGTTTCATCTCACCCAGTGCATCGTCGGGGGGTTCTCTGGTTGTTTTTGCAAAGATTGCAGATGGTGGTCTAAGGATGTACACATACTACTGAAGACTGCATCCTGTAATGATCATGAATTTTAACCCTCTCCTAAGGATATATGATCGTTTCGACCAGATGAGGGGATTGATATGGATTTCTAAGACCGATTAGTGGTCTGGATATCACCAATTGAGGGTGAAGGATGGAAATCGCGAAAACTGCATTCATGTGCCGGTATGAGAACTTCAAATTCAAAATTATATTGTTTGGTTTTATGAATACAGGACACTTGTATGATGGGATCATGAACTCTTTATTTGGACAGATATTGGGCCAATTATTCATTGTAGTCATTGATAACATCCGGATCTACTCGAAGTAATAGGATGTGCATATCGAGCATCTAATAACAGTCCTAGAGGTCCTTCGGCACAACCAGTTCTACGGAAAGCATACCAATTGAATGTTTTATACACATGATAACCATTTACATTGGGATTTGGTGTCTTTTTAGGGTTTAATAGTGGAATTTTCCCAGATTGATTTATTTTTTTCACGGGAATCACCCAATAATGGGGAATATATTTACTGTTTATTTATTCTGTTAGGCTACAACCATAGATTCATACTGAATTTATCTTGAGTAGTATCTTCATCGTCAGATATAGCTATAAATGGACTAGCTGTTGTGTGGAGCGAGTAGTGCCAGGTTGCATTTGTTTACCTGATGGGGTGGCTGATTAGTGCTCCAGTGTTCAGGCTGTCAGAGGACGGGCTGATGGTCGAGGTGTTTTGTGATACGTCTGGTCAAGGCATGGGGTTTTTACTGATGCAACAATAGAGAGAGATATCTTATGGGACTTGGTAGTTATGTCCCCTTGAATATAACTTTATCACCCATGACCTAGAACATGAATCAGTCTTGTTCAAATAATGTTTTGGATACATTACCTCATTGAAGAGAGCTTTGTGGTCTTCACAGATCGTAAGAGCATGAGATACATCATTTCCAATTTTTACCTAATCATGCACCAGTGGTGGTGGATTGATTTTCTATTGGATTATGAATCATAGATCCCCTACACCTCAAGAAAAGAGAATGTTGTCTCAGATTCTATAATTAGGAAGTCAAAAAAGGACGTTTTTTCAGAATCTACAGACTATTGGAGGGTGATGGAGGAGTTGGATGCCTATCACATAGAAGAAGGAATTTATGGTGGTAGAAGTCGACTATATTTTATGAAGGTATTGTAATCTATAAGGAAAGAGGTGTAGAAGTATTAGTTGGGAGACTCAGAGGTGGAGGTGATCCATGATTTCATTGACTAGTGTGACAATCCATAGGTGTGTTCAAAATATAGACATAATCTGATTTTATTCAATTGAATGCTTTTTTTCCAATGGAAATTCTTGAAGATGTTTTCTGTGAGTTTAATTTATGACCAATTTTGGTACACCTATGAGTTCCTGTGATGTACATGGGCTTTAGAGAATTGTTCTAGTGGACTAGGATGAAGTGGGAAGTGGTGGAGTTTGAAAAAAAGTGCCTAATGTTCCTGTAAGTGAATGTAGTGCACTAGGTTCTCTTTGGATTTTTATAGACCCTAGATGTCTTGGACTGTTATTGGGATGAAATCTTGAGGGATTTTGTCACATGATTAAAATATGCTTATAAGGGTTGAAATTATATTCTTGTATTAGAGGATCAGTTGAAAAAATATTCCCATTTTATAGCGATCTATGAGTCAAGCATGTTGGATACCATTTCATTATTGTATTTGGAAGAGGTGGTGCAGCAACATGGAGTTACAATATCTATCATCTTATATATGGATACACGTTTTAACGCACGAGTTTGGAGGAGATTTTATAATTCCATTGTTTTGAAGATATGCGTAAGTAATTCTTTCCCTAAATAAACTTATCGAAAAATTGAGAGAATCAACCAAACGATGGATGACATGTTGCAAGCATGTGTTATGGGATTTATTGGGTTTTGGGTATGACATTTTACATTGGTAATGTTTTTTTACCATAATATCTAACACTCTTCCATTAGTATAAATCCATTTAGAGCTCTATATGATAGTCCATTTCATTCATCCTTGTTCTATATATAATTTAGGGAGGCATCTTTTTCATGTGAAGACATGGTGAAAAGAATAACAGAGAATGTGCTTCTTTCCCATGAGTGGATGGTGCCAGCACAAGACTAGATGGCGTAGTATGGAAATTTCAAGAGAAAGCCATTGGAGTTCGAGATTGGGGACAATATATTCTTGATGGTTTTCCCTCAATGTGGGATGTAGAGGTTTGACATGGTTTGTAACCTTTCTACTAGTTTCATCGTAACTTTTGAGGTGTTTAGACAAGTTGGAGAGGTGGTATATAAGCTAAAAAATCCTTCGTAGTTGGGGAGGATCCCCGAAATATTTCGTCTAAACAAATACCATATGTATCTTCATAATAACTCCCATATCATGTATTATTTATATTTGGATATAAAGGAAGAAACAATGTTGGTGGAGCGACCCATGGAGATCTAGGATCATTGGGTGATGGTGATTCATGGAAGGACTGTTCCCTTGAATGGAATTTTGTGGTGGCATGGTGGTTCGGAGGATAATTCATTGGAGTGAGAGATGAAGATGTGTTCCCTGTACCCAGAGTTTTTTTTCAGTTTTTCTCAATTCATATTCATTGTTATTTAATGATTGGATCATTTTTTCTATGAGATGAGTGTTTTAAATGTTACGTGACTTTTGAAAAAGTATTGACATATGTGTAGGGGAGGAATTAATCCCTAATCATGATAGATTAATGAGGTTGAAATTAAACGCATGTGGATGAGTCAGTACCACCCAAAGCGGATAGTCTCATGACATGGGGATATGATTCTCGGATTCATATTTTCATGTGGTGTGAAATTTGGACCATGTTTGGTATATCTTGTAATTTTTGGGATGGAAAATCATAGTGGTGGTTTTCAAGGATATTTAAGTTTCACTCCAATGAGGTAGTTTATACATGAGATTTTTCTTAAGGGGTGGTTTTCCAGAAACATCATTCATCATGGATTTTTTTTGTGTTTTCAAGGGAGATAATAGTTTGGGATGTATTTTATGTAATGGATTGTACATCCATGATCAACTACATTTTCAAAATCAAGTGTGTAGGGTGTTCTGGGATGAAATGGTAGCTCATTTCACGATGTTTCCAAATTTCTATTTTTTAAAATGGTATATCGACTCATCAGTAGGTCGAGGGAATTTTTAGGTCAATGATTTTGGGATTCAGGGGATCGGGGATTCAGGGCGTCGTTGATTCATGGCGTTGTTGAGTCAGGGTATTGGTGAGTCAGGGTGTCGGTGTGTCAGGGGTATGAGAGTCACGACGCCGGTGAGATAGTGCATCGGTGACTCAGGCATCAGTAGGCCATGTTGGTGTCTCACTGTCGATAGCTCAGCATCAGTGACTCATATTCAGTGGCTCGATATCATTGGGGTTTTTTTGGTTACTCACCCATTGTTGAATCATTTCCAGTTATTATTACTTTTTAAAATTTCATCCTCTTTTGATATATTTAATAAAAAAGAAAATTAATCATGGGATGGGAATTTATAAAGTCATTTCAAATGATATTAATTATTTATTTAATATTCAAATTCTCCAGGGATGTTAAAAATTCTAACTGCTTGGTATTGGCCATGATATGACTTTATCGGCCCATGAAATCATTTCCACATCCATAAATATAGGATATAGATTTTCTAATATGATACCTTCTATTAAAGGTTTTTTTCATTTTCTATTTGTGCATCTAAAGCCTTTAATTCTAGTGGAGTTGTATTTTGTGCCATATCCATCAATTCAGGTTTTTATGGAGTTTTCCTTACAATTTTCCTGCTACATGGGCACTCTGTATTTTGGCTCAAGGAGGAGTTATGGTCAACTATATTTCCTTATAGGGATTCTTATCCATATCTATTTAAATTGTATATCGAGTATAGTGAGTGGGTTCAACCCACGTGTCCTTGTGAATCATGATTAAAAGTATTTAATGAAGATAATAAAAATTAAAAAATGACGGGGTGTGATTGTGATTGTGATGATCGTTATTTATATGTTATCCATGATCCATATTGTGAATTATATGGGTCGTGTTATTAGGAAATTCGTGGTTGTTGGTGGTCTATATTTCTGTACCTATATAATTTTTGAATAACTCATGTAAGAATTATGATATAGTAAATGATGTATATTTGGTTTAATAAATGGATGCCCAAGGATCGAATATTTTTAGTGATAATCCCTGTTTTATTTAGTGAAATTAAAGAACAAGTGATGATAATTCTGAATAAACATTTACTTGTTGGTGTGGCTATTTTTAATGTGTGTTTATGTTCCCCTTGCATCTTTTTTGGTAGTGTGGTGTATTGGATGGGAGTATGATTTTGGGTACATGGTGGTATGGGTGGTGTGAACGTATCTCAGGCTGACAGTTTTATTGATTGTGAAATGGATGGACTTGTTATTGAGTGGGATTACTTCTGGGAAGTGGTTAGGTAGTGGGGTTATAGGACCGGGATGGATAATGATTTCATGTCTTTATTGTTAGAATGGTTACCTTTACCATTCTCCCTTGTTTCTGTATTTTTCTTTGGTAGTGGTTGGTATTATTGTTCCTCCATATACTGTTTGTGTTCTTGGTAGTTTCCTTGGAAAATATGGAATAAATAAATAATTAAATTGATAATTCAAAGTGATAAATAGTTAAATTAATTGGATGTGGGTATATTTCTAGTTGTGGATTATTTCAAAGAGGTCCTCATTTAACGACTTAAAAATGTGATAGTCATTCATGGTGGAGTGTGTGTGTAGGGCCAAGAGAAAATGTGGTCTTGTGTGGTCTAGTTTTATATTTTAAATCCAATAGGATACGATGAGTGTTTTTTACCTATATGTATAAACCTGTAGTTCCTTAATTTTTTTATATGTACATGATCCATGTTGTGCACTATGTGTAGAACACCCCCATTTCGATGGAAGCGGTTTTCATTACCGACATCTATGTGGGACGATTGATGGCTGGTTACTAACATTACCTTTCTCCCACTTATATGCATTGATAACTGAGGAATCATTGGGCAAGCGGTATTGGACTCAGGTTTAATACCAGACTTATGGTAATGGATGTGGGAGAGGCGGTTCTTTTCCAATGAGACTTCAAGATAAGGACCAAGTGTTTTTGGGTGATTCATGAGGTGGTTATGTCCCAATTGTTTGTGGTATGGATGTGATGTTGTGTGTGTATCATGTGTATATATAAAGGATGTGATGTGGTGCGTGTGGGTTTGTTATGATAGTGGAGCTAGTGGAAGAGTGTAGGAGTGCCATGAAATTTTCCATTACAGATGAGCATTTAAACGGTTGGATGTGGGGAAGGTTACACAAATATTATTGTGCATACTACATTACTTTAATTGACTTGTGGTATTTGGTGATCATGCCTTTATGAGATCAAGGTGGATAGTATACCATGTTAGGTTCTTTTGAGTATCGATTTCTTTCTCACATGGGAATAAGTAAGCTTCTCTAATATGTTCATGGGTGAATTTGGTTTTTCCCTAATGTGTATACTTTAATTCTCACCCTACGTATAATTTTTTTTAGGTTTCAAGAGAGAATAGGTAGACAGTGATGTAAATTACTAAACATGCATGTGGGGTGGATTTGGGGTTTATTATATATATCTGTATTAAAGTTATTTGAGGTTGATACATCTTTTCTCCCAATATTTGTTACTTTAAAAAGGTTAATTCCTCCTATTTTATGTGATACTTTTATACCCTTGGTGTAATTCACCACTTGAGGGACAATTAGAGGCGGGACCTGGGGTCGTTATCTCTCGTTCCTCTTGAGGTTGGAGGGTCTCAAAATCTTGATATATCTTCCCACATCTTGAAGAGGTAATGTCATGACATTATCCCCCATATCCACCTTATTATTCTTGTTTCACTCCCAAGACCATCAATGCAATCAATGTTCACTCCCAAATCCATCTTAGTGTAAATATAAATTTAACGAACTGAGTTAACTACCTATTACTTCCAAGAATATCTCCTTACATATAAATTTTTACAAAATGTATTAGATGGAAATATTATTCACACTAGTCACAAAATCAAATCATACAAAGGTGTGCCTCAAGAAAACAATTTTATCTATATTATGATTCATAAAACGAGATGGTTTTCATAAACATCATATTATAACACATAAAATGAAATCGGTTTCATAGAAATTTTATCACATCAGAACCTGTGGAAACTAGATTGGTTTCATATTCATTTCATCGTTGAATAACACATTAATTAATGCTAGTTTCATAAAAATATTATCATGACATAACCCAAGGAAGAGAAAGATGATTCATAAATTACTTTTCATCATAAAAATTAACCATTAAAAAAACAGTAATATTTGTGAACATAGATCATTTACCTAGAAAATAATTAACTACATGAATGGATTTCATCTTATATAAAGATGTATTTTGGAATTTCATGTGGATTATTTTTTAATTAAAATAAAATTTCTTTGAAATAAAAACTATAACTTACAAAATTTTAAAAATTCATTTAATTTGAAAACCACACTGAAAAATTAATATTTAAATGTCATTTAAAGCATTTAATTTGGAAAATATCCATTTTTTCATTGAAAAAAAATTCATTAAATTCTTTTAAATATTTATTCATTATAAATTAACTTGAAAACAAATAAATATATCATTCAAATATTTGAAATCATTTTATATGTAAATAACAATATGGAAAATTATAAATGAATATTTGAAAATAATTAAAACCATAATAAATATTTAAAACACATTTTATATGAAAAAAATAATAAACCATATAGAAAATTATTTTAAATAAATGAAATAATTTTCATTAAAAATTATCTTTTTAAAAATATAAAGTATTCTTGGAAAATCATTGAAAAAATTTTAAACATAAAATATTTTTGGAGACAATTTCATTTAAGTAAAATTTGAATAATTTTAAAATAACATTCTATTAATGGACTTCCAAGATAGTGGACAAATTCAAACATGTCGAACATTCTTATGTTCCATTAAAGGTTTTGAAAAGTTCCTTGATCAGAAAAATAAAAAAAGATGTATATTTCAATTATTTTTTTTAATAATGAAAAACATGGTTTAAATTTCATTTTAAATATCATAGGAGAATATTATATCATTATTGAAATATTAAACATGGTACGTAAAAAACCTTGATTTTGGACTGAAGAGAGTGATAAATTAAGATTCTATTTAAAAAACATTCTTACTCATCTAAAGTATCAAAGAGTTGAAAAATAATACCATTACATTAAAATATCATGAATAAACAGTGGATAATAAAATTAATGAGATTTAATGAGATATGGATTATAATATATTACTAATAAAAGTATAAGAAGAAACAATATCAATAAACAATGCGATAGTTTCAATATAATGTTGCTGCTTTGGTAACAATAAATAATAAAACCCATGAAATAATAAAACTACCTAAAGATTAAAATATCATCAAATTAAGTAGATTCATTATATAATATTTCAAATGGAATTATATAAAATCCCTTCAAAAACAGAGTTTTATAATATGACATGTATCACAATGAACCCAAATTGAGACAAAAATTACATTACCATTTTTTTAAAATTTCAACAACAAATGATATGAAAGGAATATAATAAAATAGATATATAATTAAAAATATATTGAATTATATGAATAATATAATTCATTCTTTTGAATTATATAAACCACAAAAAATAAATTAGTGGTGAATAAGGATTACGTCTCACATAAAGAAAAGTTTGATGAGAAAACCCTTACGTTAAGTCATAACATTATTCGTACAAGTTAAAACCTACTATATTATATTTATATTTATATTATACAACTAATAAAGCATATTTTTATATGAAATATCATATAACATTTTAATATGAATTTATATTCTTTGTTTATTAACAATTCCATGTTAATGTTGTGTTTTCGGTAATATCCACATTGTTTTTGGAATATATTTTGAATTATAATTATTTATCCTAGTATTTATATAATTATTTAATTATTTAAATAAAGTAAAAATTATATATAAAATCATTTAAAATATTAAAAATAATATATAAAATAATTAAATATGACATGGAATATATCATTTATAGAGATGGGTTTCTGTTCGTTTGTAAGAGCACTAATAATGTTTTATTATCGTATTTAATGAAAGAATGTAAATGAATTATCTGTATATATATTATCATTATAGTTTAATTATAATCACATTTATATAATAATATTTGGATAAACACATCCTTAATACATTCCATGTAAATTGTGAACGAATCACATCGCTCTGAAGAGGTGGTAGTCAACACGTCTAATAACGAAGTTATCATATATCCAAAAAAATTAATCCATGAAAGTATTTTTATGTAAAAACCATAAAATAATAATTACAGAATTAGTACAATATATATAATATAAAAACATTATGTCCATCATAATTTTCAACAATTAGAGATGGTAATGGAAAAAATGAATGACATCATTTCGTGAGGCAACAGTTTGTCTTACACATGAACCGTATGTTCATTACCAATTTGATTGAAGTGTCCTGAAGTGCGTGGGAAAACATTATTTAAAAAATAAATCTGAATTTCTATAATAACTATTTTTTAAAATAATCATAAGAATATTTATTATTGAGGTGGTAGAGAAATAAATAAAATAAATTAAATTATTGAAGGATGTGACCTCTTATTTCAGTAAGTCCCTTTGGATTGCACCAAAGTGCTCCATTGGAATGCTTATATCACTGTGTGATGACACAAGGATTAATGGAGATAATTTGGGAGATTAGATTTTTGGGAATTGTATGATCAAATCTGGGATTAGATGTGTGAGGAATGGGAAGACTGGATGACTTTTTAATGTGTATGAAGTGTGGCATTATGCTAAATATTAAAAAGTAAAAATTATTGGGGGTCTCCATTACCTCATGTTCATCCAATATCGAAATATAATTTATTATTTTTTATTTATTATAATGAAAACCCCCCACCACAAAAAATAGGATAAATTTTATTTTTCATTCCTTAACTATTAGGTTTCCCCAAATATAAAATATTAAATTTTATTAAAAAAAATTGATTTCTATGATAAGTAATTTAATAATTAAGACTAATTTCTTGTGAGATTAAATTTTAAATATATAACCAATGAATATCATATGATATATATTTTTCAAAAAAATTATAAAATTTTTATTTTGATAAAATTTTAAAACTGCAAATTAGGTGCCAAAACAATACTTATACTCAAAAAGTGCTGACAATGTCATTTTATATTATATATTAAATATGATCATCATAAAATTAAAGTGGTATAAATTAATATAAAATCTTTATATATATTATCATTTTGATATCATTGGATATAATATATTTTTTAGTATATTATAAATCTTTTAAGGTAATATCTTTTATTAGAAAAAAAATGTAATTACATTTTTAAAAATATTTATATAATTATAATTTAAAAATATCAAAAAAAAGTAATAATTTTATTGTATTAAGTTAAATCAATGTTTAGCATGGTAATATGATGATGAAATAAAATATCATACTAATTTTTAAAATTGAATTAATGTTGTTTTTTCCTTTTTTGCAACTTTATAAATATGAAAATTAATGCTGGTAACTTGTTTATCTTTTCAGCTAAATAACATAGTATAAAAGTAATATTCTTTAAATCGTATCACAATAAAACATAAAATTCGATCAATGATGGGATACAGTCAATATAGGGCCACAAAATAATTTTCAGGCAACTGTATGTTCATTTTTACATATTTTATTCTTGGATTATTCATTAATTATTCTTGTTTTTAACTTAATCACTTTTATTTTGTTTAATTAAATCCACTATAAGTTTTAGTCAAAACTAATTTAACCATATTATTTATTATAAAACATTATGATTCCGAATATTGAATCATATTTTCATAATTCAAATCATAGACATTTCATAATGTTATTTAAAATTAATCTAGTTGAGATATGAGATGACATGATTTTAATGAGAAATAGTTCAAATTTTTGAAATATATTTACAACCAATTATAATGTGAAAATGATTAAATGTAAATAACTTGGGTTAAAATATTTAATGTTTAATAAATATTACTTCCATACCAAATTAACATATAATTGAACTATATAAATAAAATAGATAACAATTTTTTTGTTATAATTCAGAGCTTTTTTACTTTTCATAATGAATGTGAATCTTGAATGAAAAATATATATATTTATAAAATTAATTTTTTATATTAAATGTTCAAAATAAAATTTTATATTTTAAAATAAATATTATAAAATTCAATTTTTTAATATCATTTCGCCATTAAAGGTTAGTAATAATACCTTTTTGAAATAATATAACTTTTATTCAAAAAATAAGAATTATTAATATCTATTTTATAGAGTAAACATATGATCAACAATAAATGGGTTTAAAAATAATATATTTATATCTTTAAAAGCATTTATAAAAAACTATTTAATTGATTCATTTTGGTAAATCATATTTTATTTCATAAATATAAAATTCCATCATATGATTTCCTATATTTCAAAAGGGGGTTTTATTTTCATATATAGAAAATTGGTCAATAAATAATTCTTATTGTATACATGCGTAAAAAATATTTTCATAATCTGTTTAATTTTATACATAACTAACATTCCAATAACTTGGTGAAAATTATAGTAATTTTTTAATAATATTATTAATATTACATTGTAGTTTAGAAAAATTGGGTCTTGCATGTAATGAAAGCTATCTAAGGGACCATGTATTTCCGTTAATATTGGAAACAATTTTTGGTATATATACAACCAATTAATATAATTATTTCATTTTGTGAAATATTAACTTGGTTTTACATAAACAGAACCCAAACATATTGATTTCGTATAACCAAAGTTATATTTTTTATTTTTTATTTATAAAAACTAAAATAAAAAATATTAAATTAATTTTAAAAATATTTTAAAAATTGTCTGGGTGTTAAATTCTACCCACTGAATATGAATTTATCTTTTGAAATTAATTTGATTCATTCATGTTTTAACAAATAACATTTCTTCTCATAAATAATAGCGCCACTAAAATGAAAAATAATATGTTCCTAAAATGGGAAATATGGAAACTTCCATTTTATGAAATGTAACACATAATTAGGATTCAAATTGGTTAATATAAATATGAAGTGAAAACATTGAGGTGGAAGATAAATATAACTATAAATTTATGATGTATAGTAATATAGAACATGGTTTAGAGAAATATAACAACCAAAAATCCATAAACAAATGATGATTGGAAGTAGTCTTTCATATCATCAAAATTTTGAGAATTGGAAAAAATTCATTCCATAACCTTTTTCCTAAATTTGAATAATTTTCATGAGAATATTTACCCAATTTATTTAAGTGAAATATCACCACCCCATTTCGTACTTATACATAACATCGTTATTCATAACATGGAAAAATAAAACATTAGAAATGGTTATATCATATGATCATTAGGGGAAGATAAAGATAGGCACAAGATTAACATGATCTTAATTGTTTGAGAATAGGAGAATGATATTAAATGACCATATTGTTCATATCAATGATCTTATACATGAGTCAAGGAATAATTATTGGGAGTTTATTATATAGTAATTATAAGGGAATCCATTGAAAATTCTATGAGATCATTCTATAGGATCAATACATATAATATGTGGCATACATGTAAAGATATAAAATCGTTCCCTATTACTCAAATATTATGTCCAAAAAATAGTCTGAGATCTTTATAAGGGATACAAAATATTTTTGAGACAGACCACCATACCTAACCACATTCCATTACTTTTATTCAAAATGGATTACTCCCTATACCTTCTTAGTTATCAAAGTTCACTACCAAGACCATTTTACATGTCAATGTTAAATCTGAGTCCCATCTTAGTGGAAAAATTATTTTACTGAATGTAGTTTACTCCCCATGCTAGTTCTGTCTATATAATGTGATTCAAAACATTACCAAATTAACATGTTGGATATATAGTTCCCACCCATCTAGTCATGAAATAATGAATGCATTTTCCAAAAAAAATTATATAATTAAACATATACAGACTAATGAATTTTTTTTGTTTCATAAATATCATATCATCACCCATGACATGAATTATGAATCATAATAATTTTGTTATATAATAACTATAGCCAAATACACATGTTCCATCATCATTTTTTATAGAGTAACCTATGAATGGAATCAGGAATCAAGATATTGTTATCATTATATATCTTAGTTAAGTGAAATATATTTCATGAAAAATTGGTCATATTAAACAGAAACCATTCAATGAATTAGTTAAAATTGTTAATTGGGATAATAATCCATATAATTCACGAAATAATGTTATTTTAGGAGAAGGGGGTTTTGAATGATCAGTTGGAGCATTTATTTAAGTTAAATAACCTTTCTTTGAAAATAATTTTTTTAAATATAATTTTTTTTAAATCCATTTATTTTTAAAAAAACATTTAAGTAATAATCATAACATTCAATTAAATAATTTATTGAGGAAAACATTTTTTTAAATATTATTATTGAAGATTATACATTTTGAAAATATTTTTCTTTGAGAATAATCATGAAAAATCATAAATTTATATTTGACGACAATAAAATTATTTTCGATGAACATAACCTATTGAAAACATAGAAATGATACATTGAAAATCAATTAAAATAATGAAAAACAAATTCATAGAAAACTTATCTTAAATCATATTATATATGATTTTATATTTTTGAAATCCTTTTCATTGAATATACCATTTTGAAAACATATAATGGAATATTTGAAAATTATTTTTAAAAATTTTAAACATAAAAAAATTTGGAAAACCATTTTCATTGAAAACATATTTGATATCTTATAATGAAATAATTTATGAAATAACGATCATGAGGGAGGTTAAATTTGTATATGATGAACATTTTTCATGTGGCATAAAAGTTTTAGAAAAGATCCTCTATCTGGAAATTAAATGAAAATTTATTTCTAAAAAATTATTAAAAATTAAATAATGGGAAATAATATTATTTAAATATCATTGGAGAAAATTATAACATTTTTGAAAATATTTTATTGATACCATTGTTTTAAAAGAATATTTGTTTTACTATGGAAAGAGATAATGTTATATTTTTATTAGAAAACATTATAAATTCATTAAATTACCACGGAGGGGAAAAATTAATACCATTAAATTAAAATATCATGAAAAATAATATTAATATCGAATCTATGAGGTTTTTTAGATATGTATCATAATATTTCATCAATGAAAGAATAGCCAAAAACAATATCAATAAATGTTGAGATTTTAGCAATAAACACCTATCACTTTTGTAATAAGAATAAAATCACCATGAAGGAAAAAGTAAAAGAATTTTAAAATATTATGAAAAGAATTTTATTCATGATATAATATGTCAGATGGATTTATATAAATATAATTGAAAAATATTGGTTAATAACATGGAATTTATCTCAAAGAGGGAAAATTGATATCGAAATTACATTACCTATTATGTAACATTGGATCCAAAAATCCAAAGAAAGAAGTATCTAAAAATAAACATATAAAGACCCATAACATTAATTATAAATAATATATAAAAAATTCGATTGGAATATATTAAAGGAAAAAATTGAAATGAGTTTTAAATGTGGAATAATTATCAAATGAAAGATAGTGATACTATAATAAACTTACCATTTGTATTGAAATTATTTGTAAACATTCAATCCTATAATATAATTAATATATAAAATCTATTTAAATATCACATAACAATATTATTTTATACAATACCATATATGAATAAAATAAGACTTTATATTAATATTTTATTCGATGTTATTTTTGGGTTTTAGGTAGTATCCTCATTGTGAAGGATGACACAACATGAATCGGGTGAAAAACCAAAACCTAAAGATTATTGCATATGTGTGAATTAGAATTAAAGGAAAATATAAAATGGGGATTATAATTTTAGATCACTCTCTATTTACATTACTGATAATGAAATATTTTCATATGAGAAAAATTATTCACGTATTACAGGATGTTCCCTCATAATGATATTAGAACAAGGTGTAATTTTTCAGATGTTGGAAAGGCTACTTCTAAGCCATATTTCATTGATTTTTATTCCCCTCTTCGAGGGAGGGTGGTAAAAAAGGGAATATTTTACATGTGTGGAAAATTAGGAGGTGGTTGAAGAAAGAGTAAAAAATGTTGATACTCCATCATTGGATGTGCTTGACTCTTAAAGGGTAGAAGCTACAGAAATTAAATGATATAAAAATCATATTTTAGATGACCAGGGAATTAATTACTGTATAATGAATGCCATGGGAATTAGGTAGTACTATGTAGTATTCACTATTAATGAATGAAAGATAATGGCATGTATTAAGGGTACTATATCTATTAAACATGGATTTATGAACATTTAGGAATAAGATCGGAACATCAACCCCATGAATATTTGAAATACAAATAAAAATTTATTGATTCAAATCTGTTAGTTAAACTATATATATTAGAGCCTAAGGATTTTATGGAATATTTCTTCGGGTATTGGTAATCCCATTCAAATGGATCAGTAGATAGACAATCCAAGCTATGTTAACTATGCTCAAATACTGATGGAAGTGGATATTTATGAAAGACTATTTGATTTGGTGGTTATCAAAATAGGGGATGAAAACATGAATGTTTATATTTTATATGAAAGGATGTTGATATTCTGTTTGATCAATATTTCTTTGTCACCTATTTCTAAAATTTAAAGGGATAAGGAATGTAACTTTTTCAAAGTAGAAGGTCATGATGATACGACACATAAAATTAATAAAGGAATAGATAAACTTTAACATTAAAAATGCTAATTGATGAGGGTAATAATTCTATGGTTCATGAGGGGTTTTCCTTTCCTGGATGTATTGAAAACACAAATAAGGGGAGGGTTTTCTTCTAGGAATCCCTCTAATGATCTTGAGTAGTTATTAGAGAAAGAGGATATTTGTTTTTAAGAACTTATTACCATTAATGTATCCCCTTGTTTAAAGGTTGTTTCATTGAATTGTGTGGAATGGGTCCCCATTGAGGATCAAAAACTGAAATCAGTGGATCAACACCAGTGTACTAGCATTGCCCCTATGGAGAATAACATATAGAATAACCCACTAAAAAATCTGGTGGATCCCTTATTTTATTAATGTAATGCACTTATAGAGAAAGAAACAACTTATATGAGAGAGTCTAAACCCCTTGTATAATATGTTAATACTATGGTTGGGTAACCTTAGTTACCTTCCCATGCTTCTCGTAGTGAACACGGACATGATGAGGCCTTGGATGCAACTCATTAAGTGGTATTTCATGGAGACTCATCCCACTAAATCTACTCGAAGGAATCCACAAATATGTAGTGACCCATATTAAATACAATCCAAGAACATGTTCAGACACCTAAGTTGTATTTTTTGGTCAGATAATGTCCAAGATCCTCATACTCCTATTCTAGTTGCAACCAGTACTTGGATTGCAGCAGGCACTACCACTGATGGGCTATTTAAGTAGGATTTTCATGTTTTCTACAAAGGATATTCCATAATTTATTGTGAAACAACCTATCATACTGATATAGCAGACACTAAATAGGTTATAGTCACATCAAACTAGGTTAATTTGGAAATGCATGCCCTGAAACCAATCGGAATGGCATCTGAAGTAAAATATTTCTTTATAAAAATTGGGAATAATGTTAAAAGGAATACAAAAAATTGAATATTAATGTGGAACAAAATGAAGGCCCCCAAACATGGGCCAAATCACATAATTAATGAATATTTTTTGAAGTAATTGTCAAGGGATGGTAAATCCCTAGATGGACAAAGTCCTTATACATTTTCTTTTGGCCTTAAAACATATTATTATTGTTATTGACAAACCAAAATATCTCTTCAATAAATGGAAAGTATTTAAGTGGTAATATCTTGGATACAATATTTTCCCCTTGTAATCTCAATAATATAATATGGATAATATGTGGGTTTAATGACATGATGAAAAAACCATTAATTCGAAATTTAGTGGGACTCAGAGTATTCTTATTTCTTATAGGATATATGAATATGAAATATCAATCTTGTTTGAGAATTCATCAGACACCTCTATTATGTGAATTAAATTGTCATATAATTTTCAAAAAAAATCTAAGAGGATTTACAAAAATGGGTGACACATGGTTACTTAAACCCTATGTTCAAACATAAGGATAATACTATAGGTAAATTTAACAGGATTTTTTCATTCATTTGTGCATTGATTACTTAAATCTTTTGGTATTTAAAATTTCCATAGTTGACATCACAGGGTGTTGCTACACCTATAAAGGTTTGCATCGAAGCAAACATAATACATTATTTGTTCAAACAGACGAATGAATTGATTCTCATTGAATTTCTAGACTCATACATCATAGACATCACTTTGATCACAACATTATCATTGTTTATATTAACACAAAATAGACAGGGACATCCCCTAATCCAATGCAGATTAAAAATGGTGCGCTTATGATCCTTAGATGTAGGGAAATTGTATTTGATTCATGGAAAATTGAGCTTTTTGGGAGACATTTTCAATGGTTTTCTGAGAAATTGAGACTCCTCGAGAAAAATATTATTGAATATAGTTGAAAATTATTTTCCAATATTTATTGAGACATTATGTTGGATGACGAAAAGATTTATTTTATTCATATTAGAAATCCACATCGAATAAATCTATATAGAGAGAAAATCATGTCTCATATTATGATTGATGAGTTATTAATTATCAAGGAGAGGATAATTAAAAATCATCTGAGTGTTATATGGATCAAATATAGAGATTTAATCTCTATATTATTCACCAAATTTCATAATTATAAGAGAGTATGATCATTGGGATAATGAAATCCACATTAACGGTCATCTATATAATTCTGAAAACAACGATTTATTTGGTTGTTCAGGAACATTTTTGGGGGTTGTAATCTATTCATGGTAGCACAATACCTAATAAATTTTTGAAATCAAAAGTCCCTCCCTTGAGGATCGTGATAATCATTCTCTTATCACTCCTCCCTTGAAAAAGGATTTTAACTAATATACTCTCTCTATTAATATTCATAATTCCCCTGGTCCAGATGGGTTTACTACATAAATGTTCATGTTTTATGGGGATATCATGCCAGATTATATCACTCCAACATTTATGTAATTTTTCATTCATTTATACAGACCATATGGGATGAATTAGTGCTTTATTTTTCTACATATCTAATTAAGAATATGATCTCTGTATTAAGGATTTCATGAAAGAATCACTTGGTAACACAATTTGTATGCTCATAAGTAGTATACACATGAACGATATTAGAGAAATGGTTAGTGACATGATCCCTGTAAATCTATTTTGCTTTGTTCATAGAAAAATATTACAAAATTGACTTTTCACAACCTAAAAAAATTTCATCTTAATTAGAATAAAGATGAAGGAAGGAAACATTTCACATGAAATTGACTTCAAAAATTCCTTTGAAACATTAAAATTTGATTTTATCATGGATTTACATAAATGTTATGGCTTCTATTATGTGTTGATTTTGATTATTAGAACCATTATTTGTTCATCAAGGCTATCTATTCATATAAATTGTGCACTCCGATTATTTTTTCCATAAAATATAAGTTTCAGATAGTGTGATATGATATAAATACATTTATTTGATGTTGTTGACTATTAACTAATTCGGTGTATCAACAAACATTATCATATGGGCCTCTGAAAGGAAATTAATTGTAGCAAGAATTATTTCTCCCTAAATCATTTGTTTGTTGATGATGACATCCATTTTCTTGGAAATCATCTAAGAGAACCATATCTTCTATCAAATACCACTTAAAACACATTGATGAGGTGGTTGGACGTGCCATTAGATTTGATAAATCATTTATTGTTTTTGGTAATGGAATATTGGATGGTAAGAGGAACAAATTAGTTATATATATTCAGGTAAAAAGGGTTTTTTTATTCTAAGTATCTTTTTGGTAACTTATTTTGGGGAACGGTGATATGGTAATACCTATAGTAAATATTCATTGGTATTTTTAACCAACATTATTACTAAAAAGGAAAGTCAATGTCCCAGAAATCGAGGGTATTCCTTTCCAATTAAGTGATCACATTTATGTTTTTTATTCCATTTTTATGTATAGATGGTCTAGATTTTTTATAAATGAGATTCAATGCATGGTGCAGATTTTTATATGGACATGCTCATCCCAACCATGAAAACCGGTCACTATTTTCTCTATGGAATGTATCAATCTAGTTGAATTGGTAGGTCACGTTGACATGGAGCTCATGATTTTAAATTATTATCTAATTGTGAAATTCACTCGGGGTTTCATCTTCAATTATATTTCTTGTGAATTCGTATCGAACAGATTCACACGAAATATTCTTAATGAATTAAAACATTTCCTTGCATTATCTTCTTGGACTTATATCAATCATTCCTTAATTAGGATCATATATGACATAATGTTCCTGGTATTTAGAACATACAATCTCTTCTTCTAAACAAATATTACTTTAATGAAGACTTCATGAAAACAAGGATGTTTTACCTAAGGTAGAGAATTTTTCTATTACTAATTTTCTTTCACATTTTAATACCATTGGTAGTGTGGTACCGTCTAATAATAAGCATGAAATTCAATCCTATTCATTCATATACTTTATACTCTTATATAGAAGCATTAAAGTAATATCTAGTTCAACAATATTGATTACTATCAACTGGAATTTGGTGGTTCTAATTTTTCACCAGACATAGAGAATCATTTAAAGGCACAATACAATATTCCTTCAAAATTTACCCACATTTGGAGAATAAAAAACTAATTCTTACAGAAGACCAACTTATGAAGGATAGATTTCATTTTTCTTAAGCTTGTAAATTATGTATGTTAAGAGAGGAAAATACAGTCCTTCTATTTTTAGAATGTGTTTATTCTAGAAAAATACGGTCTTATATTGGTTTTAAATTTGAGATGGAAATATACAAAAGAATACCGATCAATTACATTTTGGAAAGGACGTACACTATAGATGTATTGAGTAGGTAACAACTTTTCATGGGTGTCTACTATAGCGATTTTGGGGACTATATGGACAGCTCATAATGTTGAAATTCATGACATTGCGAACATTTCTTATACTTTATAGGATGCTAGCTATTCACATTGATGTTTATTCTTATTTGTAACTACAAACATGTGTAATGTATAATATCCATTATGGAATACATATTCTAAAAAAACATGATGTTTCTGGTCATCCGATGAATCCTTGAGTTCTCAAATACATTCATTGGATACCTTCAATTAGTCCATTGATAAATGGGAATGTGGATAGAGCCACTACCACCGCACATGGGATATCATGATGTGCTGGTGTTATCCAAACATATTGTGTCTTTTTTAAATGATGTTTTTAGCATTATACTGATGTTTGGGATGCCGATGAATCTTAACTATTTGTGATAATCCCTGAATTCAGGTATGTTGTTCACTGATATTGAAACATAAATTGAATTAATTTTGTTCTCAACTTATTGCACATTCCTTGAAAACAAGGTTGTGTATTATGCCATAGTGAATGTTACCTCACTCGATGTACAACCTCAATAAGGTAACTCAACTCAATTTTCTAGTTTCACATGCTAATAGGGATGATAATCATGTGGTAGATGCCTCGTCAAATAATGAAATCATAGAGATGGATATGAAGACGTTTTTTATGATCCAAGAATATTTTGTTCCAATGGTGGGGTAGAAAATGTTTGGTGTCTTGTACTATAATTTTTTAAATTCCCCTTGTATATATAACTCATCATCCACAATTATCTAATAAATTCATTGGGATAGGTTTTCGAAAAATCATATACTTTTGGAGTAGTATCCTATTTTTTTCTAGATATGTTTTGAATTTCTATTATAGATAATATTATTAGATAATTATTTACACATTTCTCAAATGAAAAACATCATATATATTATATATTAAAATTTATTTATATAATCTATAATATATATAAATGTCAAATGGGATATACTCTTCCTAGAGATGGTTAGTCATACGTCTGAATGTGTACTGTTTTTTATTTTTATTGAATAAAATTAATTAAATTATATATATGCATATATATAATATAATTATAGTTTAATTACTGTTTCTTATATATATAATAATTTTATTAAACTTACCATCAATACATTTAACATAATGTTTGAACAAATCGCATGACTTTGAGGAAGCAATAGTCCATAAATCAAAAAAATTGATGATATAATTTTCCCAAAAAATGCAATGATTGAATGAATATATTATATAAAAAATATAAAGGAATAATTACATAATAAATATTATTTATATCTTATTTTAAAAATATATCCAATATAATTACAAACCATGAAAGGTTATATAAAAAATTAATGTCATTCTTTCATGAAGCGGTTTTCTATTGTATTCATGATTGGGAATTTCGTTACACATTTGATGGAAGTGTGTTTGGAAGTATATCAACCCCTTAGAATAAAAAATAGTAGAATAATGATGATATTACGGTATTAAATAATCATATAATACGCTTAATTTTGGGGGGTGATAATGAAAATAAAACAAAATTTCTTATTGAAGGCTTATACCTCCACATTAGTTATCTACATTGGGATTGTGCCAACGGGCTTACATTGTGGGATTTCTTCCCAAATTAAGGAATATAAGATTATTGTAGATATGTTTGGAGATTATAATGTAATTTTTTCAATTAGATATAGTGGATTGAGATGTTTGAGGATGGGAATAGTAAATACATTTCTATATAGGATGATGGGTGGAATTATTATCAATATCGAAATATATACACTTTGTGGAGGTATGTCTTACCAAATGATTTTAAAAATTATAAAAATTATTGGATTAAAATGGATTTATGGTTTATCCAATCATCCATTTAAAAAATATGATAATTTTTATTGATTTGTTCCATGGTTTCTATGACTTAAGACATTTACCATTTTATTCATTAATTTAACAAGTTTTCTAACCTATGTAATTTAGTAATTAAGTCTAAATTAAAGCGATATTTCATAGATAATATAGAATAACCTAATTATCGATATTTTATCTAATTTATACATAAAAAATCCCATCTTTTTTGGAAATTAATTTTTAAACAGGAGCATGTAATGTGCAAAAACACTCCATTAACTCGAACCAAGCTAACAAAATTTTTATATTTAATGGTCAAAATCTTCAATATAAGAGAAATTTTTTTGAATGAATATAATATATTTTAAATTTATAAAAATATTAAAATACTTTTGAAGTATATTTTTATTTAATTAAATTTTAATTCTTATAATAAAATATCATTTGTTATAAAATAACAGTAATGTAAATATACTGGTGGTCGGGAATGAAGAAAGTGGTAGCAGAGTTTGTCTCTATGAGCCTCACTTGTCATCAAGTGAAGGTAGAGAAGTATGTACCATCAAGCATGGTTCAGACTTTAGTGGTCTCATAAGGGAAGTGGGATGGAATATCCATGGACTTCATGATGGGACGTCCACGTACATCTAACGGTCATGACTTGATTTGGGTGATCGTCGACTGACTCATCAAGTTGGCCCACTTCCTACCGATCAGAGTGTAGGGTTCAAGAGAGAGCTTGGGATTCCACTATGTGAAAGATAATGTACGACTACATGGAGTACCCTCGACAGTTGTATCTGATCGTGATGCATATTTTACTTCCCATCTATGGATTGGGTTGGATGAGGATTTCGGAACACAACTTCATTTGAGGAACGCCTCCCATCCTCAGACAGATGGCCAGACTAAGAGGACCATTCGGACACTCAAGGACATGTTGCATGCTTGGGTCCTCAACTTCGGTTGCAGCTATAAGGATCACTATCTTTGGTGGATTTTTTATACAAAAATAGTTATCACTCCACCATTGGGATGGCACCTTTTGAGGCATTGTACAAGAGACCTTGCAGATCACCATTGTGTTGGACAGACCCAGGGGAGTCAGCACTCATGGGAACAGAGATGGTACAGGCTATCATAGAGAAGTTGTAGATCATCCAATAGTGTATGAAGACTACAGAGAGTAGGAGAATGTTGTATGCTGACAGAAGACAGAGACCTATAGAGTTTGAGGATGGTGACACCATTTTTCTATGAGTCTCAACATGAAGAGGATTGCAGAAATTTGGAAGAGGTGGAATGTTATCTCTGAGGTTCATCGGACTTTTCCAGATCCAGAGCAGAGTTGGTGAGGTGGTATACCACATAGCTCTTCCACATCAGTTTCTATAGGTGCACGACGTCTTCCATGTATCCTTGCGGAGGAGATACGTGCACGACCCTTATCACATCATCGACCATGGTGAGATGGACTTCAATGAAGGGAGTCATTTATGGAGGTTCATTAGAGATTGAGGATTGATAGAGGCAGGTCCTTCGTTAATCATTGATAGCTCTGGTGCAAGTACGTTAGCAGCACGAGATCCTCCCGGAGATCACATAGGAGTTGGAGGCTCAGATGTGTGCTCAGTTCCCCCACTTGTTCCCTTAGATTTAGTTATTGATTACGCGGACGTAAACCCTGGAGGTGGGGAGAATGTAAAGTTCCAAAATTTCCTTGTAATTTTATTAAAATATATGGGAATTTTATGATTTTGAAAAAATTGAAGGTGCATGATTCCAAGGCCCAGAGTGCCCGGACTGAATTATTGAACATTATTTTGGGTACGTCCAGTAAACGTGCAAGCGGGTTTTTCTATCATTTGAACTGGAACATGGAAATGAAATCTGAACGCACTATTGAACACTCACCACTGAAATTAACTTAAGGATACCTTCACCTCGACCATAGTAGCTTGAGGGTAGAAGTTAGCTTTTCACATATTCATGGTAGAATAAAATAAAAATAAAATTGTGTTACTTTTGTTTTTGTTTTTATTCCATATTGATGGTGAGAAGTGGGGACCCCTAGACATAAACCTCCCATAAGATGTTATGATGGTGGAGACCACCCGAACTATCCTCTCATTAATGGTTATGGTGGTGGGGACCACCCGAGGCTTAAACCTATTGAACTACCCTTTTAATGAGGGATAAAAATCTCCACTCCCTCTTTAAGGTGGAGGAGGCTATTTTAATTCCTCCACATTAATTGTGACAACTTCGTACATTAATTAAGCTAATTAAATTTTGTGCCAACCTGAAATGTGTGCACATAATATAATTTGACAGTCTTATATTATTATGTTGGCTATTTTCATTTTGGTGGGATTGATGGAATGATATGGAAAAGGGGAGAGATTTTGGAGAAATGGAATCCAATGAAGAAGGAAAATGAAGAACGCCGAATTCAACTCGTTCTTCTTCAACATGACAATCATTGATGAAGAATGTCTTCAGAGTCAACGAACTAATGGTTGAGGAAATACCGAAGTCGCCGACATCAGTCTTTTCTCAACAACATTGTCTCCATTCCAACAAACAATATTCAACGAATCAAACGAACGTGGTAGGGGTTTATTTGTGTATGAATACTTTTCCCATTTTCTTCCTGTGAATTATTTTTCAGGATTGGGAATAAAACATTGTGGGTGGTTGTAATTCCTGACATTCTTCTTGATGTTCTTATTGAGCCATATGCTAGCACCCTAACGTGGAGGGTATGGGCCCAAAAAAACGTGGTCGGACCCCTCCGCATATCTTTTGATGATTTGTGGTGTTGAAAATGATGAAGGCGATGGCACAAAAACACTGCCCCGTGGCCCTCGCCGCCTCGCGGCCTCTGTGTCCTCATGGAGCCCCCTCGGTCGAGCCTGTCTGCAGCACCCATGGACCCCACGCCTCGCGACTCGTCTACCAGCCGCTCCACCGTGTCACCCCTGGACGCCACCGTCCGGGCGGAGCCACCACCTCCATCGAGGCTGGGTTTCTACCACCGACCGGGCTGATCCACCTTCGTTGTCCTCCGAGCCACCACCGCCTTCTGGCGAGCCATTGTGGTCGTCCGCTGAGCAGTCACCTCTATCCGTCGAGCCGCCTCCGCCATCCAGTGAGACGCTGCTGTCCTGCCGAGACGCAGGCTGAGCCTCCCCGGCCGCGCCTCCCACGGCCCTCCGAGACACCCCTTATAGACTGCTCGTGGCCTCTCGGAGCCGCCTCGGGCCTGGATGAACTGCCCCAGTCCCTCGCAGCACCTCGCGGGCGAGACTCCATCTGTGGCCGAGTTGACCAGCGACCTACGCATCCCCACAGTACCTACGGCCCTTGCGGCATGCTGGACCGCTCAACACACCGGGCCGCACAATTAGAAAGGAATGACCAAGTGGGTCGGGCTAGGTCACCTCATATTGGTTTGACCCCTGCCAGGTTAGTTCGGGTTGGTCCGGCTAGGTTGGACCATACCCGGACCTAATACAACCCATTTTCTTTACTTGGGCTATAACATTGAAACCTTATGTTTGTTTGATGATCTGTCAGAAGCACTGTAAATATTGGATCGAGACGGTCCCATGGAGTATACCCCACTGATGTTTGAGATTAAGATGTGGAATGGTTTGGTTGGATCGAGCACAAATCCAACTCGGCCCCCAGGACTAAAAGGCTAATAACTCACAAACTAGGTGTCTGATTGACGCGTCATCAATTGCATTGAGACCCCCATGACGTGGAGGACCTTTGAGAGGCTTATTCATGAAAAATCATGTTATTTGGAGTATCGACTATTTGATATGGTAGAAGATCCTCTTGGAGAGGAGTGAGCATTCTGCGGGAACCCGGTAGCTGGTTGAGACATGACGGTGGCTGGCCTTTTTGACATGGAGTGACTTATCAGGACCAGTGGGGAGGGCCTCTATGTGATGTCGTAGACCCATGGTGGGGAGCCCCATTGTGTGACGCGGCAAACCCATGGTACACGAAAGTAGGATTACCTCAGTTGGCCATGGTGGGGAGAGCCTTTGTGTGACATGGCTGACACACGGTACTCGACAAGAGGAGTACCTCATAAAGTCACGAGGGGGAGTGCCTCTGTGTGATGTGGTGGACCCATGGTTGGGAGCACCTCTGTGTGATGAAACATACACATAGTACAAGACAGGAGGACTACCTCAGTAGTCCATGGTTTGTGGGAAGTGCATCTGTGCGACGCAGTCGGCCCACTATACTCTATAGAGAAATGGATATCCAGCAGCTGAGGTGATCGACAATGTAACAAGGGTGTTACATAATACTACCCCTAGAATAAATCTTGGTGTTAGCTAAGTCATTATCTCAATTTTTTCCTCATTATAGAAATGGATTACATTATATCATAGGTATATTTATTTTCATATACCAATGTAGGGTTATCTATTCATTTCATACCTTTTGTTTTACCCTCGGTTGTTTCAATTAGACCATGCGGGTATTGGGGACTCTTAATAAGTATCGTTATACTCACCCCTGCACAGAATATGCCTACACCTTGTTGTATTGGATGTAGACGACATACAGCACTGACTGAGGCTGAGATTACAAGGACTGGATGGTACTCAGAGGTGGACCATACGGTGTGGAAGTACGCCGAGGAGATGGGTGGACGTGGAGTGCTGAGGAGGTGATCTGTACCTACCCTTCAGGTAGAAACCTCGAATGATGATCTAGTAGCTATCTTTTCTCTTTCTTCAGTTATTTTTTATTTTTGTTTTACTTGTACCTCTACTATTGGGATTGTATTCCGACCACTTTAATTTCATCACGCTTTTGGTTACACAATTTTCTTGTGTTAATATCTTATTATTTTCTTGGTTACGTGAGGATACATTTTATAAAAGAAATGCCACCCATTTTTAGGGAAAATGCAGTTCTGTGCTAGTCATCAGTCCCTGGGCTATGGAATGTGGGCATGGGGTATTCACGACACGGGCCCCAGGGGATGGGCCGTGACAAATTATTATCAGAGGAGTTGGTTCTACTGAATAACTAGGACTCTGATCATTTCTATGAAGAAATATTTTTAAGGGAAATGAGTTCATTTTTTAGTTCAGGGAGTCCAGTGTTGGTGTGGTGGCTGAGTTATCCATACACCAGGACCCTGACTTCTAATTTTCGAATCAGTGCACGAAAACACTGATTGAATGTGTTTGTATCCAAGAGCATTATTATTTATCTTTTTGAGTAAGCTCACTAGGAATAACTTATTAATTGTGGTGAAAATATTTCATTTCTGGATTCCTCCACTTATATAGGAAGCTAGGGTTTCATGATTTGTACGCACTGATACCCAACCGAGCGATGAGACCTCGGTGCAGGGCCCTCGTCCTATAGAGGCACCAGTAGTATCATTATTCATTGGGCCACTGATGCCCCTAACCCTAGCATCAGATAGTGCACGCTGAATGTTCATGTTGCATGAGCTATATCTTAAGAGGACACCAAGGTTCATGGGGGAGATGTACCCACAAGAGTCCGATGAATGGCTGGAGGCTTTGGTGAGAGTCTTTTGACTCGTAGGGACACCATCCAAACTCACGGTGATCCTTGTCGCCTGCCTTCTCCAGAATGTGGTAGGTGGATTGTGAAGCTTGATATTCCAGGTTCATGACGAGGTGACGCTTCTCTGGGAAAACTTTCAGAGCCTATTTCATTCAGAGATTCTTCTAGATACTCTTCGTGTTGGGTGCATTCAAGATCTTCTTCATCTGTAGTAGCGCAACATGACTGTAGCTCAGTATTCAGCTATGTTCACATACCTCTCACGTTAAACCACTGGTATATTGCAGGAAACTTTCTTCTGGGCCCAGACCTTTGAATAGGGGCTCAGGCGATTGATCAGGGCTTCGATGATATCACTCATCATCCCGACAGACGCGGGGGTGTTAGAGATATTCCTCATAATAGAGAGTTTCGTTGTCGATAAATCGCCAATGAAGAGACCCACTACTAGTCGTCACATAGCGGAGTATTCTCCAGCTGGTAGCAAACAAATTTCTTAGAGGTCCAAGTGGACCAGCCCTATAGGTGGATGACCGCATGGATTAGGATCGGTTGTGTAGGGCACCCGAGGCAGATCCAGTCAGTCAAGGATCATGAAGTGTTACTCATGTGGCGGGAAGGGTCACATGGCTCATGACTATCTGACCCTTCATACGGTTGATCAACAGATGGTTGATGGACCGCCTGGGTAGAGACAGTGGTTTGAATAAGGAGGTCTGTAGGGAGCATGAAAACATGGAAGTTGATCTGGTCGTGTAGCTGTTAGTGGGCGACGATACGAGATGTGACCACCACCACCTCTAGGAGGTCCCCCCCGACCAGAGGTAGTATGTGGAGAGGGGAGAGCGTATCTCTAGGCAGCTGAGGCCTTTGATCACGACGCTCTAGAGATAATACGAGTTACGAACTATGTCTATTCCACCTTAGCTGTAGTACTTATAGACCTAGGTATAATTCATTCATTTATTTCCACTCTCCTTTTTCGGAGCCCGGAGATTCTGATGGAGCCATTAGCTCGATTCTTATAACTAGATACTCTGACGGGTGTGGATTCAATTATTACCCACTGGTGTTGGCTATGTGAGATTACCCAAAGAGGTGATATCTTTAGCTAGGAACTACTAGTAACAACATTGAGGCCTTACGACAACATCGTTGGTATAGATTGGTTATCTACAGTTCGTGTTCAAATAGACTATATTTGGCGCAAAGTGAGGTGTGTTTTCACAGATTAGACCAGGTTTACCATCACCGGTGAGAAGGGTGCCTTTTCCGCACAGGACAAACATACCACGAGGATGGTGCAGACGATCACTCGTCAGTTGGCTATCCTTACCCTCGGAGCGGGTGACATGGAGAGTCTGAGTTATCCTGTAGTGGTGGACTAGTACATTGATGAATTCCCCAATGATGTTATGGGTCCACCACCTCTCAGAGAGGTGGACTTTTACATTGATCTGTACCCAGAAACGGAAACGATATCTACACCATCATATCATATGGAACTCGTGAAACATCATGATTTATGGGTACAACTTGAAGAATTGCAGGGGAAGGGATTCATCTTCCCCAGTGTTTGAACTTGGGAAGCCCAGATTATTTCCTCCAAGAAGGTGGAAGGGATATTGAGGCTTTGTGTTGACAATCAGCACCTGAACTAGGTGACCATGAAGAAAAAGTACCCATGCCTGAGGATTGTCGACTTCTTTGATCAACATAAGGGAGCATAGAGGATCTCAATGTTAGACCTCAGATCAGGCTATCACCTGCTCAGAGTACAAAATGATGATGTGCATAAAACGACCATCAGGTGTAGGTACTACTATTATGAGTTCTTTTTTATTCCAATTGGTGTATCCAATTCCCCAACTGTGTTCATGGGACTCATAAATAGGATCTTTCAAACATATCATGATCTCTTTGTAGTAGTATTTAGTGATGAAATAATGATCTACTCGGCTAATTAGGAGGAGCATGCCTATCGTTGGCAGGTAGTACTGGACACACTCTGAGAGCACCAGCTTTATGGTTAGCTCTCAATGTACCAATTTTGGATCAAGAGGTTTAATTTTTGGGGCATGCCTTATCAGTGGTTGGCGTTGTAGTGGATCTAGAAAAAATTGACGTGGTACCTGATTGGGAGCCACCCAAGAGTGTGACGGAGGTACGAAGTTTCTTGGGTTTGGATTGATACTAACATAGATTTGTGCCAGATTTCTCTAGAGTTGTACCACCTTTATCATTATTGACATAGAAGGGGCTACCCTTCATCTGGTAGGAGAAATTATGGTGGAGTTTTCAGAAGAAGAGGTTGTGGTTAACTAGTGCCCCCATCATGAGGCTTCCAGAGGAGGGTTTTGGGTACGTAGTTTACTCCGATGCATCAGGGACCGAACATGGATGTGTCATGATGATGTAGATAACAATGATCACATATGGTTCTAGACAGCTGAGACAGCATTATCCGAACTATGATACCCATGACCTAGAGTTAGCAGCAGTGGTCTTCGCCTTGAAGATGTGGTTACACTATCTTATGGGCGAGCGTTTTACCATGTACTCTGATCACAAGAGTCTTAGGTATATCTTCATTCTGAAGGAACTGATCATGAGATAGTGATGATGTCTTTAGTTCCTCAAGTACTATGAGTTCGAGATATTCTATACTCCTATGCATGGGAACATTGTAGTAGACGCACTCAACTGGAGGTCTGGTATACAACTACTAGTCGAGGTGACAGAGCAGTTGGCTGCTTTACAGATATCCTTTGTAGATATAGATGGAGTAGGTTTTCATCAGTCTCTTATATTCAATCCCACACTCCTTCGGTGAATTAGGGAGGCACAACATGGGGACACTAACTGCAAGACATGATGTGCTCATATATCTATAGGACATGCACATGAAGGATTTTATGATGGTGGGGAGCACGTCATCCTCTTCAAAGGACGTACCATGGTACCTGTGTCACTTTAGGAGGAAATGTTGGGGGAGTTCTACACATCCTCCCTAAGTTACATCCAAGAGTGGCGAAGATGTACTAGGATATTTGATGACAGCACTGGTGGCCGGGAATAAATAATGAAGTAGCAGAGTTTGTCTATCAGTTCCCCACTTTTCAGCAAGTGAAGGCATCGCCTTAGGTACCAGTAGGCTTGGTTCATCCTTTAGAGGTCCTATTGTGGATGTGGGATGGGATATCCATGGACTTCTTGACATGACATCAATTCACATATAGGGTTAATTACTCTATTTGAGTGATCATTGACCGACTCAACAAGTTTTCCCACTTCCTACTAATCAGAGAACATGGTTTAATAGAGAACTTGTGATGCCTCTATGTATAGGAGATTTTATGAAAACCTAAAGTAACCTAGACGATTGTCTCTGATCATGATGTGCATATTACTTCCCGTCTATGGAAGGGGGTTCCTGAGGCTTTTTTGGATGCAACTTCATTTTAGCACCGCCACGCATCCTCAGACAGATGGTCAGTCTCAGCAGACCATTCAGACCCTCGAGGACATGTTGTCTGCATGTGTACTCAACTTCGTTCGCAACTGAGAGGATCATTTTCCATTAGTAGTGTTTACATATAACAGTAATATCACTCAACCACTGGGATGTATCCTTTTGAGGTGTTGTATGAGAGACCTTGCAGATCACCTTTGTGCTGGACTGACCTAGAGGAGTCAGCACTCGTGGGACGAGAGATGGTACGGGCTACCGCAGAGAAGGTGCAGATCATCCAGAAGAATTTGAAGACTCCACAGAGCAGGAAAAAGTCAAATACCGACAAGATATGGAGACCAATAGAGTTTGTGGATGGTGACCATGTTTTTCTATGGGTCTCACCTCAATGAGGTTTGTACAGATTTGGCCAAGGCGGCAAGTTAACTCCATGGTTCATCGGACCTTTCCAGGTCCTCACCAGAGTTGGAAAGGTGGCATACCAATTATCTCTTCCCCCACAGTTGCACTGGGTCCGCAGCGTCTTCGATGTATCCCTACTGAGGAGAAACATGCATGATCCTTCTCACATCATCGACTATGGAGAGATAGATGTTGACGATTGGAAGACCATTACAGAGGTTCCAGTAAGGATTGATGATCGACTGGAGCAGGTCCTTCATGGGCAGTCAATACCTCCGGTTAACATTTGCTGGAAGCACGAGAACCTCTAAGAGATAACATGGGAGCATGAGGCTCTGATGTGTGCTCAGTATCCCCACTTGTTCCCTTAGTTTGATTTTTGGATTACAGGGACATAAATCCCTCAAGTAGGGATAATGAAAAGACCATAAATTTCCATGTAATTTTTTTTAAATATATGTAAATTTTATGAGTTCGTGAAAATTTATGGATCATAATTTTGATCCTCGAAGATACCAGAATGAATTTATGAACTTTATATCATGTACGTTCAGTAAACATGTGAGTGATTTTTTCTAACTTTTGAACCAGTGCTCATAATTGAAATTAGAAGTCATGGTTGAACTCACAGATCTCATATTCGCATAAGGAGAACTTCACCTAGATAGTATTAGTTTGAGGGTGGATATAAGGCCCCAGACTTAAACCTTACTTAATATTGAATTAAATGAATAATTTAAATTGAGGATCTTTTCAGGATTATAGTTTTATAGAATTAGAACATAACTATTACATCTCAAAAGATTACAAAGTAGACACTTCTACTAAGTTTCCATAAAAGAAAACTCTTAAAAAGAATAATGTCTAGTTCCATGTTTTATATAGAATGACATTCCCTTGATCCCATCCTTGACCTTATTCCACATTAAGTCCTGTGAAAAAAATTTCAAAAAAACATGGGGTGAGCATAAAAAGCTCAGTAAGGGATACACAAAAAAAATGAAAACTGTTAGTTTTTCAAACATCAAGTAAACCATGTATACTCTATCAAAGTAATACCTTCACCTTCATGAAGTAGTAAAAACTCTTCACTGAATAAAGTATCATTACATACCTTTATGTAACCAAAGGATTACCATAAAACCCATAAAAATAACACATAACATATATAAAGGTAACTTGGGACCTAAACATACTTAAGTGGAATAACCATACGGTCGACTTCCACACATATCAGTTAATGGAATAGCCATATGGCCAATTTCCTTACATACTTAATGGAATAGACATACAGACGAATTCCATACCCAATGCATTGGAGGTTATAACGTAACCACCCATCCTGGTATTCACGGAACCACCCGTCATATGGTTTATAACGTAACCACCCGTTAAAACGTCCAAGTACCAATATAAAATCATAAAACATAAAACCAACATAAAGGAATGATAACATTTCCACATTTAAATCACAATATATCATAAATATATTGACTTAATAGATTCCTTTATCAAAACCATTTTCAATACCAAAATACATAAAAGAGTATATGGTATTTATTTTATTCTAAAAACATTACGGCTAGTTGAGGAAGCCAAAGACCAAATAATACTCGCGGCGGCGGAAAAGGTCGTTGTCACCGCGTATGTTAAAAAAACATTCCTTTTTGTCGTTTAGTAAAACGCTTCGTAGAAAAATATTCCTTTTGTATAAGAGTAAAAGTAAAAGGGGTTTATACACCGTATAAAAGAAAGTTGTGTATAAAACGAAGTATGCCTCAATGGAAGGAGATTGAGACGAAGTCCCTTACCTCGGGTCCGACTTGACTCGACCGTTCTTTAATTTCCTGAATAATAAACTTGAGTTAATTTCTACTTGATTAAGAACCTTTTTATAGTTCATTATTCCTTTTATATCACTTATTTCCATGTTATAAACATTATGTAACCATTTAAGTTAATAATGTTTGTTTTGTCGATATTTGGTTCTTATGTCAAAAGTGGACTTCTTACAATTACATCATGTTCGTGTGGTCAAAGGTTATTTATATCCAGAATGACATTCCTGATTTGTATATCATATATATCATATATATCCATCATATACATGTATTTATTATATTACATAATCATTTAGATGTAAGAAATGAAATGCACAGTTCATGGAGACGGTAAGCCGTACGTACGCATGAACGCTACTTCCATTTCTATTTCATATTTTATGGAATGGAATAATAATGATATATAAGTATATTATAATTCCATTATAATAACATATATAATATTATTAACTTTATCCTTTACACATTCCACATATGGTATTAACTAATCAAATCACTTTCAGGGGGCGGTAGTCCGCACTTCCTAAAATGAAGATATTGTGTTTACCCATAATGGAAACAATAATGGTTTGCCATAAATGAATAATACAGAATCTTAAGGAAAGAATAAACATATTATATATCATATATAAAAATAGTGACATCATAATGTCCACCTTTGAAGGTGTTAAATGAGTATTGAACAATCATCGTTTCGGGAGGAAGAATTTCGCCATCCACGGAAACCGTATGTTCTTTAACCATTTGATGTAGTTGTGTGAGAGTGTAGCTCTAATAAATCTTATAAAAACATCCTAGTATATTGAATATAATGGTGTTGTTACAAAAAAAGTAAATAAAAAGAGTTTAGGGGGTTGGATAAGAAAAATTAAACAAATGAACATGAGAGATTGAATTACTTTTAAAAGTGTAACTCTTTTTGATTTGAGCCTAAAGGCTTCCTTTGAAAGGATTCTCTCCAAATGGAATCCTCTAGGATGAGGAGATGGATGTTAAGAGAGTAAATGGGCAGGGGATGGCCGAGAAAAAGGCTTGAGGAGTGTGTTAAATGAGGTAGAGGTGGGGGCCTTTTATAAGAGGATAGGAGGAGCACTTTTGGAAATCATGAAACTATTATTTTATTTTCAAAAGTGTTTCGATTTATAAGGACCCACATTGATATATGTAGAATATAAGATGATAAGGCTTCGAAATATTCCCATCCAATAGTTTTTGAACAAGTGTAGGTCTTAGATTTTATATTATCGTTTCATTTTATTTAAACTGTTCATTAATGAGGTCATCATTGCATCATCATGATGTCATAATTAAATTAATTTATTTAATGTCTAAAAATTATAAAAAAATATCCTGATGTAGTAAATCTTTTTATCTTTCCAAATAGTATTTATAGGAAAAATTATGATTATTATATCCCCTTCTAAAAATTGATTTAGTAAAACAATTTATGTTAGTGTCATTTTCACCTTTATTTAAAAAAGGCATTAAAGTCCTTATCTCACCCAAGTGGCTCCATGGGGTCCCCTAAATCGACCCATGGGTTTTCTTGGTCGGCCATGACTTACTCAATAGGTGTAGTACAAGTGTCATGGTGTTTTCACATTTTTATAATATCATTTTTACCTTAAATTACACTAATTACCTCTAATCGCGATTAAAAACTTAATAAGATACTATTCACCAAAAAAATATTTTTATCTCATTGAACCACATTTTACTTCTTAATGACAACCATGTATGTCGGATTTTCAAAATTCAATACACATTAGTGGTAAACTTTCATTTAACTGAAAAATCAGTTTGCTTGATTACCACTTAGTGGTTTCACTATTCATCAAAAATTGAAGTTTTTCAGAAAAATACCAAAAATTCACCCTAAGCTATATTTGATATTCCGAATTCAAAAATGATTCCAATTTTAAAAAATTCACAACATATAGGTTTCATTAATTAATTTAATAATTAATTCCCCCTGTCAGAGCAAATAGCGTGTTTTTATGAAACAATAAGTATCAAAAGATTGACACTAGTTTAAGTCCGATTTCAAAGTAAAATTAATTCCAATGTACACTATTGGATTTAATGGTAAAAATATTTTCTAATTTTGCTTTAAAACCAATTCAAAAGATAATATAATCATATAAATAAATTAGATTAAAAAGCGGTTTTGAATTAAAATACAACATTTTACACTTCATTAAAAAATGAATTTTATCGGAAAGATACCATAAATTTACACAAAGTAAATTTTGATGTCCTGATTCTAAAGAAGATTCATTTTTGGTCCAATATAATTTATATGATTGATCAAAACTATATTTAATGACGGTTCGCCGTCAAAAGTTGATAAGTGAACCCTTAGTGAAAATTAGGGTATAAATACCTAAAATTGAATTCTTTCCATATTTTAAGCCTTTGTCCCTTATTGGGTAAATGTAAAAACATTTAAAAACATATATAATCATATTTTAGTTATTTCTATCCATTCCCGCCTGTACAACGGCTACTTGTTAACTAACATTTAAAATAATATTATTTTATTACTTGTGTGCAACGTAAGTTTTCAAAGAAACTCATCGTTGCGTATCGAGTACACTATCGAACGTAGAAACCCCTTTTAATTAAAATTAATATTTAATTCGTAAATATTAATAAATATGAAAATTCATTATTCTTTAATTACCTGGGATGTTACATCCTTCCCCCCTTTTGGGAATTGCGTCCTCGCAATTTTATTCACTTATCAAAATAAGTGGGGGTATTTATCCCTCATAGCATTTTCATATTCCCACGTTGCCTCTTCAATCACATGGTTTTCCACAAAACCTTTACCTGATGAATCACAAGGAACACAAAATCTCTTCCCAAATCTCAAAACACAATCACTATCAATGTTGAATTCAGGCGACTTACCTTTCTGAACCAGCTCTACCTTTTTCTTTAACTCACTGTCTCGCTTCTATGCTTGCCTGATTCTGTCTGATAGAGAAGATCTCACTGATACCTGAAACAAAAAAGAAGGACTTCCTGCACCAACAACTTCTATGCCAAAGTTCATCAAATCCTTAACCAAAGGATCACGTTCCAAACACAACATTGCTAATGAAGCATTACTTTTTCGACTCAAAGCATCAGCCACTTTATTTGCTTTTCCCGGATGGTAATGAATTGTACAATCATAATCCTTTATTAATTCTAGCCATCTCCTTTGTCTCATGTTCAATTCTTTCTGATTGAATATATACTTTAAACTTTTGTGATCAGTATATATTTCACACTTTACTCCATACAAATGATGCCTCCAAATTTTTAAAGCAAAGACAACATCAGCTAATTCCAAATCATGTGTAGGGTAATTTAACTCATGAGTTTTCAACTGTCGTGAAGCATATGCAATTACCTTATCATTCTTCATAAGGACACAGCCAAGTCCCTTCAACGATGCATCACTGTATATAACAAACTCACCATTCCTGGAAGGAAGTTCCAAAACTGAAGCATTCACCAATCTTCTTTTCAATTCCTGAAAACAACCATCACATTCTTTTGTCCAGATAAACTTAACACCCTTACAAGTTATCTTAGTCTTTGGGCTAGATAACCGTGAAAACTTTTCAACAAACCTTCGGTAGTAACCTGCCAAACCAAGAAAACTACGGATCTCGGTTACATTTCTGGGTCTTGGCCATTCTTCAACAACTTTTGTTTTAGTAGGATCAACAGTTATGCCATCTTTCGAAACAATGTGACCAAGGAAAGAAATTTGTTGTAACCAAAACTCACACTTGTTGAATTTTCCATATAGTTCCTTTTCTTTTATGGATTGCAAGATAACCATTAAATGTCTTTCATGATCCTCTTTACTTTTAGAAAACACCAAAATATCATCGATGAAAACAACCACAAACGTATCCACGAACTCATGGAAAATTCTATTCATAAGGTCCATGAATAAAGCAGGTGCATTGGTTAACCCAAAAGTAATAACTACAAATTCATAATGGCCATATCTAGTACGGAACGCAGTCTTCGGAACGTCTGCTTCTTTAACTTTCAACTGATAGTACCCCGACCTCAAGTCAATCTTCAAAAAATACTGAGCTCCCTGGAGCTGATAAAATAAATCCTAGATATGAGGAAAAGGATACTTGTTCTTAACAGTAATATTATTCAAGGCTCTATAATCAATGCAAAGTCTCATTGATCCATCTTTCTTTTTAACAAACAAGATAGGAGAACCCCATGGTGATGTGCTAGGTCGAATGAAACCTTTATCTAATAACTCCTGCAATTGTTTCTTTAACTCTAAAAGTTCAAATTGAGCCATTCGATAAGGGGATTTTGAAATTGGCTTAGAATCAAGAAATAAGTCAACAGTAAATTCAACTTCTCGATCATGAATAATACCAGGAAACTCATCAGGAAAAACATCAAGATACTCATTTACCACTGGCACATCATTAATCTGAACCGTTCCTTTATTTTCAACAATATGTGCCAGGTAACATTCCTTTCCATATTTTACTAGTTTCTCAACTTCCTGATATATTATCAAAATCAAGGGTTCATTCTTGTACACAAACTGAAAATCTTTCTGAAAAGAAACCATTTTAGCTCTGCAGTCAATCTTAGCATGATAAACAGAATGCCAATCCATGCCCAAAATAACATCAAACTCTACAAGACGCAAAACAAAATGTTTTGCTGGTAGATTCTTTCCACACACAAGGATAACAAGGTTCTTATAATTCCTTTTTGTCTCAACGTTCCCTCTGGGTGTTTTTACCATAAGTTCAGGATTCGTATCTTGATATGGAATTTCCAATTTACTAGAAAACATCTCTGAAATGAAAGAGTGTGTAGACCCTGAATCAAACAACACATTGGCATAATCTGAACAAACAAACAATGTACCTGATACCACTTCATTCAAAGGCCCAACATCTTCTGAAGTTGTTGCAAAGGATTTCACCACCCCTTTCTGCTTGTAGTCTGGCTGCATTCCCCCAGTTGAGTTCTTCGTTGGACACTCGTTTTCATAATGACCCATTTCATTACACTTAAAACATCTTACCGTTGGCTTTTCAATGCATGCTTGATCATCTTCCTTACAGTTACGAGCAATATGACCAGACTTACCACACCGAAAGCACTTACCAGACTTGGATAAACATTCTCCAGGATGCATTTAACCAGACTTCTCACAGGATGGATATTTGGTTTTCTTACCTCCTTGCTTCTTTGATGAATTCTTCCCCTTTGCCTGCCAACTAGACCTCTTATTCTGTTGTTTGTCATAGAACACCTGGTCATCGGCAAACTCCATTTCCACCTTCTCCGCACATCGAACAAGTTTTTCATAACTTTTGATCTCACGAGAAGATAAATCCCTTCGATACATTGGATTTAACCCTGAGTAAAAACGGTTTATTTTACTATCAAGATACCGTATGAAGTTTGGAGCATACCTTGCCAATCGAGTGAACATTGCTTCATAAGAAGCCACTGAATCATCCTCCTTCCTCAATTCTAGGAACTGTTTTTCAATCCCAAGATGAACCACCTTAGGAAAATATTTCTCAAGAAACATACCTTTGAATTCTTCCCAGTGAGGATCCTCAATCTCATCACTATCCCTGATATTCTTCACCATCGACCACCACTGATCAGCTTCACCTTCAAAACGGTAAACAGCAAGACTAACCTTTTGATGTTCTGAACACCCCATGACATCAAAAATCTTCCCCAGTGCTTTAATCTACCCTTCAGCTTGCACATGGTCAGATGATCCTATGAATGATGGGGGATGTAGCCTCATGAAAAGTTCCACCACTGACATGTTCCTCTGCGGCTGATCTGGCTGATCTCGTGCATGGATACCACCACCATTTATAGCCTGATTCAACTGTTCCATCACTGCAACAAACTGTTCAGTTCCGATTCTGACCATCTCAGGTTGCTGATTTGGAAGGTTGTCTTCCTCCTGATGTCGTCCCAACATAGCTTCTTTTTTTCCTATGCGGAAAACCATTCTGAACACAGAAATATCTTAGGCGAAGCAACATGGTAATCCATAAATGCTATATCATTTCAATCATATTATAATTTAACACTTTTCTAACTCCTAAAGTTGTCTAAACCGACCTTTGATACCAACTATAAGGCCCCGGCCTTAAACCTTACTTAATATTGAATTAAATGAATATTTCACATTGAGGATCTTTTCAAGTTTAGAGTTTTAGAGAATTAGAACATAACTATTACATCTCAAAAGATTACAAAGTAGACACTTCTACTAAGTTTCCATAATAAAAAAACTCTTAAAAAGAAACATGTCTAGTTCCATCTTTTATATAGCATGACATTCCCTTGATCCCATCCTTGACCTTATTCCACATTAAGTCCTGTGAAAAACATTTCAAAAAAAATTGGGGTGAGCATAAAAAGCTCAGTATGGGATACACAAAAAAAATGAAAACGGTTATTTTTTCAAACATCAAGTAAACCATGTATACTCTATCAATGTAATACCTTCACCTTCATGAAGTAGTAAAAACTCTTCACTGAATAAAGTATCATTACATACCTTTTGTAACCAAAGGATTACCATAAAACCCATAAAAAGAACACATAACATATATAAAGGTAACTTGGGACATAAACATACTTAAGTGGAATAACCATACGGTCGACTTCCACACATATTAGTTAATGGAATAGCCATACGGCCAATTTCCATACATACTTAATGGAATAGACATACAGAAGAATTCCATACCCAATGCATTGGAGGTTATAACGTAACCACCCATCCTGGTATTCACGGAACCACCCGTCATATGGTTTATAACGTAACCACCCGTTAATGTTTCCAAGTACCAATATAAAATCATAAAACATAAAACCAACATAAAGGAATGACAACATTTCCACATTTCAATCACAATATATCATAAATATATTGACATAATAGAATCCTTTATCAAAACCATTTTCAATACCAAAATACATAAAAGAGTATATGGTATTTAATTTATTCTAAAAACATTACGGCTAGTTGAGGAAGCCAAAGACCAAATAATACTCGCGGTGGCGGAAAAGGTCGTTGTCACCGCGTATGTTAAAAAAACATTCCTTTTTGTCGTTTAGCAAAACGCTTCGTAGAAAAAGATTCCTTTTGTATAAGAGTAAAAGTCAAAGGGGTTTATACACCGTATAAAAGAAAGTTGTGTATAAAACGAAGTATGCCTCAATGGAAGGAGATTGAGACGAAGTCCCTTACCACAGGTCCGACTTGACTCGACCGTTCTTTAATGTCCTGAATAATAAACTTGAGTTAATTTCTACTTGATTAAGAACCTTTTTATAGTTAATTATTCCTTTTATATCACTTATTTCCATGTTATAAATATTATGTAACCATTTAAGTTAATAATGTTTGTTTTGTCGATATTTGGTTCTTATGTCAAAAGTGGACTTCTTACAATTACATGATGTTCATGTGGTCAAAGGTTCTTTATATCCAGAATGAAATTCCTGATTTTTATATCATATATATCATATATATCCATCATATACATGTATTTATTATATTACATAATCATTTAGATGTAAGAAATGAAATGCACCGTTCATGGAGACGGTAAGCCGTACGTACGCATGAACGCTAATTCCATTTATATTTCATATTTTATGGAATGGAATAATAATGATATATAAGTATATTATAATTCCAGTATAATAACATATATAATATTATTAACTTTATCATTTACACATCCCACATATGGTATTAACTAATCAAATCACTTTCAGGGGGCGGTAGTCCGCACTTCCTCAAATGAAGATATCGTGTTTACCCATAATGGAAACAATAATGGTATGCCATAAATGAAAAATACAGAAGCTTAAGGAAAGAATAAACATATTATATATCATATATAAAAATAGTTACATCATAATGTCCACCTTTGAAGGTGTTAAATGAGTATTTAACAATCATCATTTCAGGAGGTAGAATTTCACCATCCACGGAAACCGTATGTTCTTTAACCATTTGATGTAGTTGTGTGAGAGTGTAGCTAGAATAAATCTTATAACAACATCCTATTATATTTAAGATACTGGTGTTGTTACAAAAGAAGTAAATAGAAAGAGTTTAGGGGGTTGGAGAAGCAAAATAAAACAAATGAACATGAGAGATTGAATTACCTTTAAAATTGTAACTCCTTTTGATTTGAGCCTAAAGGCTTCCTTTGAAAGGATTATGCACAAAGGAAATCCTCTAGGATGAGGAGAGGGATGTGGAGAGTGTAAATGGGCAGGTGATGGCCGAGCCAAAGTCTTGAGGAGTGTGTGAAATGAGGTAGAGGTGGGGGCCTTATATAAGAGGAGAGGAGGAGCACTTTTGGAAATCATGAAACTATTATTTTATTTTCAAATGTGTTTCGAATTTATAAGGTCCCACATTGATATATTTCTAAGATAAGATGATAAGGCTTAGAAATATTCCCATCCAATAGTTTTTTCACAAGTTTAGGTCTTAGATTTTATATTATCGTTTCATTTTATTTAAAATGTTCATTAATGAGGGCATCGTTTCATCATCATGATGTCATAATTAAATTATTTTATTTAATGTCTAAAAATTATAAAAAAACTATCCTGATGTAAGAAATCTTTTTATCTTTCCAAATAGTATTTATAGACAAATTTATGATTAGTATAACCCCTTCTAAAAATTGTTTTAGTAAAACAATTTATGTAAGTGTCATTTTCACCTTTATTTAAAAAAAGCCATTAAAGTCATTATCTCACCCAAGTGGCTCCATGGGGTCCCCTAAATCGACCCATGGGTTTTCTTGGTCGGAAATGACTCACCCAATAGGTGTAGGACAAGTGTCCTGGTGTTTTCACATTTTTATAATGTCATTTTTACCTTAAATTACACTAATTACCCCTAATCGCGATTAAAAACTTAATAAGTTACTATTCACCCAAAAAAATTTTTTATCTCATTGAACCAGATTTTACTTATTAATAACAACCATGTATGTCGGATTTTCAAATTTCAATACACATTAGTGGTAAACATTCATTTAACTGAAAAATCAGTTTGCTTGATTACCACTTAGTGGTTTCACTATTCATCAAAAATTGAAGTTTTTCAGAAAAATACCAAAAATTCACCCTAAGCTATATTTGATATTCCGAATTCAAAATTGAAGTCCATTTTAAAAAATTCACAACATATAAGTTTCATTAATTAATTTAATAAAAAATTCCGCTATCAGGGCAAATAGCGTGTTTTTATAAAACAATAAGTATCAAAAGATTGACACTAGTTTAAGTCCGATTTCAAAGTGAAATTAATTTCAACGACCACTATTGGATTTAATGGTAAAAATATTTTCTAATTTCGCATTAAAACCATTTCAAAATATAATCTAATCATATAAATAAATTAGATTAAAAATAGGTTTTCAATTAAAATACATTATTTTACACTATTCATTAAAAAAATGAATTTTATCGGAAAGATACCATAAATTTACAAAAAGTAAATTTTGATGTCCCGATTCTAAAGAAGATTCATTTTTGGTCCAATATAATTTATAAGATTGATAAGAACTATATTTAATGACGGTTAACCGTCAAAAGATGATAATTGAACCCTTAATGAAAATTAGGGTATAAATGCCTAAAATTGAATTCTTTCCGTATTTTAAGACTTTATCCTTTATTGGGTAAATGTAAAAACATTTAAAAACATATATAATCATATTTTAGTTATTTCTATCCATTCCTGCCAGTACAACGGCTACTTGTTAACTAACATTTAAAATAATATTATTTTATTACTTGTGTGCAACGTAAGTTTTCAAAGAAACTCATTGTTGCATATCGAGTACGCTATCGAACGTAGAAACCCCTTTTAATTAAAATTAATATTTAATTCGTAAATATTAATAAATATGAAAATTCTTTATTCTTTAATTACCTGGGATGTTACAGTGGATGTTATATTTTCACATATTCGTGTAACAATAAAATAAAAATAAAATTGTGTAACTATTATTTTTATTTGTTTTCGATTTGGATGTTCAGATTTGGGGACCACCTGAATTAAACCTCCCATGAGAGGTTATAATGGTGGGGACAACCAAAACCAACCTCTCATGAGAGGTTATTTTGCTGGGGACCACCTGAGGCATAAACTTCTTGACCTACCGTATTAATGAGGGAGAATCCTATCAACTCCCTCTTTAAAGTGGAGGAGCCTATTGTTCTTCATCCATATTAATTGTTCATATTATTTACCATAATTAAGACAATTAATTTTGTTCCAACTTGAAATATGGCCCCATATTTTAATTTGACAAAAATACATCATTAAGTTGTCTATTTTCATCTCAGTGCGAATGATGGAATGTATTGGGAAATGGGAGATCTCTTGGAGAAAAGCTCTCTAAAGAAGAACACCAATGAAGAACGCTGAATTTGACTCTATATTATTCCACATGACATTCGTTGACGAAGACCATCTTCAACATCAACAATGCGACAATCGAGGAAACACCGACATCACTGATTTCAATCTTTTCCCAAAAACATCATCTCTTTTCCCGTGGACAATCTTCAACGAATCAAACGAATGAGGTAGGGGTAAATTTATGTATGAATACTTTTCCAATGTTCTTCACTTGAATTATTTTTCGGGATTGTAAATAAATCTTTGGGGGAGGTTTTAAATATTGATTTTCTTCTTCAAGTTCTTATTGATCCATAATCTACCACCCTAATGTGGAAGGTACATTCCAAACAAACATTGCCCAACCCCTTCGCAAATATTTTGATAATTTTTGGAGTTGAACGTGACGAAGGCGAGGGCGCAACACCACCACCCAGCAGCCATCGATTCCTTGTGACCTCCATGCCCTCGCGGTACCCCCCCCCCCCATTCGAGCTGCTCCATGACACCCCCAGCGATCGCGCCCCCCGGCTTAGCCACACACTGGCCCGATGTGCCGCCCTTGGCCCCCGCTGTCCGGGATTAGCCGTGGCCACCATCCGGGCTGAGCCTCCGCCACCGACTTGGCCGAGCCACCATCTTCGTCCGCCGAGCCACTACTGTCGTACATTTATCCATCACGACTGTTCGCCACGTTTTCTACACCATCCGTCGTTCCACTGCCGACTTCCTCCAAGAAGCCATTGTCGCGCCAACTGTCGGCCGAGCTTCCCCAGATGCGCAGCCCGCGGCCCTCCGAGCCGCACCATCCACACTACACACAGCCACTTTGAGCCACCTCAAGTCGGGCCAAACCACCCCGCACCGTCACTTATCCTCACGGCTGAGCCGACCCGTGACCTCCATTACCCTGCTGTAATTGTGGCCCTCCCGGCCTACTAGACCTCTTAGTGGGCCGGGCCACATCACCAGTAGAGATGGACCCATCGGTTCAGGCCAGATCGACCAGATCCTGGTTGACCCAGTCCAAGTTGGGTCGGTTTGCTCATACCGGGTCAGACCGGCCACAGACCTGATATGACCCATTTACTTTACTTGGGCCATTATTTTGGCATTAGATGTCTGTTTGACGAACCGTCAGTGGTGCTAGAATTCATTGAATGTGACAGTCCCTTTGAGTATACCCCATTGGTGTTTTGGATTATGATGTGGAACAGTCAGGTTGGATTGAGCACTAATCCAACCGGGTCCCTTCGATTAAAGGGCTAATAACTCAGAGACCGAACATCCGATTGATGCACCGTCAGTTTCATTGAGACCCATATGACATGGAAGACCATTGAGATTCTTCTTCAAGGGACTTCGTGGTAGTTGGACTATGGATTAGTATCTCTTGGATTGGATCGTCTCAGTGTCAAGTGAGCATAGTGCGGGAAACCAGTACCAGGCGGAGACTTGACGGCTGTTGACATTTTTTACTTGGAGACACTTGACAGACCCAGTTGGGAGCACCTCTGTGTCATGTGGTAGACCCAAGGTGGGGAGTGACTCTATGTGAATTGGAAGACCCATGGTACACGACATAAGGATTATCTCAGCAGTCCATGGTGGGGAGCGCCTCTGTGTGATGCGGCAGACCCACGGTACTCAACAGGATGAGTACCTCATCAAGTCACGCTGGGGAGAGCCTCTGTGTGACACAAAAGAACCGTGGTGGAAATCCCCTCTGTGTGATGCGGTAAAAGGATGGTACTCAAAAGGAGCAGTACCTCAGCAGTCTAGGGATTGTGGGAAGCACCTCAGTGTGACGCGGAAAGCCCACTATAGTTGATAGAGGAGGGGATCTGCAGCTGCAAAGGTGATCGATGATGTGACTGGGGATGTTACTTGTTACTACCCCTAGAATAAATCCTTGTGTGAGGTGAGTTAGTATCTTTGTTTTTTCCTCATGACTGATATTGATTACATGATAACACTCGTATAAGTATGGGAATATACCTATGTAGGGTTATCTATGGATTTCATACATTTTGGTTTATCCATAGAGGGTTTCTGTGAGACCTTGAGGGTCTCGGGGTCCCTAATAAGTATCATTATACTCACCCCTACACGGGTTATCCCCGCACCTTGTTGTGTTAGATGTAGATGGCTAACAATGTTGACTGAGGCTGGGAGTTCCATGACTGGATGGTACCAGGAGGAGGACCATATAGTGTTTCGGTAGGAGGAGGAGATGGGTGGATGTGGAGTGCTGAGGAGGTGATATGTACCTAACCTTCTGGTAGGAGCCATAGAAAACGATCTAGTTGCTGTGATTTCTCTTTTTTTACATGTCATTTATTTCAGTTGTACTTGTACCTTTACTGTTGGGTTTTTATTCCGGCCCCATTACATTTAGCAATCTTTTGGTTATACATTTTTCTTGTGTTTGTATCTTACAATGTTCTTGGTTATGTGAGGTTACTTGTTATAAAGGCAATGCCATCCCAGCTTTAGGGAAAATATCCTTTGGTGCTAGTCACCATACCCTATCCTATGTAAGTTGGGCTTGGGGTAGTCACGACACGGGCCCCAATGGATGGGTCATGAAAATATAAATGTTCAGAAAGATACATGTGAGAATGATAAAATAGGTGATCATGGTTCCCTAAACTATTTATCTCATAAGACTATATATTTTTTAGAGCACAACTTAGGGATGTATTATTATAAGGTGAGGAGATTATAAGACCCTGATCATTCTGGATATCTTTAATGCTAATTTTTAGTTGTTATTTTTCCTAATTATGTTTATACCATAGTTGGGTTTTTTATTGGTGTCCTTCTTTAAGGAATTTTTAGAAATCTTTAAGCCCATTGTTCTATTAATGTTCGGCTAATAGTTAATGAAAATAGTGCATTTATTACATAGTAACATGTACTCCCATTTTGGAGCCAAATGAAGTGGGTGATGGTTTGACCAACTCAAGATTCCTACCATACCAAATAGTACATGCAGAAAAGGAGATTTTATTGTTGGAACACTATATGTGAAATCATGTAGCCTCCAAAAACTAACCATGAATTTCCCTATGTAGAGGTGAATAGTTACTCCCCATGGTCTTGGAGACCATGCTACCTACTGAGGACACTGTGCATCAGTAATATTAAACAACCCAAAATTTATTCCAATATTTGAAAACCCAAATCATTCTTTAAAAATCTTCCATGTTTTACCTAAAATGATTTCCATTAGTATTTTATGTTATCGTTTTATTTAATTACTCTTGAAAACCCAATATAGTGAATCAATGATCTAGTTGAAGGATAGAATCCCCTTTGGTTACTGATATCTTCCTTGTTTGGATTCATCTACCTCTATTAAAACATTACAAATGAATTATGATAATTTACACTTTATTGAAATTGGGTATAGATCATAGTTTTATGGATCGTATTTAATAGTGTATTCCCATTTATAATTTATCCTATATATGACACACAATTTTGATATCGAACATTCTGATAAAATGGTTTTTTGATTTTGTGATCCTTCTTTAGCAATTATGAGTTGGGAGATATAACATCTCATTCCCATTTTATTTGTTAATATTTTTTGTCTTTAAATATGAAATATAAATTTCTATGTTGGGATATTTCAATATACGTATGAAATTATTTAAAATAATTGATTCCATGATATTTTGGAACCCTTCACAGATCTAATTGGACATGAAATTTATTAGGAGACTAGATTTGATGGCATCCAATGGGGTGTTCCAATAAATCTTAAATGATGTTTAATAAAATGTAAAAATTGGTATGTGGGTTAATTTAAAGGAATGAAATTCTTATAGAATGTTTGAAATTTTATTTATAATGTATATTTTAATTAGCTGTCAAGGGTTAAAGATTGGTTAAATAATGTATGAAATTATTTTATGATTATGATAAGAATTCAGATCCATGATTTGTGACGATTTTATGTTAATGATAAATTTTTTGGTGGGATAGGTAACTGTGCTCCAAATATCCATGGAGTTCCAGACTATTTATTATGGCCCCTAATGTTTTCAATAATCTATTGACATATGTTATCACAAAGTTGTGTGATATAGATTACTAGTAAACATACCCAAACTATTCAAAACTACATCTCCTGGATCCCAATGTATAAATGTAAAATTTTTAATAAAAGAATAATGAAAAAACATGAAACATTGTTCTACTTCATTCATCTAGATTATGGTTCAGCCTATGGAATTTTCCAAAGTGGGTATAATTTGTTATGGTGTCCACATAAACCTAGGGGCATATGTGGTCAATTAAATAATAGTTAATGTTAAAAAAATTACATTATCATATTTGATTTTTACTTTATATAACTTCATAAACATTTATATAATTTTGATTTCATTAGGAACCAATTGAGATGACCTAACATGTTTTTACCCAAATCCTATTATAGATGCATGATTGGTACCCAAATATATTTCGGATTTCATGATATGATAAGGGGATGATCCATATGATATATGTATAGGATGATATTCAAGAAGGAACATGATTGAGTGAACGATAAATTATTTATCGAACCATGTGTGAGTTTTTAGTGTGTTTTTATTTTCGTGTTTTTAAACACAAAACACTTATATGAGATGACATAATTAGTACAATATATTGGATACTTTTTACCTTTTTTGGAATACTAATGTGATGTTGTTTATATATTGAGTGTGAAATTGTAATGGTTATTGATTATTATCTTATTTTTATCTTAATTTGTTTTCATTTTTTTATTCTTTGATAAATATGGAATAACCTCTCCACAATACAAATTATACAATCTATACTAGTCAGTAGCCTCTATCGTACATGTAGGTGTTGATAAGGTCATCTAGCTAATTGGATTATGGAAACACAATGTGTCACCCATGTTTGGAAATTGTAGGTACTCTATAATGATTAATATATAGTTCCCCTTAAAAATGATTTATATTGAACTACATTGGGATCATATAGGAACTTAGTTCCTCACAACTATTTTTTTGTAATGTTGTTTATTTCATGCACTACTAATGTCAAAGAAAACATATATTGTTTTTTCCACATACATTATTTCTGAAATTATTGATAAATTTACCCATTTTTTATTAATTAGTCATAAAGGGTGATTATATGATTATAAATTATAAATGATAATCAATAAAATTTATTGTCGGTGTGGGTTATTAAATTATATTGACACATGGTAAGGATTATATCCCTATGCTAAAATGACGACATTGAATGTGATGTATGATTTTTGTATAAAAATAATATCATTGGAGTGTGTGTTTTATTACATGAGTTTCACATTGATTTTGAAAAGAGAATAATTATTTTTATCATAATTATGGGAATATATTATATAAGTATTATTTTATTCATGGTAGAGCCTAGTTTTATTGGGATATAGAGTAGTATTTTTTTTAAGATGCGTGATGTATGTGATGGTGTCTCAAAAAAATGTTTTTCCTTGACATGTTAGTTACCCTATAGAAAGTATTACTCACAAGATGCTTCAAGTTGTGTGATAAGATTATGAGAGGTCTCGTTAAATATATTTTATAATTATATAAATTCTTGTACATTGTATTATATAAATATATTGGGATTTTTTTTAAAAATTATGGATTTTATATTTTAAATGGGTGGATTCATGGAATTGGTTATTCATAATATGGTTCTAGATTAGGGTAAATAACATAATCTTAGAGTTTGGGATCAGTTTTTAATAGTAAATTGATAGATGCATTATATTTTAAAATTAATCCCCATTTTGTAGGTTATCAATTCATAAATCATAGTATGGATAATATTCCATTACATTTTTTGAATGAATACAAGGTTACTTCTTATATGAAGATATTTTCTAAAAATAGTTCATGGATTTTGTTTATAAAAGGGATCCTAGGATCGATTTTTTCTAACTCATGGATGCATTATTTATGTTATATTACATTTTATTAATAGTGTCTACATTTATTAAATTTTTATAATATTATGGTAGTTTGAATCCTAGTTAGAACAATTACCAATTATATATATATATTGATTTGTGTTATTGTAATGATAAAGGACTGACTGTTTTGATGGGCCTCTTACAGGAATGGTATCAATTGGAATTGATGAGAGTGGAAGGTTTAACCATAATAATGTTTTTTTAATTAAGGTGGGATGGATTATATTTTTGATAGTATGGATGAGAATGCCTTTGGAAGAGAAACAAGGTATGAATATTGTATCCAATTTGGCGTTGTATTTGTGGAGCAATTTGAGGAATTTTGTATTGTAGGGCATCACCAATGGGAATTTGCTGGTGATGACATTGTATTTTGATGATTTTGAGTAGATGTGTGAATTAAATTACTAGTAAGAAAATATTTGGTACATATTAGTGCTCAAAATATTTTATAACATATTTATGGGATGTACATATACAATCATTACATGATTTTTATATTGGTTGTGTTCCCAAGAGATTATGTGTTAGTCTATCTAGACATGATAATTAAACCTTTATTATTGCGGAATTTCTTTTATGAAAAATATGTATAAACCCTCATGTTTAAAGGGTAGAGGTAGATACGTCTCCAGTCAGTTGATAATCAAGATACCATTTGTATTTCAATTTACACATTAACTTTATTCTTTACGGTACTATGGAACACATTGAATTTTCATTTTGAATGTATTATTAAGTTATTTATCTATTTTCGAATCAATATCAGGATATATAAATTTTTATGGTTAATTTTATTGGATGTGGGATGGTTCATATAGGTAGATTATTAAAGATGATTATTGTTTTTAGGGAAATAATTGATAGAATAAAATGGATTTTTGGGTTTAGAACATTATCTGGGAATTTTAGAGTTCATAATTTTCCATAAAAAATCATTGAGTCATTATTTGGTGATGAGATTGGGCATCACATGATGAAATGAAACTATTTCATGAATGGTTAGTCATAGTGGGATTGCATAGTATTTGTTATTAATTTTGGTCAATTATGTTTGGAACTTCCATAAGAATGTAATTAGACAATTAAAAATATCTTTTAATGGGAAATTATATTACTAGGAGAACCATGGGGTGTAATCTTTCCATGTTATCTAAGACTTATCTTTTTTGGGCCCATAATAGTGGTTATTAATTTGTTGGTCACACTATCATGAATAAAAATAGATTTGTATTGGTAGGTGCATAATTTTCAAACCAATGATTGTGTCTCATAGGATTTTATGAATAGTTTTCCTAAATTTTGGAGATCCACAATGGATTCTTGTTCAAAATTTTGACAAAGAACATTATATGTAAATAATAGATATATAACCAAGGAATGTTAATATTGAGAATTTAGAAAAACCGTGAAATATCATGGGTGATAAGTGATATGATGGGGGGATTTGTATACTTGTTTCATTATGAATTATGAATTTTATATGGAATTTTAATTTTTAAATGTAAAATAGTATTTGTTTAGAGAATAATGATTTAGATCTATACTAGGATTATAAAATCATCTAAGGATTGTGTTTTTGGATTAATAAGTTAGATTAGGAGATGTTTTTAAGTATTAGGTTAATAAAAGGAGTTTATTGTGAATTCAGAAATTGTAATCTAGGATTTATCTAATCATAAATTTATGAGATGATTCAGGGAAACCATGAAAGCATAAAATGTTTAGAATTTTTTTGTTGGGGAGTGGTACACAATAGGTAAATAGTTGTAGAAAAAAATTCTAAAAAATATATTTAGTTTCCAGATGGAAATTCATGGATGGATACTTCCCTAAAAAATAATGCTTTGATAATGTAAACTAGGGTGTGCCTCAAGATATTTCCTACAACATTTTATGGTCAACAATATGGGGAAACCGAAATACTAAATATATTTAAAATAAGAGCGTGGTACATATATTATCATTATAGATTTACCCCTCCTCTATATCATCCTTCATAAATGTGGGCTATGGGATATTCTTTCCACTTATATCATTGATCCCAATGATTAATAGATATTTTTAATAAAATTTAATCATAAATTTTTAGTATTTCTCATCCCTCTTATATCCATTATTTATTTAATTTTTTCCCTGATTTAGTATTCTAAAATCTGTATATGAGTGATAATTCCACTAGATCTTAACTGAATCATCATAGTATGGAATGTTCATTTCACAATGATCATATAGGTCATCTTTAAATAACTAAAGAACATTGATTCACCAAATATTGATAATGTAACAAAACAAGGGTAAATTAATAGATTAATATTTTCATGTGAATAAATTAAATATTTTAATATGTTAAAGGTATATTTCGTATTGAAGTGTAACGAGTATGCTATGCACTTTCATGTGTTATTGTTCAATATTTACATGGGAATAGTACAGTTGGTGAATATAGATTTTCTTTATGCATTATTAATTTAATATTTTAAATTATTTATAATTTATAATAATTCACTGAATTGGTATTATTTTCATATATTAGGTCCCATACTTGATAGACTAAGATTATTTCTCATCAATGGGTGAGATTTAATATGTCATTATTAAGGGAGAATGCCACTGGATAATGTTGGTGGTCCCTAAAAATTACTATGATAAATTCCTATTATTACTATTAATTTCGTGTGATATATCAACACAGAGGGAGATTATAATATTATTGGAATAAAAAATTTATTTAAAATAATATGACAATGTATGGACACTATTGTCAAGGGAATCCATTGCCTTAGGAGAACTAGCTTCATACATAGACTGTATTTTTTTGGGGGAACCATTATAAAATGAATTCCTTGAAATATAATTCACTTGATGGTATTAATGAAAATTATTACACATATGTAGTATCCATTGGTGTTGGTTTCTTTAAAATCATCATTTTATTAGAGATTTTTAGACTAACAATGAGTGTTAAAGTACGCCATATGAGTCTTGAGACACCAATTAGATATTGTTTTAGTTTATTAGATAGTGGAAAATGTGTCACATCCCTAAAAATATATTTTTATAACCATAAAGGGTATTCCATATATGAATAATTAGTAGGATTTTACTAGGAAGACTGACCTAGGATGAACCTAGAAGTGCGATGTGATCTTGGTTAACCTACTTGATTGACAATATTAGGGAATTTCATATATAAAAATTATAGGATATAAAATTTATTTTTAAAATGTTAGGGGAAGTTACACACTCTAAATAACAATATTGGCAAGAATGTGTATATTTTGACAATGTAGTGAAGTATGGGTGTTTGGTTTAAGATGATACCAATAGGACCGTGGCATATACATTAGTAATACATTAACCATATAAAGTGTGTAGTTATATTTTGTGGATGATATTGTTTCACGGTGTCACCATTTAATTCTATAAATAAATGTTGAATAATATTTATTTTTGTAGTGATGAGACAAGAATACACTCTTTGGATAAAATACATTGTTTTTCAAAAATGATTCATGATGATTGATAGCAATATTGAATTGTGGATTAAAATACCATATGAGTTAACGACCGCCGTCACACTATTCATTGAATTAAATACCTAGAATGAACTGAAATTTCATTAATTTTATCATATTACTTCATGTAATTAATCATATAACCATTGATATTTAGGAATTTCTTATATTTGGATTCGTTAACAATTTCACTAATATTGTATTTTGACTAACTTATATATAGGATTATAATGATATTTTGTGTGATAATATGGTTATTCCTAGTTATAATGTATTGTATTATAATTCTCTACAGAAATTTATTATTCTAATATGGGATTCATATGATATTTATTACGATCTTGTAACACTAATCTGATAATATTAGATTCCATGGACAAAACCTCATGTATTACTTTGGAGAATAAATTGTTGAGATACTGAGAAAACTCCCAAGGTTCTGGTTTTTGAGAACGATACAATTAGGTTCAATGGATTTTCAATAGTATTTTTTAATTGATTCTACAAGTATGAGATTCAAATAATGGACTATGTTTATGTCATATACCGTTGACACGGTATGAGATTTTAAAGTATATCCAATAAATATGATTTTAACATATGTTTGTAAATTACATGTATATATATGATCTTTTGGGTGGGATGATCTACCCTCAAAGTGATAATATAGAATTATGATTATATTATGGGTGGTAATTAACCTAAATCATTGAATTATTATTCCAAATCCTCATTTAAACTCTGGACTATGGTGAGGTCGGTAGGATTGATCACAACTGTTGCATGGGAACATGATCATCGTTATTGATGGGTTTATTATTGGTCTAATGTTATTTAATTTTTTTGATACTATCAAATCATCATGACCCATTTTTATATTTTATATTACTGACCCCATCATATATACATAATGAGTTGTAATCGTACACAAATTTATCTTTCTCCGGAACATGTGTACCTAAAAAAACCCACATGTTAAACACTTTATGTTGGCTGTAGGTATATGATTTCACTAATTGGAATGACTATCATTATGTGGAATTTTATATTGGGAGGTTATCTAGTTCTGAGATGGTGGTAGAACGTAATGGATGTTTTCAATTTTATATCTTCCTAGTTGATTATTTGTTTTTATATTTGATTTTATGTTATAATCCTTTAATTATAGCATAGTTTTTATTTTTTATTACATATAATTTTATTATTTATAAGGAATTTCATTTGTTTATATCGAGTTTTTCTTATGTCTAATTGAGGATATAGTCTTCCATTAGTAATTATTATGACCATCATTGTCAGTCTGTATCCTCGGTAATAGGGTGTTGTGCATGATTACATGTAATGAACATGTCGAGTCAATATTTAGTGAATCATTTCATGATACTAAATCAGATTTCATAAGATCCTAAAATTATATCTCAATATTTTTTCAATGATATTAAGTGAAGTACTTATTATTATATATTTTTATAAATACATCCCACTCCATTAAAAAAATTATCCAAAATACTTTTATTCTTGGTTAAGTTCTATAATTTTTCAATTTTTCAATCTAAATTATAGATTTTAGGATTGGAATTCCCTTTATCAAAAAAATGATTTAGGGAAAATATAATTTTTTTATTTTTTTATCAATTTTTTCCATAGTATATTGATCATAAGATCATGTAATAAATTGTTGATGAGTTAATATAGATGACTCAATATCTAATTGATATTTCATCATATAATGAATGTGTCCAATATGATTCATGTTGTTTCATATAGGATATGATAATATTTTACATAAAATCATAAAAAGTTTAACGCCAAATTTAATGAAATTCGGAACAATCATTATAAAATCATTAAATTATACATCATATGGGTAATTAGATGAGATTACCCTTTTTATAATATTTTATTTAATAGTGAATATCTTCACCATATCAATATTAAAAATGTATGGCTAAAAAATATTCATATAGAAAATGAATTTTAGTATCCTAATATTTAAATTTATGATATTTATATTATCTGTTATTTTAATAATGTTATTTAAAAAGTAATGGAATATTTAGAGAATACCACCTATTATTACCCATAACATATATAAATAACAATTAAAAAATTTATAAATTATTCATTTATTTATTACAACTCAAAATATATATAGGTATTGTTTTATTGTCAAATTTGGTTCATATAAAAAAATAACACATAAATAAATAAAATTAAGTGAAGTCCCAAATCACAGTCCTCCAATAAAAATTTAAAACATCATTAATATATTTTATTACCAAAGTTCATACATCACATTAAGGATTATCAAAAATATAAATAACTGAAAAAAATTATTTTTTAAAACAGTTTGAATCAATATGTGTACATGGGTGAGAAAAGTTTTCTTCATGAAATAATAATAATGTTATCATAATCATATCCATATAGAATTCTTTTTATGGGAACATGATATATAAAACAACCATAATATTAAAACAATTTATGTATAGGCTCACTCAAATCACATCATAACAATATGAAAAATTATATATTATAATATCCATTCTTAACATTGTAGATATTTATAAAAAAATCATGTTAATTAAAATTGATTTCATGATATATAATAATCTCGAATATTTAGATGACGAATATATAATTTTAGGATAAACCATAAAATCTAAATATTCTCAAAATCATAAATATATTAATTAATGAAAATATAGAATAATTATAAAATTTTAATATACATATTGAAATGTAATGAGTTTCAAAAAAAATTATTATAACAAAATATCAATGAATAGACATTTTTATTGAAAAAATTAGTTTATTGAAAAATTATTATTGATATTTAAGGGTATAATGAATACATGAAAATATAAAATCTATGAATTTGAATTCTAAAAAATCATAAACAAAATAAATTATAGTTGTTACAAATAATTCATTTCCAACAATCTATATAGGTGTTTGGTAATTCATCCATAATAATAAAAGAGAATGTCACGTATGTTTATTTCAAAAATATTAAAACTAAAATAAATTGAATTTTAATATCATGTACAAAAAGGATATAAAAGGGATGGAAATCTCAATGAAATGGTTTATGATTAAGAGTTCATGTACAAATGGTCCAAATTTGTTTCGTAACATTCATACCTCCTACATAACCGAAATTTAATTATTAATAAATCAATACATTAGAATACTACATTGTATTTGATCATTCATTATTAACAATTTTTATTATAATTTATTTATCAAAATTTCATTTATGATAATAAGGTTTTATGATATAAATTTTATGTTACCCTATTTAAATTTGGAATTTAATTATTAAGATTAAATGTACGTTATCTATTAGATACATTACATCCAAATTTTAATCATATTAATATAATAATATACTTATAAACAACAAGTAAGATACTCTAACTATCCATTATGTCTTGGATGACTAATAAATTCTAATTTTCCTCATATGATGTAAACGGACTATGAACAAATATATATAAATATGCTAATGTGAGGAAACACATAAAAATTATTAATTGAGTAAAATAAATTTATTTTATACTTGAAAATATACTTATATATAATCATTAATAATATATATAATTGTAATGAAAAAAATTTAATTTACAACTCTATAATAGTTATGTAATGGAAAAAGTAATGAGAAATGTCTATATTGGAAGAGATATAAAATTCATGTTTTAATTAGTTTATAAAAAATTAATGAACAACAATAAAATTTACATTATTTAAACTTGGTAAAATATTATTTGAGGATGGTTTAATATAATATATAGTTGGAATTGATCAATTAATGAAGTGGAATGGAAATATTGGGAAAAAATGTTACTTTGTCTATGAGGTTTCTATATAACTATGATTTATAATGAATTGAAGGATTTGGGTGTGGTTCAGCTTCATCATATGAAAGGATCTTAATTTTTCAATGATAAGTTATTTCTTGTAGAGTTTGAATAGTAAAATTAGACTTTAAGTGATATTATATGATATTGGGAAGCTGATTATTTACCTAAAAGGGAAGTTTAATTTCATTATAATTAACAAGTTCTGTATTTTTTCAATAGAATAACATTTATATTTCCCTTATTCAATGTTATGAAAATTATATTTTATATCGATTTTATACCTATTCACCACAATGATTAATTATTTAATAAAATTATTTGATGATAAATTTAATAGTAATTTTTCAGTGTAATTCCCTTATTTATTTTTCCAAATTTATTTTCATTTATGTTTTTTATAATTTGGAATAAATTATTTCTAATAATAATCTAATTGGTTGTTAAATATTTCCATTTTTAACTTTATAATCAATTTATTTAAATAACACTATCTCATAATGTATTTGGTATTTGATAAATTTTAATTTCCCTATCCTTCAAAATATTCATGTTTTATTGATAATAAAAAATCACAACTCATTGATAAATTTTACATTTTTATTAATAAAATTATAAAATTATTGTCTAAATAAGTATAAATCACAGGTAATATTAATATATAAAAATTTATATAAAAGTCTTTTTTTAAGAAAACTATATAAACTAAATCTCACCTATTTCATACCATTATATTTAATTCGAATTATAAAATTTTAGTATTTGATTTATTACACTACAAAATTTTAATTTCATTAATTAATTGTTATTTAATAAAATATATATGGAATTATAAAAATGTAATTATCATATATATATATATAATAATGATAGAGTTACTGTTCTAGAATTCATGTTTTTTCCCATATGTCATATTGTATTTTTACAACATATAAATACTTAAAATATTCTAATATTAAATATTAACATAGTTTGAAATAAATGACCCCTATATCTTCAATAAATATCTAATAATATATATGCGATTTTCTATAATGATCCTCATCATTAAACAATAGTGAATGAAAAAAAGATTGGAGTTATTTATCCATATGTACAACATTTTTTGGGAAATGGGATTATGATTCAAATCACACAGGTTAATATTTAATGTTATGGGGTTTTATAAATCATTAATGAAATTGAAAAGTAGTCGTATGGTTGGAGATATTAATAAAAACATTATAAGCCCTACTGGGTTCATGATCAAGGGAAAATGTGTACCTTTGATAACCCAAAAAAATAAAACAATTATTATGAATCCATTGAATGCATTATGGCCTCTTACCAGGTAACTAGTGGTTTTTTGGATTTAATTGTTCGACCGAAATATTTTATTTAATTAATTATGTCGAATTAATTACAACACATCTACCTAGTTTTTTCCAGATATGTTTTCCCCACCCACCTCCTCCTTAATTTTTCATTAATTAAACCCTCTTACTATAAATGTTAAATATCTATTTTAGTGGATTATAACACTTTAACAACATATTTAGAAATATAGGATCCTTTCCAAATTGATTTTGAGATAATACCTCATACACCTCAATATATTTTCTGTGTTTCCACTCAATTTAATTATAATCATATTTCTTGGGACTATTTGTGTTATTTATTAATTTTATACTAATGGGTCTCATAAATGTATTTATAAAAAATTATATATCATTAAAATCAATGACGAATATATTTACAAACATATTTTATTATATGAGTGTGTTTTTTTGAAATGTGATTTAGTGTTCGTTAATTGGATTTTGAAATCTATGAAGAAGTATGATTTATGAATAACCATGTTATTAATAATTCAATAATAAATTGATTCAATATTTTAGTTAATGTATATATAAAGAATTTATATAATATATAAACTGAATGAATTATTGTCTTGGACACTAGCCTATTAAGATCAAATCTTTCAATACTTCAAAATATTTCTCCACTACAGTTCTCTTCAAATATAGCTTATATATATCCCATATGATGAATAATCTTCATAATATTTAGTATGGATTTATAAGAAATTTTTTATGTCAAATTGTCAGTAAGGGAATCATATCAACTAGTTATAGTTTTTGACGCATAAATATGATGCAACACATGGGAATTTCAGGTATATTAAATTGAGTATTCTTGGGAACATAAATAAACATCATAAAACATGATGGATAACTTATGATAATAATATATAAACATAATTCCAATTAAATAATATATATATCTCAGATTTAATTAGTATATAACTAAAATCGATCAAATTATAAATCCCTTAGATAAGAAATAGAAACCTCATCCGAACATGGAATGTAACACCCCGAGATTTTATGAAAAATATTCTTTTTAATTTCATTAATTTCTTGTGTTTTACGCTACACCAAAAGGAGCTTGCACAACACGTATCCTTGACTTGCCTTTCATTACACGCAATCGCGACCTTCCTTGATTGCGTGTGTAGTACGCAATACCGAGTTTCACTAAACAACGTTATGCTATTGAAATATTAATAAAATTAGTCATTATGAATAGTAATAACCACTTTTTAAAATTTTTTAAATTTTAATTTTCAAAATTGACTTCATTTTTTGATTCGGAATATCGAAATTAGCTTAGGGTGAAATTTTGGTAATTTTCGGATAACTTTCATATTCTGATGAATAGTGGAAATTACTAAATTTTAATTAAAAACAACTTTTTAATCGAAATAATTAATAGTGATAAATTATTAATTTTAGTGGTTTTAAATTATATTTAGAATATATTTTTTACATTTAATACAATGTTGGTCATTGGATGTAATTTCACATTTAAACCAGTTATAAACAAGTGTCAATATTTTGATAGTTATTATCTCTTAAAAACACGCCTTTTGTTTTGACGACGAGAATTAATTTTTAAATTAATTAATGCAACTGATATGTTTTGAATTTGGTAAAATATAAATCATTTTTGAGTTCATAATATCAAATATATCTTAGGCCTAATTTTTGGTATTTTTCGGAAAACTTTGAATTTTGATGAATAGTGAAACCACTAAGTGGTAGTTAAAAAAACTGAATTGTTCATAAAACTTAATTTTACCACTTCTGTGAGTGGAATTTCAAAAATCCGAGAGACAAGGTTGATGTCAATAAGTAAAATGTGGTTCAATGAGATGAAAATAATTTTTTTGGTGAATAGTAACTTTTTACTTTTTTTACCAAGGTTAAAATTAAATAGGGTAATTAAGGGTAGAAATCATATTATTATTACCCTAACACATGTCCTAATTCTATTGGAAAAGTGTAATTCGACCAAAAACAAACTTAGGAATAAAATATGACCATTTAGGCCCACTTGAATTAGATTAGGACAATTATTATTATTTAATTCAAAGAAGAGTTAAAAGCGTTAAAATCAATGTTTATTTAATAAAACATTTTTAATATAGGGTTATACATAAGTTAAATTCGACTATAAATATTAAATAGAAAGATAATAAGATTTCCTACATAATGGTATTTTATTTGTAATTATTAGACATTATATAATTTAATTTATTTATGACACAACGATGATGCAGTAATTATCTTATTAATGAAATATTGACATAATTGATGTTATAAATACCCAAATAAATATAATTTGAGACTTTTTATGAATTCCACTAATTTTCTAGGTTAATATGACATGTTATTATTGATTTAATTAGCTTTTTTAGAACTTATCATTCTGTTACGATTTTCACAAAAATCAATTACTAAATAGTGTCAAAATTGACATAAAATAGTTTTTAAAACAAATATTATATTATTAATTGTTATTTTATTCTTAAAAACGAAAGGTTCGGCCAAATGACTTATATAAGGTTATATATATTAATAATAAACAATTTGGGGTTATTTTGTCTTCTTATAGTAAGTTTATTAAACTTATAGTATAAGAACACAAGAAGACACGGTAAAAGTAAAATTATTTAACTTAATGTTAAATCTAAATGATAAGGTTAAAATAGGAACCTAAACTTGTCTAAATTCTATTGGATGAGATTATTTCGACCCATCCCCACCTTAGCCCAGAAATAAATCAATTTGGAGCTATTTAAAACCGATCTTGACTTTATTATAAAATAATATTTTTATTTATTCCAAAGGTGCCCCTCTCCTCCCTTATAAAAGGGCACCTCCTCCCTCTCTTCCCCACACAACTTTGAGCATTGAAGCTCGGCCAAACCCTGCCAAATTCTCTTCTCCACTTCCCTAGAAACATCCTAGAGGTTCTGGTATTCCTCAAAGACCAATTTTAGTGCCCTAATAGGAGGTCTCAAAGAGGCGCTTCAAAGAAGAGGTAATTTCCGTTACCGATTATTTCCCCTTTATTTCTTCTTCCACTTCTTCTTCTTAGGTTGCTAAATTATGAAGTAATAACATCAGTATCACTAATATACTGATATGTTATTATAAGTATTAAACAATCCTATTTCATCATCTACCCATCCTACGGAAAATGAAATCACCGCGCGTGCGTACGTACGGAATACCATCTCCACGCCATGGTGAAATCTATTTTCCACCACCACCTTACAAGGATGGGTATAATGGTGTAAATAATAACTATATATTATTATTTTAATGTGATATTGATTCTGAAATAGTATACATACACTACAATACAGTTACACGATCATGAGAACGATATCATCGCTCGTGCGTATGTACGGACTACTGTCTCCACGACGCGATGAGATTCATTCCCCACTTTAAACCATTCATGAATGATTATAAAGTATATATAATAAGTTATCATGAAATATATGACATAATAATGATACTGGATTTATTTGTATATATATGAATGTCATTCACTTAATTCCGTTCAACTCAATAGGGAAACGAAAACAGCGTTCATGCGTACGTACGGCCTACCGTCTCCATGAACGGTGTATTTCTTTCCATTTACTGAGTTATTATATATATGTATATTCTGAATATATATATATATATATATATATCATGTTTTATATTCTGAAATTAAGTAATCATGATCTAAGTAATCATATGAATAATTACAAGTCAAAACACGGACGACAAATGAAACAATTTTACCCAAAACGCTCTTTAACATGGAATTTACAAAAGAACGAGTACTATAAAGTCATAAGTGAACCATATATGATATCATAACAGTGAATATGACTATGTAATAAGTCAATGACATTATTTAAATCATTATACAGGAGGTTCGGACACTTACCAAGAAAATAAGACCTAAGTTAAGGGAAATATCACAATCTCATTTTTATCTGAGATTGTTTATACTTTGGTATTTACTGGGGTGTATTTTATCATCCACATCCATGTTTCCTCAATATGTAATGTTATTTCCATCCATATAAAATTGTTTAAATCCAATTTTACCTTTCTGTGTGTTTTTAGTAAAATATATGAAAGGAATATTTTGTCGTTTTTAGTACGAGATACTTTTTTTCTTTTCTGACAAAAGTACGAAGAATGTTTTTTTAACTTATACGACATGAATGGATTTTTAAAACAATATTTCCAAGAAGCATCCTTTAAAAGTTTCAATGTTTATTTTTAATCAACTTCTTTTAGTTTAAAGTTGAATGACATGTTAACAAAGGAAAAATGTTTTTGAAGAATAAAGGATATTTTCTTCAAAAATGGAGTTCAAGTGTTTTATCAAAATTAATTTCCATATAAGATAATAAAGGGTTGTATTTTTATCCCTATTATTACATTGATTTTATTATGTTGTGATGGAATTATTTTCATGAATTCCTTTATCTTATATGAATTGTTTTATGATGTCATGATGTTTAAGATTCCCATTTGTATTACATGGGTTATGCAATGATGTATGATTTATGATTTTGTGGCACACATAAGAATGGTATAATTATGAGATGGGTGGGACCTATATCTACCTCCAATTCATTGGGTAACGATTTTATATCTCATGAGATAGACATGGCTGGAACGGTAGGTTATACCGGTTCAGTGAAACAGGACTGAAACGAGGGTGACTCAGTTCAGAAAGGGACTTTGTCCACTAAGATAGTCTTGGCAATGAGTCTTGACTAACAAGAAATGATTATCCATGATTATGTGTGTATGCCACAATGTTTCATGTTTTAAGTTATGATTTTTTTGATTACATTTCACAGCCATTATTTATCCCATTTATGAAATTATGATTTCTTTTGTAGGTTAAGATTTCCAAAAGTTTTGTTTTTATGTATATGATGTGAATGACATTTATTTTGTTTACCCTTACTGAGCATTTGAGCTCACCCTTTTATGTTTTCTTTTCCCCAGTATATAATGAAAGGTTTTAGGTAAAAAAAGATGATCTTTATGGGAGATGTTGAAGATCTTTCACCACGATTATAAGATTATATTCCGAGTTTCCAAAGACACTAAACTATTACGATCCTTGTGTGTGTGTTTTTGTTGTGTACTATGTATTCCGCAAAACTAATGTAATGTCCATGTACGTCAGGCTTCGGGTCTCTACAGTTGGTATCAGAGGAAAGGTTTAGTCAACCTTTGGAAACTAGGATGCGAGAACTTTAGTGAGATACCTAGAGATATTTCTAAGGTATGTCTAGGGATGTCTCTAAGGTTAAGTATATGTATAGGTTATAGTCCTATAATTGCGCTAACGATCTTAGAATTTAACCTAAGATGTATGATATTGAGGGTACTCCCCCTTTATTATGTCGTTTTCCCTAGCATGATTTTTTCCTCTAACACTATTCCTTTTGGGTTTTAGACGATGGCTGGAACCCGAAGGAACTGTGTTGATCAATGCAATGGAAAATTCTATGATTGTCCTCCTGAACACACAAATGTTATGGGAGATGTACTACAAAATATTATTGCTATACTTACACAAGCTATGAATCATTCTGGAATTACAAATGAGCAGAGAAGGGAACAATATACTATTGAGTCCTTCATGAGGCAAGGTCCACCTTCTATCAGTGGGTCTTCTGATCCACTTGTTGCTGAACAATGGATCACTACCACTGAAAAGATATTTTCAGTTCTTCAATGTTTTGAACATGATAAAGTCATCTTAGCAGTATATCGTTTGGAAGGTGAAGCTGAGCAATGGTGGAATCTTATCAAGAATACGAGGCAAAGATATGAAATTGAGTCCATGGAATGGGAAGAGTTCAAGAACTTATTTTTCAATAAGTACTTACCTCGTATTATTCGAACAAAGATGGAGAAGGAGTTTCTTGAACTAAATCAAAAGAATGATGATTCTGTTGGTATATACGAAGCGAATTTTACAAGGCTTGCAAGGTATGCATCGGGATTTATCATCCAACCTGAATGTAAAGTTGATCGATTATTCCGTGGCTTAAAACCAAATCTTCGAAGGGCATTAGCTATAAGAGACTTCAGTAGCTATGAATAAATTGTGCGTTGTGCAATCAAGGTAGAAATGGAAGTTGGTGTTACTTATCCATCTCATAGTTTTGACAAGAAACAAAAAATGGAGTTCAAGGAGAAATATCAGAATAATGGTGAAAAGAAGATGAATGTTTCCTTATGCACAAAGTGTGGAAAGAAGCATGGTGGAGATTGTCTTAAAGGGACTAGAAAATGTTTTAATTTTGGAAAAGAAGTTCATCGAGCAGCTGAGTGTCGAAGTAATGGAAAAAGGGTTTCTAATGATGTGAATAAAGCAAACACTGCATAAAACGCACCACCAACACTTCAATGCTTCAAGTGCAAGGAAATGGGGCATTATGCTAATAGATTCCCTAATCCAAGGGTTAGTTATGATCAACATGAGCAACCATTTAAGGCAAAGGACAAAGGGAAGTCACAAGCGATCACTATTGGCGATGTTGAATATGACAACGATGTGGTGGAATGATTAAGTGTTTATGTACTGGGATTCCAAAATAATGTTGTATCATAAATTATTGGAATATTTATGTATTTGTCTAATGTGGTATTCAAAGTGATTGAGATATTTTTGGAAATAAGATGATATGCACATAATGAAGGGAAAACAAGAAAACGAAATGTTTAACAGTATTCATGAGCTCATGATTGATATAAGGACTGAGTGATATCATGTTTTGAGTGTATAGAATTTTGAGGATTTTGGTATGTGGAAAGTGTTAACTTTTAACTGCATTCATGTTTTCACAAAGGTTCAATGGGTATTCATTCATCAATAGAATACATGATTAAGGTATTATCATGTTTGTAATTTGACCAACAAGATATATCTTATGATATATGGGGGATGAATGATGGCATTCACATGATTGTTCTGTGACATTTCAAATAATCATTTTCTTTATACTATGAGCTTGGACCGAAGTATTTTAGATAATCCTAAAGATTAGAATGGATTATGTTGGACATAAGTTAGGATAAAACGTTTTTCAATATTATTGATGGGATTTTATAGTAATATCTCTTTAGAAAAAGGACAACCTACAAGACGGGCGACAACCCATCGCGTCGGACAAGGCTGTGGGAGTCGAACCCACAACCGAAGTGCGACTGGCCTTTATCGCCTACCACTGGCCTACAGGAAGTCCCTGTTTAGTAGAAACTAGTTTTATTATATTAAGAAGTATGATATATGAAGTATAAGTCCATTTTAGGAACCATACATGATTAATCTCACTATAGAATGACTTATGTATATTTAATAACTTTTGCTAAACTTTTGTTTGAGACAGATGGAATGACCCGTAATTCTATCACATGATCTGCTAACACTTCACGAATAACAACTTCAACTTCATTTATTTAAGAGATGAAGGGGAAATTGTTCAAGGCACGAACAACAGTGAGATTGTACCAAAATAAAGTTAGTATTTATTCTAATTCAAATTCTTCAACTTTAGGGAAACGATCTTGAAAACCAAAAAATGTTGATCTAGTGCTCTTATATTTGATTAATCAGATGGTACCTTTGATCGTCCCAAATTTATGGATTTGAGATTGTTGGCTTTTCCATAGCCATATTCTCTACCACTCTCCATCAGAACATGATGGTTAGATTTTTCTTCCATATCCATATTTTCACCGATGTGGAAACCCAGTGATTAGTTTATTTGGGTAACCGTTACGTTTCATACTTTTGTTTTTAAAGATTGGTTTTGGAATTCCTTTTTACGAGGTGGGTTTCTATTAAAGAATCTTTCCAATAGTAAACCATTTATAACCCTGACGAATTTCGAGGGAGAAATTAATTTTAAGGGGGGTAGAATGTAACACGGTGAGATTTTATGAAAAATATTCTTTTTAATTTCATTACTGTCTTGTGTTGTACGCTACACCAAAAGGTGCTTGCACAACACATATCCTTGACTTGCCTTTCATTACACACAATCGCGACCTTCCTTGATAGCGTGTGTACTACGCAATATCGAGTTTCATTAAACAACGATATGCTATTAAAATATTATTAAAACTAGCCGTTATGAATAGTAATAAAAACTTTTTGAAATTTTGTAAATTTTATTTTTCAAAATGGACTTTATTTTTGGAATTGGAATATCGAAATTAGCTTAGGGTGAAATTTTGGTAATTTTCGGATAACTTTCATATTCTGATGAATAGTGGGAATTACTAAATTTTAATTAAAAACAACTTTTTCAATCGAAATAATTAATAGTGATAAATTATTAATTTTAGTGGGTTTAAAGTATATTTAGAATATATTTTTACAATTGAATACAATGTTGGTCATTGGATGTAATTTCACATTTAAACCAGTTATAAACAAGTGTCAATATTTTGATAGTTATTATCTCTTAAAAACACGCCTTTTGTTTTGACGACGTGAATTAATTTTTAAATTAATTAATGCAAATGTTATGTTTTGAATTTGGTAAAATATAAATCATTTTTGAGTTCATAATATCAAATATAGCTAAGGACTAATTTTTGGTATTTTTCTGAAAACTTTCAATTTTTGATTAATAGTGAAACCACTAAGTGGTAGTTAAAAAAACTGAATTGTTCATAAAACGTAATTTTACCTCTTCTGTGAGTGGAATTTTAAAAATCCGAGAGACACGGTTGATGTCAGTAAGTAAAATGTGGTTCAATGAGATGGAAATAATTTTTTGGTGAATAGTAAATTTTTACTTTTATTTACCTCGGTTAAAAGTAAATAGGGTAATTAAGGGTAGAAATGATATTATTATTACCCTAACACATGTCCTAATTCTATTGGACAAGTGTAATTCTACCAAAAACAAACTTAAGAATAATATATGACCATTTAGACCCACTTGAATTAGATTAGGACATTTATTATTATTTAATTCAAAGAAGAGTTAAAAGAGTTAAAATCAAAGATTATTTAATAGAACATTTTTAATATAGGATTATACATAAGATAAATTCGACTATAAATATTCATTATATATCTAAAACTATTTCCTACATAATGGTATTTTATTTGTAATTTTTAGACATTAAATAATTTAATTTATTTATGACACAACGATGATGCAGTAATTATCTTATTAATGAAATATTGACATAATTGATGTTATAAATACCCAAATAAATATAATTTGAGACTTTTTATGAATTACACAAATTTATAGGTTAATAAGACATGTTAGTATTGATTTAATTAGATTTTTTCGAACATATCATTCTGTTATGATTTCACAAAAATCAATTACTAAATAGTGTCAAAATTGAAATAAAATAATTTTTAAAACAAATATTATATTATTAATTGTTATTTTATTCCTAAAAAATCTAAGGATCGGCCAAATGACTTAGATAAGGTTATATATATTAATAATAAACAATTTGGGGTTCTTTTGTCATCTTATAGTATGTTTATTAACCTTATAGTATAAGAACACAAGAAGACACGGTAAAAGTAAATTATTTAACATAATGTTAAATCTAAATGATAAGGTTAAAATAGGAACCTAAACTTGTCTAAATTCAATTGGATGAGAGTATTTCGACCCATCCCCACCTTATCCTAGAAATAAATCAATTTTGAGCTATTTAAAACAGAACTTGACTTTATTATAAAATAATATTTTCAGTTATTCCAAATGTGCCCCTCTCCTCCCTTATAAAAGGGCACCTCCTCCCTCTCTTCCTCACACAACTTTGAGCCTTCATGCCCGACCAACCCCTACCAAATTATCTTCTAAATTTCACTAGAAACATCCTAGTGGTTCTGGTCTTCCTCAAACACCAATTTTAGTGCCCTAAGAGGAGGTCTCAAAGAGGCGCTTCAAAGAAGAGGTAATTTCCGTTACCGATTCTTTCACCTTTATTTCTTATTCCACTTATTCTTCTTAGGTTTTTCCATTATGAAGTAATAACATCAGTATCACTCATATAATGATATTTTATTATATGTATGAAACAATAATATTTCATTATCTATCTATCCTATGGAAAACGAAATCACCGCGCGTGCGTACGTACGGAATACTGTCTCCACGCCATGATGAAATCTATTTTCCACCACCACCATACTTGGATGGTTATAATGGTGTAAATAATAACTATATATTATTATTTTAAAGTGATATTGATTCTAAAATAGTATACATACACTCCAATACAGTCCCACGATCATGAGAACGATATCATCGCTCGTGCGTACGTACGGACTACCGTCTCCACGACGCGATGAGATTCATTCTCCACTTTAAACCATTCATGAATTATTATAAAGTATATATAATAAGTAATAATTAAATATATGACATAATAATGATACTGGATTTATTTTTATATATATGATTTTCATCTACTTAATTCCGTTCAACTCAATAAGGAAACGAAAACAACATTCATGCGTATGTACGGCCTACCGTCTCCATGAACGGTGTATTTCTTTCCATTTACTGATTTATTATATATATGTATATTCTGAATATATATATATATATATATATCATGTTTTATATTCTGGATTTAAGTAATCATGATCTAAGTAATCATATGAATAATTACATGTCAAAACACAGACGACAAATGAAACAATTTTACCCAAAACGCTCTTTAACATGGAATTTACAAAAGAACGGGTAATATAAAGTCATAAGTGAACCATATATGATATCATACAATGAATATTATTCTGTAATAAGTCAATTACATTATTTAAATTATTATACAGGAGGTTCGGACACTTACGAAGAAAATCGGACCTATGGTAAGGGAAATATCACAGTCTCATTTTTATCCGAGATTGTTTATACATTGGTATTTACTGGGGTGTATTTTATCATCCACATCCATGTTTCCTCCATATGAAATGTTATTTCCATCCATATACAATTGTTTAAATCCAATTTTACCTTTATGTGTGTTTTTAGTAAAACATATGAAAGGAATATTTTGTCGTTTTTAGTACGAGGTACTTTTTGACTTTTCTGACAAAAGTACGAAGAATGTTTTTTTAACTTATACGACATGAATGGATTTTTAAAACATTATTTCCAAGAAGAATCTTTTACATGTTTTCAAGTTTATTTTTAATCAAATTCTTTTAGTTTAAATTTGTATGACATGTTAATAAAGGAAAAAAAATTTGAAGAAGAAAGGATATTTTCCTCAAAAATGGAGTTCAAGTGTTTTATCAAAATTATTTTCCATCTAAGATAATAAAGGGTTCTGTTTTTATCCCTGTTATTACATTTATTTGATTATGTTGTGATGGAATTATTTTCATGAATTCCTTTATCATATATTAATTGTTTTATGATGTCATGATGTATAAGATTCCCATTTGTATTACATGGGTTATGCAATGATGTATGATTTATGATTTTGTGTCACACATAAGAATGGTATCATTATGAGATGGGTGGGACCTATATCTCCATCCAATGAAATGGGTAAAGATTTTATATATCATGAGATAGACATGGCTGGAATGGTAGGTTATACCGGTTCAGTGAAACAGGACTGAAACGAGGGTGACTCGGTTCAGAAAGGCACTTTGTCCACTAAGATAGTCTTGGCAATGAGTCTTGACTAACAAGAAATGATTCTCTATGATTATGTGTGTATTCCACAAAGTTTCATGTTTTAAGTTATGATTATTGTGATTACATTTCACTTCCATGATTTATCCCATGTTATGAAATTATGATTTCTTTTGCAGGTTAAGATTTCCAAAAGTTATGTTCTTATTTATATGATGTGAATTACATTTATTTTGTTTACCCTTACTGAGCATTTGATCTCACCCTTTTATGTTTTCTTTTCCCCAGGATTTAAAGAAAGGTTTTAGGTAAAAAAAATAAGATCTTTATGGGAGATGTTGAATATCTTTCACCACGATTATAAGATTATATTCCGTGTTTCCAATGACACTAAACTATTATGATCCTTGTGTGTGTGTTTTTGTTGTGTACTAAGTATTCCGCAAAAGTAATGTAATGTCCATGTACGTCTGGCTTCGGGTCTCTACATGGAACATCAATATAATTTAGTGTTCAATGGAAATAAGGAAAATTTTACTATTTTGAAAATGTTTTATATTGGAAGAACACACAATAGAATAAGAAAATTTCTCGAAAAAAATCCAACAATTTAAATTATTTAATATCAAAATCAAATCCAATTATGTCCAATTGTTTTAATCATTTCCAAGTTTATCAACTAATCATTTTATAGAAAAACCTAATTATGTACCTAATCCATTTTCCAGTGATATATAAAACCTATAAAAATTAATTTCAGTAAAATAAAGGTTCACACACCTAATAATCTATAAAAATTAGTTCCACATAAAATCAAATCATTCATTATATCATAAATAACCCATGAAAATAAAATGGGTTTAAAATAATTTCTAAACGGTATCACAAAATTAAGATATTTTGATACCAAATACATAATTTCTAAAAAAATATTACAAAAATATCACTTATAGAATTATTTATGCACCATTACACCATTTGTTAATAATAGTTTTAAACTGTTTGATAATTCGTAAAATTGATTTTTCCAAAAACTAATTTTAAATATCATCTTAAAATACATTATTTTTTTAATTACCATCTTTTATAATGAAGATAAATATTCTAAACAAAAAATTATTAATTTTTTTTTTCAAATCTACCTCCCATAAAAAATAAAACTTACGCGTAAATATAAATTGTAATGGAATAATATAAAATAATTATAAGGAATACACATTAAAAAAATTTATAATTCATAATTGGAAACCCATAACATTAAATTTATAATGAAACATTTTACAAAATCAAATATTTGACAATATAATGAATAATTTATAAGAAAAAACATTTCTCTTAGTAAATTAAAGTATTGTTGGATGTAGAAAAATAAATAAGAACAATCCATTAATATAAATAGAAATTATTTTTTACAAAATTTTATTTTATCAAATAAATAAATTTTTTAAGTTAGTATAATTTTTTTCAAAAATTATTTCTCATTAAATTAAGGTGGAGATAAAATATAAAGTAATGATATATTATAATATATTAACAATGATATTTTATAGAAAATGTTATTTATTTTTATGAGTGTAAATTAATTGACTCATCCAAAACTATTTAATTTTACCACATTTATAAAATACACTCTAGCCACTTATATTAAAAATTAATGAACATATTATATTATTTCAGAACCTTATACATCAAAAAATTTATTTATAATTTTCATTTATAATAATTTTCTACTAATATATTTGTAATTTTTATGTATTTTCATATATTTGGTGCTTATATTTATTTCAACTTGTACTAGTTTCACTAGAGTCTTTGTGGTATTCATTATTCACAAAAATATCATAATTCCATGTTAATTTATTATAATATAATTTTTTAATTATATAAATTTGATAATATTTTGTTTCAATAGATAATTGTTTTATACATTGTCCTTGATGATTATATTGATAATAAATATACTTTATGGAATTTCATTAAAAATTAACAGTGTTTTGTAAATTATTAAGTCAAAGAAGGATTAATAAAATATAAAACATAGATTATTTATTTTTTAAATATTTTAATAATTTTAAATAATTAAAAATTTTTCTAGTGTAAATGATATAATATCATTCTATTCTTCATGTTGGTGGTCAAATAGACCCAAACATAATCATATGATGATTATAAATTATTATATGTTTATGTGGATCTGATTTCATTAAAATTGTATCATAATGATATCATTTAGGGTCTATTAGTGTAACAGATCATATATATGAATTAAAAAGCTGAAGAGGTAATTTATATGAAAATATTAAATTATTTTTATAAATTATTTCCCCCCTTAGATTGTTTTTAAAACCATTTAATTTACTAGGATCATTTAATAACCATGTCATTAATATGTTCTCTGATTTATCATATCAAATAAATAATTATGTCATAAATATAATATTTATACATTGTAAACATTATCATTAAAAATCATTTATGGTTTTGATAAAAATATAAATTGAGATCAATAGTTTCATGAAGGTTGTAGTTTACACGTATTCATGGTTTATAATAATATTTTTCATAGAGTGTGATATGTTTATAATATGTTTTATAAATTTACTCTCTATACTTTGTTATATATATAATAATTACTTGTAAATTTCATCATTGTGATCATATGTGTGTGATGGTAATGGAAAATTAAACATGATGATCTATAGACATTAGAATCCATAGAAAAATAATTAAATATGTTTTTATCTTGTAATATGGGTAAAAGGGAAGGGAGATTTCATCTTGTAATATTATTAGAAAAACATTTTAGTATTATTATGATATCTTTTCAATGATTATGATGGTTTAATTTATTTTGAAGAATAATAATTATGCATATAAAAATATTAAAGGGAAGGATAAGTTTGGAAGTTGTTCCCAACGTCATATATTATATTCCAAGTAGTGGGGGGTTAATCCCCTGAGGAATGGAATTATGAAAATAAATAAAACCAATTTTTTGAAATTAGTAATGTAGATAACTTTTTTGTGTATATTATGAGACTAATATAATGTTTTCTAGTGAATGGGTATCTGAGTATTGGATATACCCTTTTATATGAGAAATGGAATACCATTTTTTAAATAAGTAGAACTTTTCTATTATGGTAAATCACAAAAAATGATCGTTGAAAAAAACATTGAAAATTATTGTTATTGTGAGGATATAAGGTTTATATTTATTGAATCCCATTTTTTAATAGATAATTTATTGATGATTCATCATTATTATCTCTTGAGTAATTACTTTTTCTATTAACAATTTACCTGCGATAACTATTTTTTTCATAAGCTGACATATTTTATATGAAAAAGGACAATGTGGACCATATTAAATAATTGGATCATAACCATATTAAACTGGATATATTTCTTTTGAATTCCTTAATGTGTTAATAATTAATTGTAATATAATAAAAGAAAACATTTATAACTTTTAATTGTTAAAAATGTTACATGTGTTTGAAAATAATAACCATAGGTATTAAACTAATGTTATTAATTAAAATTTTTATCTATAAAAAAAGTAACAAAATTTCTATAACATATATATATATATAATAATAAGGGAATAACATTCACAATATTGGTATAATTGTTCAGTTATTAATATTAATTTAAAATATATAAAAAATTTATCATATTTTCATATTTCAATGATAAATAAAAAATAATTTAATTTTTTTCAGTGTTAAATCATCAAAATTTAATATATTATTTTTAATTGAAAACATATAATGATTTTATATGTAATATTTATAGGATAAATTTTTGTTTATTAACAATTTTTTTCTTTTAAATTTCTAATTTATATGTTTTTAAAATATTATTAAGAAAATAAATCTATATTTTCATTTTTAAGTAATAATATATATAGTTCATTGAATTGAAATTCCAATTTCTATAAAACTCATTTTCATTCATAATGTGTTATGATAAATAAAATCTGTTTAAAAGGAGTAAAATTTATAATTTATTTACATTTATTTATTTTTCATTACATGTTGATATAATACTAATTTATACTTACAAAGAAACTAATGTTTTTCTCAAATCAACTAACAATAATATCTGCTCTAGATGTAGTTTCATTTAGTGATTCAGTTTTATAGATTGTGTAGAAATATCCATGATCTTGAAATTATCATATATATGTTTAGGTGTTCTAAAAGAATAATTCCTCACATTTAACATGGGATTGATCCACGAAAAATAGTATTGAAGCTGCCTCCATTATAATATTATAAATGATATTCTTTTGCAAAAAATCAATGCTCCCATATATTATTTCTTCCCACATCATTTTCTGAATATGTATTATGGTTTCTTTAATCTATTCCATAGAATTTTTTGGATATATTTTAACGATAAAATATATTATTCCAAATTTATTTAATTTTTAAATTCTTTCCATAGTGAATGAAAAAATAAAATTTACTATTTCATTTATTCATGATAATATTAGTGGCCTCTCAGGTAGTGACATTACCTTTCCCAACACCCATAAATAAAGAATGTTGTCACAGTTTTAATTGTCATATACAAACTGAAAAAAGGTAATGGTTTCCATTAGAGAGTTATAACTCAAGTATATATTTTATAAAATATGGAAAACTTATAAACTTTTTATGAAATGAGAACCTACTAATTGTATCTTAATAGAAATACATAATTTCGGATCCCTTCCTAATCATATTATTGAAAAATCACCCATGATTTAGTATCATTACTTGAATATTATAATTTTCTTTCCAAGAGGTATTATAGTCATATTTTAGTTTCTATACTATTATTAGTGGATATGAAACACTATTTATATATTCAAATAAATAATATTTATTCTAAAAATATGGAAAATCATTTTCCTAAATCACATTACAATTATCTAAAGGAAGTATAATAAGTCTTAAATGAATCATAATCCCAAAAACATTGAAGAAGATTTATATACCATTATTATATTATTGAAACCACCAATTGTTTATATTTCAATAATTTTTAGTTACATAATTAATATAATAGATCCACATATTTATTGTAATGAATATTTATACATAGTACTTCTTAATAGTTACAATCCTCTATTGTAGTTGAAAGTTCATTATATTTTCCTCGATCCAATTTTCTATGTTGATTTCATGTCAAATGTCATCAAAATAACTTGTATTGTACAACAGAAAATGTTAATTACCATGACATCTATACTTAACATATTTGATTGTAATATGAATTTTGGATGAATGTTTCCACTAATATCCTATTTATTTCTATATAGGTGTTATATTATGAATATCCACCTCTTTTAAAATTAAATAATATTCCATTTTCCAAAGGTAGAACCCTGTACAATAATTCCACATTGTAAAATATATTTAATTTGATCATTTTTTATTCATCATCTTTAGCTCATGATATTTCATTAAACTCTAACACTATCTTATATGGTATTTTTAGGAAATACACTAATATAAAATTAATAATCATATTTTTTAAAGATTGTATGGAATAAAAAAGATGATTCTGACCCAAATGAATTTTCTAATTTGAAGTTAGTTGAGGTAAATTTTTATAGTTCCCTTGGCCACATGGGTTGTCATAGTTTTATCCATAACTAATACAATATTGGTTTTCTAGAGTCATAAAACAGTAGTGATAAAAGTGAATTCTAATAATTATAAAATGGGTTCATCCATAAAAATGTTAATATTACATCATTATGTTGGACTATAGTTACTTTAGATTAATATATATCCATCGTTTTTCCCTTGGTTACATTATGTTCTTTTTCCTTAAACATGTCAACCAAATACTTGAAAAATAAATAAAATGAAATCCTTCATAGTAGTTTATAATTGAAAAATTTTCACCTAAAGAATATCCCACGGTAGTTCTTTTCCTGTGGTGTATTCTTAGGCCCACCCAACATATATTTGAATGATGATTGAGTTAATTCTCAACAGACAATTTTTTTAGGTAGAAACCCTTGGGTGCATCTATCCCATAGAAAAATCCATATTCTAGTATAGGATTAATTTCTAGATAATTTAATTACAAAATAATTTATCAATAATGTTTTATATAATTTTACACATATACTAAAAAATGGGTTTTAATAAGATTCCAGTATGTTAATATCATAGTAAACTAAAATAATGTCCAAATAAAACGAAACCAGCCAATTGATTTCTACTATAGAGTCAAAAAAACTAATCATAAAAATATATACATTGATTCCATTTAATAGAAAATATTAATCAAAATTGGTTATACAACCTACATAGAATTTTTGTGATACTACCTCTAGGATGATATTGTTTTATAACTAATTTGAATATTTACACATAATAATGATCATTCTGATTATCTACTATAAATCGCATATCATAAAATAATTTTCAAATCATTTGGAATGGAAATAAATGAAATTAGTTATATTGTAAAATTATTAATAGAATTTTATTATATTTACCTAACCAATATATCATAATCATGGAAATAGGAACAATTTAAAATCAACTATTATTGGAAAAAATGACAATCATAAAACATGTTTGATAAATAACAATAAAAGAATAAAAACAAAATACTAAATGAAAAAATAAAAAATAAATTAGAAGTAAATAATGGAAATAATATAAATTAAATCATTATAATAAAAAGGAGAATTTATTTACAGCATGTAATATCATATAAATTTATAATTTCACCGAAATTAAATAGATTTAATAGAAGTTGAATGTATTATAAATGATTTATAATCATAATAATATATAAACATTGAAAAAGAATAAGTAGGTACACCCATTATTAAATTGATATATATATATATATATTGTGAAAAAACCCAAGTGGTGTAGCATTTTATTTTGTGAAAAAATCAAATAATATATAACATTTAATTTGTGAATACATCCACATATATTGTTTATTTTTCATCAGATGAGAAATTAAATAATAAATATTTTTTGGATTGGAGATAAAAGACACCACTAATGATAATCCAATAATCTTAGTCCTTAATACATTCAAATCATTCCTCTAATAGTAAATATCTCCAGTAAATAAAATGGGATTTGCAATACTATTATATGGTATCATGAAAAAAACATGATCATTTTACACAAAAATACAAATTACCAAAAACCATAATTTAATAATATCAAAATTTTATGATTTATTAACCATTTATCTATTGGATAATATTTTGTTCAAAATGGAAGGGAAATTATATAACATATATTTCTTAAAATATATTTAATAATATAATATTAATGATACATGATTTTCATGTGATCTTCAAAAAAAATCACAATGAAGAGAAAACTACTCAAAAATAAAATAATAAAACCCAAAAAAAATAATTTATAATAAATATAACTATATAAAAATATAATGTAGAGGTGATTAATATATGATCATGGTTTGGAAAATCATTTTAAATTTTTTTAATTTTTTTTATTGACATAAAAATGGTAAATAATAATTTAATGACATTATAAAAAGACTAATAGAGAATATAAAGATCAATATGGATATATTAATTATTTTTTCCATATAAAAATGGATAACAATTCTGAGATGTAAAAAAATGTACTTGGAAGAAAATTGACTAAAATAAATTACAGTTAATCTAGATAATTTTTAATATCCACAAAACAATATATTCATTAGGAAATAAAATTATGTTATGAAACATGATTTCCCAAAAAAAAAGTTTTATAAAAAACATAATATCATCGTATTCTATAATAAACAACTCATTATGGCTAATTATGAAAAATGAGTTATTTTGAATAAAAAAACATTTGAGTTACAAAATCATCTTAACTTAATTCCTTCATAGCATAGTACACTCTTACCTCCAGAAAAATATACATTATTATTGTAGATAAATATATAATAACTATAATAATAGATAAGAATATATATATTTTTAATATGTAATTATTATCAAAAATATATATTGGTTATTATTTTTTTAGTTTCTCCCAGTAATAGTTTTTAGTTTTAATCATTTTTTTCTAGATCCATTGAATAGATGTTGGTATTAATTAATCTCTGAATTTTTTCCATTAAATTTACAGAAATTATAATGTAATGGATAATATATGATGTCTTATTAATAATCATTTCAACCTTATGAGTTCATCACATTTTTTCCTCGTACATGAAATCAATATTTAGAACGCTTTAGTGATTTTCTAAATATTCTGTAACTTTTTATTAATTGTTGAGTAAAATGTTGATTTATAATATCTGTAAATAATAATTAATAATTATTATAATATTTATATCATAATAAATTAATTTTTTTATCATTTTCATCTATTATATAATTTCACATCATTATTAGTTTATGTAGTTAGATGTAACCAAACATAAAATCCCCATGGATTTTGATAAATATGAGGGCATTTTGTCATAATATCATTACAATGGAAGAATATAAATATAAGTTTATATTAATTATTATTATTTTTAAAATTATAAAAGCTTCCATATAATAAATAAATGGCATGGAATTATTAAAAAATAAAAAATTGTGATTTTTATCATATAATGATTGTCTCACACATTATAATTAAAAATGATCTGTTTCTGATAATATTTTTAATATGATCTAGAATGTTTCATAAAATAACCCTAATGAAAAAATGTCAGATTTATCAATTAGATCCATTTTAATTACCATCTGTTCGTGGGAGTGATGAAAACAGAAAAATTAATCATTCAATTGAGGCAGTAGTCAAAACGTACAAAAGGTAATGAATTTATTTTCCAAAAAAGGGTAAATTGAATTTTATTTTTCATTTAATAATAAAAATATGTTTCAAATGTGTTACTTATTTATTTTATTCAATATTATGACCATATTTTTAAGGATGTTAAAGAAAAGTAAACATGATTCTTTATTGAGTTAATGGTCCACAACCATTAAAAAATTCCATTTTCAATTTTCACTGGGAAAAAGTTAAATGTTTTAATTTTTTTTAGACAATTAAAATAACATATACATATAAATTTATATTTATTTTAACATTAATGTATGTTTTAATTTAAAATTATAATGATTAAGTGAACTTAATGAAATAGAAAATAGAATGTCCTATTATGAAAATCTACCACACTTCTTAGATTATATAATTTTAAAATGCTAGTAAATCACATGAGGAATGGTTATTTGAGAACCCCATAACCTCCATAATGAGTCATGTAGTGTTTAATAGAACATTGGGTAGATATTTTTCTGTGAATTTGGGTTGGAGTGTGATGGGAAGTGATGAAAGGATAACCCTATTCAAAAAGGAATATAGTTGGGATTTTTGTAAATACCCAAATCATTTTAATATTGTCAATTAGCTATAAAAAGAATATAAGAATATTTTTAGTTAAATTTTCCAAGGGAAATGATTATGTTTTTAAATACCAAACCTTTATTTTCAACACATGTTTTATACATGTTTCAATTCAATCACCCCTTTAATTATTAACTTCCATATTTTAAAAATTTTTAAAGTAACAAATTTTCATGTAAATTTTCAAAATATTTTTATATAAAAAAAGTGAACCTTATATATAATTTATACCGAATAATTCTTCATTTAAAATCAGTTTTTTCTATTTCAATATATCAGTTTTTTAAAAATATTTTTATTTTAATAAATATATATTATATTAAAATAAATGTAGCGAAAATATAACTACTTTTCAAATATATTAATAATATGTTTGTACACAATAATAACTATTTTTAATTGATTATTTTATATTTTATAATACATATTTTTCCATGAAGAAGGTTTAAAAATTTCTATGTCCTTCATATATATTAATAATGGAATAAAATTTAACATATTTGTTAAAATGCTATATATATTAACCTAAAAACAATTATTTATTAAAAAATTCATATATTTATCTTCAATTAGTTTTTTTTCTAAAAACCCCAAATATTATGTAAAATTTGGAAAATAAAAACCATATATTTTATAAATTTTATTTTTATTTAAAAACATAAAATATGGAGATAACATGGTTTCATATGGAAAATATTTTTTTTATATTGACTATTATATTAACCATTATTTACATATAAATATTGTTTTCAAATAGTACACATAGAATAAATTTACCTTGTAATTAATTGATAAAAGTAATAAACTATATTTAGAATTATATTTTGATTTTCTATTAAATATTTTCTGATATAATTTGAATTAATTAAAAATCATACACTAAAATTATTAAGATTTGTGGATATAAATATAAATAGATAATTATTTAATTCAATATTGGAATAATCAAAATTTTAAAATATATTATCTCTTATGATCTCCACAAAATATCTATGCATCATATAATAACTTCGTAAAATTTTAGGTGTCGGTTCATCTAGGATGTATATTATTGAAATCTCAACAATAAATATTATATTGGGTATTTGGTTTCGATCAGTCCGTAATTTCTATATTTTGGAGTAATATCTATCATGTAAAATCACTATTGAATATACCCCTATCAAGATCATAAAAAATGGATTTATAATAAAACATCAACTTTTATAATCCAATTTTTCCAACATACAGTTTTTATTAGTATTCTTAATATAATTTATATAGATAATTTTACAACAATCTTTTTTATGTAATATTTAATATTAAAAGTATATTAGGGTTTTTTATTTGTTTGGTATGTGGTGTGAAACATTTTTTCAATATTTTATTCATATATATATATATATAATATAGTGATATATGGGTTCATTGAATGGTTATTCATAAGATGTATAATAAGAATAGAAAAAAGCCTCCATTTAGTGAAATGTTCCATCTCACTTGGTTTGGTGGGAATATAGTTGTCAAAAAACCATACCTCTATAGGGTGGGACATATAGTTTTTCCCAATAGATTAAATAGTAATATTTGATTATGTAATTAATTAAAAAGGGCCTATGTTGAGAGAAATATAATAGGTATTATGGTTTATCTTATGGTGAGGACCTTTGGTTGAGGTTTTTGTTATTGAAGTGAATTTGAATTTGAATAAGGATGGACTAAATGTTTCCTTATATCATATAAATCCATTATTAAAGTAATAATATTAGGGAATTGACCCTATGTGTAGTTTCCTAGATTCCATGTTGGATATTATTCATCCTATGTTTTGGTACTTAATTAATTGTTATGTATTGTGTAGTGGGAATTTGTTTTATTTTGTTATTATTATTGTAATACATGATGTTCTGATGAGTCAAGGGATATTATTGTGTTCTCTATTATTAAATAGGAATTTAAATTTATTATCCTATCTTGGATACCCATTATGATTGGAACCTATGGGGTCTAAGGATTATTTTCTACCAATTGAAACCCTTAATGATATAGTTTATGGTTGATGTTAAAAATTGGTTAATGGGATTTTTGATCATCAATATGTCATTTTGGATTTGGGGAACTAATTTGATAAATGTTGATGTAAAATTATTGTGAGATATTTTTTAATTATATTAATACAAGGGGAATATAGATACTTTTTTATCTTGATATGACCGATGTGTTTTGAATTTTTTGTATTTTATATCCTCTAAGACATTATGTAGTATTATTGCATTGTTTGTTTATTGTCTGTAAATAAATTGTTTGGGAATAATTTTATACTCACTAATGAAAAATTATATTTATTTTTAGTAACCTATAATTGAATAAATATAAAAAAAATTCGTAAATTTTTTATTTCCATGTCACATTATTTACGGGTTATCTACCTAGAGTAGTTTGGAGTACATTGGATAACCAAACAAAGGTGAAATTCAATAATTGGTATTGTCGTATCTACCTCGAGGGATTCATGTGTTCTTTTTTTAAATAATCAAACTATTGGGTTATCCTAAATCAGTACATTTGTATAAAAAATGTAATACCCATTCTATTATCACATGTTGAAACTCACAAGTTATATTCTTTTATAATATAGTTGTTATTATTTATGGTTACTCTAATACTTATTGATGCACATATTATTTCGATGTTATTAGATTTTATAGTTCAATTAGTGTAGTAAAAAATATTTTCTAAAATAAAATCCTTGATATTTAAAATTCCATAGTATACATGGTGGCACAATTGTTGTCTTATGGGATCTCCATATATTTGGTTATTAGTTTTTAGCATCATGGAAACACAAAATGGATATAGATAATTTTATTTGTGTCCCACTATTTATGGACATATAATATGGTTTAAGGATGTGTTAATAGCTATATAATACACTATATATATATTATGAAAACACATATAGTGGAATCCAATGTTAATAGTGGTATAGGATTATAGTTTATTTCTTTTCCCTATTATGATTAGTCTGTCTTAAAAATTAAGATATTAATGAATGAAATTATAATTAATTGTTTAATTACATTCTCATAGGGGTTATATTTTTTATTTAATACATTATATCATCAATGTAGTGATATTTGAAAAATACATCATTCTTTATGGGAATGAAGTGTTTTTTATAACAAAAATATTTATTGGAAGTAAATTTATATGGAAGAAGGAAAATTTCAAAAAAATCGTTTCTGATAATTTCTTTATATATGGTATTTTAATCCATTTAATGAAATATTTTTTCATAAATTAAAACATCAATATTTTCTTATTATCTAATTCAAAATTTTTTTTACAAATTTAATATTAAAAACATAAAATAGTATGGTTGCATCCAAATCCTATGTTTAATTTTTTTATCATATATGTGAAAATATTGAATTAATTATTGAATGTATATATTTATGGGTATTGAATGTCAATGTATAAATATTATATGTAGAATATGACTAGGATGTGGGATATGAATTCAAAGATATTTTATAGTATGATATGTTTTTATGTCTATTAATTGAATGTCATATTATCTTCATTTTTTCCCTTATTATAGTATTATAAGATGAATTTATAGGATGTAATTTATTTTTATTTGTGAAGTTGATTTGTATATAGATATGATGATTTTTATATATGCTAAATACATAAATTTTGGATCCATTTTTTTTCTAGATAGACATTAGAACCATTGGTTTGACCTCAGATGATCTAATTACTATAATTAGTGTAAAAAAATAAACACCCTTTAAGGTCTTCATAATTATAATATATTAATTAAATAAATAATTAAAGAACACACCTCTCTTCCACTTTTAATACCACCCTCCACCCACAACCATCATCTACTCACACATCCTACGATTTGATCCATATCCAAATTATTCCCAAACCTCTCCCCAAGCCCCTATTCCATATCCAAAAGCTATTTTTCTTATCAGGATACCAAAACTTTTTCCCTATGGAGGTTCTCAAGGAAGATAGATTTAAGAGCTAAAACTATCATCATTTTTCATTTAATTTCTTTTTCTTATTCATTTATTTTCTTATCTTATATGAACCATGTCTTATAATAAAGGCATGATAACACCAATATGGTTGATACAAAATAATTATATCTTGTAAATAGAAGATCCATCATCAATATCCTTCCTCCCCCTCTTTTATTATATAAATTAAATCTTCACCCATGATGTGTCAATTTACCAACATCATCGGTGATGCATGTTCATTTTCCTTTAATGTCTTCAAGGGTGTGAGTAAAACCATTAAATGGTTGAAAAAGAATCATAATTTAATTTTATGACCATTTTAATGTTACATATGGAACACATATAAATATATTACTAAATTATAAAATAAAATGATTTTATTATTACCCAAAACTAGCAACAAATAAACAAAAATGATCATCGATAATTTTTATCTATTGGATCATCTATATACCATATAACCAAATTCATTATAAGATCATTTATGCTTCTAGAATATCATTAATAACATATACTAAAAATTATGTATGTTAATCCTTATTTTACACGAACTTCCATTCATGAATTCAAGTGAACCGATCGTGAACACTATGAAAATTAATGGACATTAATGATGAAATTGACTAAATAACTCATAAAAGGGTCCATAAATTATCATAACAAAACCCTATTGAATCAAATTAGGGTATAAAAGGTTATATATTTCTTAATTCAATAACATAATGTGACTACACATGCCATTAACATGAATGAAGCTTTCATACACATGTTAAGTTGAATTATCATACACAACTCTCTTTTGGTTTTCCTTCTCTCACAATAAGTTCAGTATAAATATTCATTAAATATCATCTATTCCTTATTATATTACCTTTTTAGGGATATAAATATTTTCTATTTGAGTGTATGAAAATAATAATTGTTTCCAAAACAAATCTTCTTTCAAATAACAATCATTAAACATCTAGAGATTGATCACTAAAAAATATTTCACTTTTTCCAACAGGAGAATAACTATTGGTAAAAGTACATTATCTATGGGTAAAACGTTTTACCAACACATATGTCCTTGTCACTAAGCCGTCGGTAAAAACACTATTCCTAAATGTTTTTGCGACAGATAAAATCAATATGTTATAATTATAATAATACCAACAGATAAAATATATGTTGGATAAACTGTTTAGCAATAAGTTATAATAACACGTTTTTTGTTGGTAATAATATTACAAACATATAATATCTATTTATAAATTATATTTGAATAAAAACTATAAATTTTAATTTGTAGTAAATTTTGGTATCATATTTATTAATTTACACATATGATCTTTTTACACAGGATCAAATTTCTAAAAAACATTAATTATATTAATAATAAAATTTATTAAAAATTAATCAATACACAATAAAAAATTAATCCACATAAAGGATCCATCACACACCCCATCAACCCACAATAGCTCCCCCTATGCCAGCAAGCTAGTATCCTACCCATCCTTGCCACACCAAGAACTAGCGAGTGCCCCAGGACCAGCAAGCCAATTACAGCCCATCCATTCCCCAGGACCAGCAAGCCAGCTACATCTCATCCATACCACCCTAGGGAAAATCGAGCACCAACAACTCATCCATTCCTCAGGACAAGCGTTCCAACTCCAACTCAAATTAATGAACATTATCTGCATTAACCACGGTTGTTCCAAAGTTAACAAACCCAAGACATTTTAGGCAATGTTTGGAATAAGAAGTAATTTTCAATATCAATGGAAAATAAAATCAATAGTCTTTTTAATAGTTTATATGGAATATATGGAAAATGTGTGATGAAATATGTTATTTGAAAGACATCAAAAACACATCAAAAAGCACACATTGCAAGTGAGATGTCTTAAATGGCGTGTATTCATCCCAATAGTCACCGGAATTTAAAATGATAGCGTCTCCATGTGGAATAAAACCCCTCATAAGCATGGACCTTCCACCACCCATAGTCATGTAACCTGAAAGGACAAATTTATTCCACCATAATGTAAGTTCATCTAGGAGAAAAACATTGTGACAACCCCACAAGTATAAGATGTCAATGTTCTTGAGACTCAAGAGTAACTTTTAATAGAAAAAAAAACATGAACACGAGGATTACATCAACACAGATCTCATCAGCTCCATGAATTGAACTGTCTTAGTTTGGAAAAAACATTTGGGTTTACCCAAAACCCATAATGAAAAATAACACAAAATAATAGTGACTAGGGAACCTTACAACAGATAAGATTAAACTATTATGTTTGCTGAAGATCATGTAAAAAGATGTTGTTTTAGTGCTTGAAACAGAGGAAACCAGATCCTTGGTGAAACATGCAATCCATTAGAAGCATAAAAAGTGGATCACTAACATCAGAGTCTACAGATAAAATAGAAATAAATAGCCATTAAATTAAATCAAATGAAGTGAACAAGAAGCACACAGTCTACAAAAAATAACACTTCGATCCCCAATTTTCCATGAAGCATCCATAACCAGAGTCGAGCAACAAATTCTAGTCAATCCTCAAGGAAATCTGTGGGAATCATAACCAATTATAAAAATCATACCTGGTAAAAACCATGTGCCTTCTGCCTAAATGAAAAATAAAGCAATGTATTGTTCTCTAGAACTGGACAGTAATATCTGCTACTTTCGACAGTAAATAACTCCCATCATACCTGAAAAAGAAACCATGATAGCCAGTCATCATGGATTTATGTAATGAATAGCCTCAAATATAAGGCCCACACCAATATCATCATCATCTCAAGTCCTCACTATAAAGTCTCAAATAAAAAAATCCTTTAGAGGAGTCCACTCTTCGAAAATTGAGGATCCAAGAACTAATTGACCACCATATTCCCAATATAATCCATTGAGACCAATATAAAAATCGAAAAAATGCAAGGTGATCATCAACTATACCAATTTCAATGTGAAGATAGCCATCATTGAAACATTTTGATATGAATAATAAAAGTAACCCTTTGAGTGTTTCTCAATTGGTTAGTGTCAAGACGATAGACCAAAAGAACTTAGAAAGAACCTATAATTTACCAACCATATTTCATATAAATCTAATCAATGATTTGAGAAAATATGCAGTTGTTCCCATGTTACTGAAAATATACTGGTTAGGTCATGAGATCACAATGAAAATACCAATTCCATGTAAATTTGAAACTAATAAACCCACATCCCATGAAAATCATAATTTAACAATTTTGAGGGGACTAATGGGAAAAGACAACAAAATGGATAGAGATGAAAAGACTAGAATAGAAAGAAATTTGATCTTGAAAAGAAAAGAATGATGATAGTTTGTTCATTTTTCATGTGTGGATTAAATGATCAAACACCTAGAGTGAAAAAAATATGAAATAACCAATTTACTTTTTCATGTGATTGTTAGTGCATTGTTAATGTGCGGATTTAATGATCCCCGCAATGAAATAATATTTTCTATGAAACATCAACCCATTTTCTAAAGGTCTCTACAAGAAGAATATATAACTTGTATATTTACTAAAAAAATAAATATAATACACATATAATCTTAGAGTTTAATTTGGGATGTTTCTATAATCATATATTACATGTTTATGTCCAAAAAACATAAGAAAAAAATAAACAAAAAACATGGACACCCACCTTCACTTCTTATTTTGTAACACCTTCTAACTAGTTTATTCACTTAAACACAACTACCTAAAAATTTTCTTTAAACACACCTACTTAAAAGACATAAAATGAAATTTAAAACTACATATAAAAAATATGAAATAATTATCAAATCATAATTAAACATTATGTCAATAAGAAGTATGATCAATTCTTAATTGAAATAATAACTTGAGGAACCTTCATAGGTCATATAAATGTTCCTAAAACAAAAAACCAAATATAATATTAATATTCATTCATAAATAAAAAACATGATAAAATAATATCATTTTAATAAGGAATGTTAAACATAAACTAAAAAAAATAAAACAACAAATGGTAGTATTTTTTCTCGGCATGATTTTCCAATCCAAATTAATATAGGTTTCAAACAATGGTACTTCATAATTGAAGACTTTTATGTAGGATTAATAACTATATTATAATTAAATAAGAATAATTATTAACTTAAAAAATATGTATTTGACATCATCGAATATGTATAAAATAAAACACTTACTCGACCCCCTGTAAACTCATGTCGTTGATGTGTCTTACTCGACCCCCTCTAAACTCATGTCATTGATGCATCCTATGTTTCGAACTGATATTTAATATTTTTACTATTTAATGATACAAAAATGTGGCCTCAAAATAAAATATTTACATTAATAAAAACATTAAATATCAAATGTTATATTCCTTAAATATGTAAATTGAATAAAAAATAGATTTTCAAGTTGCAATACCCAATGTATTGTCATCATCATCATCACTGACACCATTTTCATGAGAGAAAATATCACACTAACTATAAATCTATGGAATTCCATCCAAACTAAAACCACACCATGAACACATAACTCCATAACTGTTGGGTCTAGATTACCAACATTTTGAATCTCTAGAATGCAATACAATATCACCATCATCTTTTAAACATAGAGACCACCAGCAATATAGTACATAAACTGAAAAACTAGAAATCGATGTGGAAGAAACACCCAGAAACAAAAACATCCATGATATGTAAAAGAACATAAACAATCTAAACCTCGAACCAAACCAAACCTAACCAGAATCAAAACTCGCCTTCTATTTTCCTCTAAGCTCCACCATGTTCAATATTTACTCTACAATCGAGTGCAATCAAGATGGATTTTTTACCACTCTAGAGAATAAACATTGAATAAACATAGTTGAAAACTACCCTAAATTTTGTTTTGAAAACTATATCTATTTATTTGGGAGAAATATGTTATAGAATAAAAAATAGCCACAACATCTAGATCTTGGCCAGGAACCAAAAAAAATGAGAAAGAGGATATCATCGAAGAAAATCAATTTCCTATGAACACCTTCATCTTAAGATCCCCAATCACTAAAAATTCCATCTCATTTGATCGGTCTAAAACTATGTTCATAACGGAGGTCGAGAGTCGGGACAACGGCTTAGAAAACTAGGGATGACAAGGTCCAATGAGGGGGTTTTGGTGATGATGTTGGCCGGGAATAGGGTGGGGTTTCCCACAATGATGCCGAAGGGGGACATTGTCCGAGAATATAAAGGGTTGTTCCCACGATGATTACTCATACAAAGTGTCAGTTTACTCTTTTGAAGTCTCGTGTTACCCTTTTAAACACCTTATTTGTCAAATTTTGATATCTTTAGTCAACATTACATGGCCATTTTCTAGTCTCAACTGCAGAACTATATATTTATTCATAAAATCATATATTTACATCAAATTACTATAGTAATTTTGACCACTTTGGATAAGTAGTTTGGAATTAGTTATAAGAAACTGATTTTTATAATAAAAATAGAATGATAAATAATAAAATATTGTTAAATTTCTAAAATAATATTAAATATCACGAAAATTGTAGTTACCTGTAAATATTCATTGATATAATGTTGATTTTTGTTGTTCTTATGAAATATTAGTGGAGTTGAATAGTTGATGTAGATGTCGGTATATGTTGGTTTCATAAGCTGGGATGAAAACACTGAAGTTGACCTAAAGCATAATATCATTAATAAAAAAATATAAGAAAATTGAATATGTAATTTGTATTATGTCATTGAACTAATGCTTAAGAACATGAATAATGTAATAGATTGTATCTATAATTTATACAAGTATGAAATTTGTAATGAATAAATCACCTAGATTTGAACATTTCCACAAATGGATTGTAGGGATTGAACATTAATTATGTAGCATTCAAGAATATAGTAACAATCACAGGATCTCCAAGGAAATGTATGAAAAAATATAATTGAATAATTATTAAGATGTATGATATTGCTTCTAATAAATGAAATATTTATATTGGTGGAAACATACTACTATTTCATTTTGAAATAACTAATTGTGTTACTAAAATAGTGTTTGGAAATGAATTGTCATTCAAGAAGAGTGTTCCACTACCATTGATTCAGGAACCTCAAATAATGATTCAATTCCACAAACAGATTCAATGGAACGAAAACATAGATATAGAAGAACTGTGAGTGAAAACTGGAACTTGTATCTTCAAATTAAAATCCACCAAACAAGTCATCAATCCAACACCATGGATGATACATCAATCAAAGACCCCCAGCATCAATGTTTCCATCGAGTGCCATAGAACGTCTCCTAGAACCATTACCCAAACTAGGATCCATTGTTGTTAGACCAGCTTCATCGCTACTTTGAGTCACCAAAAAGACAACTGTAAATCATGGATTTCGCATGAGGAAGCTGGTCGGGAATATGGAGGGAGTTTGTGTGATGATGTTTTTGGTTGACATTGGCTGGGAACATTGAAGGGGTTATTCCGAGGTCCGTGGGGAATGCCATTTGTAGGGAAATCCATTTGCAAAGAATGACGGGTTTGGGGAATTCCTGGCGTGGGGAACGTCGTCCACATGAAATGATGGTCGTGGGGAACACCGATAGTAGGGAACACCAACCGTAGTATCTAAACCCTTATTACCCCATAGTTTCGAGCTAATTGGAAATATATAAGGATGTTTACCATTTCCTACACCATTGGATCATTAAATATATATAATGATTTATCTGATCTTCATGAATCAATTAATGTATTTCGTCACACTATATAAACTACTATGCATATGGGAGACTTGAATCCTACTTGGGTGGTGGTCTATCTTGAAAATAGATCCACATTTTTCATGTCTGATTTATGCATGATCTCCATATGAAATTCAAAGATCTATAATTTCTATCTGACCCCTATCTACAAGACATGGAAGAAGACAATGTCCCATCTATGTCACAGAAAATATGGGGAGAACATTTATAAATATTTATAATAACATAATTAATTTCCATAATGGTAACTCATCATGTATTTTTGTGATATCACTGTCCACATCAGTATTTTTGATGCCATGAAGAGCCCTTCATATGATCAGTAACTCTTTTCACTCTATCAAGAAGTTAATACAAAAACAATTGAAGAAAAAGTTATATTTCATGAATTATTTTACATTGAATAATGTTTTTCAATATAAAGTCTCCCAAATGAAATAAATTACCAAAACACTGGAGATCTTGAATTAAAAGTAGAAGAACTGGTAAAATTGTATTTCATTGATGATTTTTTATATGATAAAGATCGTTATAAGATTTCTTTTCAATTGGTAGTAAATCCATTCAAAATAAATAAATTTTATTTAATATCATCCCTTTAAAATCCCCTAGATCTAGAATTGAAACCACTTTCCACTCATTGAAATACATATACCTTGTGGAGGGAGATTAATTTGCCATGATAAATGATTATAATCTCTATAAAACAAAAGAGGAATAGTTTGTTGATATTTTTGGAAAAAAATTACAAGACATCATGTGGATCATAGGCGGTATCCCAAAAATAAAACCAAACATATTCTCAAATTGATTTTATCTTGATGGAAATTAAAAACCTATTAGACAACCACAAAGGATGTTGAATCCACCCTTGTTGGAGTTCATGAAGAAGAACATTGAAAATATCATAGAGGATGGGATCATCTATCCCAATTAAAATTCATAACGTGTTATCCAAATTCATGTAGTTCCAAATAGAACTGGCCTAACAACTATGATAAATCAAAATAAAAAAATTATCCTAGAGAGAATTTAGAATAGATGGAGAGCATGCATCGATTTTATGAAGCTAAATATTTTCACATGGAACAATCATCTCCTGATCCCATTAATTTCCCTTTTTTTATAATGTTTATTAAGTAGATCTCTTTATTTACTTTTAGATGATTTTTTGGGTTACAAATAGCTACTCATCCATTCTAATGATCAAGGGAAGATGACCATTATATGTACCTTTTGTACTTTTTCATATAAAAGTATTCCATTTTGATTATGTAATTTTCCAGATTCATTTTTGAGGTTATTGGTACGTATATTTTGTAATCAAAATGTATATTTCAAAGAGGTTTTCTTATATGATTTCATTGTTTTCGATGATTCTTCTAATCATTATTTGTAAAATCTGAAATTCTTTTTGAAAACCTACATTCAATGGAATCTTCTATTTTATTTTTAAATGTCTCATTTAATTTTTGAAAGATGAATTGTTCTTTGTAATGTTTTACGAAATGAATTTTTTGCGGATAAAGAAAAAAATAAATTTATAAATTCATTAACTTTCCCATCATCTACGAAACATATTCGATTATATTTAAGAAATATTGGATTCTATAAGAGCCTTATCAAGGATTTCTCAATGATTTATCTCCCATAATCCAGATTAAATTTTAATGATAATAATATGGATTTTAAATTTGAATGTATGAAATAATTTGATGAGTTGATGAGGAGATTGATTATGTAATGGCCTAAACCTCTATAGTCCATTACTTTGTAGAAATGTGGTGTTAGAGATGTTATAAGAGGTCAAGGTAACTTATCCCCAATGCTTTTACAAAATTATCCTTTTTGATGAACTGTTTCAATGGTAGAAAATAGTGAACTGTAACATCACATTATGTCTTCAGGTACTTTTGGTGTTTCTAACTATCCTTGTTTTGGAGTAGTGACATGGGCGTGTGTTGGGTAAATCATTAAGGAAATCTAAAGGGAAGTAGAATTCGCACGAGCTGCGCATGGTTTGACTAAACCGTGTAGCCATACCGTGCGTAGATAATGTGAAGGTAGTGGATAACGCATGGTTAGTGCATAGTTTGTCTAACCATGTGATTATTGTTTGACGAGGCAGTATCAACCGCACTTTTAGGGCATGGTTTGTCTAACTATGCGAGCAAACCGTGCGGGCACATAAACTAGATCCTAAAATTGTGGATCTCAACCGGTTTTCCTATAACATTCTCTTTGAAGCTCCAACGTGGCCATAACTCACGATTACCCTCCCTTGAATGTTAAATAACCTCTCCCATGCATCATGGAGGTGATCCAAAGGCTTAACATGGCTAATAAAAGGCGGTTTCTTGAGGTATGTGATCGTTCTTCTTTGTTCTTCTTCATTCTTGATCGGTTTCTTAGATCCACTTGAATACAAATCTAGTTCTTGTTATAATTTTACTTTAATCAAATTGGTATATTAAAAAGGTTTAATCTTTTGTGATAGCTTGCTGGTTAGGCTTCTCGATTTTGGAACCAACATATTATAAATCTATTAATTCAATATGGATTAAGGAATTTGATTGTTTGATAATTCGGTGAAGGTTTCTAAGTTACCCTCTTGATTGTTAAGGGTCCATATCCCAATTATTGTTATATGTGGGGCCATATAAGCCTTTTGGTTGTGGGAGTGGATAACTCTTAGATTGGGGAGGACACTAGGGTTGATGGAATGGGATGTATGTGACTATTGGATGATTGATGGTTCATTGGTTGTTTATCTGCTATACTTTTCCCAACTTCTCAAGGTAGCTGGTCTTGCCTACCCTTCTTCCGAAAGAGGCAAAGACACGCATGGTATTCCACGTGCTTTTCGTGTTTAGCTTCTCAAGGGGGAATGGGTATACACTCTTCCATAAGGCTGCAAAGACTTGATGGGTAGTACATCTACTAACCGTGTTGTGACCCTATGTGTTTGTAGCATAGAATGCGTTTCTAGAATGCCAGGGAATATGGGAATGTGTTTCTATAATGAATCATTGAATAAATATTGTTATCCCATGGGGTTGGAGTTTGCTAGAACATAATAATGAGGCTATAATTATAAAAGGGAAGTGGACATTGGGTGTGATGCTACTGATGTTTAATGTGGAATGGTTCATGGTTAATTAATATTTAATGAATTAATTATCTTAAAGTGGAACTGAAAATAAAAAGGGAATTAAGTAATCTAATAAAGTACTTTAAATGGTTGTATGCTTATAGGATAACTTGTCCTAGAAGTAGCATTCCGGATTCCGAGAGACCTTAGCTTCAGTTCTGTCTAAGACTAGTTTATTCCCATACCGTGGTTGTGAGATATAGTATATTCTGAACTTTTTCTGTTTCTATAGGCTAATCCACCCTGTTAGTAAGGGCAACTAACACCCCAGGGATTTTGAGCCCTAGGGTTGTTTTCCCCAACATTACGATGGGATGGTGAATGAATGACTACCCCCATTGTCCCCGCTCTCTTCTCTTGGTAGATACTTGTGGTGGTATGCACAATGGTTAGTTTCCCAATATATGTGTGTAGAGGGTTGTAATGTATTGTGGTTATTCACACACACATATTCTGGATATAGTATCCAAATGAAAAATATATGTGTAACATGTATAGGTTGTGATGGCTTGAGGATCCTTACTCGGTGTATGGGCTGTAATGCATTGAGGTATAATACCCGACGTATGACACATGTTATGCAAGATGTGGTGGCTCCTGGAATCTACCAGTTACTTTTGGTTGTAAAGATGGTGTAGTGATTTTCCCAGGTGTTCGCGGACAAGCCTTTGTGTTGCATGAGGTGCACATTGTGGTGCTTCACCCAAGTGTCTGCGGGCAAGAATTTTTGGAGAGAGATGTTCAGGACGTGCGACGATTGGGAAAAGTGGAAAACTAGTGGGGAAGTAGTAGTGGGGTACCCTTGATATTCTTTACTATATTCTATATTCATATATGTGTTACATGGTGAGAGTAGCCATGGTGAGGATAGGAACTTAGTATACTTTCTTAGGAAATGATTTAGTTTCACTTGATTCTCATTGTGCTTTAGCATACTCTCTTTACATTCGCACGAGAGGCTTTGGGGAGGATCCTACTGATTACACTGTTACCATCACTCTATGTATATATAAACCATTTTTCAGGTCCCTTGAACCAAGTCAGAGATCAAGCTGGTTTCTACAAGGTTGTGGTTATTAGAGCTGTTTTGGCTTGTGGTTGCTGGCATTTTTTCTTTCTATTGGGTGCTTGTAGTTTTTTTAATTTCATTTGTAGTTCTATTGCATGTAATTACATATATGAACTTAGGTTTCTTTTATATTTCAATTATGAGTTAGAGTCTGTTGGTGTCTATCTTATCTCTCTCTTCCGCATGTGTTCTATTAGAAGTTAATGCCTCCCATTTGTGTTTTTATTATACCCTCGGTGCTAGTTCCAACCCAAGGCCTATTGGAGGTGGGACTCAGGGGTCATTATCTCCCTTTTCAGATTGTTGGCTCAGGAGTGGTACACTTTGTGGGGATGGGGTCATGAAAGAGTGGTATCAGAGGGAGGTTGAGGTATAGTATGGAGTTTTGAGTTAGGCACACGCAAGGATGCATGGGTTGTTAGGGAAATAGTGTCATTCATGATTAGCAAGTGAGGTAAACACTGGAGACCAGCTGAGAAATAGTCATTTAGGGAGCCCCATGATTTGATGTACGAACCATTAAGTGTAAAATTTCTACTAAAAAATGTGATAATAAATGGTGGGTATAAACCTAAAAAAGGATCATGCAACATTATTATCTGTCCCTATGTTTGAATGGGTAAACCTTGGGATAGGTTAAACTAAATTTAATAAAAGAAAACAATTAATTAATTAATGTTGAGTCTTCAATATTATAGGTTTAGTAACTCTAATGGTTGTTATTTTACAGGTATAGCTCCTAGTCTACGTCCTCATTATGTTTTCACAAAAAATTTCTAGTAGTCTATTCTAGAAAATCGCCACAGTCTAGAGGTTGACGACGACGACACTTGGAGGAAGACACTCTGAGATTTTCAGCTCCAGAGTCTTCAGAAGAACGAGGGCTCCATTTTAGATGGAATCATGGAGGACTGGTTGGAGGAGGTTGAGATAGGCTTCAGTTCGATCCATCCTTATAAGGGGCACTAGGTGTCCTTAGCTGTGACAATGCTACATGGAGCAACAAGGCAGTGGTGGTTATTATACCTCAGGGATCGTGACGTGTCAGCGATCTCTTGGGAGGAGTTCCGAGACAAGTTAGGATTTGAGTTCCATTCATTGACTATGAATGCATCCAGTCTCTAGGAGTTTCTTACCCTTTGACAGGGGATCTATATAGTTCGAGAGTTTCGAAAACATTTCAAGAACCTTTTACAATATGATTCAGACCTATTACCAGATGATGAGGCTAGAGCGATGCATTTCGAGGAGGCTTTCCATCAAGAGATCCAACGCCAGGTCACCCCATTTAAGTTGAAGACATATCTTGAGGTTCTAGCGAGGGAATATGTTGTCGAGGGGACATTGTCCATGACTAGATCATTAAAATATGAAGATCATCATGATCCCAAACAAATAAAAGCTATGGTTCAGGGTTCCCAGTTTTCAGGGAAGAAGAGTTTCCCTTTGGGTGGGGGTAGATCCCAGCCCATCACATCTCATTTCTCTAGAGGAAGAAACTGTAATACTTATGCTAAGGGATCAGGCGCTTGTTTTTCTTATGGTGGTCATGGCCATAATTAGCGGGAGTGCACGACCTTTAAGGGCGGTCATCATGCACTGGGTGTTATGCTCGAGGTTCCTCCATTGATGCAATTTCAGCCGAGGCAGCAGTAGATAGTTTCACTAGCTTTAGATCTGCAATGGGTAGATGGGGTAGGCAGAGGAAAACCCCATGACGCTCCCCATCCTCAGAGAGTAGAGCACGGGCATGTTAGTGGTTTTCATCATGGTCAGAGAGGTCGTGGAGGAGGTTGTCTTCAGCTTCATGCTCTAGTGTTGCCACCTCCAGGTGAGCTAGACGTCGTTCGAGGTACCCTTTTCTTGTTTTATACCTTGGTTTATACCTTGTATGGTTTAGGAGCCACACACTCATTCATATCACCTACCATTGTCTATGTATTTGGACTTGATGCGGAGAGGCTTCCAGTGCCCTTGGCGTTGACTACGCCAGTTGGAGGTCGAACAGACTTGTATGAAGTATGTAGAGACTGTGAGCTAGTGTTGGGGAATCACTGCTCTTGGGGAGATTTCCTATGTTTACGAATACCACCATATGATGTCATCCTCAGCATGGATTGGTTGTATTCAGTGCAGGCTATTGTGGATTGCTTTAGGAAAAGCGTCGACTTCATTGGTGTAGTTGGAGAGCAAGTGGTGTTTGTTGGTGAGAGAGACCCTCGAATAGTTCATAGGTGCATTCCATCCTTATCATCTATGATGGATGAGAAAATGATAAGTTCTTCATAGGTTTAGCAGTTGGCATTTCCTAGGGTCATAGAGATGTACCCTGATAACTTTTTAAAATAGGTTGTAGCATTACCCCCTCGATGAGAGATTGAGATTGGGATTGAGCTATAGCCAGGAGCGTCTCCTATCTCCAAGTCTCCATATAAGACGGACCATTATGAGTTACGATAGATACATATACCGCTTGATGGTCTGTTACAGTGCGGTTTTGTTCGGCCGAGTGTGTCACCGTGGGGTGCACCAGTTTTGTTCATGAAGAAGGCTGACGACAGTTTTCGGTTGTGTGTCAATTATCTTCGCATAAACTAATTGACCTTAAAGAATAACTATCCTCTTCCACAAATTGATGACCTATTCTATCAACTAAAGGGTGCATGATAGTTCTCAAAGATCGACTTGCGGTCAATATATCATTAGATCTGTGTGATGGATGTGGATATTGCGTAGAATGCTTTTCATTTGTCATCATGGGCATTATGAGTTTGCTGTAATTCCGTTTGGCCTGACGAATGCTCTATATGTATTCATGAGATTGAAGAATGTTGTGCTTCGAGAGTTCTTGGACAAGTTTTCGGTAGTTTTAAATGATGATGTCCTTGTGTACTCCACATCTGAATAGGAGCATGCAGAGTATCTACAAGCAGTTTTGGGAGTCCTTCATCAACATCAGATGTTTGGGAAGTTGAATAAATGTCAGTTTTGGGCTCGAGATGTCCGTTTCTTGGGGAATTTTATGTCCCAACAGGGTGTAACTGTAGATCCATCAAATATAGAAGTAGTTGTGTCTTGGGTATCCCCCTAGATAGTGTCATAGGTGAGAAGTTTCTTTGGTCTCACAGGCTACTACATGAGGTTCATAGCCAATTTCTCATGAGTTGTGACACCTATGACATCGTTGACCAAGAAGGATCATGCATTCATATGGACTTATGAGTGCCAGACATCTTTCGAGTATCTAAAGGAGAAGTTAGTAAGTTCTCTATTCCTTTGTCTTCCTACTGAAGGAGTTCAATTTGATTTTTTTCTGCGATGCATCAAATCTAGTGTTGTGCTGTGTTCTCATGCAGCAGAGGTCAGTTGTTTCTTTTGGGTCTCGGCAGTTATGTCCCCATGAATGCAACTATGACACCCATGATCTAGAGTAGGCAGCTGTTTTGTTTTCTCAAATGTTGTGGAGACATTACCTCATTGGTGAGTGGTTTTTGGTTTTCACCGATCATAAGACATAGAGTAATGTTTTCTCACATCGTGACTTGAACTTACGATAGCGTCGGAGGATGGAGTTCTTGCCAGAATACAACTTTGAAATATTGTTTACAACTAGAAAGAGGAATGTTGTAGCTAATACGCTGAGCCAAAAGTCATGTAATGATGTTGTGTGTGAATCTATAGATTCGTGGAGGGTAATGGAACAACATTCATCATTACATATTGATATGGGAGAAATTGGTGGTAGAGTCGATATTTTTTTAGATGATGGTACAATCACCCCTGATGCAGAATGTAGAAGTCCCACAATTGGGTGATCTACAGGGGGAGGTCAGGAGAGACCGAGTGGTTTGTGGTGAGGAACCTAATGGGTGGACTGAAGATGAACAACAACGAATGTTGTATCATGGAAGGCTTTTTGTTCCCTTGATGGTGCATGATACGGTTCTCAGATATTTCCATATTTCTCCTTTAGAGGTACATCCTGGCGGGACAATGATGTATTGAGCCTTGACGAGTCAGTTTTGGTGGCCTGTGCTAAAGTGTGCGTTTGTGGTGTTTGTGTCTCGATGTTAGTATGCCAGAAGGTGAAGGCTAAACACCATATTCTTTTTTGTCTTCTCCATCCATTATAGATTCCTCAGTGTAAGTGGGAGGACATCTCAATGGAAATTGTTACTAGTTTACCTCAATCTCTGGGAGAACATGATGCTATTTGGGTGGTAGTGGATCATTTAACAAAATAGGCTCACATCATAGAAATCAATGAGTCAAGATCAGTGGATGTTTTTTCGAGGTAGTATCTAGACGAGGTGGTGAGACTTCATGGATTTCCAAGGATGACCATTTCTAATCAAGATACTCATTTTACCTCAAGGGTGTGGAGAGGTCTCCAACATGATTTCGGTTCTCCATAATTCCTTAGCACTACTTTTCATCCTCAAATAGATGGTCAGACAGAGAGAACCATCCAAACTCTTTAAGACATATTGTGCTCATGTGTTCTTGATTTCAGAGGTTCATGGATGAGGCACGTACCCTTGGTGGAGTTCACTTAAAATAGTAGTTTTCACTCCACCATCAGTATGGTTTCGTTTGAAGCCCTTTATTGCCGGAATTGTCGTTCCCCGTTGTGCTGTACTGGGGTTGTAGAGTCAGGAAATTCTCGGACCGGAACTAGCGCATAATACAAAAAATTTCCAGTAGTCTATTCTAGAAAATCGCTACAGTGTAGAGGTTGACGATGACGACACTTGGAGGAAGACACTCTGAGATTTTCAGCGCCAGAGTCTTCAGAAGAACGAGGGCTCCATTTTAGATGCATTCATGGAGGACTGGTTGGAGGAGGTTGAGAAAGGATTTAGTTCGATCCATCCTTAGAAGGGGCACTAGGTGTCCTTAGCTGTGACGATGCTACGTGGAGCAACAAGGCAGTGGTGGTTCTTATACCTCAGGGATCGTGAGGTGTCATCGATCTCTTGGGAGGAGTTCCGAGAAAAGTTTGGATTTGAGTTCCATTCATCGACTATGAATGCATCCAGTCTGTAGGAGCTTCTTACCCTTTGACAGGGGATCTATACAGTTCGACAATTTGGAAAACATTTAAAGAACCTTTTACAATTTGATTTAGACATATTACCAGAAGATGAGGCTAGAGCGATGCATTTCGAGGAGGCTTTGCATCCAGAGATCCAATGTCAGGTCACCCCATTTAAGTTGAAGACATATCTTGAGGTGCTAGCGAGGGAATATGTTGTCGAGAGGACATTGTCCATGACTAGATCATTAAAATTGGAAGATCGTCATGATCCCAAACAAAGAAAAGCTATGGTTCAGGGTTCCCAGTTTTCAGGGAAGAAGAGTTTCCCTTCAGGTGGGGGTACGTCCCAGCCCATCACATCTCATTTCTCCAGAGGCAGAAACTTTAATACTTATGCTAAGGGATAAGGGGATTGTTTTTCTTATGGTGGTCATGGCCATCTTTAGCGGGAGTGCCCGACCTTTAAGGGCGGTCATCATGCACTGGGTGCTATGCTCGAGGTTCCTCCATTGAGGCAATTCCAGCATAGGCAGCAGTAGCCATTTTCACCAGCTTTAGATCTGAAAAGGGTAGATGGGGTAGGAAGAGGACAACCCCATGACGCTCCCCATCCTCAGAGAGCAGAGCACGACCATGGTAGTGGTCTTCATCAGGGTCAGAGAGGCCGTGGAGGGTGTTGTCTTCAGCTTCATGCTCTAGTGTTGCCACCTCCAGGTGAGCTAGACGTCGTTCGAGGTACCCTTTTCTTGTTTTATACCTTGGTTTATACCTTGTTTGGTTTAGGAGCCACACACTCCTTCATATCACCTACCATTGTCTATGTATTGGGACTTGAGGTGGAGAGGCTTCCACTTCCCTTGGCGTTGACTACGCCAGTTGGAGGTCGAACAGACTTGTTTGAAGTATGTAGAGACTGTGAGCTAGTGTTGGGGAATCAATGCTCTTGTGGAGATTTCCTATGTTTTCGAATACCACCATATGATGTCATCCTTGGCATGGGTTGGTTGTTTTCGGTGCAGGCTATCGTGGATTGCTTCAGGAAAAGCGTCGACTTCATTGGTGTAGTTGGAGAGCAAGTGGTGTTTGTTGGTGAGAGAGACCCTCGAATAGGTCATAGGTGCATTCCATCCTTATCATCTATAATGGATGAGAAAATGATACGTTCTTCATAGGATTAGCAGTTGGCATTTCCTAGGGTCATAGAGATGTACCCTGATGACTTTTTAAAATAGGTTGTAGCATTACCCCCTCGATGAGAGATCGAGTTTGGGATTAACCTATAGCCAGGAGAGTCTCCTATCTACAAGTCTCCATATAGGATGGACCATTATGAGTTATGATAGACACGTATACCGCTTGATGGTCTGTTATAGTGCGGTTTTGTTCGGCCGAGTGTGTCACCTTGGGGTGCACCAGTTTTGTTCGTGATGAAGGCTGATGGCCGTTTTCGGTTGTGTGTCGATTATCGTCGCATAAACTAAGTGACCTTAATGAATAACTATCCTCTTCCACAAATTGATGAACTATATTATCAACTAAAGGGTGCATAATGGTTCTCAAAGATCGACTTGTGGTCAATATATCATCAGATCTGTGTGATGGATGTGGAAATTGCGAAGAATGCTTTTCATTTTTCAGCATGTGCATTATGAGTTCGTTGTAATTCCATTTGGCCTGACGAATTCTCTATATGTATTCATGGTATTGAAGAATTATGTGCTTCGAGAGTTCTTGGACAAGGTTGTGGTAGTTTTCATCGATGACATCATTGTGTACACCACATCTGAATAGGAGCGTGAAGAGCATCTACAAGCTATTTTGGGAGTCCTTCGTCAACATCAGCTGTTTGGGAAGTTGAATAAATGAAAGTTTTGGGCTCGAGATGTCCGTTTCTTGGGGAATTTTATGTCCCAATAGTTTGTAAATGTAGATCCATCAAATATAGAAGCAGTTGTGTCTTGGGTATCCCCCTAGATAGTGTCATAGGTGAGAAGTTTCTTTGGTCTCGTAGGCTACTACATGAGGTTCATAGCCAATTTCACATGATTTTTGACCCCTATGACTTCATTGACCAAGAAGGATCATGCATTCATATGGAATTATGAGTTTCAGACATCTTTCGAGTATCTAAAGGAGAAGTTATTAAGTGCTCTAGTCCTTTGTCTTTCTGCTGAAGGAGTTCAATTTTATTTTTTTCTGCGAGTCATCAAATCTGGTGTTTAGCTGTGTTCTCAAACAGCAGAGGTCAGTTGTTCTTATGGGTCTCGGCAGTGACGTCCCCATGAATGCAACTATGCCACCCATGATCTAGAGTAGGCAGTTGTTGTGTTTTCTCTAATGTTGTTGAGACATTACCTCATTGGTGAGCGGTTTTTGGTTTTCACCGATCATAATACAATGAGTAATGTTTTCTCACAGCGTGACATTAACTTACGATAGCGTCGGTGGATGGAGTTCTTTCTGGAATACAGCTTTGAAATATTGTATACAACTGGAAAGAGGAATGTTGTAGCTGATACGCTGAGCGGAAAGTCACGTAATGATGTTGTGAGTGAATCCGTAGATTCATGGAGGGTAATGGAACAACATTCATCATTACATATTGATATGGGAGAATTTGGTGGTAGAGTCTATATTTTTTTAGATGATGGTACAATCACCCCTGATGCAGAATGTAGAAGTCCCCCAATTGGTAGATCTAGAGGGGGAGGTCAGGAGAGACCGAGTGGTTTGTGGTGAGGAACCTAATGGGTGGAATGAACATGAACAACACCGAGTGTTGTATCATGGAAGGATTTTTGTTCCCTTGATGGTGTATGAGACGGTTCTCAGATATTTCCACAGTTCTCCTTTAGAGGTACATCCTGGAGGGACAAAGATGTATTGAGCCTTGATGAGTCAGTTTTGGTGGCCTGGGCTAAAGGGTGTGTTTGTGGTGTTTGTGTCTCGATGTTAGTCTGCCAGAAGGTGACGGCTGAACACCCTGTTCGTTTTGGTCTTCTCCATCCATTATAGATTCCTCAGTGTAAGTGGGAGGACATCTCAATGGAAATTGTTACTAGTTTACCTCAATCTCTGGGAGGACATGATGCTATTTGGGTGGTAGTGGATCATTTAGCAAAATAGGCTCACTTCATAGAAATCAAGGAGTCAAGATCAGTGGAAGTTTTTTCGAGGTAGTATCTTGACGAGGTGGTCAGACATCATGGATTTCCAAGGATGATCATTTCTAATAAAGATACTCATTTTACCTCTAGGGTGTGGAGAGGTCTCCAACATGATTTCGGTTCTCCATAATTCCTTAGCACTACTTTTCATCCTCAAATGGATGGTAAGATAGAGAGAACCATCCAAACCCTTGAAGACATGTTATGCTCTTGTGTTCCTGATTTCAGAGGTTCATGGATGAGGTACGTACCCTTGGAGGAGTTCACTTGAAATAGTAGTTTTCAGTCCACCATCAGTATGGTTTCATTTGAAGCCTTGTATGGCCAGAATTTTCGTTCTCCGTTGTGCTGTACTGGGGTTGTAGAGTCAGAAAATTCTCGGACGGGAACTAGCGCATAATACAATAGAGATGGTTCAGGTAATTCATGAGAGGATGAAGACAGTGCATGATCGTCAAAAATCATATGTCGATCAAAGAATGATACACTTATAATTTAATTTTGGGGACCATGTGTTTCTGAAGGTGACTCTCCATCGTGGGCAGCTTAGGCATGGTCGTGGAAGTGAGCTTTATTCCCATTTTGTTGGGTCTTTCATGGTGTTAGATCGTGTTGGAGCTGTGGCGTATCGAGTATCACTCCCCCCACAAATGAGTCAGATACATGATGTTTTCCATGTATCACAGCTCTGTCGTTATCTTCATGATGACTCTCACATCATTGATTGGGGAGGGATTGATGTTGAAGATGATGAAACCATTGAGGATAGACCTATGCAGATCCAAGACCGCAAGGATAAGGTGTTGTTCGGGCGTTCTATTCCATTAGTTCATGTCTTATAGTGACACGGTGGCTTAGAGTAGTGTTCCTAGGAATGTGAGTCATAGATACATGCTTAGTACCTAGAGTTGGTTATTGTTTAACACTTTTCGTGTATCAATGTAGATTTTGTGGTTAGGAAACTTTCATGTTTATTAGATGGCTCCTTTTTTTGTTTTTGGTGTCTTGATCTCTTTTGAGAGGTATCTCAGTGGGTTGTTGTCCAGACACTATTTTGTTTTCTATTTATGTGGTATTTAAGTTCATGAGGACGATAATGTTTTGAAAGGTATTTTATGTAATTTAACAGACCTCTCTAGTCCATTACTTTGTGGAAATTTGGTGGTAGAGGTGTTCTAGGAGGTCAAGGTAATTTATCCCTAGTGTTTTTCCACAATCTTCCATTTCGATTAACTGTTTCAACGGTAGACAGTTGTGAACTGTAACATCACGTTATGTCTTTTGGTATATTTGATGTTTCTAACTACCCTTGTATTGGAGAAGTGACATGGGGGTGCGTTGGGTGAATCTTTAAGGAAAACTAATGGGAAGTAGCTTTCGCACGGTCTGTGCATGGGTTGTCTAAACCGTGCAGCCATGTTGTGCATAGTAAATGTTGGAGGTAGTGGCTAACGCACGGTTAGCTCATGGTTTGTCTAACCGTGCAGCCTTACCATGAGAGGAGGGTTTTATGAGGCAGTAGTGACCATATAGTTAGCAAACTATTTTTTCAACCAAGCGATCAAAATGTGCGGGCACTTAATCTATATCTAATAATTGTGGATCTCAACCTTTTTGCATCTAACTTTCTCGTTTAGGCTTTTAAGCTACCATAACTCAGGATTACCCTCCCTTGAAGGTAGGAGAACCTATCCCAAGAGTTTTTGAAGTGATCTGAAGGCCTCTCTTGGTAAATCGAAGCCAGTTTCTTGAGGTATGTGGTCGTTCTTCTTCATTCTTCTTCGTTCTTGACCAGATTCTTAGATCCACTTGAATCTACATCTCCACTTCTATCGGGTTATTAGATCAATGTCCGTTATGGGTAGATCTTTGTGTGTCGATGCAAAATATGATGTTTTTTGGTCTTGGTTGTGTTAAATGAAGTTATCTAAGGAGGATTCTAGAGAATCAACCTAGCATTCTTATGAGTTCTTCATTTTATGGTGTTTTCATCAAAAACCCTTAAGGTAGGGGATTCGTTGCTAATCTTTCTTTTATGTGAGACTATATTGTTAGCATGTTAATTCCACTGGATGACAATGGAAGTGACATAATAAATATTTTGAACCTGATATGTGATTTTTTATCGATCGTATAATATAGCCTCTTTTTTTGATAGATAGTGTGATATCTATGCTTGCTTTGCTTAACTGTTTGTTCTTGATAGAAATCAATAAAGAAGGTAAACCATTGTTGATTGATAATTGTTTGGATAAAGACAAAGATTCATGAATATGAATTTGGTTCTTGTTGTAATTTTATGTTAATCAAATTGACGTAGTAAGCATGCTTAATCTTTTGTGATAGCTTAATGGTTTGGTTTCCCGATGTTGGAACAAAAAAATTATAAATCTATTAATTAAATATGGAATAAAGAATTTTATTTTTTGATAATTTATTGAAGGGTTCTGAGTTACCCTCTTTATTTTTAATGCACCATAGCACAATTTTCTTGCTATGCGGGGGCATATATGTCTTTTGGTTGTGGCAGTAGATGGCGCCTTGAGTAGCGAAATTCATCAGTTTAAGCATGTGGGTGTCGGGGAGGACACTCGAGTTGATGGAATAGGATGGATGTGATTATTTGATGGTTGTTGTTTCATTGGTTGTTTATCTGCTTTACCTTTCCCCACTACTCAATGCAGCTGGTCTGGCATACCCTTCTTCTGAAAGAGTCGAAGACACGTGGGGTTTTCTACGTGATTTCTGTCTTTAGTTTGTCAAGGGGGAATGGGTCTAACCTCTTGCTAGAGGTGGAAATGGATCAATGGGTAGTATATATACTCATCGTGTTGTTCCCCTTGGTGTTAGTAGCATATAATGATATTCTAGAATGACTATGAATACAGAAAAGTATTTCTGTAATGAATATTTGAATAAATGGTATTAAACCTTGGGGTTGGAGTTTTTTGGGACATAATGATGAGGCTATAATTTTTAAAGGGAAATGGAAATTGGGTGTGATGCTAATGAAGTATAATGTGGAATGGGTCACTGTTAATTAAAGTTTAATGAATTAATTACAGTAAAGTGGAACTAAAAAGAAAAAGGTAATGAAGTAATCTAATAAAGTTTTTTATATGGTTGTATTCATATAGGATACCATGTTTTAGATGTAGCAGCTCAGAGTCTGAGAGACATTAACTGTAGTGGTGTCTAGGACTAGGTTATTCCAATAGTTTGGTTGTGAGATATAGTATATTCTATACTTTTTGTGTCTTAATACGCTACTCCACCCTATCAGTAAGGGAAACTGACACCCCCCCAGGGATTCTGAGCCCTTGGGGGGTGTTTTCGCCAACATTCCGATGGGATGGTGAATTGATGACTACCACATTTGGCACATCTCTCTTCTCTTGGTAGATACTTGTTCTGGTAGGAACAATAGTAAGTTTCCCCATATATGTGTGTAGAGTTATTTAATTTCTTGTTGTGTTTCACAGAACTATATTCAGGATATAGTATCATATGGACTACTATAGGTGGAATGTGTATAGGAAGTGATGGCTTGAGGATCCTTACTCAGTGTATTGGTTGTAATGGATTGAGGTATAATACCCGACGTATGATACATGTTATGTGAGCTGTGGGGGCTCCTGGAATCTCCCAGATAATTTTGGTTGTGAGGATAGTGTAGTGATTCGCCTAGGTTTTTCTGGGAAAGCCTTTGTGTTGCATGATTTGCACAGTATGGTGCTGCACCCAGGTGTCTATGGGCAAGCCTTTTGGAGAGAGATGATTAGGACGTGCAACGTTGGGGCAAAGAGGAAAACCTGTGGGGAAGTAGTAGATGGGTACCATTGATATTGTTTACTATATGAAATATTGTTGAATGCATTACTCGGTGAGATTAGCCATGTTGAGGTTGGAAGCATAGTATACCTTCTTAGGTAATGAGTTAGTTTCACTTGTTTCTCATTGTGTTTTAGCATGCTCTCTTTAATTTCGCACAAGAGGCTTTGGGGAGGATCCCACTGAGTATACTTTTATACTCACCCTATGTATATATAAACAGTTTTTTTTGTTCACTTGGAGAGGGTTAGAGATAAAGCTGGTTTCTTAAAGCTTGTGGTTGAAGGAGCAGTGCAGGATTGTGGTTTCTTCCGTTTTTACTTTAGATTGGGTAATTGAAGTTTTTTCCATTCAGTTGTAGTTATTTTTCAAGGAATTACATATGTGCTTGTGGGTTTCATTTATATTTCAGTTATGAGTTGGAGTTGGTTGGGGTCTATCTTATCTCTCTCTTCTGCATGGGTTCTCTTAGATGGTAATGCCCCCCATTTCTGCATTTTTTATACCCTCTATGCTAGTCGCCAACTCGAGGCCAATTAGAGGTGGGACTCGAGGTTCATTATCTCCCTTTTCACATTACCGGCCTAGGAGAGGTACACTTTGTGTGGAGGGGGCCGTGAAAGATTACACGACCCCTGATGAAAGCACCAAAATGGGAAGAACCATTTGACATATTTTGTGATGAATCCAACAATGTTGTTGGAGTAGTCCTTTATCAGTTATTTATAGAATTCCAAAAGTCATTTTATATGTCGCGAGAACCATAGATATTTCCCAATTTAATAATTTTACAAAACAATAAGAGTTATTAGGGGTTGTATCTAATATAGAATGATTTTTATTATATTATATTTGAACTATAATAACATCATTTTCTAATCATCCATATCTTAAGTAGTCGATGAAGAAGGATGATCCTAAACTGACGCTATATAGATTGATGATATAGCTGCAAGAGTTCAAATGGAAATCAAATACAAGAATAGAGTTGAAAACCAAGTGTCTAACCACATAAGTAGACATCCAAACACTTATGATGTTAAAATACTAGACAATCACCCATTTAATGATCAAATTCGTGGAAATCAATTGTACTAGATTGAATGAGAATTTCCTTAGTATTATGACATGTTCAATGATCTGGTAACATCTCAGGTCCCATCTCATTTAAATTACCACCAAACTGAAAATATAAAATCTAAATCAAAATATTACATTTGGGAAGATCTATTTCATTGGATGATTTTAAATGACAAAGTAAAAAAAGAATATGTTTTCCTGAAAGTGGAGATAAATATATCATTGTGTGTAGTCACATATTAGATTGAGAAGTCCACATTATACCTCAAAGAATAGAAAGTAAGGGTTTATAATATGGATTTTTTAACCCTTTTAAAATATTGTCATGAATTTTGAAAAATATGAAAAGGCCAATTTTTAGTAAATATTTCAAAGAGATAAGAAGTTCCTCAAAATCAACTAAATATCATGAGATTTAATAAGTCAAGGGTATAGATATTATGGGAAATTTCCCAATTTCATTTTTATAATATTATATATTTATTGTAGTTGATTGTTTCAAAAAATATGTGGAAAAAAAATAAATAATGTATAATGACACTAGGGTTGTTTGTGATTTTGTTAGGGATATTATATTTTTTAAGATTAGAGTGCCTATAGCCATCATCAGGGATTATGTGAATCAATTTTTCAAAAGGAAAATGAATAATATTTTTGAAAAAGTACAGTGTACATTATAATATATCAAATCCATGAAATCCATTCACTAATGGTCAAGATGAATTGTCTAATAGTTAAATTGATGGAATTTTGGAAAAGGCTATTAAACCAAACATGATGGATTAATGAAAAAAGTTAACAGATATATTATGGGATTATATGAATTCCTTAAAAACCACAATATGAATGAGTCAATACAAGTTTATATATTGGAAAATATTTCACCTTTCAATAAATTTGGTGCATAAGGAATATTGGGAAGTGAGAAAAATGTATTTGGATCATAGAAGTGCTGGAGAAGATTGAAGATTTTAGTTATAGGACAGAGATAATATTAGACAGAAATATTTTGAAACATCCATGATTTACCAAGTGTGAACAAGAGTGGCTCATAACAACTTATCCCACTAAAAGACATTCATCCTAGAAAGTAGTGTGGATATTCAACTGAAGACTCTTGCTAAATCCAGGTAAACATTGTTCAACATGGGAAGGTATATTTATAATTAATCATATATATATATATATATCCTTTTGGTGGTGTGTAGATTTTGAATGATGGAGAACGAGGTCACATCATTTTAAACGGTCCTCGGCGGAATAAGTTTTTTAGGACCCTACCATCAATTCCGGTGGAGGATGTCACACTCCTCCTACCATTTTATAAATATAACAAATTTGGTCACACCTATCCATTAAATTTTCTTATGTGTTGTGAATCATTATCAAATATTCTTAATTTCAAAACAATTTTAATCAATTTAGGGCACTTCATCATTTAGATAAGTGGTCGAGAACATTGTTCACTTAGGATTTTTATTGGTTTTCAACAATTTTTCTTAATAAATGTTGTGTTTTTTACTACTGTTTTTATGTTTTTTAACTTATTATATTTTCAAAACATTTGAAATTATATGGTTATCAATTCCATTTTTAAACCCCTGAAAATGATTTGACCAATATATTCCATGAAATTTAGTTTAAATTAATGATGAAAATTACATTATTTCATGTTCATGTCTTTGAAAATTTCCTGAAAAATAACCTGAATTTTTTATCCCATGCCACATATAAATATCTTTTTTTAAATCACTTTCCTATGAGGTTTTTAAACCATTATTGTTATATTATTTACATTCACCACACATCTTGAGAGAAAACTATATTTCTTTATTAGAATATAATTTTATTTATTACTAAAAAATATGAGGGTTTAGGGTACTTGTGTTTCAAATAATTGAGGTATTTATTTTTCTTTAAATCACCCTATTCATGGAATATATTTTAATTGTGTAATACCTTGTAAATTTAATGTTTTTACACTTTTTAATTCATGAACATCTTATTTAGTTAGCCACATAACAAGCCAATTTTCAATATCCAAACTACTATTGAAGTGAAATATCATGATCTAGTTGAACTTCTATGGGGGGAAGATGAATTTTACTGTTCTACCTCAGTAAATGACACATTTATATGAAATAATATTCCAAAGAGATGATGATAATGAAAAAGAATTCATTATTTTGAATTATGTGCAATTTTGGAGCATTCTTGATAATATATTTTGTTCCTTTTTAGAGCTTACAATGAAGAAATAATGGTGTGCCTATATAGAGATATCAAGAAAATAATTATGAGATGATTGGAATGTTAAAATGGAAAGAAAATTACTTGTTTTTCATGATGATGAATCTGGTATTCTATTATACAGAGTGGGGATGATATAATACTTTAATGAAATGTAATAAAATTGTAAATTTTAATCAAAAACAAAAAATCCCGCTTATTCAACCTCGTAATGTTTTACATATAAATCCTACCATTAGAATGAAATAGAACAACCCTACTAAAGTACTCACGATAACTATATTTCTTGAAAAATATTGTCTGAATATATAGGAATTTATCAAAAATTTAGTGACTCTTACACGGGTTTGGATGAGAAAAGACTTTTGTAAATATTGCATTTGTAAGAAAACGGAAATTTTATTTTAGGTAGGTGGTTTGTTCACATGGAAGGATAAATTATGTGTAAATACATTAAATGATCAAAATGGAGAACATGAATTTTTTTGGTTAGGACTGATATCATTTTGTTTCTTGGTGTGGATTTGGTAGATCTCATGGGTATTTGTTATGAATTTTATTTGATTTTATTTGGATATTTACTAGTCCATGAGTCAAAGTTTAAAATGTAAGGAATTAATAGAGAAAATAATTTCAACAATTTTAAAATTATTTGAAATGTTTTAAATACTCACAAATTTAATTTTAATGGAAATTAACACATTTTATGATTATGGTGGTATTTTGATATTAATCATAAAAAAGAACCCTTTTGAAATCTTAATAGTTTTCACCATTTCTGTATTCCAGATATAAAATTTTTTATACTGATACAAATTTTAAAATTCTATCTTTTTATGGTTTTATAAAAACTGATATTCATTTAATCCTTGTAGACCAATAAATTATTCTACCGTATATAAGATCCAAACAAACTCCAAATTTGGCCCTTCAAATCTGTATACAAATCTAATAATTTTTAGTTTTGGGTCGATATATCGTTATTGGGGGTCCCCAATAATATTAAATTTTGTGTGTGGATGTAGTCGATGCATTTTAACCAAATTCATGAAGATACTCAAATTTGAATCAACCGTTTTCATTGAAGTAAATGCATCATAATCATTACATGAGAAATGTGGTGACTCTTTTAAGTCAGAATAAATTCTCAAAGTAAAAGAACAAAAGCTGCCACTACACCTAGAACAATATACTAAAAATATATGGGGAGACAACCAAGACAATTATGCACAACTTTAATGAAGAATAAAATCCATTAATTGGTCATTTATTGGGTATTCAATGACTCAACTTCTGATGGAATGTTATGGAAAATAAAAGGAGTGAAGAACCTCCCTCCCAAAGAATTTCATTCCTTCCTATTCTTTCTGGGGAACCAAGGAGGATAACTTTTCGTATTTCTCACTATTATATATTTTCCTACCAAATATATTTTTAATTCATTCATATTTGACACTCATCTCTATTACCCTTATCATTTTGGAGTAAAAAAAATAAATAATTGGGGAAGGGGTGGTTTTTTCTTTTGTAATACTTGAGTTGGTGGAGATAATTGAATAAATTCTCTTTCTCTATTATGCAATGTTATTTTCGAATTTATATTGATGTTTTTATTATCATATGTGACCATTCGTTATTTCTTTTTCCGTTATATATTTTTTCTTCGGTAAATTATCATTATCTCCCTCAACTAATTTCAATTTTATATATGATGGAATATACAATGGATTATCAGTGTAGTACACGAAGATCATCAGTACATATAAAAGTGGTAGTGGATGTTCATGATTATTTGGGATTAATAAGACATAATTTCATATTTACCAAGTCAATTATCAATTTTCATTATAGCTCTCTTTTACATGGATGGAGTGTAGACAACACTAATATCATTGTAAGGTCTTCTTTGATTATCAAAATTTGACCAAAGGATTATTAGGAAATGATCATGGAATATAACTTCAATCATCTTTCCAAAAAAGAAATGAATTAAATAGATCAATGATAGCATTTCAATGGGAAAAATTACCCTTATCTATTCACCCTTATCATATCATAGTTTTAATTTGATTGGATTTCCATATTTTTTTAAATTCATTTTCTTAATTGATTATATTAATTTTGTTTCTTTCGAAAGCAATCAATTATAAAACAACCCAATTTTACAATACAATTAAAAGTGCCTACTTTTTTTTGTGCACTCTTATTCATGATTCATATTATTGAGAATCATTAGGCTAATCTATGGTAATATAAAAGTATTTCCCACACCCAACGATAAGTGTGCATCAAAAATCCATTCCCTAATGCACATGTCAATGATTGGGATACTATTATTGGTCATGTGTTTATTCCTTGTGTCATGTGACATAAATTATTTTGATGAAAAAATACCATGACCAATATTCCATGTTAAATAATGTGGAATTATTTTAAATTTAATGGCCTCCTATTAGACATGTTTTACAAATTCATTACTTGATTAGATATCGTGGCCTTAGTTCCGAGGTTTATTCAAGGGGTTTCATCTTAATGAACCATTTTACATACTATCATGCCTTCATCAAATATTTTCTCTTATTTTTAAATATGTCTAAGGTGAAATTATCAATGCATACGTTCAGCTCTCTGTGCGTTATCAGTGATTACTACCTGATATGTGACATCAGTTCCCTAGTGGAGACCCCTTGGATAGTCTCAATAGAACATTTTGTTTTACAATACCATATAAGATACTCATGACCATATGTCTGAAACTATTTAAAGAGTTAGAGTTAAGTTCATATTGTTTTAACACTATTCTAATTTGACACATGTGACTTCATACTTGTGTCACCATGGCTGGACTCTTTGGCATTGGTCTTTTACTGATCCATATAAATGATACTAGTCTTGTCTCTCATGAATTTCATGGATGAGATCAAGTTGTATCCAATTGTTTTATAAAGAAAATATTACATTGTTTTCAAAGTATTATTAATGTTTTTAAATTATAATTTTTCATTTTTTTGGAAATCAATCGGGTGTGTCCTTCTATACAAATCACAATCTTGGGTAAATCTCATCCTTTGGAATCTTACCATACTAACACTATCATTTGATGATCTCTATATTTAGACACGCTGACATAGGATGATGTGGGATTATTGATGGGTCCTTGAGAGGAACAGAATACAAAATAACTATCTAATTATATTGTATTAAATTTAAATTTTTATGGCATGAATCTAGTTCATATTTCACAAAATAGAATGGCATAATCATTGCGGGTGTCGGTTTACTATGATTTTATCTAACACCCTGCTCTTGTTCTTTTGGTACATGAGTCAATCTTATGATTTTAGGAACTAATAGTGGGAATCATCAAAATTTCACTAATTAATTAACCATTCTATTATTAATTTGGGAGCAGATGGATGAGTTTATGATGGAAATTCTAGCTAATGTCGTTAGTGGAGTTTTGTTTATTTTAACTTCGTGTTTTATTTCCATATATCTCATGTCCCTTACATAGTAATTTTTTAAACACATAACATATCATCAATCATTGTATCTAGATATTTATTTATCTTCGATCCATTATTTCATTATCTTGAATGTTTATGATTTTGGATTTCCCAGCTATATTGATGTTCTGTTTTATTTGTTGTTTGTTAAATACCAAATATTGTCTTATACTCTGATGAATGAGGGAATAGACACCCCACAAAATTATCCAATTTTCTCGCTTCTAGTCAATAGACTCTAGAGTTTTTGGAGATTCACATGATTTTTTGTTCCCAGTATCCTCGAGGAACTATGTCGGGCCATCCGAGATAGGATCTTAAAAATGGTACCATATCTTTTTATCCTTTTTGTATTACTTATTTTTATACAAATACAAGGAAATGGGATTTCTGATCGGATCATATTCCTCGATGTTGCTACCCAATGTAAAGGGGAAACCCAATGTACCCGTGATAGATAAATGTTGTTATTTTTTATGGTTTTTTATGGTTTCAAGGGATTTCATCATTGGGTGATGTAGTTGTTATGTTCTTCTATTAATATTGTCTTTATTTAAATAAATATATATCTTTCTCCTGATGATATAGGAGATTATTTAAATAATGAATCATTCTAGGAAAAAGTGGACCAAATTTCCCTGTATTATTTCATGCCATGTCAAATTTTCTACATTCATTTTCTATATTTCTTGTGTTTTCTATTTCTGACATTATTGTATGCTTTCAAGGGTTTTATTACTCTTAATAATAGAATATTTGGTTTATTTGACCAAAAATTCAACATTAGTTGGTATGATTAGTGAGAGACAATATTAGCTCATCTGGTCAGACAATATACATGGCCTAGTACACTAGTTGTTTTTGTAATGGATAGGATTTAGTTAGTTGTTGTGTTTATTGTAATTTATAAGGTGTATGGGGCCTTCGGAATGAGAATCACTAACACAATTAATAGGACCATCTTCATAATATCCAACTAATGATGAATTAATCTATAGTTGATAGAAATGAATATAAATATGATACTTCAAATAAAATTAATCTTTTATGTTATGTGAGATCGTTAACCTATTCTTACTTGGTAGTGTGAAGTATGAGGTGTTTCCAATGCATTATTGTACTGAATTTTTCTTATAAACTATAACTAGATACTGGAGTTCGCAGAGGTGGTTCCTTATTTATTAGTATATTTTTATGAATGTACATCCATGAAATTTTCACTATCCTCTATAATTATTGTTTGAGTATTGCATTTGTAATTTGTAGGGTCATTCCACTACAGCGACATGGTGTTGTGTTCCAAAAAGTGTCAATGAGAATAATCCATATGAGGTGGACCCTAATACATATATGGTACCTCCTATATGGAATCTTAATCCTCCTCATGATTTTCCATTGGATGCTAATTCATAGTTTTTTGATTTCTTTCAATGCATTAGGAATTCTGTGGAAGGTGTTCCATAACCATCCCCTACTATGGAAGAGAGTACCCAACATTTCAGCAGTAGAATCCTCTATACATCATGATAAATGAGGGACCTCAGTCTTATAAGTCATGGTTAGAAATTTTGGTATTGATCATCTATCACATTGAGATGCCTCTGGATTATAGAGTTAATCATATGAACAATATATTACATGAATTCTCCATGAATTGTTAGGAAAATCAGAATCTGGATGGAAGACATCAAGGTATGGCATGAGTGGAATTTTATCCATCCTTCAAAAACAAAATCATTATATATACCATGACATTGGATCGAGTTTTTAAATTCATTAACATATAACATTGTGACATGTTTTTTATGGAATACTCAGATCACTTCATTGAGTTGCAACGTTATGCACAAACCTTGACTGGTGTTGAGTGGACTACAATGTGGAACTTCAAGGATGAGATTGCATATTTAATTTAATCATAGGTGAACATATTCCATCTAACCACAATTTCAAATATCATGAACCAATCCATCATCACTGAGTTAATCCAGACATAATCAGGTGATGTGAAGTTGGGTAGTTCAACATCTAAGAAGGCAAACAATGGATTATTTAAAAGAAAGAATTGATACTTTAAGGGTACATATGGTAGAAGTAAAATCCTTGAAGAATTATGTGACAACATTGTAGTGTGTCATAAGTGTGGTCGTTTAGGTCCCAAAAGAACCAATCTACAAACAACATGATCGAGTGTCAGACTTATAGAATGATGGGTCACCTCTAGCATTCCTATCAAATATTTTAATCATTTCCTAGTGAATGAGGTCATATGTATGCACCACCTTATAGATAAGGGTATGTGAAACCACATTAAAATGGAATCAGGTATTCTTCATATCATGCATTCTATGATAGTGGTCATGGACTAGGAAATTAGGGTTCATAGTTCACTTGTTAGAAAATTGGACTATCTCAGGATGCATAGGAAGTATCTCATGTTCGTGGTCGAGTCCATATGTATGTACTGAAATATTCATTACAGGATAAGAGTTCATGGGTATCTATATTAAGAGGTTCCATTTTGGTATCCTCTACATTAGTATATTCATTATTTGATATAGGTGCATTAGAAAAAAAATTCGAATACAACTATAGGAAGTCTGGGTTTAGTGATTGAATACCCCAGTGGTGTTATGCCCATTTACATGTTCATATGAGTTGTAGTAGATGGTATACTCTAGAGAAAGGAGGTCACCCTTTAAATAGTACGATATCGATTTTTGTAGTTTATTCATTCTTGAGATAATTTGTTTTGACATCATTCGGGAAATATAATGTCTTGGACCTTATCAAGACTAGGTGAATTTCAATCAATGTCATGTTTCATTCACATAACAAAGGAAGAATCATATATCTATAGAGGACAATGGAATCACCAGGTCAGTCGATCATGACCTAAGAGTACAGTACTAGGTGGGATAATAACTCATATAGATAGTATCTTTATGAGTAATAAAATGATGCAAATTGTGGAATTCCCTCTTGTTATGGATCATTTCATATATTTCTCCCCTAATAATTTTTTGGCATACCACAGGAGAGAGTTATTGTGTTCAGCATTGAGATCGTTCCAAATGAGGGACAATACCCATTCATCCCATTTGGATGGAATTTATATGGTTATAGGGATTCAAGCAGTATCTTTATGTTTGAGAGGATGAGGGAATCATTCTATGTAGCATGACATATTCGGTTTCATCCATACTTTTCTCAAATAATTCGGATGGAACCCTTTGATTGTTTAGGGATTACATCCAACAGAACTAGATTATGGTGATTAACAAGAATCCATTGCGTCATATAAAAGAAATCTACAACCATATCCAAGGATCAACTATTTTCTACAAGATCTATATGAGTTAGGTCTATCATCAGGTTCCTATGATGGCATCATTCATACCATGTACCACATTATAGAGTAGTAATGTCTTGAATGAAGGAACTATTATTTGATTCGGTGTGATTAATGCACCTTATGTCTTCATGGATATGAGGAATTTGGTTTTCTACTAGTGTTTGGATTCCTTTATGCTTGTATTCTTAAATGGAATGTTTTTGTATTCGTGCACTAGACACGCCCATGCCAATAATATTGATATCATTTTTCATACACTAACAGAGTTACATATATATGTAAAACTACCTAAATTATACTTTGGATCAGTGAGGGTCCCATCATGGGTCATATAATATCTCATGTTGGTGTATTAGTTGACCATGACAAACATATCATCATGGTTTCCTAGGTAAATCCCATGATCATGTATGATATACGTAGCATCATATGGATATCTGATTATTACAGGCGATCCATTCTGGACATCTCATGAATTGTAGTAACTTTTATGGGATTGACCAATAAGGGTTTCAAATTCTGCTAGACTAAAACTTTTGAGATGGATTTTTAGGTGATAATGGGATGAATCACCACTTCAATGATTTAATTTCTTCCTAAGTCAATAAGATTCTATATTTTCTACTATGATGCTTTAAGAATTATTCATGGTGTTGTTATTAGGCGTAGAGATTATAATGTGTATTATGGATCCCGCAGGATGAGACCTCATGAGTAGAATTATCCTATAGATGACATTGAGATAGTATATGTGGTTCAAGAACTATGCTAGTGGAGGAACTACTTATTGAGTGAGTGGTTTATTATTTACATGGAGTATAAAATTCTAAAATGAAACTCCACATAATTATACTTGATTATGAGGTAGAACAAGTGGTTTGAATACCAATATTCATTCGACATTGAGCTTCTTATATTCCTGGGAAGGTAAATGTGGTAGGTGAAATATTAATTCAAAAAAAACTCTAACACAAGCCATCAATGAGGCCATGTGTTAGTTGAAATTGATGGAACTGTTATATGAGATGAATTTAGAGGATCAAGAATATCATAGGAAACTAGTTCTTGTGGATTTGTAATTGACATCCTCTCTTCTAGTGCAGGTTCAGATGAGGTATTTATCATTCTCAGAGGGACTCATCTCTAGGGAAAGAATCAAATGAGATAACCCACCTCATGGTTCAGTATATGATGTCAGTGATACCTTACTGTTATGCGGAAGATTACTTTTTTAACATCAGATATTTAAATGAGATGAAGATGTTATTACATTCCTTGGTTCTGTAAGATCATTTGGGACTCAACATGATGTATTTTTATATGTATCATCATTATTGGAGTTATATATGATGAGGATGATAGTAGGTTTCATCATTTGGTGCTCCACATATCAGCATATGAAGGGAGAGAACCAACTTTAAATTCAACTTATATTGCATTAACCAATTAATTATTTCGAACGGAATGATATCATCTTGAATTTCATTGTGGGCTTTCCAAGACCCCTGGTAGCGATGTAGTATATGTTACTGTTGATTGGAATACAAATGTCACACAATTACTACCCATATGGAAGTCCTTCTATATTGATGTTTTATGGAGGCTTGAAATCTACTAGAAATTATCCCTTCATCAATTATATGTAATAAAAGATGCGTACAAGATGATACATGGGAGTGAGAATCAAATGTCTCAATATAATGGCAAGAAATCTTCTCAGATGTCATTTTACTATGAAAAAAATTGGGGATGAGTTTTCATAATAATTGGAGGTTTTAATGTACTATATTTTATCAAAGGTAAAACCATTATATTTTGATTATAATTCCATTAAATGGTCAAAAAATTTATTCCTATAAGGTTAAATAATTTTCATCTGTGTTATGGGATCATTTGTACAAGATCCTTGGAAAACAAGAAGCAAACTAGGATGCAAGATTTTTATAAAGCTGTGTGACCCATGTCCCACAACTCCATGATCTATATTATGTCCCAAACATATGTGTTTTCATTGCTTTGGGAGAGTTATTCAATCTATGTGGAAATCCATTTGGTGTTCCCTATGTAGAAGTGAGTGGTGTATGGGTGACACATGGTTTCCCCAAATTGTGTGGTCAAACAATGAATCATTGTAAAAATGGGTGAAATTACTTAAATACAACTATTGAAATATTTGACAAATACTCCCTGAACCATCTTTTTATCTAGTGGTTAGGTTCTACTCCCTCATTTTGAAACACTCCTTCATCATGAATTTTCAGTTTGATGCAACTCCACCAAACAAGCTCTAAATCGATCAAAAACAGTTCCTACACAAAGCATGAGGCACAGTATCAAATCCTCACCAATTTTTATCTATTTATTTTTCTATTCCAACATACTATTGCTTCCAATCCCATTTGACACATTTTCAGGTCATGTGATTTCTTCGTTGACTTATTCTATCAAAGGTCAAATTAGACATCATAACTAGATAACTCAAGCCCTCTGAGGATATGGTAGGTGGTAATTTTCATTTTCAGATTAGTATATTGTTTTTTTTTAATTTTTCCATTATACTGTGAGCTAGGATTTTCTTGAATTTCGCCTAATTTTACCAACAAAATAAAAATTTAGTTTTTACCATGCACCTTGAAACCCGAGTAATTATTGAATCAACATTGTGGGTTGATCGACTTGTGATATTCCACACAAATGGAATGTTTTAGACTACTAATGTTAATTTTCTCCATTTACATTTTTCTCTGAGTATTAGTAAGGGGTATTCCCGTATTTTAGATACAATGATCTTTACATTGAATGGTGAAGGGGTTAGACCTTGTGTCAAGTCATTACCCAACGACACTAACTATTTTTTGGATTAATTTTATCTAAAATGTAGTTAATCCTTGTTCCATGTGACTTGAACAAGTTTAATAAATGGTTTTACCTTGTCCAATGTTCCATTTAAAATCAAATATATTGAATTTAAATAAAAATTATTCCAATTATAAATGATTTACATATTAATTTATTGTTTATATATTTTGGCCTTGTTGTCTAGGGTGATACAAGGGGTTTCGAATTATAAACACCTTGGATAGACACTCATTACATTGTTAACTATTTTTAATGTCTGTTAAACACTTTGGGGAGACATAAAAAATGCATAATATGGCATCACCACACGTTAACTTTTTTTATCTCAGTTAAATTGATACAAATCCTTTAGTAGAGACCCCATGGATGGTATTGATGGTATGATTGGTTGTATAATTTCATAAGATATACTCCTGCCCACTTGTGGGATACATGTCCTAGAGTCACAATTAAGTTCCTAATGTTTTCAAGTCATGTCGGTCTGACACTTGTGACATAATAATTGGGTCACCTTGGAAAAACTCTTTGGAATTATTCAATACCTGATCCCTTCAACTGATACATGGTAAGTCTCTTGAAATTTCCAAGGATGGGATCATGTGTCTCGACATGATTAAGAATGAATTGATTAATATGTTTAAAATGTAAATAAAAATTTTCAAATGGGAATTGGTTAATTAGTCTTGAGAATGTAGGCACATGTTCTTGAATCCTAATCACAATATTGGGAATATTATAGCCTTTATAATTTTACCTAACTCCCTTTACCATTTCAGGAACTCTTATTTTCGACACACTAAAATAGGCTGAAGTAAAAAGATTGGATGGGTCTCCAAGAAGATCCCAATATAATGTATTTGAATATTTATTTTGTATTACATTTAAATTTTAATGACACATTAATTTTAAATATTATATGTAATGGAAAGGCGTACTCAATGTCGGTGTTGGAATACTAAGACTACATATCATGCCCTACTCGATCTCCTATGGTACCTGAGTAAACTATATAATTTCTGGTACTTATAATGGGAAGTAGACAACTTCCAATGCTTGATTCTCATTTCTATGATGGTGGTCGGAGCAAATCACAGAACCACTTCTTGAGAATCTAGTTGTAATAGTGTTTTATAATTTTAATTTTTAATATCATATTGTATATTATTGTTTCCCCTTCCCCTTGTTAGTATTTTTAATAAATACAAGGGATATATCCTCATACATTGTAACTAGTTAATTATTTATATATTTTAAATTTTTTCATTTACATTCCAGTTTACTATTTTTATTTCCATTTCTGTCTATATTTTTTCCATTTTAATGATGTTTCTTATATTTCAATTAATGTTAAATACACTTATCAATGAGGTAAAATTATCCCTATATACTTTCCTAAGGCCCCCAGCGCTTCTCAGTAGCTTCTGGATTTTGGGGAGATGCACCTAAGGTAAACTGACCCACTATATTAGGAAACAATTGAGTGGCATGTAGAGTGGGACACAAAAATTTGAAATGGATTAACTTTTTTGATTTTTAAATATGAAAAATGTGGAATTTAAATGGTTTTTAGGATTTTGATATAAAAAATAAACATTTGTAATTATTTTTTTCAATAACAATGATTATGCAATTTTTTTTGATGTGATATGGTATAGCTAGGAGAGTCCTTCTTGATAATGTTATCTCACACCATATGTACACCTATTATATTTCAAATACCTGTTTATGCCATTAGATAGATGGAATGGTGATGCACCATAGTGTTAAAGAAATGTTTTTTGTGTGTTGGGAAATAATTTAAAGGTGGCGAGATTGTGGGAGTTTTCTGAAATTATCCCATTGAGATACTAGAGTATCTATTTTTTTAGTCATGTGTTGTTATAATTGTATTTTTTAGATTAATCTATACCTTTTGCATTGTAGCAATTTCGTAACACCTTTTTATGGAATATATTTTATCTCATTTGATACTTCCCTCATAAATGCGTAAATGTGTCATGTTATTTATTTAGGTTGGAAAAAATTATTCCCTCTCGCTATTGTTTTATTCTCAAGTGTTATTTTATAGCATGCGGGGACCAGGTAATCCCATCAGGTATTTGATGGATTGGGTTAGATACCATTTTTCAAATGGTGTATGGGTCGGCTCATTTCCCATTTTCATTAATAGTGGTTGGTCATTAGTAGTCGTTGTATATTAATGGTTAATTTACTAATTACAAAACTATAAATACATGAGTGGTAGGTTTCATTGATTTCTTAGATAGCTTTTTCCTTGAAAATAGTAACATTACCCTTGGATGTTTGGATTGTGTTTCTAGTGTTGAGTTACGATGTAAATATGAGTTTTATAATATTGGATTTTTTGTTTGGTCTGAGATTATTCTATTGTCTGATAATTTCATAAGATTTTTTTATCATTTATCATACCTTTTATATGTGATACATGTATGATTTACATAGGACGGTGATGATTATTATCAATAATTTAGTCCTCGTATGGATCAAAACATTAGGGAGGCTATCAGGGGACCAATTCTGTCCATTGACTAGAATGTTCCACAAGTTCAAAATGTAGTTGTGGTGGTATAACATAGGAATAAGGGATCAATCATTGGAGTTCCTGTGATAAAAACTACCATCCATTAATGGGCTGAGTGATTCTCAGGTGTTAGATGACATGCATGACAATATCAATCAGTTCATTCACCTCTAGGAAATAACTAAGATAATAAAGGTGATATGTATGAAATTTTTAATTGAGGGGCCTAGAACATGACAGTGGTAATCTATAGTATAGGTTGATAAGCACATACTCTTGCACTGGATATTTTACAAGAGAAAAATCTTCTAGCAGTCATGACCAGAGTCACTAATGATGGATTAGTCTTGGAACTTCCATTATTTTCTAGGTAGATAGAAGCCAATGATGTCATACACCAAATTATTTGATGATCTATTTAATTTTAAAATAGGGGTTTTAAATAATTAACATATGAATTCTGATAAGTACCTGTTGAAATTGCGAAAATATATTAGATTGTAGGTACATATAATGAAGCTTTCAACCTATTAAGATTTGGTAGATATGACTGCAATGGATATCATATATATATATAATATATGGTTCGATATTCTCTCTCTTCTCTTACACACAATGGATACATCCATTGAATGCTAGTACATAAGTGTTTGTGGAAATATCTCTATAGGAGTTGTGGAGGAGGTTCTATGCAACATTCCTCTTGAACACCTCCAATTTTAGAAGGTTGCGTGCCTCTAACATTCTATGAGTTTGGAATGGTCATTAACAAACTTTATTCACATAAATCATTTAAAAATATTAGTAATACTTTTAGATATTATGGTCTTTAAAAATTTTTCTACCAGGCTATGTCTACCCATCAATATAAATAGGGATCATCGTCTCCAATTACTATTATGGGATAGACGATCCTACAAAGACAATAAGGTTCTAGCCACATGCCTTTGGATTGAGGAACCATCATCTGGTAGATAAGATTATAATATATGAATATAAAATTCCATTGAAAATTATAGGTGCAATATATAATGGGTCTCTCATAGAAATTTCATTATTTCATAATTTCTATTCACATTCATTTAAATATGGTCAATTTGTTAACATCTTTATCCATCAAACATATCTGATTCTATTTATTTTGAAGATAGTGAAACCTTATGGGAATTGAATATATTTGGGATTTCGGTTCCCTTACTGTGTCTTATAGATAGATGATACTTAGTTATTCTACATTGTTATCATCCTTAATGTAATCTTATTTTACGTCATCATCAGACCAGATTGTCTTGTTTCCCATCATGATGAGGTTGATTATAATCATTACTGTGTCTCATTTTTTGTGGCCAGTGGGAACTCATAGGTGTTCTTGGGAGAGTTGGATGTAAGGTCAGGTAATATAAGAAAATCACACCTTATAAACATGATATTTTTGTCTATAATAGTAACTATGAAAAATGATGTTTCCCATATTATTGATCATCAATAATTTTTTATGTATTTACTAATTTTTTCTAGAAAACTTTTCTATGATTCCTCCACATATGGAGGTATTATGACTGACCATGTTCTAGTTACACATATGTTCTTGATATATTCTTATAATATGTAACTGGGAGAGTCAAAATAGATCAGCATTCTGTTGGACGACCTAATGTGAAATGTTTTCATTCACCCAACTGTTTTCCCAGATTCTTAGTTATGATTATCTGTGGAATTTTAAAATATGAATAGGGTAATAGATAATAACAAGTATCCTTTTTCATTTTCATAACTATTGTTTTCATTTAATATTTTAAAATTGGTCTTTGATGAATGATATACAGTCTGGTAATCATCATTTTAGAGGTCTAGAGTGTGATTAACCACATATAGATTTTATGAGTAAGTATAACCATTATGAATATCTAGTGATTTAATTATTTCTGAAAAATTATAATATATTTTTTATGGATTTGATGAATTATATTTTGAAACTATTTCATGAAACATTTTCATTAGATTTACTGGATAATATTTTTCTTTACTTGTGATCTGATCACGAGAATGATCACCATTGGAATTTGGTTTTGGAAGTCATGAGGAGTGACTATTTTTAGGGAAATAATTCCGAATTATATTTCCTAATTCAATAATTAATGTTATTGGGGAACATTATTTTTGATCCAGGATGGTTAGTTGATCCTATAGTGTTTTGTCTTTTTTATGGGATAAAACACATAATGGATTTCAAATTTGGTCTCCCTGTTCTTATTGGGTACTACCGATGGGTTTTATAGGATTTCTAAATTTTTGTGTCACCATTGTTTTCACTTATTTTTAAATGAGTGAAATTCATATTGGATTAAAATTATTATCTTATATTAATGAAATGAAGTAAAATCATAAATTGGGTCGATTTCTAGAATTACATTATCCGGATAAGGGATATTGAGTATTGTGTGATGAATCTACTGATATTTTGGGTTTTTTGGTCAAGAAAGATGATCATGAAGTAGGATAAATCCCCTGTTACATTGAATATCTTGGGAAAATTACACCACTATGATTTATAGATCTCCTCCATTAGTTATAATATTATTCTTCGGTTGTAATATATTTCCTAGGGATATTCACAATCATTTATGTCAATGAGTGTCTAAGCTATACTTTTTATTGTAAACAAATGAATATAAGATCGTGGTGTTCTGTGGAATTTCATTGGACATTTCACATAAACTTCTTTCTTAAACAAATTATTGTGGAATGTTTTCACATATGGTCTTAGAATTAATATGTATTCTAAATCCGTTTTGGAATCAAATGAGGCTTAAAACAATAAGGGGTTTTTCACTTAGTATTATTTAGATGAACAAGAGGATATATAATGAATGGGTTTGGCTAGTGATCCATTTTCATCATATATCATTGAGTCCATTCTCCATATCCCTGAGAAGGATGATGAGTTCGATGGGATTAGAAAATAAATATATGGTGGGGTGACTGTTTCTGGTTTGTCTCTCTCATCAGATGGTATTATTTGTTTTGGGGATTAGATTGTTACCCAATCATCATCAATGATTTCAGATTTTTTATATTCATAGTAATTTAGTTGGTGCTCATCCTGGAAATATGAAGATGTATTATCACATAATATATATATTTTTGTGTCTTAGGATGAAATTTTATATTGAAGATTATGTATCCTATTGTTACACCAACCTACATATAATGGTATTGCATTTGAATCATTATGGTTTTCTCTATACTCTTAAGGTGTCATTTTGGAAATGTGAAACATTTCCCAAGTATCGTATAGTTTAATTACCATGGAATATTTGATAGATGGATACTATATAAGAGTTAATTGATTGAATGACTAGGTCAGTTCATTTCATTCTGACTAGGTACATTACAGATGTTATTGATAGGGATAAGCTGTATTTGGAGGAGTTTTTTTTACATCGGGATCCATCTATCCATGTTTCATTTCAGTATTTTAGGATATGTAAAATGTTTTGTAGGATTCTCCATGTTGAAATTAGGACTTGGTTTATATTTATTATAGCGTATAATACTTTGAAATACGATTACATAAATCTTGTTATTCATATTTTGGAATATATTATGTAGGCTTGGGACTTGTGTTTTTATGGATTGAGGGATAATAATGTAGGATTGGTTTACGTTTCTTATAACAAAAATAAATATTCATCAATTAGAATTGATATGTTCATGTTATTTTATTGTTTACAATGATGATCAAATATTTTTATCAATAGAGGTGGGGGAAGCTTCTTCGGTAGGAATGAGTTTGGTTCATAATAAGTCTCTAAGGATTCATGATATACATATTCATCTATTTACATATTAATGATTTAAGTAATATTATTTAGATCAATATCATTATCCTTTGATATATTTCTTAGGATACTTGGTTTTAATGAAAATTTCTCCCACATCGAGTCACATTCAAATTGGAAAACATGGATAGTTAGATCTGAGATATGTCAGAGAATTTGAGATTATTGAGAGACTTGGGAACATTTATTACCATCTAGGATGTGCCATTCATTTAATTGGAATTCATTATGATATACACAAATCACGGAGTATGAAATAATATTATAATCCATGCCATGTTCTATGATGGGGAGATATTGAGTTAGAACTAGATGATTTTGTTGTGACATAGCTAGTAGAGATCGTTGACTATCTTGTAAATGTTTTGTGGGAATTCGATTTTATTGGTCAGAGTGGTATGACTTCATGGATCCGATTCTTATGAGACCTGGTAGTGTGAGTATTTTAATAGTGATAAATGGCCTCACCTATTTACAATACAATATTCTTCAATATGACCTCTTGTGTGCCTAAATTATTATGGTGGGGTGATCAAAAAATCATGTTACATTCATTATATTAATTACATTATCTATTCTTTTTTTCTTTAATTTCTTTCCTCTAAGGTCTTCTGAAAATGTTTAATAGTTTCTAAGGATAATTACTTATGATTAAGGGATGAATGTATGTTTGAATTAATTTATATCATGTATAATTGAGTTGATGGAGTTTATGGGTTCTACTTGTGATCAGGGAACACCAATAGTGATTTATGGTTTTTTCATGAATGTGTAGTTCTCAGTATTTGAAAAAAATTACACACTATTTAATTGGAGTAAATATTGTGTTACAATTTCCATGATGATTTCATGATCAAAATACAGAACATAAATTAATTAAAATATATAAGGTTTATATCCTTTTTAATTTCAATTTATTATGTTTTTAGTAAAATGATTTTGTGTTTTTGATGTATGTGAGTGTTGAGGATTAGATTAACATTAACATAATTTCATGCAATGTAAATGGAATGAATTTGAAATTTTGTGCACTTTATTATTTTATTATTGGTTAATTAATAAAAAATATCACTTTTCCAAGAAATATGGCTCTTTTAGAATTATTTTTTCATCCTATGTTTGTTTATAATAATATTATTTAGTGATTGATAATCATTGATGTAGGGTTACATATCTCTAGATTATGAATTTGTATACTTCTTCATTTAATTTAATTATGTTATAACCATTGATTTGAATTATAGGATCTATTAACCAATGATGACGATTCATCATTATTCATTTATTGATTCTTTGTTTGATCTTGTTATATGATCCATTTCCTTAATGGTTGTGGTGTTGTGGGTGTGTGTTCTTGAGGCATGTGTAATTTCCACATCGTTTCTAATCATTTTTAAAAATTGAATATATTCCTAGATGTGTGGATAAAATTATAGGGAAACTATTTACATTTTTAGTTCACTTATTGTGGTGGATTCTATTATAGGTTGTTCGAACCTAGGACTTATTCTCTAATGACATATTACACCTAATGTGTGGTACACTTTTTGAGGCATTTCTCTTCTCTTTAGAATCAATTCATATTTCAATTTTTTTTAATCATATGAGATTGTATTTTCTAGGTATGGGTGTCATTTTTATCTTGAAATGGTGTCATCATTGCCATGATTCTCCAGGTACTTTTGGCTGATTTAGAAAATTTTGTTTCTACTATTTTTATTATACTACATCACTTTTGATAGGGTGTGTTGTACCTGCATTGGTTTGTTTCAATCCATCTATTTTGATATATATATATATTTATTGATATGAATTGATTTAATCCTATTCTACCTAGATTTTTTTAAATGTGTCCATGGGGGGAATTAAAATTTTATATATGAATTTTTTATAATAAATGTTACTCTATTACCATTCCTTATTTTCCTTAATGTTTAGCATAATTGGAATAATTTTCTTTGACTAGATATTGAACACATGTGGGATACTCTACTGAGAATTTCATGTAACATCCTTCATACCCATTAATATATGTTTAATAATTTTTTAAATTTCAATGTATAGAAGGATAAGGTATTATAGTGAAGTTGTATGGTCTTCTATTAGCTGGGTTTTGGGTAGTTGGTGGTGATATCATGTTTTTTTTCATATTCTATCATGTGGATCTATTTGATTATCTATTTTCATATTTTAGTACATCGTTGTTAGTGTTGTATTTTTTTAGATTGTTTCCTACATTTTTAGTGGAATCTATTCCATTATACACTATCTGTTATGTCATATATTTGTTTCTATTGTATTGTTTCCCTATGTTATATATATATATATATATATATTTTCCTTGTTATAGAATTAGGTTAGGAGAAACCATTCCCTATGGTTTTTTTGATGATCAACTACTATGGGCCATCCCATGGGGCTTGGGAATGTCGTATTGGTATGTCATGGATTTTTTCGAATACAAATTTTGAGAGGGTACATGGTCTATTTTGTTAAATGGTGAATATTTTATGGGGGTTTAAGAAGAAGTAAAATAGACACACGTTATTAATAAATATAACTATTCTTTAGATAACCTTATTAGGTTTATAATTAAATCATCCCTCGTATCTTGTTATGATAAAATAGTGAATTTATGTCATGTGGAGGGATTAATTGTGTGCTTTTATAAAATCCATGGTAGATCCAAGAGTAGTTTAATGTGTAAAGATGAGATGATTGGATTTGTCCTTTTATATATGTGGGAGGGTACTCAGAAGTTTATTTAAAAAAAGAATCCAAAATGATAAATTCATTCCGATGAAATTTTCATCCCAATGGATATATATTAATTATTGGGAGAAGATAATGTCTAAATAGTGACATAAAATATGATACTATAAATTATAATTGTAAAAAACCCAATGTATTTGGTTTTAGCCTACCACCATAGATATACCTAATATACCATTAATCAAAGCTAATAATTATCTATATTTTAAATATTAATTATGAAAAAATTTATTTTTTAATTATTAAAAAAATATATTTATTATTATTTAAAATATATAATCTATTTTATGAAATAAAATTTATATAATTAATTAACTTTATTTAAATTTATTCCTACACATTCCACTATAAAGTGGTTTCTGAATGAAAATGTTTTCATAAGTATATTATTATATGTATCAAAATTCAACATGAAATTGTTTAAAATAAATAAATTGGGTTAATGATAATATTATTGAATTAATATTTTATAAAGTAATTTTAGATAAAAAGAAATATTTTAAAAATTTATATTTAAGAGGTTCATTTAGAAGAAAATTTACATTTTCCCTATTCATTGAAATAATAATAATAAAAAATTTAAAAATGGACTCTAATATATCATTAAAATTTGGATTTATGAACTTAAAATTATTAATAAAATATATTTTACAACTGTGGAATACATCAATTTTGATGTAACAATAAAAAATAAGAAGTAATCATTTTTTATAAAAAAATTGTTTTTATGTATAAAACATTATTTTCTATACCATGTTTATAAAAAAATTGATAATGGGAATAATAGATGATTTATAATATATTATGAATTTTTTTTCAATATCATTATCAAAGTGACTAATATTATTTATTTTTATTTTTTGGGCATAAAAATATATTTATCTAAAAAAATCTTTTTAATTGAAATAATTTTAATATTAAATTATAATAAAATGATAAAAATGAATTTATTTTATTCCTTTTTACCCGTATAATTTTATTATTAGGTTATTCATTTTCATAACCTCTTATTTAATGACTAGTTTTCATATGTATACTCTAATATTGATTTTTAAAACATTTTTGTGGGTAAAACAAGCTATCGATGAAATTAAATTTACGTGACAAAACATTTCCTAACATATTTATATGATACATAAGATTTCTTTCATAATATGGTGCTCAAAATACATTATTGTAAATCCATGTTTTTAACCACATACATAATCTTGAATTAATTATTAACCATTTCATTGATGGAATTAAATTGAGTCTATGAATGGAATGAGTTTAAAAATCCTTTTAATTATATGATGATATATTATTAAGTGACATTTAAATAATGACTGAATTTTAATGATCATATATATTAATGGTAAATCAATAAAAGAAGAGTTCATATCAAAACAGATATTATAGGATAAGTTAAAGTAAAAAAAAATATAACAAAAAATTTCCATGCTAAGAAAAATATTGAAAGAGAAAATATTAAATATGTTGGATGTGATTGGTAGTTTATTAGATATGAGGAGAAAATTTTCATTTTTCTAATGAACCTAATTAAAATTACGATACTAGTATTGAGAATTTTTACAACTTTGGTGAAATGATGCATTATTCAAATCATTTACCATGTCCAAGTGTAATCTACCTAGAAATATGCCAAGGGGATAGGACCACGGGTTTGCGATCACTACTTATGATGTTAATGTCAATAAAGTTATCATGCTAGGTAATTTAGTCATTGAATAAAATTTAAATATTTATTTATTTTATTTAGTATCTCAAAAAAAATTTATACCCAGTTTAATTTAAAATAAAATTAGACATTTCACTAAATGAATAGTAATAGTGTTTTTAGTCAAAACTCTTAGAGGAAATATAACTATGAATATGATGTTTCTTTCAGTTTCAATTAAAAATCATAAAAATGATATATTTTATGATTTAATTAATTTATATACGGTTTTCATTTGAATAATACTTATCATGGAGTATAATTCATAATATGATGAAATTATTGGATAGATTGTGAATGAAGGCATGGTTGGTGATGACGAAGCGGGATTCATCTTAATTATATGTAGGAATTCATCTTCAAATATATATCTAGATCCACCCCAAGTATACTTTCTAAATGATATTAATGTGGATTCAATACTATCACAACATATAGATCTGATAGGTAATTATCCAAATAATAATGTCTATATAGTAGCTGAATACAATGATGTATTTCATTCTAAATTACCTGGACATCCACTACAGCTTGAAGATTATTTTTTAATTGTATTAATAACTATTTTAAGACATATATAAACTATTCTCATTATAATGGTACCTTTGATATTAATTTAGTTAATGAAAAAATATATGAATTATATAGTAAGCGATTTGTATAATCGTATAGTTGATATTGGTTATCCAATTTTTTTGTTAAAAAAATATAGATCTATGAGTTTCTAGATTCATTTTTGAAAAATAAAAGATATTATAGCAATGAGAAAGAATCATACTCTTCTCGTCAATGACTTATTCGATCAATTCATGGACACTAATATTTTTAAAATATTTAACATGGTTCTGGAATCATCAATAGAAAGTAATGAGGGAATGTATTCTTTAAATATCATTCCATATGATGTATTAACATTATTAGTTTATAGTAATTAAATTTGGATATACTAAATAACACTAAGTTTTTATGGATTTAATAAATATTGTTTTCATTGAATGTGTTCATATTTTTTTAGTATATATTTATGAAAAATAGATGTTCTCTAAAAGCTACTAGGATTATGATTATCACATATGATCCATTCATGATATGCATATAGATAAAGAGTTATATAAAATATTTAATAAGTGTGAATTTTGGATTAAGAAATTATTATTTTCATTTCTATGTTTTCTCCAATGATTTAATACTACATTTTCTAGTTATGTTAAATATATATAATGAATGGTCTATAATAATAAACATATCTGATGTACACAGTTTCGTTGGAATTTTCGGATATAATTAGCTATATTTTCGAAAATCTTCCAAATATCCAATACTATTAAACTAGAATACACATAAATGGATTATTTTCACCTGGAAAAAATGAATGTGACTAATTTTATTTCATAAATGAAGTAGATATTTAATGGTTCCCTAATTAATTCTCTATCATGCAAAAAGATTGTATTTTTGATATATAGTTATGCATCGATGAAAATACTTGGATTGGAAATTTTGTAGAATGATAAAATATTTTCTATACATCAATGATGTTAATGTCTAATGTAAACAACTCATATTATTATGATCATGATTTGGTAGCCCTAACATTTTCTATGATGAAATTGTGGAAATATATCTAATATGAATGATTTTAGATATAGAAAAATCATAAGAGTATAAAATACATTTTTTCAGTGAATGTGATTAGAAATATGTACTGATTTTGGATTGAGCTACAAAATGATTATGATTTCACACTACAATACATCCTTGGTAATGAAAATAAGGTATTTCTGGCATTATGATAGAATGATCATGGATTATTTACCAAAATGATGATTGAAAGTGATATTATGTTGTTGGATTTAATAGATATGAATATATGAAATATTTTTGGATGGGAAATATCACCCCTCATTCAAATGATCCTATAATTATATATATTAAAAAATATAAAAAATTATTAGCCAAAGGATCAGAACTATGAAAAACAATTATTGTTGTGTATGATATGAAATTAGCATACATCGCGTATTGTTATGAAATTATAAATGTTCAATGTAGGATTTGATTTCCAATGATACATAGTTTATGTTGAATTTATAGATGATCTCCATAGAGAATATTTAACAATACATCCTGATATAACCATTATGTATAGTTATTTGAAATAATATATCTACTAGGATAATATGAATTAAGAAACTGGTGATTTTTTATCATTATTCATTGTTTTACAATAGATTATCGATGGCAGAAAACTTCTTAGAGGATTCATGAAACCTCTAACATTTTCTATGGGTAAATGGGTTGACGATAGTATCATCAATTTCATTAAATAACAAAATAATCATTGTAATAGTGATTTAATATCAGTTATTTTTTAATCCTTAAAAATCATTACATTTTCATTCTATAATAATATATTTACCACTTGATCACATATAATGAATCTATATTAATTAATTTGTAAGATATTTGGTTTCACCAATTTCAATTGTGTTTAATTGTGATCAATTATTGACATCCTAATTTTGGAAATTGGTTATTATTATTTGGATATTTACCTTGATATGGGAATCTCTTATCATCCTAAAACTAAAAAGTTGTGTGAAAGGACTATTCAAATATTCTAAATCATATTGAGGTCATGATCATATAAAATTAAACTACATAAGGGTAAATATTATCTTATTTTATGTTTTCCAATAAGAATTTATTCCACTTAAATTATCGAACAATTCTATAGGAATCATTAAATTGTAAGAGATGTCATACACCAACTGTTTGTGATGATTTTATCTAATGGATTATTATGGACCTAAAACGTATTGAGGATACAATTAAAAAGGTGAATACTATTCAATAATATGTTAGATAATCTTAAATATTGGAAAATATCTATACTAATATATTATGTAATGATTCTGAACTCATAGAGGGAGATCACATTAATTTAATGTGTCTCCACAATAAGGTGTTATATGGTTTGTAAAGAAGTAAAAAATTTAACCAAATATACATCAAAACATTTAAAATACTATAATGAATTATAGATATCGATTACATATTAAAAATTTCCCCAATACTCTCAAAATAACATGTCATATTCCATATCAAATTCCTGAGTAATTAACTTCCCCAACCAAATTTTTTTAACAAATATGAATAAAAAGAACTATGACAATATCTATCTTACATTATATCCAATCTAGATTTATCACACTATAATAAATGTTTTCGGGAAAAATATGATTAGATAGGAAATCATAATTTAGAGAGATTATAAAATGGTTGGATTATTGTATTATCCTATGGATATTATAAATAATAACAACATGCTGGTCACTTCTCTATCCAATGATCCTCATATTTTCCTTTCTTTTTTTCCACTTAAAATCCCTCACGGATTGTTTCTCTTTTCAATAGATGTGATATAAAAAGATAGTTCCATATTTATTGATTTAGTGGTATTCCTTATGATTAGTCTCATCACATGATGCATTTCATAAATATTTCAATGTAACCCACTATATAAAACAAATATCTATTCTAGATTTTATATTAAATATGATGAACATATTTATTATATTTTATTCTGAATGCTCCTCTTTTTGTTTGATTTCTATTTGTTGTAAATGAATTTTATTATCAATTAGGTAAAAATAATTAATTTTTCCAATATAATGAATAGGTTATAAGTTTAATGGATCTTAGATGATGTTCAAATGTAATATTATATAAATAATCATATAAATGGTTTATAGACCTTGATTTTCCTAGTAAATTGCTGGAGAATGTTTGTGGATTAATTATATGAAATTGGATATCATTAGGGAATATTTCAAATAGTAACACTGTTGATTATTGAATTCATCCTCAAGTAAAATACATGTATCAAAAGTGGTATATTTTCTAAAATAAATAAAAAATTAGTTTTGAGGATGAATAAACTATTCGGAATGAATATTCCAAAAAACTGAAGATAAAAAGGACATGGAATATGTCATTAATTCTTCAGAATCATGTATGAGATAACATTATGATTACTTTGAATATATTTTTCATGAAGTATTTTCAGGAAACATATTTATTATTTTCATGAGGTTTGGATGAGTAAAGGATTTTTTTTATTTAGGATCCTAATAGAATTGAAGAATGGTTATAGGTTTTATATAATGATACTTAGATATGATTTGGTTCTCAGTGACTACAAAAAATGTAGAAAACAAGAAACATGTAAGGAGGATAGATCAGCAACATTTATGAGAGAAATTTCAACCCATGTTGGAGACAACATTATAATCTCCTACCATATAGGCATGAATGAGGCTTTTACAGGCATTCTATATTGTTAATAGGCCCATGTGTATGGAAAATGGTTTCAAAGTGGAGGGTAGTCATAGTTTGAGCCAATGCCAAAAGGTAATCCCTTAGAGCACACGGTGTCATCCCATGTTGGTGTGTAGGGCAGTGAATCCAGGTGTCGATCCTAATTAATCAGGAATATTATTTAGTCATGATATAACATATACGGTGGGGACAAGAAAATTATAGAGAATAATGTGGGACACATAATATCAAATAATATTCATTATTCCATTAATGATACAAACATATTCCTTTTTGGTTAATTGTTTCTCTCTCTATCAGATGATTGTTATTATTTGATTATCATCAACATTAAAATTTAATCAGAGATGTCAATCCAATAATTTTCCATGTTGCGACTATAGATATATTATGAAATGGGTTTTTATGATGGTGAAGCTCAAATTAAAACATTTTCATGACTAAAATGGGAATTTAATGAATTTAATATATCAGTAAATTAAATCGAACTGATGATAAAATTACATATGGTTTTGTAGAATGAAAATGGAGTTGAAAATTGTGACTTATGTTATATCTTCATGGGAGTTTTTTGGAAAATTATTTTAATGTTTTTTTTGAATCTATTCACATGATATTTTCATTGAATAGTGGAAGGTAGATCATGAAGGGAGAACACAATGTATTTCATCGTCACACAACTAATGGTCTTATGGTTTCAATGATCAGATCTTTAGTTCAGTATATCAGTCTTTGACATGTCATTAAATAATATATTTGAGTCATTGAATTTCATTGGTTCAATATAGTTTTTTTGAATATAAATATTGACACACCAAGAAGTGTTGTTTCTATATAGGAATTTAAACATAGGGTATTATTATTTCAAAATTTATCATCCTCTATTTATATTGGTACATTATATAGATGAAAATAATTTCATCCTTCATGGATTCATGGAGAGTGGAGATCCATGAATATATTTTATTTCATGGAGGTGATCCAGACACATACTATTAATGGAACACCATAGAAGCTCAACCCTTGTTGACACATGATCATAGTGCTTTGTGTAGATCATTTACTGCGAGGTAGTTCTTGAGTTGGCTACTCACACAACGTTTCTTAATAAACTAGTTCTATGAATCTTTAACAATATTTCATTAATTATATTATTAAAAAAATAATTATGTTGTGTGAAGTATAAGTAACCAACACCATTTTTATGGATAGATTACTTTATGAGGTTCCAATTTCATGATGAGATAAATAGAAGGATGTGCACACATATTTTCACATGATTCCATAAACATTATATAAGTGATGTGTGTGAATAAGATAAGATTTCTTGAAGGAATAATTAGTGAAAAAATGGCTGTATTTAAATGAATTAAATATTTCATAATTTCTTTGATATAATTTAAAAGTATGATTTGAATAAAAAACATAAAATTATAAGAATAATATTTTAGATGTGATATGTTTTACATTATATGTTCCAGGAACTATTTAAATGATGTTAATATAACATGAAACAATTTTTTTCATGTTGATTATGTAAGGATCATATCTCATTTGAAGGATCATATCACGACTCATCCGACTAGGTCATGTGACATGATTCCAAACCCCCACCCCCACAAATAGGCTTGGGGATATCAACCAACAACAATTAGGCATATCACAAAAAAGGGGGGCCTAGCCTAAGGTATCTGTACGAAAGTACCCACATCGATCAATATGAAATCTCATAGATATTTGAAACAAAAACTTATAATATATGGTTATATACATTAGTATGACGAAAATAGATTATAAAAGAACTGTATTGCAATAAGAAAGTAAAAACCAAAAGCCCACCAAAAAAACATGTAACCTACTCAATTGTAGGGGATATATGTCAATATCATGACCGAAACCTGATGGTTTCTCTATCACAAGAACTATTCCCCAATCACTCATCCCCTAGAGACAGTTCTAGAATATAAATGCTCTGTAAATTCCAAAACATGGAGGTAAATACCATGAATGGATTAGTAAAAAGATACTTATTTGGAACCACAAAAACTAAAAACATAATTTACGAACTAATTGTTTTTTGAATACAGAAACCATACCAGAGAAAATAATAATGATTGAGAGACACCGTCTGGACCACTCCTCATCTATGCAAAACCAGTCATCACAAAACCCCTAGGTAAGTCAAAAAATAATAATTTATGTTACTCTTAAATAATCCAAGATATACTCACAATAGACAGTATGTACTGTGGTCCGTAACCACTAACATGATGTTAAAATGTGATGATTTATAATGAGTACTCACTCCTTAATCTTTTCCATCCCAAATGGTGTAGAACGTAAAGAATTCATACATCAGGAAACCTATAGAGAGAGATTCATCATTAACATCAAAGATGGTACATTTTTTAGAGATGTCACTCCAACATTTACTCCTCCACTATCCTGAATGAAACTCATTTAATCACTCATCATAAATGGAATGATAATAGAATAACCATATTATACCCAATGGTACCTATCAAAGAGGTTAAAGTCATTATAAATAACCTTAGATAATGTTACATCATTTCCTAGAAGTTCCCTACTTTTCTGGAATGATAATGCTCTCATGAAAACAAGGGGACACTATGAACCACATTTGGAATATAACACTTAGAATATAGTATCATGTGCCAAACCAAATCTGGATGAAAAATCTAAATAGATGATCTACTACAATGAAGAGTTGGGAACACTGATTTTAATATCTCCAAATATAGATTGAATCACAGTATAACTCCAATTAAAAATGAGATTATTCATCCTAGATACAAATTCAATCACACTAAGGCACTGTAAAAAAGATAAAATCATGACACATTGATAGAGGGTCTACACGAAGGGCTTATTGGGGCTCTACAATATACTAGAATAATTTTCCTGGTTATATACTGAATCTCATGAAAATATGTACATGAATATTCCATAAAACCTACCAAGGGAAACACAGAACGACTTGAGGATCAATCAAGGACTCATGGAGGAATATATGCTCAAATCTTCTCAGTATATAGTCAATGAGGACTCAGAAAAAATACTCCATAATAAAGTAACACATCCATGATTCATAATTTTAGATAATCTAAATAGAGGACACAATCCTATAAAGAGGACATGATTCCACACATACACGAAGGAAAACCCCATGAAAAGTAACTCAAAAACATCAATTTTCAACCTCACTAACTGAATCGACCCAAAATATCAGATCACATCACATGTCAACATCTCAAATTGTGGAAACCATAGAATTCAGTATTAAAAACTACATAGAATATGAAACTTGAGGAACTCTATTAGGGTTAGAAAGAAGATGTTGTGTGGGGAGAAAGGTCTCCAATGAACGTACACAACATATTCCGAAAAAAACATTTTTTTCCTCGACACCATTCCCTATATATGTTCGGTAATGGTAATCTATATATATATAAAATAATAAAATATGTTCACCAAATTTTCCATATCAAGTGACATTGTATGAAATCACAAGAATGTAATCTCCCATATATAAGCATTCTAGCCATGTAACACCACACTATGTGTAACCCTCGAATGTGAGGTATTTCTCCTAACCCATGCATTTTCCCTTGAACTTCCCAAAACATCACACATAATCATGTATAGAATATGACTTTTACTCCTTTTACATGGAATGTCCTAGCTAAATGGACCATTGTGATGTTTCCACAGGTTGTTCTCATGTAACTCAACCCTTTATGTGTCTCTTAGTCATGCCCCTTTACACAGCCACATCCATTCACATGGAAAGACATCCCATGTACCATTGGAAGATGACTTTGATAAATACATTTGATGAAGATGTTATACATGAAATGTAATAAAATAATATCATAATTCCCAAATGGGAAGAGCACATGTAATGTTCCACTAATATACACATTTTTTGATCATAAATTCCAAACATGAATTTTTTTAGAGCTATAAAAAACCGTGATTTCTAAATAAAAATATTAGATCTAACCCCCATGGTATCCCTAGAAATATTTTAATTTCATAAAAAAATTAAATGAAAATGAATAAAAATGGGAATCACTTCTATTTATTTTTAATACACTTACATCATAGTGAATCACAAATGATTTAGTGGAAAAATGATAAAACGAACAAGTTACTCATCAATCGAGATATGGTCAACCTCAATAATAAAGATCAGCAACGCATCATGTTCCCTTCATTGACTTGGTTCATCTAGTACTTAAGGGAATATCCATCTAACATTTCTATTCAATTATTAAGGGAAAACAGTGTAGGGTATTATATTAGGTTATTATTTAAATTATAATTAAATACAAAACCCATAACAAAACACTCATCCAACTATCCCTCAACTGAGCAGTCAGTGTAGAAAACTTTTTCTTACTCCTAGGGTAAAATATATTTTGTAAACGCAAACATGACCTTATATTTCTTATCCAATATTCAGATCATGAGTTTTTTCATGTTTCCAAAGAGACTATGGATGCATGATATAATATTTTATATATTATAAATAGCAACATTCATAGGTGATTCGGGTCCCATAATTTTATGTTGACTCAGCACCGAGCATTTAAAATATTCATAGAAATATTTCAATGTCTTAGATAAAAAACTCGAGTCATTAAATTCTCCCACATTGAGGATTTTCATTACTAATAAAAATAATCTAGGCCAGAAGGAAGAAAACTAATCTCTAAACTGTGTATCCACTATAAAAACATCTCCAAAAGGTTCATGTGTTTTCAAAAAACACGATATAGGGGAAAGTAAATTATAAACAGGGTATTATATTGGAAAATAACTCCAAATCAAATTACCATGTCATCCTAGTTGACATAAATCCATAATCCATTTCCATTTCACCACATTTTTAGTAGGTAGAAACAACCCAATACCAACTAGAGGACAGAAATTGTTCTATAAGTATGAACCCTCACTAACACACACATAAACATAAGAATTTTTTTATTGATATCAGAGATATAATATTGGTCATGTCAACTCTCGTTACAAACAGTGACAAGGAAGTTCACTAAACACGAGATCACATAGTCAAACTATATGGTCTACCATTTTCGGCCTACAATAACCATGAAATTGATATTGTACACCTCAACCACCTCTGAATGATCTAAACCTTACATGTGCAACACCACACAACACCACACCAACATTAAAAAAATGAATCATATTTTCATTAAAATAATCATTTTTCTTATCTAGAATAACCACCCTTATCATGGGTGCGCTAATGAGGGAAATGAACATCATCATTATCCTATCTCTCCTCTTGACTGGTATCATATTTTGATCTTAGAAGGATTCTGTACACCCCCACCAACGAAAAATCCATGAATAAAATGTCCAATGGATATCAGACCACACGAGGATTCAAAAGAAAAAACTATAAGATGTACCTCCCAAATACAATTAATAGATAATGGGTTATTGCAATAAACTATAGAAATGTCGTACATTCCCTATCCAAAAGGTTATATTTCATGGATCTAGCTATTCTATCACCATTAAATCCATCTGTAAGAAAATTTAATAATTACTAGTGTATTCTATAACCCAAAAAAGGAATACTAATACTCCTTCTAAGATGAAACTTATCATGGAGTGGACTTTTCAATTATTTTTATGATAATCACGATGTTTCTATAAGGTTATAATTCTCAGAACATTTCAATATATATCATCATATGTTTTGCATAAATAACAATCAATGATGATAACATAATGATACAACTAAAGAATTTTACCTAGAAAAATTCAAATGAATGTTATAGACCCATTACATAATTCTCAAAAAATGAAAAAAAGTATAATAAACCATTGATTTAATCATAAATATAATTAGTGATACCATATATCCTAGAGCTAGTGATATAATGTCATGTGGTCAAACATCAACAACCATCTCACCCCAGGTCTCTAGGTAAAAAATTCAATGACTCTTGAGTGTTTGTTCTCCTCGCTGTAAGTCAATAAAACCATGATACATCTACCAAACCAGACCTTAATGATTCATATTATAAAAAATACAAAAAATGAATTTTAGATTAAAATTAGAAGTATTAAAATCCCTCCACTAGAAAACCCCCAACTAAAACCCAACTCAGAATGCTCCATGGGAGTCCACCCATATTCTAGTTCAATAATCAATGTTTTCTCAGGTTTCTAGTATATAGAGAAGCCTAAAATATTTATATATCAACCAGGTATGACATCAGGAGGACATCCACATGTCTATAATAACTTAAGGGATCTGAAAATCAAATGTAACCATGGATTGAAGGGTTATACAGTATATCTAATTTAGATAAACTACATCTCGTCACACTTGTTCTCATCTAGCTCTGAGTTCGATCTCTCCTTTATAAAAGAATAAATTCCATCAAAAAATCCACCAACACATCCTCACTAACATTTGGAAACCATTTTATCATGGATTTTATTGAACAATTTCATATTGAGTAAATCATCATACGATCCCACTATTTCTATAGAAAATTTTCCATGCAAAGTAGTCTCTCCATCATCCTAGAGTCTACACACAATAATAGAAAAAGTGTAGAAACTATAAGCCTTTTATTATGTTCCTCAGAAACAATGATTGAGAAAAAAAAGGAATCCAAATGTATCACTACATCATGGAAAGGGAATAAAATGTTGGAAAATGATGGATCATGAAACTGTGAATACTTCAAATATGAAAAATTAGTTAGTTACCATAGTTCTGATCTCATATTCAATATTTCACTCCATAGAAATATTCACCAACCTATCCCACATATTTAACACAACCAGTCCTCGATTTGACATCTTATATCACTAAAATTATATAATTTATAATTTAGAGAAACTCAACCATCCCACCTCAATACTGTCCTCTTTGGGGGATACTAACTCACACACGGTTTTTGATCATGTCACAAAAATTTATCTTGGAATAGGAATTTATCTTCTTCTCTGCATGTCAAATTTCATGGGAAATAACAACATAGTGGTGATAAAATGACACCCTATGTCACCCTTTAATTCCACATCAAATATGTTTTCATTAGAATGGATCTCACTAGAGTATTTAACAATACTACTACATAACAATAATGGTAATAGTGAGTGCCTTTGGACTCTTTTAGGGATGCTATGTTAAAAACCTCATGTTTCTAAAACCAACACTATCCCTATCCTCATGCTTTCAAATCCTAACAGAGGTCACATGGGTGTTTTGGTGGCTAAAAAAATCAAATAAATGACCACCTCTATCTTCTCTTATTCGACATCAACTACCATGTAGATCCCCTACCTAAAGTTTCAACCCCTTCCATAATGTTCCAATGACTATATGATTGCCAGATTATCAGTGAGTAGGATACTACCATGTTATATTTCTATTCTTCTAACATGAATGAATACTCTATGACCCCATAGGTTATATCTTTCCCCATGGTCCCTATAAATGATTGTTCCTCCTGAGTTGAAGGCCTATTCTCTATGGGTCCTACTCAAACGGGGCCATAGATAAACCCTTCCTCGAAATCGCACAATATGATACTAGATCCTTACAAATCATAAACCAAATATAATTGTTCCAACTACAAATAATCTTAAAATACACATCCACCTAAACACTTATAGGTGGATATATATACTACTCAATTAATGGAATCTCTACCTTCTTTCCATTCGGATGAAAACCATCCATGTGACTTTGGCCTTTCAATGTGACCTCATCACTCTTTAGGACATACCCTCAACCAAAAATTGGAAAACCAAAATTATTTTATCATGTAAACGAGATTAAAAAAATATGTTCGAAGGAAAAGGGGTAAATCTGTAGAGCATACTCAAAAAGGATAGAGAAATCGCATCCTAATCATATATGATGCATGTAACAATGATTTCATCATAATGTAGTACCTAAATTTTTTATATAATAATAAGGTCATCATGGTCAACATAAATGGATATATGGGCCTCAAAAACAATAAAATAATCCATCACCAAATTTTTGATCCAAAAACGCTAAATATGAATCACCCAAACTGAGCTCGTCAATAGAAAGACCAATTATTGTTCTCCCAATGTTGAACTTGATCTAATAATTCGTTTTCCTTACCCATCCCCCCAGGTCCCAAGACACATTTTATTATGAATGCTTTCAATATTCTAGGTGATGATGGTCAGTGCCAAGTAGGAATATCACAATCATTATATGCATTATCCTATTTTATGTATATGCAAGCACACACACCCATTTGCATGAAATAGTGTAGAGACATAAAATAAAAACTACTAATATATGAGTGTGTAAATTTATATACCACAAATAGAATATGAAAGTACAAAAATCACTCCCAACCAACAAAAATGGTAGGTATCACTGTTACGACCTCAATTAGAACCCACCAATCTTTCCATTCAAGTATTATTAATCATCAACTTCTATCCCCATGTTAAAGTTGTAGAATAACATTTGTATTCACACGACTATACATCTGTGGTAAAACTCATGATTGGATGAGTATAAATATTATTATTAGGCACCCTAAAACCAAAAAGGATTAGTTTTTAAGAAACAATATGCTTCAAAGAAGCCAGTGTAAATCCCAATAAGAGAGAATCTCTATCTCAACAACTCTTTAGCTATAGATATCTACTAAACTGCACAATCCTAGTATGTCAAACACCTTGAAAAATACCACATTATCTCACAAAATATCCCTTATATTATCACATCATACTCCATGTCTCATAGACCATAACCAAAAATCTATTAATGTTCACAATCATTATGTTCTAATATGACAGTCACATATGATTACTCACTCTATGATCCAAGAAATCATATAAGGAATAAAAATGAATAATTTCATTCATCTAAGATCATGAATAAAATTCCACATCATCACTATCCAAGATTGTACTGACCCAAGAGTTTCCATCACATTGATTACTTCTTCACCATCCCTGATGAAACTCATCTGATAATAAGTTAAGAATGGTAATTTAATTCTATAACATTGTCATAGCTAGTGATACATATATGTGACATTATGCTCATCAGAAACCATCATGTAGAATATCACCTAATGACACCGAAGATCATCATTACTCTGATAGGGATCAGTCCAAGGATCTCTGGTGGATACTAGTAACCCTATCTAAAACATCGCACTCAGAACAGGGTGTTTTGTTACAAACCTAATCAGGAATAACCCAATATTTATAGGATTTAATACCATGTATATTTGGTCATTATTATTCAATAATATCCACCTATGTTAAGCATCATCTTATAAATCTGAATTAAATATTATGTAATTATTATGAGATACACATTTAGTAAAATTACCACACCATCAAAAATATCAAATCATGATACCCAAATAGAGGGGCTATATTTACAGCTCAAATTGTCCCTATACCATACTATATCCATCCTCCATGGTAGAGGATTTATTCTCCTTAAATTATTTTCAAATATATTACACAAACACTACCAATGGAAATAAGAATTTTCATGTGGACTTCTCCAAGGCTCACAGAGGAATACATGTTATACAACACTGATTCTGCAGTCGAACAATACTAACACAACCCACTCTATAATATTGTATCAAAACCACATTTCCATAACCATGGGATAGCCAATGATTGGTAAAAATCATATGAGGAGGGCATGACACAAGAAAATATTTTCGTAAATGACCTTGAGAACTAAATCGACCACTAATGGTCTAAACATTACAAAATAATGTGATGGAAAAAATCAACTTATGTCCCATCCCAATGTCCCAAACCATTTTCACCATCACGTTCATCATGAAAAAACAATTAGTTTTGGCTGCGTGGTTTACTCCATATATGTCTAGTTGAAATGATGTGCCTGAGAGAAAATTCATCAAAGGAGACACACTATACATACTCGACTTGCATGGTGTGTCTCTGAAATTCCCCTAGGTTTGTTCCATGATGGTATTAAATGTCAATAAATATGAAATACAAGGTGTGTGTCTATGGTCACATTGATTATGATATATTCCAAACACATGTGTATGTCCTCCCCCATACACAACATCGCTATCCATGTAACATCACAAAATTTGAACCACTCACACATTGTGTGTTTCACCTCACCCAGGACACGGACCGTGTCATTTACCACATGGATCACCAAGTCATGTTTTAAACATTTCGTTCACCCATACTATTTGTCATGTATTGGCTAACCAACCCATAGGGGTGTGTCCTCATGTAGTTATGAATTAATTCACTCGTGTTTATGTTTCCTGGCTATGCACCTCTAAATAGATATATTCATTGACACAGAATGACCGAAGATATCCTTTGACCACAGGAAAAATATTAATGAATGATGTGTAACCCTCATCTAATATGTTTAGTCCTAAAATAATTCACTCCCTTAATGGAATATCACATGGAATGTTCTAATAAAAAACAAAATGTGTTCTTGGATATTCCACATGGTAATTTTCTCCATGCTACCAAAAACCCCTAATTTTTACCTGAAATCAAAATATCTACCCTGATGGGGTCCCTAAAATCGAAAATTTTCTATAAAACCATAAAAAATTAATCAAAATGGGGTTTTAAAGTAACCCATATATATTTGGAAACGTTAGAGTGAGGTGTCAAACTTCACATCCAAAATGATTCTAGTAAAGTGATGTTTCCCAATATAGTAAAGTTTGTTGTTAATAATGGGGATCATAACACCTCATCCTTACTCCATATCCTTATATAAAAAATAGCTGATTAGAAATACCCCACTAATTCTTATTCACATCTATTATAAAACCAGTTTTTTGGAGTAATAAAATATCTTATTAATTAAACTGTACTTAATTAATAACCTAATCAATCAACTGCGCACCAACTGGCCATCCAGTGAGTATTTGACACTCACAAATTTATGTCACATCTTGGTAAACATCATATAATGAACTCAACCATGAAAAAATATTTATAATAATGTGATATGATAAATATTTATTTATTTTTTAAAAATAAATTATTTTTATGTGATAAAATATTTTTAATATTTTTAGTATAGTTGGATTATAACACTGTGGGCTCCAGAATCCCATGCCGACTTATAACCTAACATAAAAAATCTTAATAAAAATATTCCAAAGGATTTAATTGAAAAATGTGATTCATTAGAGAAGATTAATTTTGGAAAATACATGATTTAATGAGAAGAAGATATTGAACTTTATTCCATATTTCATGTCTACATGATTTGGTAATCGATACTATATTCACAGTTGACATTATATTGAAGTGTAACAGTTGTGATTAACATAATATAATATTCATTTATTAATAATCATATATGAAATTTTTTATTATAGAAAAAATAATAATAACATTATGTGATTCTATTTTATATTTGAGATGAAAAAAAGAATGAAACCACAATACAAAACATTATATTATTTTGTGTAATACCTTAATTAATGAAGATGAAAAGACTTCCAATCTATAATTAGTTTTCTAGATGCATCAATGACTAATAATAACTGGTTCTTTGATTATACTTTAGATGTATCGAAGTGATGTAGAATTTATTGGAACAGAAATGAAACAGGTTGACATCCAATAAGAGTCTCATCTGGTGGAATTCATTCATGGTGTTATAAAGAAACTTATTAAAAAGGTCTATATTATCATTAGATGCATTATAAAGATCTATCTGAGATCTATAAAACAATCATTGTAAATATTATCTAGACCATTTCATATGATAGGGTTTATCCTACATGATGTAACCAGGCATAAAGTAAAATTCTCTCAGTGTTTTTTCTATATGATTATTTCAATGAAATTCCAAGGACTACCTTCTCGTGTTGGATACAAAATCATGTAAAAATATCATATTCTATCTTTTAATTCATTCATTCACTTGAATTTGACATGGAAAGGTGATTAATAAAATCAAGATCTAAATAGGTCGAAGTAGTAAAATGATAAAAAATAGTAAATGGATTAAAAACTATAATGGACAAAAATTTACCCACGTCTCAGTGTAAGTTATATAAAAAATGGTTCAATTGACATTGTATCAGATCAATGATTCACCTATGTCGGATTCACTTTATTGAAGTTATTCTATTTTGAAAAATTGATTGTCATTATTCATATAATATTGAAGTTCAATTATTGTGATGATTCGATTTTCTTTGAGAATAATTGAAAAGATAAGAAGACCCTGATGAATAAGAAAAATATTGAAAATATAATGTTAAACAAGAATTACCTATTATCTAATGTAGAAGAAATATCTATTTCAGCATGCCTTAATAACAGTGAATGTAGAGAAGAAATGAAAATTAATGGGTAGGTGGATCATGTTTCCACCATGATGATAAATTACCATCCTACGTAAACTTATCTGGTGTTGTGTGTTTCTATATTTAACTAAATTTACACATATAAATATTATATCACCATTGGTGATGATTTTCAATATAAAAATTCTCAATAATTATCAGTTTAAAAATTATTTGTTTTTCTACACAGTAATCCAAACAATGGACTCCATTATTTGTGGAATTTTTCAATGTTTGTTGGAATAGATGATTGAGATGTAATATGTGTAAGATTATTTAAAAAAGTGTTTCGATAAAAATTTTAAAATATAAATATATACATATAAGATAAATCCATTAAAGCAATAAAAAATAAACCTAAAATAAGTTCTTAATAATAGCTCATTGAAGTTATAGAGGAAGAGGCAGTAAAGAACACTATCTCAGAATACATCGATGTACACAAAGGAAAAATTCAAATAATAAATGATGTTAAGAATTCAAATTTTTTATTATCATCCAAAATAATCAAGGAAATTGAATATTTGATTAAAAAATCATATATTCCCTGATGATGAAGTTGAACTAATGTCTATGGATTATGAAGAGTAGTGGGTTATGATTTATGATCTAAAAATAATAATCATTATGATATTTCTAAATTTGTAAGTATAGTTCTCCAATCTTAAGAAGACACGTATTGAGTCATCAAAAAAATGGAATCGTCTTTGCTGCTAGTTGATGCTAACTAGTAGATTATAACATCAAAATACCTATATCATGTGATAATAATGACATGATAACATTTTATGATATACATTAATTAGTTATAAATAATAATTTACCATCCATTGCATCTTATAAAATTGTTTTTAATCGGTTCCCACTAACATTTCATGTTCGAAAACAAACATTGAAAAAATATGGATAATGTGAGGATAGAAGAATCTGACCACAAAAAATATGGTGGATAGTAAAAGGATTGGGGAATTTTGACTTCCACATAGAGAACAAAAACTCATGAAAAATAAAAGCCAATCTGATATATAATGTTATTGGAAATCATTTTATGTGGTTCAATGATGGATCCTTGAAATTATTCAAACAGAATAATAATTATTTACAAAGATGAAAGAATTACTTGCAGATAAAACTATTATGAAATATATAGAAATAAAATATTTACACCTAGACCTTTCGAAACTATTTAGATCCAAAATATCTCAATCATAATTTAATATTAGACATTATTCAATGAATATTAATGAAAATAAAACTACATGGTTGAGAAAAAAATTCAAAGAAAGAACACCATGTATTCTTGAATCACTTAAATCATGGTTCAATGGTGTCATTGAAATGTTCATTATCAATTTATATAAACGTTCATCAAGGTATAAAAATAGGGATTGTATTTTCTGAGTCCCAGTGATGCAAGGAAGTGGTTTTTCTATATGTTTGAAGACATATATATGAGGTCATGCTGCTCTGATTTTTCCACAAGTTGTTCTTGATTCCAAAAATTGATAATCCTCACTATGTATTATTACACAATTAAGTATACTATCCAATGATACATAAATATTTTTTGATGAGGGGATTCTCTAAACACGTCTTGGTTTGGTAAAAGGAAATCCACACACACCCTTCCAATGGAAACACCACTGACACTCTAATAGCGTTGACACATGATCGTAGTGATCCATGACTATATGATACTATGTATCAGTGAATTGGTCAAGTTATCTAAGTTTTCATCATAAATAACTTTTTATTTGAATCTTTGAAAATATTTCATGATGAATAATATCTATGAAAAATATATGATGTGAAAAGGAGAACAACCAAACACCATGTTTGTGAAAATAGACAAGTTCATCCAGTTACTCGTGCATGAAGAAAACAATATTATGAGGTGAGAAATGTTGTTCCTATAAGGAAGTAAACATATCCAAGTGATGTTTTTGAATACTCATGGTCGACATTAATGAATGGGTAGTGCACCCACATATTTAAATTTATATGAAATTTTTTTTGAATACATGCATCAAAAAATCAAAAAACTATTATTTGAATAAATATATATATAATAATATAGATAATATATTATTAATTTAAGGGTTTTCATATATGGTTAGATGAAATGATTTCATGATTTTTATTTCACATTGAATAGTTATTTCATATTAATTAATTAAGGCATTGATCACATTGGAATACAGAAGAATATTTTTCCCAAGCACTTGATTAACAATGTAGTTTATATTTAACTATATTCCATATTGTATATGTAGAATATCGGTGAATTAAGTCATCAATAACTGTTAACAATGTATCAATGAGAAAAAAATTTCATGATGTTGTGATAATATAGACTTCATTTATTAAATAATCACAAATGTGGTTTATTATTCTAGTATGATTAAGAATAAGATTAAGTGTGGTCGGTTTTACACCTAAAAATTTGGAGTTGATGAAACAACCATTAAAAATTGAATATTATTACTCATAAAAGGTAAGATATAAGATAAAAATTTACTATCTAATTTTTACCCATTTTATAATCAAACTGTCCATGGAGAATTTGGATCATGAGTTCAAAACATACAAATATTAGTTCTAATGATTCAATAAACTGAAATACATTCATTGTAGTTTTCAAGTGAAATTGAAAAAAGTGATTCTTATATTCATTAGTTAATGTAATCAAGTGATTAATAATTTGTTGGAAGAAGAAGGAAGCACTATGAAATCCAGTAGAAGCCTCATATGATGTATCATTTCATCATTATTATAAAAAATCATAACAATGTGAATTATCTCACAATGGAATTATAAATATTTATACAAGTAGTATAATTCATGATCGATCAATTAACTATAGTTAATTTCAAGTAATGGTATTTATACTACTTGTTGTAATCAAGAATAATGGAGGTTTTCTAACTAGTTTTCTAGTCATGGTTATTTGAAGACCATAAAATGGACAACAAACAATTATTTAGTAGTGAACCTTATATAAATATTATGTTCTATCTTTTACTATATTTATATACCTAGATTTGATAGGGAAAATTCAATAATTATATCATGATTCTAACATGGAAAAGAGTTAAGGGATAAAAATTTAATGAGAACAAAATGACCAAAACACTAATTATCCCCTACCCCGTATTAGTGTTAGGAATTTTGATAACCAGTAATTTCAAATGGGTCACATATTATAGGTTTTAGGATAGTGATTTGTTTTTATACATAACTATATTATCATTTTGTATGAAAACTGAATGCATGTACTAAGGGGTTCATGTATGGGAGTTACATATTGGGGATGTGAGAGTCTCCATATTTTTTATTGGCTAGGATAATAAAATTATGAAGCAAATTGATTGTTCCATACATAGTATAGTGGGTTCTGTAGTAGTTTAATAGTCATTTAACTAATTAATTGGGTCTTGAGTAGTTTTTAAAAGACCATGTATATATGTTGGATTATTTAATGAATTATAATGGAAATTATATTTGGACATATAATGGAAGTTAGAGATTACCATGTGGTTAGGGCCTTGATTTGATGTTATAGTGAGCAATGAGTGTTGAAATTTTTTTGGTTGGGGAATTAAGTATATCTTTTTATTGTTTGTCCTCCCTAATAATAGTTTAGTTAACATAAAATATATCCTTTTTGAGGTAAAATTTATTTATTCTGTATGAATGATAATATTAAGATGTGATCCTTAATCATTAATCCTTATTGTTATGATTTGTATATTCCTATTTAAGATTTGGTAATTGTGTTCCAAACATGTACATTGAATTATGCGAAATAACTAAGGATTATGTTATTGTTTGAAAAATTGATTAATTTTAATGACTTGAATATAAATTAAGTGTGTTACTCATAGGCTATAAGGATTTCTGGCATCCCCTTAAACCCATTAATGAGATAGAAAATGGAAGGTGATGAAATATATATTGATGGATTAGATACCTTAATTTTTTTTAATGGTTCTATTGAACATGTTCAGTAATGAATATGTGAATTCTTCATTTGATCATTTATAATTAAATTAATAATATATAATTTATGTATTTGTATAGTCATTTTTAAACAATATTTACAAAATTATGGGTGATGTGGGTCCTTTGGGCCTAGGTAACCTTTTGAGTTGATGTTTAACTGTAATATTTTATTGAGTTGTAACGGTTGTTTTATTTGTTAGTATTTTTTATGTATCTTATTGAGGGTGGACATAGTGGGATGAAAAATAGGTGGTCAATTAGATATATATTAGTTTTGATTCTTTTATCAACAATGATCACTACTATATCTATTAAATTTATTAATAATAGGTTTGGACATGTTATAGTCTGACCTCATCATGATTGATAGGGTTCTAGTGTGATTCTTATTTTTTAAAATATCTTATTTGATAAGGAAGTCGTTTTGATTTTGATATCGGACCCAAAACTGTGTAATAGTGTAGTGGTTGATATATATTGTATTTTCATAACCCATACCTCCAAATATACCCCTCCAAGGTTGGAAATGAAGAATAATAGATTCTGACCACTAGAGTCTTTCATCTAGTAGGCCATGGGTTGGAAACATGCACCAATTGTATATAGATCACAAAATATGGAAGGAATTACCCATTTTTTGAAAAAAAATATCCAGGGATACAGTGGATCATCCACATAACAACTCTATGAAATATATAAAAGAAGAAAAAAATCATACCATATTCATTCGTAAAATGTAACATGTATTATTAAAATAAAACACCAATGTAAATTACCCAAAATATAGTTAAAGAAGTGACCTAGATACTGTCCCAAATCCTAAGAGAGTCATTCCTACCATGATCTTCATAATCCTCCTGAAAACCTGATGATGTTATATATAAATTGGGTGGGAATATAGGTAAAATCAGTTTGGAAGCAAAAGCCCCTCATTCACATGTGAGAGAAACATACTAATTATCCAATGAGAAAATAGAATATCCAAGCTACACCTAAAAGATATACTAACCATCTGAACCTCACCAATGCATGTTCACCAAATAATTATAGTCAAGTAATGTAATACATATAAAGCACGTCGATGATAGTGTACCCCAGACCACTACCCAATAATTTTCCTCACTTTACTAACGAAAAACATCCACGTGTTCCCACCTATTCCAAATTGACAACATCAGAACCCGCCCATACACCCTTGGTCCCAAAAACAACATCACATTCCATGCACATAAACCCAAGCCACATACCACATCAAATACCACCCACACTAACTTCAGCCACAAACCAGATCACATCATACTTGGAGACACCTGGGACCCAAAATAGATCACATCCCACCCATAGATACCTAGGACACATGCCACATTAAGTACCATTACGAAGACACCTAGTATAGCATAACTCATTTAATCTCGACAAAACCCCGTAAAGCACAAGTCATTTCATACCATAGACATCCAGAAAAAATAACAACTCAACCTCAAACATTTGGGGCCTCAAAATCCAAAATCTGACCAAAGGATCATGTGTTATCACTACCTAGAAGAGGAATCATGGAAGATAAGGTGTCCATGTGTGCATCCTCCCAAAACAATGTTTGGGAAAGACACCCTCTGTGACTATGGGGGTGTTTGGAACATAGTAATCCACTATGATGAGGGTATATAGAAATCACAAGGAAAATAATAGTATATACATAAATAATACAAAAACTCCCTCCAAACCTAGGGGTTCTTATACAAAGAACCAGCTCACAATACCGCCATTGTCAATGCTGCAATTAAATGCATAACACCACACAAAAAACCAAAACCTCTTACCGATTTCCATCCAATTTCAGTTAATCACCTCATTCATTTTATTATTTAAAATTAACCACGGTTAAGCATAGATCATAAAAATTATTCATCCATTACCCATTTCAATTAAATTATCAAAACCAACTCAAGCCATTCCAAATTATGTTATTTAGTTATTTATCGACTCTATCATTACATATGAAATCTCTAAACACAGCAGACTATAAAAATCAAAAACAATCATTTCAAAAGGATAAGATCCTAATAAAATAATAAGGTGGATCTATATTAATGATTCATCATTCCATATTATTTTCATGTAAACCCCATTCATGGTATATCATATATCAATGGAACTAATCCCCTACAAACACCTCCATATTGTAATAGAATACATCACTACCAACTCACATCCCCACTGTACAAAACCTCTCATTCACATCAAAATCAATGAATCTATCTACATGAAATTCAATTAGATGTTATGGTTGATGTATCATCTTTATGTTCATCCATATCCACACTTAGGACAACCCATAGGGAACAACCACACTCCCAGACATACCATGGCACAAAAATCAAAAACCAAACTTCATAACATATACACTTCACATTGATCAGTTTCACACACACAACCACAATCATTCCAAACATCTAATCAAAATAATATGATGTAACAAATATTTAGATTTAATATTGGGGATGCATATTTAATTCCACATCATTATATAATGGAATTATCACACAACAGAAATCCTAGGGAATCCATTCATTAATTGGATTTACATGATTAAAATATTTTCATATGTAAGTGTTCAATAAGAACCAAACATCATGCAACCCATTTAGTTTTAAAATAAGGGCCCTAAATGGCCACTATTTTTAGTAGGGGCTCAATACCATTTTTTCATAGTATAAAAATAATAATTTCAATACTATAAAATAATGAAAAATGAATCACCATACCCCTTTCAATTTCATTTAACCAATTTATATATTCGATTAGCCTAGAACAACCATGGTCCATATGTGAACCAAAGTAATTTCATCCCACATAATATATAATTTAAGAGAAAAAAAAAGAAATAATACAACAAAATGGGGCCAATATTCTACACACAATAACAGATCATGTAACAGACCTTGGATCACCTATCCCACATGATCAGCATTCATCAAAGGATGATGCAACACCACTCCTTGAACAAAAATCTAGGGAAACCCCATTAGGATCATGGGTATGCAAAAAAAACCCGATGAGAAGATATGGATGAAAATAGGATCGAAATGAGATAATCTACTTGAAAATGAAGGGATAATTCAACTTGCATCACCATAGATATCCAAAAAACATTAACTATTATCAAGATATAATAGTGGGTGGAAAGGTATTATAGAACCCCTCATAGTTCCTAGGGTTCATCTTAAATAAGATCGAGAAGAGAGAACAAATGAATGAATGAACGTTCTGGTGAAAATAATTGAAAAATACAACTTGGTCAGAATATTATAAGATATGTAATAACATTTCACGTTGTCTAATTCCTCATGGTTGGTTTCCATAGAAAAACATGTCACCTCTCGATTTATTATATTTTTCAAACCCCAAAATATTACACACATTGAAACTACTAATACAATATGTGAATCAGATTTTCAAATTTTATAGTATACTTACAGCATTTAAAATCCCCCTTTCTACATACATTAGAAACTGAACTACTCCAAAATACCTCTAGGCCACCTCTGAACAATTTAAAAACCAAAAATAGTATTGTAACATTCTAGGAGGACATGAACCATTACATAGATTATAAATAATATGATTCTCATCCTTGAGAATAAAAATACATCCTAAGAAAAAAAGGGGTCCAAACAACCATCATTCAAGAGACTACTAAAGAGTTACTCTATTTCTCAAGCACTATCAATAGCCAAAAACGCCCACCCAAATGACCAAAACAGTCTTCACACCCATCAAATTGCACCACCATATATCCAATAATAATTACCATCCCAATAACATGAATTTGGAAATTTCGTATTACATGTAAAGATAATATCTACTCTAGGTAGCACTGACTCATCCACACTGGTTTAAAAACATCCCAATTAATTTTAAATTTTTTGAAATCAGGTCCTCACATCTTGTATGTCCGAAATATATTACATAAGAACTACCCAGATTTCAAAATCAAGGAAATACATATCATTCATAAAACTAGGTTCAAACATAAATTCTCAAATAAAAAATATCTAGGAAAAAAAATGAATCATGGTACTGGGAACATATATATATCTATTTCTCTTATGTACTATCTTCGTGGCCACCATGTCTCCACAACACACAATCTATGGGAATGGTTTAACTATCCGTCACCTTCTCCTGACGATCATAGATCTCTACTGGCTATTCCACAATTGTTGTTTCATCCTCAATATTCATCACTCTACAATCAATGATAGGGGAGTCATTATGTAGATACTGATTGATATGTTATACATGGAAGACATCGTGGATCCTCTACAACTGTGGTGGAAATTCCAAATGATATGACACCTTTATAACTTCATCCAAAACCTTAAAGGTTATAAAAACCAAGGAGAAATATTACTACCTATTCCCAACCTCTAGTACCCACATCGAGGTGAAACCTTAATGAAAACATGATCCCCAACCTTGATCACCAAGGGCATACTCCTATAATTGGAATATGAATTTTAGAAGTCTTACGATGTGTTCATCCTTTGTCCAACAAGATGAATTTTCACTATCATCCTCCACACTACCTTATGATGAATAATACCTCTCTTCCAAACCTCTAACCGGCAAGATGATGAAAGACACGGTCTTCTATACAAATATTCAAACGCGGTCATACCAATGGAGGATTTGTAGCTATCATTATAGGAAATCTAAACAAAAGGTAGGTGTCATACCCATGATCCAGCAATGTTCATGATGCTTTCTCACAACATATCCTCCAAAATATTTATAGTCTATTCTATCTACCCTTCTGTATAATGGTGGAATTTAGTGATGAAGCATAATTGGGTTCGAAAAGAATGATAAAATTCCCTCCGGACATATGAGGTAATATGTTTTTTTGGATCTAAGACAATATTCCATGTAACTCCAGGGAACCTCATTACATCATTCACATAACTTATCAAATGAATCCACAACGAGAGACTCTTTGATAACTATGAAGTGGGTTGATTCCGTCACTAATACTCAGATTGCATAATAGTTTACATGAGCTCAGGTTAACACATGGATGAAATCCATTGATATTTCGTCCCACATAAACTTGAAAACATCCAAGGCATACAAAAAACCATTAGGAACACTGTTCTAGGATATTATTCTTCATAAGACCAAGTAATTAACGAAAAAAATTTCTACTTCCCAATTCATCCCTGGACCCCAAAATTTTATCTTCGACCCATTGTATATCATAGAAATCCATGGGTGTTCTTATAATGGTGATTTATGGAAATCATGAATGAATCTACCACACATCACCGCGAGACTGAAAAACATTCAACATAACACCTTTGCATGCAAGTCTCCTCATTGCGAATCATCCACCTACTATATCATATAATAATGTACCATTATCGAAACCAATAAACACCCACAACCATCCACACTTTCATCATGATGACAGGATTCCAACACCTCCACCACTCTCCAAGCATCAACATACTCCTAACGACCTCCTTCTAAAAATTCCTTCTCAAGGAATCAACCACTATAGTCCCATATCCAAAGGTTATGGAGATATAAAAATAATATTTATGAAGAAATTCCATCCACCTCCAGTGTTTCAGGTTGAGATATCACTGGTAAAATATATTCCACAAACTCATTGATCCATAAACATCACAATGTTCCCCCAAATTAGGTAATTACACAAAAACATCAGAGTAAAAACCAACAATTCAATCAGATGATTGTGGATAGAATATTTATTATCATGGGGATATAACATAATGTAACCATAAGATATAACTTCCCACTACTTCTCAAGATGCACCCCAATCCATGATCGGAATCATCAAATATTACCTCAAACATCACTCAATCCTTAGGTAGTGAGGGCACTGGATAACTAACCAACATCCCCTTTAGGTATCTGAATGCTAGCTAAAACTCATCACTATTTGTAAATTATTTATCCATCCAGGGAAAACCTGTAAATATGGCTGAAAATCAAGAGAAATTAGGTAAAAACCTTCGACAATGTCCTATGAGACTAAGAAAAAGTGAAACCTCTACCACCATATTGAATTATACAAATTAAAAAACTTATCCATCCTTAGATGAGACCATATAAAAACCCTTTTGAGGACCACATTCCCAATAAAATTCACCTCACATGTCAAAAACATACACTTGGAAAACAATACATAGAGGTTGTGGTGCTGAAGAACGTGAAAGATAGTTTGTGGTGCTCTTTTAGTTTCTCCAATATTGTAGAGTATATTAAGATGTTATCGATGGATGTGACTACAAAATGGTCTAGGAATTCATAGAAAATGGAGTGCATATATCTCATGAAAAAATTATAGAGCATTAGTTACACTGAATGGAATGAAAAAAACTAAAATTCCTCATACCTACATCTAATTGTTGTCTTCCTGGTATCTCATTCCTTTACACCTAACTGGGGATATCTAGATCATTGATTTATCATAGGAAACCAATTTCCCTATTATAGATTAAAAAATGTCATCTATTCTCAAAAGCGGGGTAATGGTTCTTGAACGTCACCTAATTATACTCTAGTTGTCAATGGATAACATCATGCCACCATCCACCTTATTTACAAACAACACTGCAGCCCCACCACGATGAAAAACATGGCTTCATAAAACCCTTTTAAATCAATTCATCTATTCGAATCATTATCTCTCATAAATCAGAAGGTGTAATCCCATATGGAGCCATTTAAATTAGGGAATCACTAGGCTATAATTCTATTCCAAACTCAACATCACATCGAGGGAGTACATCACAATTTCCTTGGGGAAATATAATAGAACTCCACAATGACACTGGGAACCTAAAACATCCCAAGATATATTGACTCCACATATATATGATCTAAAAAAGGGAGATTGGGATCTACATGCTAACATCTTCCCAGACACCCCCACTCCCCAGTGAAAAAACATGTGGATAATCTATGTCTGAAAACACAACAATCCTCCAGAAGTAGTCGATAACAGAATATGTGGAATAATAACCATCAATGTTGCAATGATATCATATGGATGTTTTTATATCAATAATATATCCCCATGGAATTGATGTGGTCCCACCATATGTCTACACCCCCGACACACATCAAATATTCTGTTCTGGACACTGATTTCGATAATCAATACAAATTGAGTGGGGTTCATCCCAATATCTTGTCCCATATCATGGAATAGAGTGGGTGTAAAGAATGATTACAAAGCTCATAGATCAATCAATGAACAAGAAAGGGTTATAAACAATATGATCATACCATGGTCAATCTAAAAACCTACTGAAAATGGTGGCTCTTTTGTGTGAAACATACCACACCCAACTCCCATTCATCCATACTAAACACCGCCCCACAACCAAGCCCTAATAGAGGTCTATGAACACATGGAATATCCTTAGGTCTTCCTCTATATCCTCCATCTTTCCTCGTTGGAATATGATCTTACTCCACCTACTACTGAAACGGTCTAAATTGAATCTGCTAATATGGATGGTGCTAAAATATTCCACCATCTCCAAACTAATATTGAATAGAAAATAGGCACTGATTTTGAATATTGCTGTAAACTACACAAAAGAAACACATTCCCCCTATGTTCACAAGAATGGAATGATGACCAAATGGTCGAAACAGATGCTTATGAGGTTGACTCCACCACGGTCAATACCTTGAATGTCCTATAACTTGAGACATTCCACCAATATCTTGTGTTATTGAAGAACCCTAATTGCTAACTTCTAATTGTAAACGTTTTCATAAATGAATCCTCTTGACCACATCTTATTTCTTCTAAACCTCTAGGTACGTTGCTAAGGTAAAAGGAGTAACTGCATATTGAATTGAATGATTGAGTGGCTCCTCAAGACATCATTCCCAAGACTCTTCATGTAGATAGAGAGATGGTAAAACTTATGGGAGATCCTTGAACATGATCCTCATATCCCATAAAAATATACTACCCTTCTGAATGAATAGTACCTTTGGTCTCTTCTAATGGTTCATGGTCTAAAAAAGGAACTATACTGAGAATTCCATCAAGAATTCGACCCAAAAAACATTTTCTTATTTCCTTTCCCCCAGATACAACATCCATCACTGATGCATGGAAACTCACATATAACACACTATAATGGAACCCAAATTTCTATCAGGTCATGGATCAGACTGAAGGTGATCGCACACTCCTCAAGCTTGATTTCTATATCGTTTTCTGATACACTACTCTTTTACATTACAAAAGCATATAACTGGATTGAACACAACATCCTCTTCAACTGTTCATACTCTTAAACTAGATCAACCCTCCTTCAATCATCTATATGATATTGTTGTACCTATACTACATGTACCGCATGCAAGCGAGGTCCAGGAACCATAACTAAAGTTTAAACAAATATTCCATATATTGGTTTATTATGGAATCTATAATAAAATTTATTTTCAGCAATTTTATAAAAATTTAGTTAATCATTCCAACAATCCCCCTTCAATGTAACCTAATTAAAATCTGAACAGAAGTTATTATGTTGCGTGTGCATTTCCTATGGTCTCTACATTGAAAATGGTGTAGCCTCGCATGGTTGTTCGGTATGATCAGTTCAATGACCCAATGTTTTATCAATAGAAATTCCATTTTTATAATTATGTCTCATAATATCACATTAGGAAACACAATTCCAATTCAAGGATAATTAAACTAATAAATACTATGAGAACTTTATAGCCTATCCCTTAAAAATTATTATTCCATTTCTATGTTTTTAATTTAGATAGTCTAACATACAATGTTGTGATCAGTAATATATTTAGAGTCTCATAAGACAAACCTAATTATTGGTGAATAGTAATTGACTCTTATGAATACTAATAACACTGTCATGATTAGTAATATGGCCCTTATAGATAGTAAGTAGGCCATGTGAGTAGTAATTTTAACAATGTTATAATAAATAAAATTTATCCATATTATAAGTGACAATATGATATAATTATATCATAGTGTATCTAAATAAATATTTTAAAATTATTAATTACATTTTATTATTTATAAAAGTCATAAATATTAATTTATTAATTTAAAAGAACATGTATTTCCACAAAATCTATTCCAAAATTAATATTTTTATGTCTGATGATTTTAAGAAAACTTTATGGGACTTTATGCAATTTTTCAGTGTTACAAAATCAATTATAAATTTAAAATTTTTATTTTCCATGTAAATGATGATTTTAATTAAAAAAATTAATCATTTTAATATAATATTTTTTAAAAAATATAATACATTTTTTAGTTCTACACATGAAAAAATTGTTATGCTGGAATTTTGGTATTATCTGGAATACATGAATTTTTTGTGAATAATAAAATATGATAAATTTGAGATAAAATCTAAAAACATGAAGTTTTTAATCGTGATTCAGTCATGTACAAGGGTTGTAACCATTGGGTCAAACTCACATGAACTAATTACTAAATTTATTTATATGAATTTTCACTATTTTTTAACACAAATAATAAAATAATGATTAAAATAATAAGAAAACACCACTCTCTTACATTATAAATACCAACCCTCACACCCTTATCTCCTCACACAGCTCATGATTTTTTCCTTAACTATATTCTTCCCATTACACTTCCTTATTCCATCCTCCATGTCTTGTATGTCTTGGGATCACCAAAATTCGCACCCTTGGTTCCATCAAATGGATCATAGGAGGAGAAATCAAGAGGCAAATCCTCTTTCTTTTGTTTTAATTTCCTTTCAATTTCAATTTATATTCATTTAATTTGTTTTAAATTTTGATTTATTTTCTTATTATTTCAGCCCAAAACTTCATCTAAATGGGATAATCACTCCATTATCTTACATATATGGGAAATACATCTGGTTATTTTAATATCCAACATTAACATTGTTTATTTCCCTCTATTATCATATAAATGAAATCACAGCCCATGAAATGATAATTTACCGAAATTACGGCCGATGAACATTCATTTTACATAAATTAAATAATGGATTTTAGAAAAAACATTAATTACTTGTAAAATTAATGAAACTTTTATGTGTTGCCCTCTTTTATGTTCTATAACTAACTTATAAACATAGTACTAACAGATAAAACAAAACAAGATCGATGTGATAAAAACCCACCAAAATTAACCTAAAATGATCATCATTAACTTTTGTCTAAGGATCCTTCAACATATTATATAACAAAATTATTAATAAGATCATTTAAAACAGCTTTATATCATTAACCACATATAATAATCATTATGGTTATTGATCCGCATCTTACATGAACATCTATTCATGTATACAAGTGAACCAATAATGAAAACTAAAAAAATGAACAATCCCCAACAATGAATTTAAAATATATTACTCATACAAAGTATAATATAAGAACCTAATAATACAAAAATGAGTCTTACTCATGTAAGGATTCTGCTTTTTTTAATTAACGAATCTAATTCGATTTTAAATGATATTAACATGAAGGAATATTTCGGACAATATGTATGGGGATTACTCAAACCCAACTCTTGTTCCCTGGGTTTTCCATCATTCAAAAAAAATTAGTATTTTTATTCTATAAAAATAATTTAATAATAATTATAATATCTTTTATTAGATATATATGATTTTTACGATTGTTTATGACAACAACAATGGTTTTCTAAAAGAACACATCTTTCAAGACACACCATTTACATCTAACTCAAGGTTGATGATTCATATAACAAGTACGTTATTAAAAAATTAATTTGGGAACCAAATTTTTATGATAGTAATATTGTATGATAAAACCTACTCATTTATATTGGTTATTTATGTTAATTGTTGATATATTTTCTATGAGGTATTCTATATAATGTAAATTTTATGATGTGACAACTATGTTGGGAATTTTATATCGTAATGACAATTTTGTGATCTGACGGGTGAGATAATAGTTTTATATTTCTCCAATAAATTTGGTAATTTTAAAAACCTCATGAATAAATTAAATTATTAAGTAACATTATGATATATGTTTTCACATCTATGTGTAATAGTTCACCACTACGACATGTTATTTCTTTATTATGAATTTGCACATTCCATGTCATTTTTAATGCTTCCTCTCGTGATTATGATCCTATTACAATATTATACTGATAATGATCATACCCTACCAATGTTATTTTTTGTTGTACATATCAATCCACTTACTGGTCTTTTAACTCACCCATTTTTTATTTATATCCAAATAAGACTACATGTACTAAAGAGGAAAAAATGGAAAATCAGAAGCATGAACTTAAGAATTAAATAAATGTATATGTTTTATGTTGTAAAAGTTACATGTGGTCTTAGTTTTATAAAGATGCGAATCCTTTGGATCATTATTGTGTACTATTTTTTTTGTTTTTTATAATTAATGTGAGGTAATAGTAATTTTAAAAAAGAAGGGTCTATATTGATGTTATTAAAGGACGGTACAGTTAATTTATAAATTGGAATTTTAGAACTGTAGTAAAACCCTTTAGTAGGAGAGTAAGTACTGTTAGGATTTTATGAGACTGAGTATGATATACTCTATAATACCAAACGTAGGATCATATATAAGAATGAGATTCTCAGATACAAGAGGTGGGTGAATTGTACCTTTTAAATTTTACCTTAGGAAATTTTGGATGGTTATGTTTAACAAGGTTGAACAAGATAATTCACAAGACCTATAGAAGTTCTAATCACTTTCTTAATTCTAGAAAAGCAATTCTAAAAATGAAACTTAACAAAAGTTACAAAATTTAAGATTCTACGTTAAAGAGTACATAATCTATCTATATCAGAGTACAAGTAAGGAAGTATAATAATGTTATATGATCCTTAACAATACAAAATCCACAGCGGAAAACAAAGTAGTAACACTACATGTAACAAACAAAAACTTTTTTAACCCAAAAAGAAGGGTATCCAACAACCTTGGATAATGTTCTATTAATTTATACATTCATGAAAGTCTGTCTTACCCACACCAGGGTAATCCCTCGATAAGTAGATCGGAGTCTGTCTTCCGATCCCTGTTGGCCCTCAACTATCAGGTAGTCGGAACCTCTATCTTCCTCAGCAAGGAATCCCTCAACTTCAAGGAGTCGGAACCTCAGTATTCCTATCCCCGAAATCCTTAAATTTTATACAACAACAATCAGAGTCGCACGATGAAAATATGTACAATGAAAAGTTTGTACAATATGTTCAAACTTTCTGTACGAATCTTGAGAGTTAGTAAGATCCTCTCTCTATAGAAATCACTTCAGGAAGTTCTGATCACCAAAATTTCAAAATTTGTTGCTTCTTTTCAAATGATCTCCTATTTATAGGAGGATCTCCAACGGTCGTCTCCCTCCACCAACGGTCATATTTCACCTTGAATTTTGGAGGTACCTATACACGTGTCACTCAACCAACTGTTAGTCAATAACAGAAAGCACAACATCGTTTTGTAATGAAACAAGTGTAAGCATAAGTAAAAATGATGTTCAGAATGTAAGCCAACAAAAGTTCTAAGTCTAACCAAAATGGAATTCAGAGTCCATAATAAAGAGATATTCGTATTCTGTTTTGTAGGAATTTGGAACCTAAATTCTATTGAAATCTAGAGTCTGAAATAAAAGGAAATTCGGAGTTTGGTTTCACTAGTATTCGGAACCATAACTTTCAATGATTGGAGTCAGACATCATGGGAATTCGGAGGCAGAAGTCATAAGAGTTCTGAGTCCTAATTCAGAGAACTCGGAATAAGAACTTAGATAGGTTCGTATTCAGAATTTGGAGTCGAACTACATGAGAGTTCATATCTAGAATTCAGAGTTGAACTTCATTAGAGATCGTATCCAGAATTCAGAATAGAAATTCATTAGAGTTCATATCTAGAATACGGAATGGAACATCATTAGAGTTCGTATCCAGAATTTGGAATTGAACTTTATTTGAGTTCGTATCAAAAATTCAGAATGTAACTTCATTAGAATTCGTATCCAGAATTAGGAATGGAACATCATTAGAGTTCGTAACCAAAATTTTGAATGGAACTTCATTAGAGTTTGTATCCAGAATTTAGATCCTAAAAGAGAATTCTTCATATCTAAATATTATATGATTCTGAGGTTTTAGTTATGAATTTTATTTTTATACTTAAGAAAAATGTTGATATGAGCAATGAATGTATGGTAGGGGTAAAATACTTCGGAAAGGAAATTTTCCGTATAGAAGTGAAATATATATTTTCCTAGGTATAAGGTGTTTGTGATTTTCAAGAAAAGAAGGAATAGAAAAGTCATAAAGAAATCCTAATTGACTCAAAAATCTCCCCCTTTTTGGAAAGCTCAAACAACCTTTTCAAAAAGTATATAAGAACATAGGAAAAAAATTTCTTTAGACTTTGAAATTAAAATTTATCTCCCTTTGTTCATAGATGATGATGAATTCAACTAACTCCCCCAATGGCTTGGAAACTGTAAGGATTGTATTCTGGATTTCCAAAATGGAGTTTTCATTATCATGGGAATGAAAAAAACATGGTAATTTGAAACTCCACCTTACATAAGGATAGTTCTTAACATGGAAATGTTTCTTCTCCCATTTATATTTTTCTATCTCACCCTTTTGAGTAGTTATTTTTCATTCTCCCCCTTTGTGATTTTAAAAAATAATTTAAGGGAATGGAAAAGAAATAATGTACCTGAAACATTAGTACATAATAACACAAGATAAAAACAACCAGATATTTCATTATAATTGAAATAATTTTTACAAGGAAAGACATTGCAAAAAAAAACGGATTGGTCTATTTTGTCTTCCATTTCCTTAGGGAATAACTTTTTCAACAGGGTTTTCAGCATCTTCATGTCTTTCTGGTCCTCCTCACCTTGTTTTTCTAAGGCTTTAATCCTTTCATCTTAAGCCTTCAGAGCCTCAAACTGTGCCTTAAGAATTTCATCCTGCTTCACAATCTTCTCTTCGATCTCAATCTAGAGATCTCTTTCTTGTTTCCATCTTTGAGTAAATGAGTTAAGCTTTCCATTCAGATCCCTCACTTTTTGATTCAGAGAATTTTTCTCCAGGTTCAACTTATCCTGAAGATTCTTCATTTTGGCACCCTCATTGTCAAAAGCTTCTTTCACATCATTTTGAGAATGATCATGCTCTGAAAAATCCTCATCGATTTTCTTTTACCATAAAGTCAATTTTCTGCATGATTTCTGTGGACCTCATAATTGATAAGAAAATTTCTATGATCAGCGTCAATCATCACACATTTATCCGTCACCATGGATACAGATTTTGATTTCTGATTTAGGTTGTGTTAAATCATCTCGCATCTGGAGTCTATGGTGGGAAATATCAGAATTTTATCCACCAACTTCTTCAAATATTCAACCACAAAATCATGTCCAAGTGTTGATGATTCGAAATGAGACACTTTTCTTGGGGATTTTTCATCTTCAATTGCCACCAAATTTCTTTTAGAAGAGCCACCAACATTCTTCTTCCATATGATATCATTTGTTAGGGTGTCCAAAAAAACTTTCTTACCCTTATCAACTTTGGGAATGGGTTCCCCATCAAGATATTCTTCCTCACTTTTAGATAGTTGAACAATTTTGCCTTCATCATGTTTTTCTTCATCTAATCCTTCCTCCAAAATTGCTTCTCATAAATTTGTTCCTCAGATAATTAATTATATTCTTCTTCTTTGTTTTCATCTTTCTATTCATCTTCCTAATATCCCTTTCCTGGAGTGACAAACTTTGAGGAATCCACCTCAAATGTTCAGTGTGGTAGTTGTTATGATGGATTTTCCTTCACTTGATATTCCTCAACTTGTTTAATCAAATCATCTAGATCACCAAAGTCTTATTCTGCTCCTTCTTATTCTTCTACATACTCATATTCTTCTACAATTACAACAACTTATTTCTCTTTAGGTTTTTTCAGAGTGAAGTAGTTCATTCCAGTGGTCTCTAGTAATGGTTGGACATCAATAGTTTTCGGTACGGGAATCTTCTTGGAGGATACTTTTGTGCCTCTCAAAAATTGATTGTATAACTTCCACTTCAGACATATTCTTCTATATCATCATCTATTTTTCTTCATTCTCAAGGTATTCAGCAGTCTTCTCCCTTATGGATTTAGCTTCAGTAGGGTCAAATCTGAACTGAGGTTCCCCTTATTTCATTTTCTCCTTATCTTCCCTCCATTTAGCAACCACATCATCTGGATATGCTTTCTGTTTCTTCGGCATGGGTGGTGAGGATAGGGTTTCCTTAGATTTAGGTTTCTTGCCTTCAGTAACCACTTGTTTCAATTTCCACTTCTTACCAACCTTCATTACTGGCTCAGCTTTTTCCACATTTTCCAGAACAGAGTGTACCTCCTCCTTTGGAAGATCATAAAACACACCTAACTCTTTTGAAAAACCGGCTTTCATCCTCTTTAAGGTGTCATCACTTATCAACATCATCTTACAAATTCTTGGTTTGGAGGTGCAAGAAACCTTAAAATAATCATGACACTGAATAATAATCTATGAGATAAGATCACGATACATAATAATTTGAGCTTTCAAATGCCTATTCGTGATGTTCTGAACTGTAATAAGAACATGCCTCATTAGATTAATCTTTCATAGATTTATCATGAAATCCAAGATGTAAATATCACTTTTCATTAGGGTTTCCTTATCTCCTCTTCTAAGAACATAAAACCCTTGAACCTATAACTACAGAATATGGTTGTTGTTTGAGAGATGGGTAATCTTAGCTGTTTTATCATCTTTGAGTCCATGGAATTCAATTGCCTTCAGTTTGCTAAAACTCCCTTGCACATCCGGTAACTTATGTGATCAAAATTATTCTTCACTATCATTTGATAATCCCACCAAGCTTGCATCCTTTGGGTAAGAATGCTTGTAAATCTTACCATATCTCTTAAAAGAGAATTTTTATTTTCCATCATCTTTGTAGAAGGAAACCGGCTCATAAAATTCTATATGAAAATATGTATAAACAACATCGTGATCCCCTTCTTTCGATATTCAAAAATATTCCCATCCATTGAGTTTGATATTTTTATAAATTAAAGAATCATACTCTCTGAAAATGGTCGGATAGACCAACCTTTTTATGTAGACTAACCATTTTGAGATTGGCTTCATAGAAGACATATATTGGGAAGTGGATTCTACAGACATTCAGAATGAAAGGGCACTGAAAGATTCAGAACAGGCTTTTAGAACTGAAGTAGAGCTTTGACACACGAGGGCTTTAAAATCGATTTGGGACTACTATGTGGGTCCCATTTATATAGGTGATGGAGGTGGCCTTTCAACTTCCAAAACATTCTAACGGTTGAAAATCTCTCTTGATTTGATCGGACAGTTGAAAACATACCCACAAGGAAATCATGAATCCGATCCTTTGAGGTTTTTTAAAGACATTAGGATTTAAGAAGAACCAAATCCAAGAAATTTTATAAGAAAAAGAAACTACCAGTAATTAAAAAATGATTACGAAAACTTAAGTAAGGTAGTCATACCTTTCGGATTGGCTAGGAGGATTATTCGTAATAGGTGATACTCTTCATGAAGAAAATTTGACTACGAAAAACTCACTACGAAAAGCATACTATGAAAAACTCATTACGAAAAAATTTTATTGAAAAAAAATTGAGTTCCAAAACTCGATTAGGAAAAATATGAGTACAAAAATTCTCATTACGAAAATTTTCATTACGAAAATCCTCATTACGAAAATTATCAATATGAATATTTCACTAAGAAAATTCCCATTACGAAAACATTATTACGAAAATTTCCAGTACGAAAACTTCATTACGAAAGTTTCCATCACAAAAAATTCATTACAAAAATTTCAATTATGAAAACTTCATTACAAAAATTCTGATTATGAAAAATTCTATTCTGAAAATTTCCATTACGAAAATTTCCATTTGAAAATTTCTTTTACAAAAATTTCTATTCCGAAACTTTTTTTTTACAAAAATTTTAAAAAACTCATTACAAAAACATTTTGAAAAACTCATTACCAAAAATTTTGAAAAACTCATTACGAAATTTTTTCAGAAAACTCATCATGAAAGTTTTTGAAAAACTCAATATGAAATTTTTTAAAAAACTCAATACAAAAAATTTTAAGAAACTCAACAACAGATGTACTCCCCCTATGAAAAAGAGTTTGTTACTGTAAAGAGATTTGTTTGACAAGGAGTTAATGAAGGAAGATTACCTTATAGTTATAATTCTTAACTTCTGTTTAATGTATTCAAATCTATCGGAGTGTAATGATTTTATGAATATATCATCAAGTTGATCTTTCATTCCGGTAAATTGAAGAATGATATATCAATTAAGTGTGTTATCCATAAGAACGTGATTCCTAATGTCTATGTTCTTTCCACGGGAGTGTTGTGTAGGGTTTTTACTAAGGGCAATGGGACTTGTGTTATCGCACAAAATTTGATTCTTAGTAAAACACAATCCATAGTTTGTGAGTGTGTGTTGCATTCACAACACATGAGCACAACAACATCCAGCTGCTGCATATTTAGCTTCAGTAGTGGAGAATGATACTGATTGTTGCTTCATACAAGACCAATAAACTAGTGAATCTCCTATGAAATGACATGTTCCCGATGTACTCTTTCTATATATTCTACATCCACCAAAGACAGCATCTAAAATGCTATTTAAAACAAAATCATTTCCAGAAGTATAAAAGAGTCCTAAATCCATGGTTCCCTTTAGGTAGTAAAAAATTATTTTCACTGCCTTTAAATGAGATTTCGTAGGATTGGATTGATATATTTCACATAAAAATACTGAAAACATCAAGTTTGGATGACTAGCTATCATGTATAGTTACCTTTCTATCATACCTCTAAATGATTTTTGATCTACACGTTTCCCAGCTTCATCAAGATCAAGTGTGTTTGAGGTACTGATGGGAGTACTAATACTTTTAATGTTGACATATCCATACTTTTTAAGAAGATATTTAATATACTTATGTTGGGATTTGAATATTCCTTCTGGTTTTTGATAAATTTGAAAACCAAGGAAAAATGTAAACTCACCCATCATACTCATTTCAAAATCATATTTCATTAGATCTGCAAAGGAATCAGTTAAAGATTGCAGAGTTGATCCAAATATAATTTTATCAACATAAATTTGAATAATCAAAACATTTTTCTTATCTTTCTTTATAAACAGGGTTGGATCTGCATTTCCCTTAAAATTGTTATTTTGATGAAAAAATCGTGTAAGTCTATCATACCCAGATCAAGGGACTTGTTTACGGACATACAAATATTTTGTAATTCAATAAACATGATTAGGTTGTTTTGTGTCTTCAGAACCAGGAGGTTGTTCAACAAAAACATCCTCTTGGACATAACCATTAAGGAAATCACATTTCATATCCATTTGAAAAAGCTTGATATTGAATAATGCTGTAAAGGAATGTAAAATATGAATAGATTCAATTCTAGCTACTGGATCGTAGTTTACTTCATAGTCTATTCCTTCTTGTTGATTATAGCCTTTAGCAACTAATCTAGCTTTATTACTAACGATGACTCCATTTTCATCACACTTATTTTTAAAGACCCATTTTACTCCAATGACAGAAGTTTCCATAGGTCATTCAAACAAGTTCCAGACTTTATTCCTTTTGAATTCATTTAGTTCATAATGCATGGCTTTAATCCAATCATCACCACCTAAAGATTAATCATTGCTTTTTGGTTCTAATTGGGAAATGAATGCTATATGTTTTGTTTCATTTCATAAGTAAATTCTAGTCCTTACATGTTGATTCACATCACCAATGATACTATCACTGGGATGATTCTTTAGAAATGAATGGTTTGGGATTTGTAAAACCTATTCATGAACATAGGGTAGGAAATCTTCTAGGGTAAATGTTTCAGAAGAATCTTCTTGAACCTTATCTTTATCAGAATGATTTTTTATAAAAGGTTGATAATTATTTTTTTAAAACACATCTGAATATGTAAGTTGGGGTTGTTGAAAAACAAAAAGAGTAGTTTCATCAAATTTGACATGTACTGTCTCTTCAGTAGTACAAGTTTTTTGTTAAAAACATTATAAGCCTTAGAGGTTGTGGGGTATCCTAAGAACATTCCTTCATCAGATTTTGGAGTGAATTTCTGTAAGTTATCATTAGTATTCAGAATTAATACCTTGCACCCAAATACATAAAAGTAGGAATGTCTAGGTTTTCTACCATTCCCTAACTCATAAAGAGTTTTATTAATAAATGGTCTAATCAAAACACGATTTATAGTATAATAAGCAGTACTTATAGCTTTAGCCCAAAAATGTTTGTCTACAGAATACTCACTCAACATGGTTCTAGTTATCTCTTGAACAATTTTATTTCTTTTTTCAACAAAACCAATTTTTTGAGGTTTTCTTGGTTTTGAGAAGTTGTGAGTAATACCTTTTCTACTAAAAAAAGTTTCAAAATCTGAATTTTGAAATTATCCTACATGATCACTATAAATTGTCTTCAATTGAAGTTTTTTCTCATTTTGTACTTGGGCTCTAAAAATTTTGAAATAAGAAAAAAGCTTCAGACTTCTTTGCTAGAAAAAAGACCCATCTAAATCTAGTGTAATCATCAACCAAAAAAAATACATAGGACATTCCCCCAATGCTTCCAGTTGGTGTTGTACCAAAAAGATCCATACGCACTAGCTGTATTGCATCAGTGGTTGTGACTACACTTACTAATTCAAAACCAGACTTGTGTTTCTTTCCATATTTACAAGGTTCATAGACATTTGATGAATCAAATCTAAGCTTCAGTAGATCCTTAAATAAGCCTTTCGTAGAGAGTTTTCATAAGTTCATATGGTTATAGTGTCCTAACCTTCTATGCCATAACAAGGAATGATCTTCCATTGCACTAAGGAAATGTATGTCTTGACTCTTAAGGTCTTATAATTATAGTGTGTAATCATTCTCTTTCATATTGGTAGAAAGAATAAACTCTTCCTTGGAATTGTGTACTAGACATTTATCATTCCTAAAAGTCACAAGGTATCCTTCATCACATAATTGAATTATGGTAATGAGGTTGTTCTTAAGATGTTTATCAAATAAAACATTTGTAATCAAATATTTTCGAAGAAGAATGATGTTACCTATACATATAATTTCCCCATGAGCATTACCTCTGAAAATAACTTTTCCTCCTTTTGTCTTGATAATCTTTTCGAAATTATCTTTGTTACCAGTCATATTCTGGGAACCTCCACTATCCATTTACCATGTATTGTTGTTGGTACATTCCCTATCTTCTTGAAAATAATAAAAATTTAGGATTTCGGAATCCAGACATGCTTGGATTCAGAAATTTCAGAAAGAAAAATTTTGGGTACCCACATCTTCTTAGAAACATAATCCTTATGAAATCCTAAATATTGGGTTTTGTTTAATGAACAATTATTTTCCCAATGACCACCACATTTACACTTTGTGAAAAATAGGGCACATTGAATAATAATGTAGTTGTTACTAAAAAACGGATTATAACTAGTGTAACCAAATCCAGAAGTATTTCTTCGAGGTCGGATTTGTGAATACATTTTATCCTAAAATTTATTACCATGGGTAAATTTTGAAAAACACTTCCTCATGGAAAATATTTCAGATTTGAGTTTAATAACTATGTTCTTGTCTTTAAAAAAATTTGAACTAGATCTACGCTTGAAAACATCTTTATTAGAAATTACGTTTTCTTGATCTTTAGAAATTTTATTCTTTTCATCAGTTAATTCCTTAAGATTTTTTGAAAAACATTCAAAATCAGCGTTTTTCTTATCAAGATATTTAGAAAGATCTGAAATTTCCATTGTAAGAATAATATTACTATAATTTTCCTTATTGAGTTTCTTCACGAGTTTTGAATTCTTCTTCTCACGATGTTATGAAAACATAGAAACTTCCTCATAGGTAGGTAAAGTATTATCTTCATCTGAAGAGGATTCTTAATGAAAATAGTTATAATATTTACTATGATTATAATTCAAAGAAACATTGGTCAGTGATTCAGCATTGTGTACCATAGACATCAAGGAATGATTATCAATTGGAAGCCAAGCTATAAGAGCACGATTTTTCTGTCCAGAAGATTCATAATCCGAAGATTCATAATCTGAAGATTCATCTGAAGAGTCTCCACCACTCACACTCCATGTGTCATTGGATTTAAACACTTTATTAGCTTTGGACTTGTAATACATTTTTCTATTTTTCTCAGAATTTCTATATTTTCTTTCTTTTCTCTTGAGCATAGGTCAATTAGGTATTATGTGTCCAGCTCTCTTACATTAATAACATGTATCTTCACAGTCTTTATTGTCTTCCATTCCTTCTATTTATACTTGGAATGGAAATTTCTCTATCCAGCTATCATGTTCATTCTTCGAGCAAGATTTTCTAATTCATTTTATGATACTTCACCCTCACTAGATTCGGATTGGATAATAACATTCTTAGACTTGGATCTAGTAACAATCTCATGAGTCTTAGATTTCATGTGATTGAAATTATTAGTAAAATCTACACTTCCATTATTATTCTTCTTCTTCACAATAGCAGCATCTCTCTTCATTCTAGTCAAATGCAAGAAGAGTTCCAAGTAGCTCATCTAGAGTAATCCGAGTAACCTTTCTATTCTCATCAATTTCAGTTTTTTAGATTCCCACTCGTTTGGAATGATGTCGATGATCTTTTCAGCAAGGGCTTCATCATCTAGACCTTTCTCACCCATTCATTGAAATATATTCATGATAATCATGAATATTTGTTGTACATTGCATATGGGTTCACCATAAGGAAAACTAAAACCATTATATTCAGCTCTAATCATGAATCTTCTTGTCTCAATTACTTTGGATGTTCCAAAATGATTAATTTCTAATTTCTTCCATATAGAATTCATTGCTTCACGATAAGAAATTTGACTATATATATTTCTAGTCATTGAACAAAGTAATGTATTGTGTACCTTATTATTGAGTTGGTATTAATGTTTTTCTTGATTTGTAAGGGCACTTAATTTTTTATCGGGGATCTTATATCCTCTAGTAAGCATAAAAAAATTATCTACTCCAGTTTTGATAATGAAAGTCCTCATTCGGTCTCTCTAATATTAATAATCATTAACATCAAATATTGGTGCTCTGGTTGGATTATGATTGCCTATAGAACCAACATTGGAGCCTTCCATCCTTAATAAAAACATTGGCACACAAACTTGTTAGAAGTATAAGTTTGTAAACAATAGAAAATATTTTAATCAAGAAAAATTGAATCTCTAAGAAAAAAGTGAATACGAACTATGATTCTGTAAAAATAGATTCCGAAAAATATGAATCCGGAAATATGAATCAGGAAATTTGAATCAGTTAATATGAATATGAAACTTCAATTCAAAATAATATAAGAAAAACATATGAATCTAATCATGAGATTAATTCATATGGAACCAATCCTATGATACCAATTGGTAGGATGTTACGAGACAAAGTATGATATACTCTATAATACCAAATATAGGATAGAATATAAGAATGAGATTCTAAGATACAAGAGGGGGGTAAATTGTGCCTTTTAAAAATTCCCTTAGGAAATTTTGGATTGTTATGTTTAACATTGTTAAAAAAGATAATTAACAAGACCTCTATAAGTTCTAATCACTTTCATAATTCTAGAAAAGAAATTTCGAAAATGAAACATAACTAAAGTTACAAAGATTAAGATTCTACCTTAAAGCATATAGAACATATCTATATCAGAGTACAAGTAGGGAAGTATAAGAATGTTATACATTACTTAACAATACAAAATTAAATGGGGAAACAGAGTTGTTACAGTATAAGTAACAAACAAAAACTCTTTTAACCCAAAGTGAAGGGTATCCAACAACCTTGGATAAAGGTCCCTTGATTTATACCGTCAAGAAAGTCTGTCTTACCCACACTAGGTTAATCCATCGATACGAAGACCAGAGTATATCTTACTATCCCCGCAAGCCCTCAACTATCATGTAGGTTGTACGTCAGTCTTCCTCAGCAAGGAATCCCTCAACATCAATGTGTTGGAACCTCTGTCTTCAAATCCCCTTAAGCCCTCAATTGTATATAGCAACAATCGGATTCGCATGAAGAAAATCTGCAAAATGAAAATTTTGAACAAGCCATTCAAAATTCCTTCATGAATCTTGAGAGTTGATAAGAGCCTCTCTTTCAAGAAATCACATTGGGAAATTCTGATCACAAAAATTCCTAACGTTGTTGCTTCTTTTCAAATGAGATCTTATTTATAGTCAATGCTCCAACGGTCGGCTCCCTCCTCTAACGGTCATATTTTTTTATTGAATTTTGTAGGGACCTGTACACGTGTCACTCAACCAAAAAATAGTCAATAACTGAAAGCACGATATCGTTTTGTATTGAAAAAACCGTAAGCATAAGTAAAACTAAAGTTTGAAATTTAAGAAAATAAAAGTTCAGAGTCTAACCAAAATGGAATTCAGAGTCTATAATAAATATATAATCGAATTATATTTCTTTGGAATTTGGAAACTGTATTCTGTAGAAATCCGGTGTTTGAAATTCAAGGAAATTTGGAGTCTGGTTTCACCAATATTTGGACCCAGAACATACATAGTTCGGAGTCATAGTTCATGGGAATTCAGAGTCATAACTCATAAGAGTTCGGAGTATGAATTTAGAGAACTCGGAGTAATAACATAGATAAACTCGTAATCAGAATTTGGAGTTGAACTACATGAGTGTTCATATCCAGAATTCAGAGTTGAACTTCATTGGAGATCGTATCCAGAATTCGGAATTGAACATCATTAGAGTTCGTATCTAGAATTCAGAATGGAACTTCAGTAGAGTACGTATCCAGAATTCGGAATTGAACTTCATTAGAGTTCATATCCAGAATTTAGAATGGATCTTCATTAGAGTTCTTATATAGAATTCAGAATGGAACATCATTAGAGTTCGTATATAGAATTCAGAATGGAACTTCCTTAGAGTTCGTATATAGAATTCAGATCCTAAAACAGAATACTTCATATCTAAGTATTATATGATTCCGAGGTTTTAGGTATGAATCCAATTTTTATACTGAGGAAAAATATTGATATGAGAAATGAAATTATGGTAGGGGTAAATTATTTTGGAAAGTAAATTTTTCATTATAGAAGTGAAGTATATATTTTGTTAGGTATAAGGTGTTTGTGATTTTCAAAACAAGATGGAATGGAAAAGTCATAAGGAAAAACTTATTGACTCAACATGTATAAGTAGACACCCAAGATACATTTTTGATCATAGTCATCCCACAAGATATGGATTTAGAATAAACTACAAAATGGAATAAATTATATATTCATGATGTTTTGACTTTTGTTTTGTTATAACCATTTCTATTACATAAAATGGTGGGTACCAAGAGAAACCAAGACATCAACCCATGTGAGGTATAGCGCGTCAATTTATTGGATGACATCCAAAGGGATTTGGTAGGTGGTATTCAAAATTTCATTTTGATACTTATCCAGCATTCTTCGGTTATGAACAATAACCAAAATAATGTGTACTACCCTATGTCACCAAATAGGTAGAAAATAGATATCTAGTGTTTTATGTTAAAACACCTACAAATGTTTAATGGATCATCTAATCCACAAGTTGCATAACAGTGGGTGAAAGTGATGGAGAATACCTTTTCTGTTCTTCACTGTTCTAAGATGGAGAAGGTGAATCTTGATGTTTAACATCTTGATAGAGAGGTCGATCAATGGTGGTATTTCATTAATAAAACCAATATGAGCAATGAAATTAAAGAGATGGAGTGGAAGGAAATTATGTAAATTATTCTTAATAATTATATTCATCAAACTCTTTTAACAAAAATGGAACGATAATTCATAGAGATGAAGATAAAGTAAAGAGAATCTGTCATGGACTACGAAGAAAATAACAAAAGGCATGAAAGGTATGCTTCATGTTTTTTTTAAAAAATATAAAAAAATTGATGCATACATTAGTGGCTAAAAACCACATCTTCAAAATGAATTTTTTATTAGGGACATTGGGATTTATGAATAAGTTGTCTGATGTGCTCTCAATGTGGAGATGGAGTTTTTAGAATGCTCACATGGCTATTGATACATGAAATGAATGACATAGTTTCATGCAGATAGATCTAATTCAAAAGGTTAAAAGAAAACTCAACCATCCAAATTTCATAAAATTGGGAAGAAGATTCATTATAAGTACCTCAAATGGATATAAAGATGCAAAAAATGTGGGAGAGAAGGATTCAAATCTCATGAATTCTGAAAAGACTTGAAAATTCCACACAATAAGGTTGAGGAAAAGAGAGAACCACCCATGGACCAATGATACAACTGTAGGGTTCCAGAACACAATGTTATCCAATGCACTAAACCTTAGGTTCTCGACGGTAATTAGAATCATGTACCACTAAATCCAAAGGATGAAGGGAATGCTTATTCCATTTATACTACAGAAGATGATCAAGAAAAATAAGTCATGCAAGGTACACTTAATATTCGCTCATGAATGGAAAAAGTGTTTTTTGATTCTGGTTCTACACATTCCATTATATCTCATATGTTTTCAAGAACTACTGAATCGAATCCCGGAAACCATGAAGTAGTACTATTCGTTAAACACATACGAGTGCAATCATTGTAACCCAAGTGTTAGACTCTTCACCTGATAGATTATGTGTTAACATTCATAAATAAAATCATGGGATACTTCTCATGTTGGAAATTGATTCTATATATAGATGGATAGGATCTCTTTATTCAGAGAACATCTAAATTTTTGTGAAAATGAAATATATTTTAATATTATGAACCTTCTCTTGATCCTCTACAAATTCAAGGATGATCCTTAATATCCTTTGAAAAATCATTCAATGTTATGGGTTTTGATTCCCTATGAAAAGGAATACCACACTCAAATGGTTGAGTTAGAGGAGTTATCCACCTAGGTTTAATTCCCATCGCGAGGGAATACCGTGATATATTTCCTTAGGAGTTACCCAGACTACCCTAGAATCATGAATTAGATTTATTAATTGAACTCATACCTGGAGAAACTCCAAACTAAATGTGTACTTATAGGAATGATCTAATTGAACTATAGGATTTATGGAAGAATCCACATTATCATATGGACAATGGTTCACACACCCTAGTGTAACACCATGGGTGAGATAGTTCTCTTAATAATGATAAAGGATGAATAAATGTGGTTGTGTATCGACTATCAGGAACATAACAAGATCACTATACAGAACAAGTATCCTCTTCTGAGTATTGATGAATAGTTTAATTAGTTGAGAGGAGCTATGTACTTCTCAAAGGTGGATCTTTATTTTTTATGTCATCAGCTAAAGGTGAAGAAAGAAGATATTGAAAATAATTCATTCAGCATAATGTATTGGAATTATGAGTTTTTTGTGATTTCCATTAATCATGATAATTCCCCTAAAATCATCATGTATTTGATTAATATATTCTTCAGACAATACCTAGTGAATGTTGTGGTAGTGTTTATTGATGACATTCTCATCTTATACAATATTATGGAGGAATATGAAGAACATTTAAGATGTCTGTTGGTGACATTGGAGATGGAGAAGTTGTATTGCACATTCAGTAAATGTGACTTTTGGATGCATCAAGTCATATTATTAGGCCATGTGATCACAAGTGAGGAAATTAATTTGGACCCTTCAAAAATCAAGGCAATTTAGAACTGGACCAAACCCTCTAGTGTCATAGAAATTTGTAGTTTTCCTGCCTTAGTAGGTTACTATTGATGTTTTGTGACAAATTCTAAAAGATTTTTAATCCTTTGAAATATTTTATCTTGGAAAGGAGTAACATATGTCTAGATAGAATAATCTGAGGAATGCTACATGAAGCAAAAGTGAAGGATGGTCACTACACATTTACTAACATTACTGAAATGTGCATAATGTTTTCTAATATATATTAATGTTTCAAAAAACATATTTGGTTATGAACTCGTGAGAAATGGTAATTTTATAGTACATTCTTAACGATAGTTAATTTCCATGATAAAAACTAACCTACACTTGATCTTGTGATAACAGTAGTGTTTTTTCCTTGAAAATCTGGTTTCATTACCTATATGCTGATAACTGTGACATATGTACTGATCAATAGATCCAAAATTATATATTTACACAACATTATATCAACATGTGTAAATGGATGAGGTTACTGTTAATAAAAGACTATGATTTCACAATTAACTATCATCCTGGCAAGGCGAACATGGTTGTTGATGCTTTTAGAAGAAAAAACCTAATACTTTATCCATGTTTTTTTATTAATCATGACTCTATATTTTTGGGCATAAAAAGGATAGATTTGGAAATCATAATAGTAGGGAATACGTCCTACCTCTCCCAAATTATTTCCTATCCATCTATCCAATTAAATACATTGGAGGCCTAAAGGGATGATCATGAGTTACAAAATAGGGTGAATATTGTAATAGATGGGAACCTGTTAGAGTTCCATATCGATGATGATAGTGTTATTAAATTTTGAACAAGTCTATGCATGACTTCATCACCTTGGATAAAGAAGGATCTGTTGGATAATGCACATACCAAATGTTTATCTATCCATCCTGATAGCACCAATATGTACCGTAATATTTGAGAGGACATCCAGTGGGATAACATGAAGAAGAAGATTTCAGAATATATCTGAAGGATCTCGATAAGTAAACAAGTTATTGTGGGGAAAAGATTATCCAAATAGATGATGCATCCATTTTTTATACCCATATGAAAATGTTAGAATATCCCCATGTACATTTTCATGGTTGTCCCAAAGACATCCAAATGAAATAAAGTTGTATGGTTGTGATGGTTCAACTCACCCAGACTTCTATCATTATCGCTATTTGGTAAGATCACTCTCATGACCAACTTGATGAGATATATTCGAAGGTAGTGGTGAAACTACATAGGGTTCCACTTCCGATTGTCTCTTATCATGATCCAATGATCACATCTAAATTCTGCAGAATTCTTCAAAATTCCATGAGTAATGAATTGAATTTTAGTATGACATATAACCCCCAAAATCATGGCCAATATGAAAGGATTATTCATAACATAAAATATTGGAATTGTTCCTTCTCATTTGAATTAATGGTGGATGTGATCAGTATCTCTAATTGGATGAGTTATCATACAACAATAGCTTCTACATGAGTATTCAGATGGATCCATATATATCTATGTATGGAAATAAATGTTGAACTCCAACCACTTTGGATGAAGTGGGGGAATGAAAACTAATTAGAACTGATCTTGTACATGAGAATACCGAAAAGGTTCAATTCATCCAGCAACATAAAAAAGCTACCTAGAGTCATCAAAAGAGTTTTACTTACAACATTTGAAGGGACATGGTGTTAGACATTGGTGGTAAAAATTCTTTCCAATATCACCATGAAAGAGAGTCAAATGATTTGGAATGAAATGGATACAATAGAAAATGTACATTGTCCCATTTGAGATCCTTGATAATGTAGAAGACGTTTCCAATCAGCTAGCAATTCAACTGAATATGGACCGTGTTCATGATGAAGTCTACATATCAATTTTGAGGTGTTTCGTGCTAGATCCCTCGCATGTACTGAACTATGAGGTAGTATATCTCAGAGATGATATCTACTATGAGGGAAAACAAGTAATGATTCTAGACTGGAGAGATAATGTACAATACAACAAGAAAAATGAACTTTACAAATTTTTCATTAGGAACCATGTGTATAAAGAAGCATCTTGGGAACGGGAGGAGGTGATGAATGAGATGTTCCCTCAGCAGTTTTTCTAAAATGAAAATTTCATGCTGAAATTTCAAAAGGCAGAAGAATTTAACGACCCAATGTTTTATCAATTAAAATTACATTATTATAATTATGTCATATAATATCAATGGAGGTAACACAATGCCACATCATGCCTATATGAACTGTTAAATACTATGTGACCATTATAGCATTGTTGTTAACCTTAAATTTTCCACTGCTCTGTTTTTAGTATCTAAAATCGAACATACATTGTGTACCAAAACAAGAGTATGGACATGGATGTGTTAATTAGAAGAGATTCAAAGGAGCTAGGCATGGTCAGTTGAATGTGGCAGAGGTAGTAGTTCTAGTATGTCAATAGATCATTAGAGGTAAGACCATCTTCTTTAGCACTCTTTTCTATAACTCGTTTAATTTAGGATCTTCACACTCCTTTGATACACCCTATCTATCCCATGATCTCAGACTAGAAGTGGAGAGGATTCGTTTTCCCTTTCTTGTTGTGTATGATATTTGCAGTCTAGACAAATTTTTTGATCTATGATGGGGGTTTAGACTAATTATGGTACCACATCAGTCTTGTGGGTATATATTCTTACTATAATTACAGGATTACAATGTCATCCTTGGCATTGACTAATTTTATTCCATATGTGTTATTATCGTATTCATTTTGGGGATAGTTTTTTTCATATGTGGATTTTCATTATTTGTTTTTCATTGCTGAGTGCGGTCTCTCTGTGGGTTGTAAATGTGTAGAAGAAATCATTATATAGTGGATGAAATGATTGTAGAATAAATTGATACTAAAATGTTAAAGACAACTATTGTTGTTGGAGATTTCATGGATGCTATCTCAAAATAGTTTAGGACCATACCACCTCAATGTGATATTGAGTTTGTGATAGTATTTAACCGCATTGCTTCTTTGATTTTTATGGATCTATATTAGATGGAACCTTATGAGCTACATGATTTGAGGATTCAGATATATTATTCGATATATATGGTTTTTACTGAGCCAACTGTCTCACCGTGGGGTGATATAGTGTTGTTTACCAAAATGGCGAAGGCTTTATAGGATTATGCATAAACTAAAGGTGGTGGAATCAGGTGAAAGTCTTTAATTGTTACCCCACCCTATGATTTATGATATTTTGGACCAGAAGAGAGGGGGGAGTTGGTTTTCTATGATCAACCTGCAGTTTAGATATCACTAGTTATGGGTGATGTAGGTTGATATCATGAAGAATACATTTATATACAAGTATAAGCACATCGATTTTGTAGTCATGCTGTTTTAGTTATGAACACACCACTTATGTTCATGAGAGTTATGAACTATATCTTTTATGAGTTCATTCTTGTATTGAATCATATTACTCAATGATGTCTTAATTTATTCAATTACCTTGGAGGAACATGTAGATAATCTAATTATTATCTCACATGTTATTTGATGCCACTATCTCTATGAAATGTTTTCCAAGTTTATGTTATGGTTATTATAGGTGAATTTCCGCTAGATATCGGTGTATCTAAAATATGTGGAAGTAGACCTAATTATTGTTGAAAATGTTTTTTCTTTGGTGTCATCCAAGATATTTTTAGAGGTTCACAGTTTCCTTTGTGATGTTGGCTATTAATGATGGATTATACATGATTTATATCTATTTGCAAACTCGTTGAGTGAATTTACTACCAAAGACCATGATTTTGAATGGAATGATTAGTTTTAGGTATTATTCGGTATCCTTATGGGTAAATTGGTTAGAGTTCCAGTGATCCAGTTCCATATGGATGGAGTAATGTTTGAGGTGTTTGGTAATGCTTTAAATATGGGGTTGGGATTTGTAATGAAACATCATCGAGTAGTGATCTCTTATGGGTTTAAGAATTTATTCCATCATGAGATTAATATTCCACCCATAACTACATATGGTAGTGGAAGTTTTTATGTTTTATATTTGGTTGAATTACCTCATTGGAGAGTTCTTTATTTTACATGAAAGTGTATCCTTTTCTAATGTAGTAGGTGGAGGAGTCTCTCTGGGAATACATATAGGTAGAGGTGATGCATGATCACATTAACCATTATCATGCTCTGGAGGTATGGTCAGAGGATGGTCAAAACCATATCTTATTTCATTTGGAGTTTTTTTCTGGTGGCGATGTGAAGTGGAGTTCTTCATGATTTTTATAAATCACCATTTGGATGTATGCCTTTGAGTTGTCAAGATTTACCATTTTTGGAATATATATTTTTGGTGGCCTCGGGTGAAACGTGTTGTGGAAGAGTACATGACAATGTTCTTTGTTTTACAGCAGTTAAATGATGAGCATCATGTTCCTTATTGTTTGTCCCGGCCATTGGTTATTTCAATGTGGAAATGGGATGACTTATAAAAGGCTTGCATCATAGGGTTATTAAAGGATGAAGGAGGTTTTTATGCTATCTGGGTGATAGTGGATCAGCTAAAGAAATCAGCCTACTTCATAGAAATCACGGAGTCATTCAAAATGGATGCCTTCTAAGATGGATTCAGATGAAGTGGAATGCTTAATTTTAATTGCGAGGTCAATTTTCCCTTATCTGGATATGTCATTTAAATCATTATTTTATGGGGGATTTTTTAATTATTTTGGAACCCAATTACATCTCAATACTTATTCCCATCCTCAGATGAGTGGATAAACAGAACATTCCATCCATACAATAGTGGATATGTTTTGAGCATCGATATTGTATTTTAGTGGATCATTGGTACAACATTCTATTTTAGTGGAGTATTAATATAACAATAGTTATATCTCTTCCATTAGCATTGTTTCATTCAATTCATTGTACGTGAGACTATTTTTTCCAATGATGTACATGAAAGAGGTATGTGAGTTATCTATTATTGATTTGAATGTGGTGGAGAGCTTAACCATGTGTAAAGACCCGTAAATTTCAAGGAAATTCTGTTTTTAAATTAATTGGGATTTTATGGGTACGCGGTTTTGGAAGACACTTCATTCTGAGGCCCAGTTTTCCCGGAATCAATTTCCGAAGTTTAGTTTGGGTACATTGAGTGAACAAACATGCGGGTTTTTCTAACTTTTGAACCGGTGCTCGGAATTAAAATCTGAGGGCAACGATGAATCCACAATGCCAGGATTCGCTTAGACGAAGCTTAACTTCAACCAACAAGGGTAGGAAGAAAAATTTTAGTTTTTGGAATTTTAGAAAAATATTTGTATTTAATAAAAATAACATTGTGTTATTTTATTCTTTTCTTCCACCGTCAAGCGACAGTTGCCGGAAATCGCAGCATAATGAAAATCAATAAATAATTTCCATTTAATGACTCGTCTCTTTGGTTGTGTAACAGAAACACCCATGTGTTTTATAGGTTCATTAATTTAGGCTTATTAATGAACCATAATAATAAACACAACGGGATAATTAATTCATTCAATAATCATCTCTTGGTAAAATGATTGGAGAACCTGCGGGAGGAAGCTCTGATGAAACTCCAATGACACCGGCCTCCGACGAAGAACGATAAAGAACGCCAGTTCTTCAGAGATTGATGGCGCGCCACAAAACCTCTTCCTCGCGGCTAGATAGGAGATTCCACATCCTCCTCGGCGTGCCCTAATGACGAATACGATCATCTTTTTCGTGATGTCGTGTATCGCGATGTCGATGATCATTTTCCTGGTTGAGGTAGGGTTTTTGGCTGACTTTTATTTTATTAATTATACACTCGGCATGGATTATATTTTTTGGGAGTAATTTCGAACCACCAACATGGTGGGTGCGGACCAACGTACAAGTATGAACCCACCGCTATTTTTTTTCTTGATCCACGGAACATATGGTAATGGCGAAGAGGGACCAGAATGGCATTCAGAGGCCTTCGCAGTGATGTATTGGTCCTGGGAAAACCATAGGCGCAGACGAGATAAAGAACGGACCACCGGAATGACTCTGGTGGCCCACAAAAACATCCAGCCATGCGGGTCACCGGCAGCCAGCACCGGCCGGCCACCCGGAGGCATTGGCGCCCCAGTACGCCGCCCGAAGGAGCCACCGCGGCTGAAGCTATGGCGGTAGGGGGTCGGATCCCGCATCTGCGCGGGATTCGAAGGGGACGCGATGACCACACGCCCCGTCTGTGGAGCACAAATGAGGGGGGACCGCGTCACCCCCTGCTCGGCTTGCTGGAAGAGCCAGCGCACCCCCCGGCCGAACTGGGGCAGGTCAAGCGGACCGGGGTGGGTCGTGCAGACCAGGCCAGGCCGAGCCCAGACCCCCCATTTTGGAATGCTTTCGGTCTTTCGCCCACATATTGGGCTACGAACCCTTGATCAATGCACCATCAATTTCTTTGGGATCCATGGATCGAGAATGTAGTTTGGGTATATTACACTCATTGTTTCAGAGAGCTTTGGGTACATCTTGGTTGGTTCAAACACGAAACCAACCAGGCCCTCGGAGTAGAAACGCTTATAACTTGAGCTCCTAACATTCGATTGATGTGTCGTCGTCTTTGTTGAATTCCACTTAGTGAGAAGGTTATTTTGGATTACTCTGTTTGAGGTTTGGGTGCAGCTGGAGTACGTTCGGGTTGGTTTTAGCTTAAAAGCCAGCTGGGCCCCTGGGATGGAATAGCCAATAACTCTCAGACCGGGCGTCCGATTGACGCATTGTCTATTGCGTTGGGTTTTTTTTTGATGAGATGGAACTTTGGGATAGATCAACTATGGGCCTCATGATAGTTGAGGTATCTGCTCTCTTTTCCTCGAGGAGAGGACCCTCCCGGAATCGAGCATGCTGTGTACAGGAACCCTAGAGCTGGTTGTGACTGCATCGACTTCTGTACTAGAATCCTCCATGGGTTCGACAATGACGCGGACTTTACATGGATCCTTTTTGGTTTTGGCAACGATGACTACCATACTACAATACTTCGTGGGTTTGACGGTGATGACTAATGTTCTTGTATCCAATGTGTTTCTGGTAGTATTGACCTCTGTACTTGTATCCTGTGTGGGTCCGGCAGAGTAGCTAGTCTTGTATCTTGTGTGCGTCTGACATCTTAGCAGGTATTATATCTTATGTGGGTCCGACATATTAGATGAATCAGTGGCTACATCTGATCATATCCATCACCTTACGAAGTGTATACCTGGGTGAGCTGAGTCTTGATTTTCAATCATTAACATCGATGTGATTGACTTGCTATCCTTGTGGACTGGGTTGTGTTTTTCCTGTGTGGACTGAGATGCGCTATCCTTTGTGGACTAGGTTTTGTTTTTCTTGTGTGGATTGAGTTGTGATATCCTTTGTGGACTGGGTTGTTATTTCCTTTGTTGACTGCATGGTGCTTCGGAGTTGGAGATGAACTGTAGCTGATGACTTAGGTATATGTATGGTCATATACCTAAGTAGTTTTTTTTTGATAATTCATGATTTTATATTTCCTTTGTGGTTTATCCTTCGTGGATTCTGAGAGACCGTCGGGGGTCTCGGGGTCCCTACTGAGTATCGTATACTCACCCCTACATGGGCTATGCCCGAACTATGTTGGGTTGGTTGCAGACGACGGATAGCGCTGATCGAGGTGGAGGCTTGAGGAGCTGTATGGTACTCGCAGGTGGAACTATTTATGAGGCGTACACGGAGTGGACTGCCAGACCCGAGGAGCCGAGGAGACTATCTATACCCACCCTTCATGTGGGAATTCCATAGGATGACTCGTGATTCTGTTTTTCTTACTATTGTTGTACATTCCTTTCAGTTTAACAGTACATTCAGTTGGGTTTGATGTTGGCCCATTTAATTTTCCATCACATTCCTTGTACTTAGTTTTTCTTAGTGTTTACATCGTTTGCATACTCTATTGTGTTTGTTACTTCATAAAGGCAATTCCTTCCCTTCTTTTGGGATTTAAGCCTTTGGTGCTAGTCTCTAGCCCTTGGCCTATGGAAGGTGTTCTTGGGGTAGTCGCGGCACGGGCCCCAAGGATTGGTCGTGAAAAATTTTAATTAGAGGAGTCGGTTCTACTGCTGAACTTGGGACTCTGATAATTCCTTATCTATGTAGAAATAGTGTTAAGAGTATTGAGTGTGGTATCAGTATAGGGAGTCCAGTGTTTGTGCGGCGGCTGACGTATCCATACACCAGGACCCTGACATCTGATTTCAGACTCAGTGCATGAAAACATTGATTTCATGTGTGTTTCAAAAGATTACTTTGTGATTACATTGTGTCGGCTGACTAGATATACTGTATTAACTCTGGCACACCTGTTTCATTTCAGGATGGCCCCACGATGGCAGCCAGCTAGGGTTTTGAGCATTGTGTGAGACGGTAGCCAACCGAGTGACGAGGCCTTAGTGTAGGGCCCCATTACAGCGGAGGCACCAGCGGTACCTCTACCCGCTGAGCCACCGATGCTACCATCCCTAGCGGCAAAAAGTACACGCCGCCAGAGTGGGTTGCACGAGTTTCAGAGACAGAGGCCTCCCAGGTTCCACAGAGAGACAGATCCTCAGGCAGCTGAGTTTTAGCTGAAGGCTATCGTCAGAGTCTTCAGATTGGTAGGGACACGAGCAGACCTCATAGTGATTCTTGTCGCGAGTCTCCTGCACACAAAAGTAGGTAGATGGTGGATCCTGTTGATCCAGGTGCGTGATGAGGCATCTCTACAATGGATGGACATCGAGAGCCTCTTTTTCTCCGAGTTTTTTCCAGCCACCCTCTGTGTCGTGCACATCTAGGAGTTACTACAGTTGCGGCAGGGCAACATGTCAGTAGCCCAGTACTCGGTGAGATTTACCGACCTCTTGCGTTACTCCACAGACATGGTATGAGACCCATTCTCCCGGGCCCAGCCCTTTGAGCAGATGCTGAGGCATGAGATCAGAGCTTCGACAATTCCACTCAGCATCCCGACCCAAGCGGGGTGCAAGAGCGAGCCCTTCTAGTGCAGAGCTTTCTCACCGAGTATCCATCAGGAGCGAGACCCACTGCAGGATGGCACTGAGTGGAGTCTTCTGCAGCCGGTAGTTTCCAGACGACGCAGGGGTCCAAGCGGACCAGGCCGACAGGTGGGCGACCTCGGGACACAGGTTTGGTCGTGCTGGGCACACGGTGCAGAGACAGCCTTCCAAGGAGTAGACATTGCTATGCATGTGGTGGGCAGGGCCACATGGCTCGTGACTACCCGACCTGCCATGTAGAAGAGCAGCAGACAGTGGAGGGACCTCCAAGGCAGAGGAATAGGTTCGACCGTGGCAGTTCGCAGGGAGCAGGCAGACGAGGTAGAGGAGTTGGCCGAGCAACGGGTTGGGGATGACACTTCGAGGCTCTACCACCACCCCCAAGAGGTCCACCCCGACCACAGGGAGCAGGCGGGTAGAGGTGGGCTCAGCTCCAAGCAGTAGAGGCTTACGACCACGACACACCCGAGATGATTCGAGGTACTATCTGTGTCTACTCCACCCCTGCTGCAGTTCTTATAGACATAGGTGTGAGTCATTCCTTAATTATTGATGCCCTTGTTCGAAGCTCGGGGATTCCGACGGAGACGTTGGATCGATCCTTGCAGCTAGGGACTTCTACGGGAGTAGACTCGATGATTGCGCACTGGTTCTGGTAGTGTGATCTTATTCTGGGAGGCGAGAGCTTCTGCGGGGTCTTCTTGTAGCGGCGAAGAGGCCTTACGACGTCATCTAGGTTATGGAACGGTTATCTAATGTCCATGCTCAGATCGACTATATTAGGCGCAAGGTGCGATGTGTCGGCCCAGATGGGTCAAGGTTCACCTTCATCGATGAGAAGGGAACCATCACAGCACTGGATGCACTTACGTAGAAGAGAGTGCATCCGATCAACCATCAGTTGGCTAGTCTCATCCTCGGAGCAGTTGATGTGCATAGTCCGAGTTTTTCTATAGTGGTGGATCTATATGTGGACATTTTTCCTGACGATGTTCCAGGACTAACTCCTTATAGGGAGGTAAATTTATATATAGACCTGTACCATGAGACATCAAATATATTCACTCTAGCATTTCGGATGGCTCCCGCCGAGCTCCGTGAGATGCGGGTACAGATGGAGGACTTACAGGGGAAACGTTTCATCCGACCCAGTGTTTCACCCTCGGCTTCTCTGATTCTATTCATTAAGAAGGCAGATGGGAGCTTGCGACTGTGTGTCGACTACCGTCACGAGAACCAGGTGACCGTGAGGAACAAGTATCTTCTTTCAAGGATTAACGACCTCTTCGACCATCTCAAGGGAGCACGATGGTTCTCAAAGATGGAACTCAGGTCAGGCTATCATCAACTCCAAGTTCGGGATGAGGATGTGCATAAGATGACCTTCAGGTGTCGGTACGACCACTATGAGTTCATGTTAATGCCCTTAGGTGTGACCAACTTTCCAGAAGTGTTCATGAGTCTCATGAATAGGATCTTCTAGCCCTACCATGATCGGTTTGTCGTAGTCTTCATTGACGACATACTGATTTACTCAACCACTGAGGAGAGCACGCCTACCAGTTACAGGTTGTACTGGATACACATCGAGAGAACATGCTTTATGGTAAGCTCTCGATGTTCCAGTTCGGGCATTAAGAGTTTCACTTCTTGGGGCACGCCATCTCATAGGCGGGAGTTGCAGTGGATCCTGTGAAGTTCGAGGTGATACTTGTATGGGAACCACCCAGGAGTGTGACTGAGGTGCTGTGTTTTCGAGGACTGGTTGAGTACTATCGGAGATTTGTGCCAGACTTCTCCAGAGTTGCAGAACCACTTTCAGCTTTGACAAAGAAGGGGAAACCCTTCGAGTGGTCAGACAGATGTCAGCAGAGCTTCCAGAAGCTGAGGCGGAGATTGACCAGTTGTCCCATCTTGAGGCTACCAGAGGAGGGCATAGGTTACGTAGTTTTCTGTGACGCGTCAGGGACCAGACTCGGGTGTTTCCTGATGCAGGGGAGAGCAATGATCGCTTACAGTTCTTGGAAGTGGAGACAACCTGGGCAGAACTACGCTACCCATGACCTGGAGTTAGCAGCAGTGGTCTATGCCTTGAAAATGTGGCGGAACTATCTGATGGGCGAGCACTTTACAGTCTACTCTGAACACCAGAGTCTCAGGTATATTTTCTTTCATAAGGTCCTGAACATGATATACCGTCGATTGCTAGAGTTCCTCTAGGATTATGACTTTGAGATTGTCTCTACTCCTGGAAAGGAGAACATTGTGGCAGATGCTCTCAGCAAGAAGTTCAGGCATTCAGGTACATGACCAAGCGACGGAGCAGTTTGCCGCTTTACAGATATCGTTCATGTATAGAGATGAGTAATACTTTCTACAGTCCCTCACAGTCACTACTCCACTTCTTCAGAAGGTCAGAGAAGCACAGCGTGGAGACATTGACTGTGGGGTATGACGTGCTCAGATATCCTGAGGGCTAACACCCAATGGATTTTCTGAAGGTGGTGAAAACGGCATCCTCTTCATGGGATGTACCATGGAATCTGTTTCACTACAGGAGGAGGTTTTGAGGATGTTCCACACTTCCCCTCTAGCAGTACATCCTGGGGTAGCAAAGATGTACCAGGACTTCAGACGATAGTACTGGTGGTTGGGTATGAAGAATGTTGTGGAAGAGTTAGTTTCTCTGTGTCTCTCTTTCTAGCAAGTGAAGGCAGAGCACCAGGTACCTGTAGGCTTGGTACATCCCTTAGAGGTCCCGGAGTAGAATGTGGGATGGGATATCAATGGATTTCGTGATGGGGATTCCACGTACTTCAAGAGTACACAAATCCATCTGGGTGATCGTAGACCGACTCACCAAGTCGACCCACTTCCTACCGATTAGAGAGAAAGGCTCATTGGAGAGCTTGGGATACCTCTACGTTTAGGAGATCGTATGAATTCATGGTGTACCATCGACTATCTTCTCCGATCAAGATGATCACTTTACTTCCCAGCTATGGAAGGGGTTTTAAGAGGAGTTTGGGACGCAACTATGCATGAGCACCGACTTTCACACCCAGACGGATGGTCAGATGGAGAGGACCATTCAGACACTCGAGGACATGATCCGTGAATGTGTCCTCGACTTTGGTAGCAGTTGGGAGGATCACCTACACTTGGTGGATTTTGTGTACAACAACACCTACCACTCTACCATCGGGATGGAACCGTACGAGGCCTTGTATTGCCGAACTTGCAGATCACCTCTGTGCTGGAAAAACCCAGGGGAGTCAGCACTTGAAGGACCAGGGATTGTCCAGGCCATGATGGAGAAGGTACATATCATCCAGGAGCGGATGAGGACTACTCAGAGCTGATTGAAGTTCTATGCTGACAAGAGGTCGAGACCACTATAGTTCGAGGATGGTGACCATGTTTTCTTACAGGTGTCACCTCGGCGTGGATTACGGAGAATTGGCCGGGGCGACAAGTTATCCTTGAGCATCATCAAACCATTCCAGGTTCTCAGGAGGATTAGCGAGGTGGCTTATCGCCTGGCTCTTCCACCTCAGTTGCACCGAGTGCATGATGTCTTCGACATATCTCAGCTTTAGAGATACGTTCCAAACTTGACTCATATCATCGATCATGGGTAGTTGGACATCGATGACAGTGTGAATTTTGTGGAGGTTCCGGTGGAGATCGAGGATTGACATGAGCATGTCCTACCTGGATAGTTGATTCGTCTAGTGCATGTCATGAGGCAGCACAGGAACCTCCAGGAGAGCACATGGGAGCGGGAGGCTCAGATGCATGCTCAGTACCCTCATTTGTTTCCATAATTTATGATATATCTTTATGGGGACATAAATCCATGAGGTGGGAGTAATGTAGAGACACTTAAATTTCATGGAATTTTTTTTAAATCTTTTGGATTTTAAGAGTACTCAATTTCTGACAGCGCTTGATTCCGAGGCTCAGTGTGCCCGAAATCAATTTCTGATGTTTAGCTCGGGTACGTTCAGTGAACGAACGAGCGGGATTTTCTAACTTTTTAACCGGTGCTCGGAATTAAAATACAAGGGCACCGATGAATTCACAGCGCTGGGATTCACTTAAGTGAAGCTTATCTTCAACCAACAAGGGTTGGATGAAAAAGTTATGTTTTTAGACTTTCAGAAAAACATTTTTATATAATAAAAATAACTATACATTATTTTATTCTTTTCATCCACCTTCGAGCAACCATTGGAGGAAATCACATCATAACAAAGATCAATAAATGATGGCCATTTAATGACTCCTCCCTTTGGTTGTGTAACAGCAACACCCGTTTGTTTAATTGGTTCATTATTTTAGGCTTATTAATGAACCATAATAATAAAAACTATGGAAGGATTAATTATTTTATTAATCAACTATTGGGAAAACAATTGGAGAACCCACAGGAGGAAGCTATGATGAAACGCCAACGACACCGGCCTCAGATGAAGAACGATGAAGAAAGCAGGTACCTCGGAGATTGACGACGCGCCACCAAACCACTTTCCTGCGTCCAGAGAGGAGATGTCGCTTCCTCTTTGGCGCACCCTGATGATGCATATGATCCTCTTCTCTGCGATGTCGTGTACCACGACGATGATGATCGTCTTCCTGATTGAGTTAGGGGTTTTGGTTTACTTTTCTTTTGTGAATTATACCCTCGTCATGGCTTATAATTGTTGGGAGTAATTTCAAACTGCTAACGCGGTGGGTGCGGACCAACGAAAAAGTCTGAACCCACCGCTATTCTGTTCTTGATGCGTGGAATTTATGGCTATGGATAAGCGAGACTAGAATGGCATTTAGAGGACTTCGAAGTGATTTAAAGGTCCCGGGATGACCATAGGCACAGATAGGAGCAAGAACGGACCGCCGGAACGACTCCGGTGGCTCGCAGAAACCTTCGGCGGTGCGCGCCGCCGGCAGAATCCACCCCGGCAGAAGCCGCGGTGGCAGGTGGTCGGATCCCGCGGCCGCACGGGATTCATATGGGACGCAACAACCGCACGCCACGACCGTGGAGCGCAAAGGAGGGGGGGACCCCCCCTCCCCCCCATGGTCAGCCCGCTGACCAAGCCGGCGCACCCCCCCCCCCCCCCCCCCCCCCCGCCGGAATGGGGCGGGTTGCACAGACTAGGCCAGGCCACGCCCAGCTGGGCTGGACCCGAACTCAGGTAGGGTTAAACTGGTTCGGGCCGACCCAGGGGGTTGGGCCGGGTCGGGTTGGGCCCAGACCCCGCATTTCAGACTGCTTTCGGTCTTTCACCCACATATTGGGATACGGACCACCGATCGACACACTGTTAGTTGCGTTGGGGTCCTTCGATCGAGATGGCCAATTCGGTATATTACAGTCAAGGTTTTGGAGATCATTGGGTATGGCAGGGTTGGTTCGAACATGAATCCAACCGGGCCCTCGGAGTGGAAATGATAATAACATGAGCTCCAGACGTCTGATTGATGTGTCATCAAATTTGTTTAATTCCTCATAATGAGACTATTGTTTTTTTATATTACTCCGCTTGAGGTTTGGGAACATCTGGTGTATGGTCGGGTTGGTTTTAGCTTAAAAACAAATAGGGCCCTGGGACGAAAAAGTCAATAACACTCAGATCGGGCGTTCGATTGACGCACCGTATCTCACGTTGGGTTTCTTTTGAAGAGAAAGAACTTTGGGATACATCAACTCTAGACATTGTCATAGTTGATGTATCAGCTCTCTTTTGCTCGAGGAGTGGACCCTCCTGGAATCGAGCATGCTCTGTCCGGGAACCCTATAGCTGGCTGCGACTGCATTGACTTCTATACTGGAATCCATCATGGGTTCGACAGCGACGACCACTGTACTTGGATCCTCTGTGGGTTTGGCAGCGACGACTACCATACTAGAGTCCTACATGGGTTCTATGGCTATGACTAATATTCTTGTATCCTATGTGGGTCCGGCAATAGTGACCTCTGTACTTGTATTCTGTGTGGGTCCGGTAGAGTAGCTGGTCTTGTATCCTGTGTGGGTCAGATACCTTAGCTGGTCTTGTATCTTATGTGGTTACGAAAACTTAGATGAATTAGTGGCTACATCTAATCATCTCTATCGCCTTACGAAATGTATACCTCGGTGAGCTGAGTCTTGATTTTCAATCATTAACATCGATGTGATTGACCTGCTATCCTAGTGGATTGAGTTGTGTTTTTCCTGTGTGGACAGAGATGTGCTATCCTTTGTGGACTGGGTTGTGTTTTTCTTGTGTGGACTGAGTTGTTCTATCATATGTGGACTAGTTTTTGCTTTCCTTTGTGGACTGCGTGGTGCTTGGGAGTTGGAGACAAACTGTAACTGATGACTTATGTGTATGTATGGGAATATAACTAAGAAGTGTTGTTGATACATTGTGATTGTATCTTTCCTTTGTGGTTTATCATTTGTGAATTTTGAGAGACCATAGGGGGTCTCGGGGTCCCTACTAAGTATCTTATACTCACCCCTGCACGGGCTATACCCACACTAAATTGTGTTGGTTGCAGACGACAGACAACGCTGATCGATGTGGAAGTTTGAGGAGATGGACGGTACCCAGAGGTGGACCACATGACGAGGCATACACGGAGCGGACGACTAGACCCAAGGAGACAAGGAGACTATCTATACCCACCCTTCAGGTGGGATTTCTGGAGGACGACTCATGTTGCTGTTTTTTTTACTATTGTTGTATAATCTTTTCAGTTGTACTGTTCTTTCAGTTGGGTTTGTATACTGGACCATTTACTTTTACAACACATACCCTGTACTCAGGTTTTCTTAATGTTTAATTCGCTTGCATACAAAATTTTGTTTGATACTTCATAAAGGCAATGACTTCCCTTCTTTTGGGATTTACACCTTTGTTGCTAGTATACAACCCCTGGCCTATCGAAGGCAGGCTTGGGTTAGTCATGACACGGGCCCATAGGACGGGTCATGACACCATGAATGTTCATCTTCTTCATGATAGGTTGAATGTGAGGGACCCGATAACACCCATAGAGGGGGTGGGTGAATCAGGGTGTCAAAAGTTTCTACAATGGTGATAGATCATGTTCCCATTTTGGTTGGAACTTGTTAAACCATTCTAGTTAAATGAGCAGTAGAAAAACAAGCACACACAAATAGCCAACATAGAAATTTTACATGGTTTACCAATATGGGATAGTCTAATAAACATATGGAGATAGAGTTTTATTATTACCTAAATCCACTATACATCAATAGTTTTAGAGTACCAATTATGAGGCACAATTACTATATTCCAGGAAGACTGGCCTTACAATATTTTTTGGATAGCTCACTGCATCCCTTAGAACACTTCCACAGACTCCCCCTAGAACACTATCATGGGATAAATCGAAACACAGTTTATGGACACCTAGGTAGCATAACATTCATGAAAATATGCATCCCCCATTATATACAGATTCTCTATTGTTGTCATGTTTTTACATATTGATGTAATCCATTGTTCATCAAAAGAAGAGTTTGTGAACTGTTCCTCCATGAACTGACATGCTTCCTCCACACAACACTTCTGTTTACTACCTCCACATACCAACTATACATACATTTATCTCATACCACATCATCTCCTTAAACGAAGTCATACTTTTTGAATTTTCTTCAGAAAACTATCTTTTGTGAAATGTCCTTTCTTCACAATCCATATTCTTTTGGTGGCTACAGTTCCCTACAAAACCCATTCCATATAATTTCTACGTGTACTACTTCTGCATTTGAAGAATCCACCTTGCAAACCTCTTATTTTTTACAAGGTTTTCTTCTTATATACCCCACTAGACATTACTAAATTCCTCCTACATTCATAATAATATTTTCTCAGATTAATGAGGAAATGAATTCTCTTTATATGGAATAATAGAACAAAAAATATCACTAATTAGTAGGAAATAAACATTAGATGTGGTATGGTCTTCACCATGTACTTCTCCAATCATGAACTGTTTTCCCTACGTAGTCCGCGTATCACATCTCTCCATTTAGGAATTCACAAATCACCTCCTCATTTCTAGAATTATGAGCCATCATGCGTACAATTTTCCATCATCTTAATAACATTATTTTTATAATAAACCATTAACCTTTCACGGTTTGTGTACCAGTTTTGGGATCAGTGTGGCACTGCTACCGAGAAATCCTGCCTTTTCAATTCTTCTACACCATTCTTTGTACCAACTAGGCAGTCCACGAACTATCCTACACCATCCTCCAACCATGCTATATAGGATCCTTTAAAAAAAACCTTCTTTTCCAAAAAATATACTCTTGGTTCTGAGGAAAATTAATTTGTAAAACACTTGGAAACTATACAACTTTAAACATCTTCTTTGGAATATACTGTATGATTACATTTAATGAAAATTCATTGATCAACCCAAATTGGATTGACAACATACTTAATATATACCCCACTACTAGAAAATAACAACCTTGGTTCAAATAGAAAGAAGGGTAGGATCAGTATAAGTCGTACGCCGATTATAGAAGGAGTCCCATTGTGTTCAAAGATGGGGACCACATGTTCTAGAAGGATCCCACATTATAAGGGAAATGAAAGATTTATAGAGGTAGTAAGATTTTTCCTATGTTCATTGGACCCTTTAAGGTGTTGGGGAACGATTCCAAGGTGGCATATCGGTTGGAGTTCCCACAAGGGATAGATGGGATCCATGAAATCTTTTATATCTCACATAGTTTTATATATCTTCACGATGACTCCCATGTCATCCAATTTATATAATTTGATATCAGGGATGAAGACATTCTTATGGACAACCAGTATAAAACTGGGATCATCGAGATAAGGTGATTTGTGGATGAAACATTCCTTTTGTTCATGTTTTGTTGATTCACAGTGGCCACAAAGAGAGTATTTAAGGGAGATAAATGAAAATGTGTTCATAGTAACCATATTGTTTTATGTTTTTTATTTATCTATTAGGCCATGAAAGTTAATTTTTTGATCCATTTGTTTTACAAAATTATTTTTTCCCTTGGGTTTTGATGTGTGTAGGATTCTGTGTGATAATGTCATGATGTATGAAAAGAGGAAGACATGATTCATAATTGAGATTCATAAACTGTGATGTGATTAAACATGTGTGGTAAAATCAGTGTCGACTATAGTGGATAATATTTTGGAAGGGAGGATGTAATTACATGATCCATCTATCTAGGATTTTTTTAATATACTTTTGCAGGGTTTCTTGTGGTTTTTTGGGTTCATGTGATTGGTCCTAGCTAATATATATCATGGAGGTGTTTTTGGACAAGAGATTATCACTATATATTTTGGACAACACGAGGTACATTATCATTGACTATGGGTTTGGTTATTTTGTATTAGTGATTCAAGTGTTGGGGGATTCTTGAGAGGTGTCTTGGGGGATGGATGTTACTTAAATTCTTCACATTCATGTAGGGATGATTTTGAATTCTCAAGGCTTATAATAGATTCATATGTATCTTATGTAATGTACCATACATTCTGGGTGCATTAGTTTGTTTGAATCTATTTATTTACATGTTATTGGAGGTCAAGAAGACTCTTTTAGTCAATTTTCAAAATTTCCTAGTTCTCCCATGTTTTTTAATTGTTCCACATGCCAACAGTGTCACCCAAAAAGTGTCACCCTGATAGTGTCAACCTATAGGTGTCTCCCTGGCAATGTCACCCTCATAGTGTCACACTAATAGTGTCACCCTAATGGTGTCACCCTTGTAGTGTCACCCTAGTTGTATCACAGTGGCAGTGTCACCCAGACGGTGTCACCCTAGATTTTTCACCCTGGATGTGTAACCCTACTGGTTTCACCCTCACGGTGTCACCTTGGTAGTGTCACCTTAGTAGATTCACTATAGTGTTTTCAAACCCATGTAGTATCTTGATGGTAGTGTATCATCATATAGGTCAATTTTCCAATGGTGCATCAACTAGCGGTGTCTCTCTCGTATTTTTTTTCGACAGTGTCCCACTGATGGTGGAAGGTGTTTCATCTAGGAGATTTCTCACTAATGGAGTCTCACCTTGGAGGTCACTTTTCAGATAGTTTATCCTCTAGTGGTGTCTCTCTAATGGTTTCCTTCTAGACAATACATCATATTGTGGTTTCTTGTCTAACGGTGCCTCATCTGGATGTAGGTCACCTGACGGCACCACACATTGCGGTGTGTTGTGAGTTGTGTTTCTAGATTCATCTAATTTCCCAGTTGGGAATATTTTCAGGAAATAAAATGGTTTCAGTGATATTATTGAAAGGATTTATGATAGATTCAAATATGATAAATCACATCCTTACTATTCAAATGGTTCAGTTAATTTAAATTGGTCATAACATGTTATATTTTCTAGGTATGCCATTAACGTCGAACCAAAATCATATCTAAACTATGATGTTGTTTACATATTCCAAAATCCATGATATTTTCCCCTAATTCAATACTTCTTTCTTCCACAAGCTAATGGATTCCCCGAGCACTTCTTCCCATAACAGTCGAGGAAGGTGCTGAAGCAGTTGGTTTTGAATTTCCTGGAGTTCTTCCTAATTCATGTGCTCCCATGTTTTGGTGTAACAAGAAACTATTGATAGCCATTTATTCTAGTTAGGTATAATTATTCTTTCATAATTGTGAGTCATACATAGCGTGTGTATGGGTGTTTACATTGTGAATATATCTAAATAAAAATTAATAAAAATAACTAAACGAGTTTCAAATCAATAATCATGGGGGATGGGAAAAGTGATTCATGTATCTACTGTGACATTTTTATGTTTATATTTTGATTTTTATAGGTTAATCACCCATATAAAATCATGTAATTTGGGGTTCCTTGTTTTCATGTAAATAGTTTTATGGAAATCATGTTGTTTTTTTCTCTTTAATAGCTATTATAAAAATTATTAACCACATATTCTCGGAAAATTTAGGAGTACCCAAGTGTCAAACAATTTCTATGATAACACATGAATTAACAAGGGAAATTAATAAATGGATTCCTTGTGAAATATGAATATGTTTTTCCTTTGTTCGTGTGGTGATGTGGTCAAGGGTATCTTTGTGCACAAGGGTTTGTTTTTTTATATGGTTATAGGTATGGTATGTTTGTGGAGTGGGGATATAGATCTGGTGGAGGGTAGAAGAGGTTTTTTTTGTGGTTTTTAGTTGGGAGTTTTCTTCAAGATGGAAGAATGGATTTTTAGGGATGAATTTTAATAACGATGATTGTGGTTGGTATGGGTGCACCTCCATTAATAACATTTTTATAGAATAATTCTATATCTAATGATTTTCATATGATTATTCATGAATGGAAAATTCACCATGAGTTTCTCCATGAGTATCATGAAAAATATTTACCTTGTATTTAGAGGGAACACTTTGATGTGTCTTCAATGTGAAGAGAATTATTTTTCCATGAAATTTTATATTTTTCTAATTAATTGTGGGGAATAGTAGTTTCTCATGTTGTATGGAATGAATGAATATTGTTTAATAATGTTTGAAAAGGATTGTGATGGTTTATATAATTTAATGGATGTAGTTAAATGATATTGGTTAAGAATTTGAAGTGGTGTTTTTAGCATGATGTGAGGTTTCATGAATTTATATGTAGCTACAAATGTGGTGGTGTTGTGAGTTGGTGGTTTTTTGAAGAACCCATTGGTTGAGAATGAGTGTTTGATATTACAAATGTATATACATGCATTTTTTTCTTTTGGTTTCTATATTCACCCACCCACGTTGATTACTACATGTCGAACACCATCAAAGTCACCTGGAGGGTGTCTTTGTAAAGACCCGACCCAAGTTTCCTGGATTCGATGACTTATTTTATTACATTAGAATTTAAACAAGGAATATGAATCCCGAATGACCAAGTTGTTTAGTAGATTTTGGAAACAAGATAAATAAATAAGATCATCATTACACCAAGAATGGAAATACAACACTAATTTATTCTGTTAGAAACAATCAAGCATCTTAGACTATGAATGTAAGTCACTCATAACTAATTTCATCATATCTGAGGACAAAGAAAAATAAGAAAGGTGTGAGCTCAAATTCTTAATAATAATAAGAAATGCAGTGTAAGATAAAAAAAATAAACATTCGGAAAGGTGAATAATTGAAAACACATTCTTTTATAAATAATAAGCATGAAGACATTATGGCAGGAATATGATATGAGTAAATAATGTAATAACAAAACATAATCATGGGTATTAGACTAGATGAATAACCACATGATCTATCAATTTATATATTCATAATTAGTGATTTTTATATGTAGGACATCATAATCATACAATATAGGCCTCTTTCCAAGTCCATAAATAATGATTTTGTCCAAGCCTTGTTCCAAGACTGTGATTTTTCAGAAAAGAACTACCGATGCATTGAGGGAATAATGCAGGCCCCACCCATCCCATAATAAGTCCAATTCATTCCACATATGAGTAGCGATAAGCATAATCAACATATACATTCAAATTAAAACTATCTTATGAAATGTAAATAACTTTCCCCAAACATTAAGCTTAAACACTAACCATTCCATGTAAATTGGTGAATGGTTTTACGATAACACATCCACACTAAAAATATTCTTAATCCATTAAATAAATATGGTATATGAAAATGTAGGATATAAATTTCAATGATGTAAATGATTCTAAAAAGTACATTGACATAGATGAAGATACTTTTAATTGAGACCATTGAGAAATACTTGAGAATATAATCCTTAAACATTCCCAGGTGTCACATACCACCATGAAATATTCAAATCATAATCCCGTAGAATATATTTAGAATAAAGAGACTATTGATAGGATATATCAAATGGAAGTACATACACCACATGTAATAAGTAAGTGGTGAAAAGGGAATATTTCTCATAAAAGATAAAGTGAGATGAGAAAATTCCTTTTTAACTTTGGAATAAAGGGTTATTTTAGAAAATACATTATATTTTACATGAAATCTGTTTGTAAAAATTAATTTCCCAGAAAATAAAATACTACTACATTGAAATTATATTTTAGACATAAATGATGTTCCCCTTAAGTTAAATCATGTAAAAAGAGTTATTAAGATTCTCTAGAATTAAATCATTTCAGGTCATTTTAAGGAAAATATGAAAGAAAATTTTAATGTGTAAAGACAAATTTTATAAATTAAATCCAGAAATGATCTGAGATCATTTTTATGATAAAATAAGTGTTTTTAAAAAAATAATGGTGGATTAAAACATATTATGATGTATACAGGAAAACATGTTACACTCTGAAAGGATTCCTTGAATCGGGTGTGTATTTAATAAGTAATTTTAAATTTTCCTTTTGAAATGTGGATCAACAAATAAAATAATGAATTATTATGGTTGGTAAACATATATAAAAAATTCACATAGAATTTATGAGGAGTACATAATAATACATAATAATTTTGTAGAGGTAATTATACAATGAATGTAACCCGAATGAAAATGGACGTTCAGTGCAAAGCCCTTAACCACATTGTAATCAAACGATTAATATACCCAAAAATTAACAAAAATAAAATTATACATTGAATACCATGAAGAAAAGATAATAATGATATGTTATATCAATGGGAAGTATAAAGACACCATAGAAAAGTATTAATAGTGAATATTGAAAATCTCACAAAAATGGAAGTGAGATGAAGAAACCCTTACCTTATGTCAGAATGTGTTCCTCTCTTGAACTTAAGTTCTAGGAATATGAAATTATAATCATTAATAACTTGATTCAGAACCTATTTTACATTTTCATTGTTTTTCATAACTATTTTTAGTTCATTTATTTCGTTATTGATATCGAATTCTGTCATTCTAGAGTGTTCATTTTATTGATTTTCATAATCAGTTCACTTGTTTTTAGGTAATGGAGTTCATGTGGAATGATTGAAAATATCCAAAATTGAAATTAAATATTATTTATGAACATAGATAATTTTTAATTGTTATTTAAATCATTTGGTTGTGTGGAATGAAGATGATTTATTAGATGAAAACCACATCGATTATTTGGCAGTATTTGGATTATTATTAACTCGTTTTGTCATAAAAATTAATAATATGTACATATACTTGTTCATGAATATTAATTATGTTATAATAAATATATTATATTCTGTTTCAACCATAAAAATAGTTTAATTAACATTAATGAATGATAAATTGAAGTGTGAAACTTCGTCATCCACAAATGTTATAAACCAGAATGTCATGAACGTTGATTTTGTTTATAAAAATAAAAGGAATGGAGTAAAAATATTTATGATGTTTCTTCAATTAACAAGAAATAAATATAATATAAAGATTATAATGGAGTTATCATCATCATTTAGACAGAGGAGGTGACGAGAGAAAAATAAATGTGATTAACTTGAAAATAAAAGAAACGTTGAGAGACCCCTTATGAAAATTCGGCTGCCTAACAACGTCGTATAAAATTTCCTAAAATGAATAGATGAGATAAAAAAAGTACCTAATAATATATAAATAAAACAGAATGTAATATGAATACATAATATCATACCCCATGATATGATAATGTAAATTCAAAGAGATAACATAAAAGAAGTGTTGGCTAAAAAATTATTGTGAAAGGTTCTCTTACCATGTAGGGTAACTCATAGAAGATGAATGTTGGGACCTTGGGGGATTAAGGAAACCTTGAGAGGAATAATAGTGAGTTAAAACCACCACAACTATGAGGATTTTGGATTACAAATGAAATAAAACGAATGGATGAGTTGGTTTTTATAGTAAAAGAGAGAGAATTGTTTAATTAATTTAAAAAGGCACATCATTAGTGGATTTTGTAAAACCATGTGCTTTCCCCTTTTATTTGTAACACCCCAGGTAAATAAAGAATATTAAATTTTCATATTTATCCATATTTTTGAATAAAATATTAATATGACTTTAAAGGGGATGTTATGCTCGATGGCGTACCCAACACGCAACAACGAGTTTCTTGGGAATCTTACATTGCACTCTAATAATAAAATAATATTATTTTAAATAGTAGTAAACATGTAGCTGTTGTATTGGTGGGAATGGATAGAAATAATTAAAATATGATAATATATGTTTTTTAATGTTTTTACATTTATCCAATAAATGATAAAGGCATAAAATACGGAAATAATTCGATTTTAGGCGTATATGCCCTAGTTTTCACTAAAGGTTCACTAATCACCTTCTGATGGAGAACCATCATTAAATATAGTTTTGTTCACTCTAATACATCCTTTTGGACCAAATAAAACTGTTCTTAAGAATTTGGACATCAAAATTTACTTTGTGTAGATTTTTGGTATCTTTCTGATAAAGTTCATTTTTTTAATGAATAGTGTAAAATGTTGTATTTTAATTCAAAAACACTTTTTAATCTAATTTATTTATATTATTATATTATCTTTTGAATTTGTTTTAAAGTGAAATTGGAGTATATTTTTACCATTAAATCCAATAGTGGTCGTTGGAATTAATTTCACTTTGAAATCAGACTTAAACTAGTGTCAATCTTTTGATACTTATTGTTTCAAAAATACACTCTATTTGATCTGACAGCGGGAATTAATTATTAAATTAATTAATGTGACTTATATGTTTTGAATTTTGTAAAATAGGCTTCATTTTTGAATTCGGAATATCAAATATATCTGAGGGTGAATTTTTGGGATTTTTCTGAAAAACTTCAATTTTTGATGAATAGTGAAACCACTAAGTGGTACTTATAAAAACTGATTTTTCTGTTTAAATGAAATTTTTCCATCTTTGTGTTTTGAATTTCCAAAATCCGACACACATGGTTGTAATTAATAAGTAAAATTTGGTTCAATGGGATAAAAATAATTTTTTGGTGAATAGTAACTTATTAGGTTTTTAATCGCGATTAGAGGTAATTAGTGTAGTTTAAGGTAAAAATAATATTTTAATAATATGAAATGAACATGACACATGTCCTAACCTCATTTTATGTTTCATGGACGACCAATACAACCCATTGGTCAAATTGGGGATCCCATGAAGCCACTTTGGTTGGAAAATGACATTAATATCTTTTTATTTAATGTTAAATTAAAAATGAGACAAACATGAAATGTTTTACTAAAACAATTTTTACATGGGGTTATACAAATCATATTTTTGACTATAAATATTCCTTGATAAGATAAAAATATTTCATACATCATAGTTATTTTTATAATTTTTAGACATTAAATAAATTAAATTATTTATGACATCATGATGATGCAATGATGACCTCATTATTTAACGATTTAAATAAAATGGAATGATAATGTAATTTATAAGACCTAAACATGTTCAAAACCTATTGTATGAGTGGATTTATAACCCTTATCACCTTATCCTAGAAATACATCAATGTGGGACCTTTAAAATCATAAACTCTTTTGAAAATAAAGTTACATTTTGAAACTTTACAAGAGTGCCCTTCCTCTCCTCTTATAAAAGGCCCCCACCCCTACCCCCATACCCACACTCCCAAAGCCTTTGGATCGGCCTACCTCTGCCCATTTTGTCTCTCCACTTCCCTCTCTTACACATTGAAGCCTCACTTTGGGCTTAAGTCTTCCCAAAGAAGCCTCTGAGCTCAAACCAAAGGGAGTTACTCGATTTTAAGGTAATGTCATCACTTGAGTACTTTTGTTTTATTTTGCTTCTCCAACCCCCTAAACTCATTTTATTCATTTATTTTATAACAAATACAGTATCATCAATATACTAGGATTTTGTTATAATAAGTATTCGAGCTACACTTTCACACACCTACATCTAATGGTTAAAGAACATACTGTTTCCGTGGATGGCGAATTTCAGCCTCCCGAAATGATGATTGTTCAACATTCTTTTAACACCTTCAAAGGTGGCCATTAAGATGAAACTATATTTATATATGATATATAATATGTTTATTATTTCCTTAAGCTTATGTATTTTTCATTTTTGGAATAACTTTATGGTTTCCATTATGGGTAAACGTGATATCTTCATTTAAGGAAGTGCGGACTACCACCCCTTTAAAGTGATTTGATTCGTTAATACCATATGTGGTACGTATAAATGATATATATAATGATATTATATATTATTCCATACTGGAATTGAAATACTATTATGTACCATTATGTTTTAATTCAATTAAACATTAAATATAAATGGATGTAGCGTTCATGCGTACGTACGACTTACCGTCTCCATGAACGGTACATTTCATTTCTTATCTCAAAATGTTATGTAATATTATAAGTACATATATATAATGGATATATATGTAATATATTACATCTAAATTATTTATATCATTATGTAATTATAACATATATATATATATATCTCTCATTTTGTTTTAATTCCATTAATATGACAAAAAATGAAAGCAGCGTTCATGCGTACGTACGTCCTACCGTCTCCATGAACGGTGCTTTTTGTTTTTTATCTCCAAATGATATGGAATAGTATAAAATGAATATTTTATGGATATATATGATATTTTAATAATTAATACTATTGTAGAAATTATTTACTTATAACTACATGGGAAATCTTTTTTCAAACAAGTTCATTTTTGACTCATGTACCAAACATCGGCAAAAATGTCTAATATGAACTAACATTATTAAAAAATTATTATAACATTATAATATGTGATATGAACTAAATAATAATCTCTAAAGGAAGTACTTAGGAAATTATTAATTGACCAAAGTTTATTATTCAGGAATATAAATAAACGAACAAGACAAGTTGGACTTGAGGTAAGGGATCTTACTCCTCTCTTTATTTTTAAGTACACTCTTTTATGTCATTCCCTCTAAAGCTCATCTTTCTTGTTATTGGGAAGTTATTTTATATTACACTTACTGTAATTTTTATTTTCATGTGATGATAGACCCTATTATATCTCATCAATCCATTTTGGATGTTTTGAGTGGCGCCGTTAGGCTGCCGAATTTTCGTAAGAGACAAGGTGCAAAAAAACTATGATGCAATGTCAATGATAATGAACTTCCTCTGATAGTTTCGTGTGGGGATTGAAAATCAGGCCCCACAGTGCTAAAGATATGATAATTATATGGGACAGTAACATAGGGAGAGGTACAAACCACACTAAGGTTCTGATTTTTTCCATGGCGATTCCATGCTCATATATATTGGAACTCCTTTTATATTGGACCACAATGTTTTTTGTCAGGGTGTCTCAACCCCTTTTTCCATAATAGAATGGATGAACAGAGATATGTATTTTCTTTTTTGATGGTTATACATGGTTTTCAGATACCAAAATCACTCAAATCATGAATTTTAATTTGTATTGAATATAATATCTTACTAGGGTTTCACCACTATAAAAGACGTATAACCACTTTGAGAACATATTATTGTGTAAAAAAAGTTTTTAAAAATGCTAGATATATCATTTTTCAGGACCTTGTGTCAAATGAACATAGATTTTCTATTTTTACAGATAAAAAGTAGGACCTAAAAACTTTATTCCTTTTTTATTTGAAACCTAAATTTTTTTCCTGAACTCTATAGATGACGAGTTTATAGTTCAAAGACATAAAATATTATCACACCTTCCCAAGTGGGTTTTAACCTGGAATGTTTTTTCCTCTCTTTTGTCAGTTGTTTAAGGTACTGTGATTTGGATCAAAATATGATAAATCCCAATGTCATTCCTCATTGACTGATTTGTGGTATATTATATGTTGCGACTCACATAGATTTTAAATTGGACATGCTTCACAAGAGCCTAATCAAGAAACTAATTGTTGAGAGAACTCCATCATCCATCTGATCGGGAGATGGAAATGTTGTAAATCATAGCTTCAGTTTCTTAGTACATGGGTAATGATATCAGATAGTCATATATGGATATGTATATATCACACTATGTTGTGGGTATCATCCATGGTGAGGTCTTACTTTCCAGAATTAGAAATCCCTTAATATTGGTCATAGATATCGCTGCTTAGTGGGTGTCAATCGCTTATTCATCAATAAAATAAATGAATTAATAGAACTATTTTCTTTTATATGTTCTATGAATGCCTTTTATAATGATAACGAACTCAATACATGATGTGTGGAACATGGTTTGAGGTGATTTTAAGTAATGGTGGATTCACACCAAACTCTGGTTGATCGAGGTAAGTATCTTGTGTTCTATTGATATGGTATAACAAATGAGGGAGAGTCTAAACATTTTATGATCATGTAGTGGGGTGTTTTCCATGTATTCTAACATCATGCATTAAGGATATGTTCTCATGTAGTGTAACATCATACAGTAAGGATGTAGATAAACCGATGTGAATGGATAGAAATTTTTCAGTTAGGCCTAGGGGTAGATGTTTGAGTTTCACAATCATTATCATGAAAATGAGAATCAAACCACACAATGTTTAGAAGAGATATTCTATTTAAAATCATGTGGTGAGTATGTGGATCCCCAAATGTTAATTAATGATGATGCAGTTGGGCCAATTAATGGAATTATGGGTGTCATTTTGTATCTAATACTGATGGGAATCAATCCTCACAATGTTCTTAATTATGTTCCCTACGTAGGATTGACCCATGTGCAATGTGGTTTAGATTTTTATATTTGGTTTTTATGGATAGAATTTAGAGTTATAAATCTCTAAATCTCAATTTATCCTCCACGAAAGGGGATCAATTTACACAATGTCCTTGAATGAGATACTCTCTCTTCTCTTGTATGGACCATATGAATGGGTGGTCATTGTTTTTGTTGATTGTTGTATCTGGGCCCAGGATTGATGACCTATGTGTCACTATGTGTGCTGTGAAGATAAGAATCAAGACACATGTAGTTCTTATGGAACCATGGAGTTTTATGTCAATTTTAAAAAGGAAAAGATGGGTTGTTGTGAAAAAAGTAGTGATGTTGCATCTAGAACCAAGGACAGAAGTCTATGAATCAGTACACATCTCATGAAAACATGATTATTGACACTTGTAGTAATCAAATAACAATTTAGTTTAAAGACATGCATTAAGGATTTTAGTGACATATATTGATGTAACATGGCTGTTATGGTTTTTTTGCATTGTAAGACATTATGTAATGAGGTTTCCCATATAGTTTAACATCATATTTTCAGGACCCATGGTGGGAATTTTTTTCCCATTCATTCAAGACCATCATCAAAATTTTGTGTACTTTAATTTATTTTTATTATGGGGAATCCCATAATATAATTAATAACTTCGCATTATATATGATTGAGGTTAATAACATGGATTATTAAGGGCCCATCTCACAATAAAAAAGGATGTTGTGGGTACAAAATGGGTATTCTGTATGTTTTAGTGGATGTACCATGATATAAGATATAATAGTCACTAAATATATCATAAGGACTGAGAGTCAATCTATATATATTTCTATGGAACCTGAGTAGTTTAATGTGATGATGTAAGGACATGGGAGCTTTGATGTTAATGTGGATGGATTTTATAGACCTGTGATGTATTTAATTATGTGTTAAGGATTCAGGAAGCTATATAATTTAACATCTTTCTACCAAGACATCTCTCTGTAGTTTTACTTAATGTGGATAGGATGAGCTCTATACATTTTAATGTCATGTGTTCATAATGAATTGTAAGGCAGAAAATGATGTGGATTCCCATTTGATAATGGATATGAAAAGTGTTTCATGAGAAACCACACATTGTTATGGGGTGTGACACACCCCCTTATGTTTTGGAAAATGAGTTAGATCCATTATGATAGACAATATGTATTATACAATTTCATTCCCATATAGGTTCCAATATTGTGGGGTTATTTCCTAATATCATCAGGGTTCTGAGAGTCCGCACCAGTTTTCCTTGGATGAAATAATGTAAGATAACACATTTATTAAAGGAATGTGCTATCTGATTCTAATCAACCTCTAGGTTTTGTAGTGTGTGAAACCTATTTTCATAATGTCATTCCAAGTTATTCAACCACTTTTGTGATTTTTCATCATGCTATAGATGTCCATAAAAGGATATTCAGTGAAATGGAAGAATGAATTTTATGTGTAACACTGCCTCAATCCCATTAAAAAATGAGTATGGTGTTTTATGGGTGAAAACACATGTATTGGTTTAGTAGACCCATATACATGGATGAGTTTTTTTGGCCAATTCATCGCATCCTTATTCACAGTATTTCGATGTATATTCTATATATTCTTTTTTAAGTCCTCTATATATCCATTTTCAACTAAATAATAGTGATATGAGTGATTATACTAGATATTATACTCCTTTTACAACTTCATAAAATATAGTGTGCAGAATTTGGATTCATTGCCCCTAAATATTATTTAAGAGACACCGAACTGAGTGATTATATGGTACATCAAGAAGATGATGATATTCTTCATCAAAAATTCCTTGAGGGGTATTTACAAATCACATTTGGAATAGAATGTGGTAACAGTAAGGATGTACCTAATATATTTAGTTGTGGCTAAGTGATTTGGCACCAGAAAAACTATTACCTAAAATAAAAAGGGCATCATTACTTACCTATATTAATTAATCGTGGGGGATGATGCAAGATTTTTTCATTAATTGGGTACACATGACATTTCTTATTAAATTCCATGCTATCAAGTATCATTGTTTTAAGTATTGTTCCATACTTTTTATTTGGTTAGAGATCATAGCTCAATATTTATTGGTTCCAAATGATCATGCATTGAATTTTATCATGATGGTGAAATTTACTCATTCTTCAATGAACCTGTGGTTTATTCCTTCAAATCATCATTCAAAGAGGTATTTTTTCATTTGGATCATCCTATAGAGTAATGTTCAATGAACTAAAAAAGAATTTGATATATCCTTTATCAATTTGTTGAGATAATAGTACATTGGATATAACTAATTATGTGTTATGTGTATATAGGAGTGGTCATTAGTTTTTCCGTCTATTTTGTGGTGTTAAACAGATTGAATTCTTCTATATCATATACACTGATTAATGAGACAATTATTTGATGTGTGATATTGAATATTACTACCTCTTTATCTGTGTTGGGTATGATTGTTGATAAATAAGTATGTTCATCAAAATGATTCTTCAAAAATAGGGGAACATAATGTAATGTTGGATCAAAATGGGATTCGTCCATCAATCCCCTAATAAATCCAGTGATATGGTCCAGTTCTTACATTTTAATAGCATATAACCCATTGATCTATATTATCACAAATTTTGTGTCCTTGTTGATATTTAGGTAGGATATGTAAATATTTATGGATAGTTCTAATTACGATATGATGTATTTGTATTCTTCCTCATTATTCGAGAAGCCTTCTGATAGTGAGAAAGAGTAAGGAAAACTAATTTGTCTTGAGAGACAAATAAAGTTAATAGACAAACTCGGTTGAGCATTGGGGATTCCATCCTTGTCCCGATATGGATGTAGTAGGATCCATCAATGTATATCTACTATGTATGGGGAGTGCTAAGGAAATTAAATTCCTCATCAACATAAATCTCCTTTTCATACGGTATGTTTTTCTACGAAAGGATGTGTTACAAGGAGGTTATACATGGATTACCTTTAGCTGACTTTGATGATAGAACCGAATTTTATATTTCTACAGAATAACCACCCTATGATCCAATAAACTATTATACATAAACTATATTGTTCATTATTAGTTCAATATGAGTCACTAGGTTGATTTTGTGTTTTCATATGTAAGGGCTCATATTTCTCACTATAAATATAAACTCAAGGATATTGTTCTTTGAATCAGAATATCTATTATTAGTACCTTACATCATTTGAATGAGGTAGTTGAGGCTATTTTCACATCCCCCAACATTTTACTAGAGGGTTCCCAATAAGAACCCGTTTTACACCCCATATAGGATGACATGCCTCTCTTCCACCAGTTAAATCATAATCTTTTGGTGTAGTATATAGTGATTGATACTTCAAATACATTTTTGATATTAGTCATCACATTTGTAGTTGAATCCCTTCTTCATTATCTTGTCAAGGGGATATCATTACAGGATATGATGGATATGAATCTCTGAATGTAGGAATGATTCCATTTGATTCCCCTACGTTTTTTTAGATTTATGGTGGTGATATTTCTAAAATAAAACTATTCTTTTTCTGAAAAAACTTCAACGCCATGATGTCGTATAGAAAATCCAAGGAACAATCCTTACGTTTCACTGAAATAAAAATTCATTAGATTCATCATTAAATATTTTTTCCATAGAATTTCAAATATTGCATGAGGATCAATGAAGTGATCACATAACTTTAGGAATTTAATAACCACTCCATTAACATAACACTCATCTATCCTTCCGATGAATTTCCAAAAGATGTGATTCTTGAAATTTTGATATTTGAAGCAATATTTATTTCATCTGAAAGGAATGAATTTTTATTAGTGGATCAATGGAGGATCTATATTGGTATTGACATATTCATCTTTGGGGGACATCTTGATCTTATTTTACCCCATGTACTCATCTAATAAGGAAAGGGCTTGGAAGCTAGTAGTCACATTGATAAAGAGTTATGTGATTTGAAAAGGAACAATTTCCTTCAAGAAATGATAATTAATATCTCTAAACTAAATGGATAACCTAATTTGTCCATTATTTTTCAAGATGGGGGAAATTTTAGCATGCCATCAGGGGTATTTTACTTCACAAAAAATGATAGATCTAATCAAAATGGGAACGTTGACCTCTACATTGGTGGAAAGAGATGGGTGAATCCTCTTAGCTACCTTTTTCGTGCCTCGATGCTCATCAATAGCAAGGATTGTCTATAGAGACACAAGGGTTTAGTTCAGTCATTTATTTATAGTTCCTAGAGAACACATATTGATGCTTCATTCAAAATGAAATTTACATATCTTTCCTTTTGAGGGGTGTGGATTCACTAATCAATGTAGGTCACATGTAATCCTGTATTCTGAGATTTCATTACATAATATATTACATGGTGGTGGAGACACCTTCCATGAAAGTGGGAGGGAAAATTCTAAAGTTATAATCCTTCTATTATATTTCTAATTTTGTGGATCCATTTTCAGTTGAAAAAGGAAATATATGGGGTTATCCATCAGTAATATTGTGAGGGATAATATTAGAAGAGACATTATAATCCATTATTATATGAGTCAATGAAAATTGATGTCAAAGATTATTTTCTATTAAACAATCACTAATGACAGGAGGGGATTGAACCTCTATGATTAGATCTTCTACATAGACAATATTTGTGGGAGTAAATAGTTACTGATGAACATACTCTAGGGATTCATAGTGGTTGTTACCAACCCATTATTCGATGAAATCTATATATCATCATCCTCCAATTGTTTTTATACTGTTTTCATATAAAAATACACTTCTACATATATAGATCTAAAAGTCTTGATGTGGTAATTATCACCTTGTCATATTCCGAACATTCAATCAATTGGGTACTTCCAACATTGATGAAATTCTTAAGGGACAATAATGTGGCTATAGATCAAGGGAATCCCTTGTAATTTATTATATGTGGTGTCAATCTGAATAACCATGATCTCAATTTTAGATTTGAGTTCCCCAAACTGGTCTTTGAGTTTGAACTTCCGAAGAGGACATTTTTCATGGTTATCATACCATTGAATGATTATATTTGTGTGGGATAGGTCCCCTTCACCATATCCCAAATATTAGAGGGTTTATACTGGGATTTTATTGATCCAAGAACCAATATCAATTATTTAAATTTAATGATTGATGGAATAATGTCTTCCTTAGGCATATATAGAGTCTAATGTAACCTGGGATGGGCTCTTCTGAATCATTATGATTGAATGAGATGGTGACATTAAATTAACTGGAAATAGTCTCCACATGATATACCTCAAATGTATAGAATTTTTCATGAACTCTTGTGGGATTCGATGGGATTACAGAAGTTCATCCCCGAGTTCTTTTGAAATACGAAGTGCTGTGAGGATTGAGGGAATTCCTGGGACATCAACCAGGTATTTTATAATTTCATACTTTTATTCCAAAGGATAATTCTTCTCGATATGGGTCTTCTCATCATAATGTGTTTCATTTGCCATGGTATTTGAGGTTGATATGCCTCATGCTTCTGAAAAAGTCGCAGGAATTTCTGTTTCCAGTGGTGCAGGTCGCACCGACCTTCCCTGTTGTTTGGAATGATCAAATTGACGTCCTATAAGGCTATCTCATAGGAAAATCAGTTGGGGGAGAGTTTTGAGGGCATTGGGAAACCTCTATATCTCGTTTAGTCTTGTTGTGGATCTTGATAGTTATTCATATTTTCAAATATTTCTTGCATGGAAATATGACCTGATTATTTGGTCTAACAATGTATATGATATATTTGGTACATGCATCCTCCAATCATTGGTTATGTGTATGAAATTAATATTTGAAGGCATATTCATCACAATAAAAGGGTTATTCCAATTGTATCAAATTGAAAAAACCAAATATGAGCTCTTAGTTTGATTTGGATTCCATTTAAAGGGGTGGTTCCCATTATATGGATGTTTTTTCAAAAAATATATAAGAGTCAGGGCGCATATTATAGTTTAATGTGATTATTACCATTATATTTCATCTTTATTTCAGTGAGCACACCCACAATTTGGAGGACCTTTTTATGTCTCAATCTTAGGAGGTGGAGCTATTGCTGGTCGGTGTAACTGTGATTTCATGGTGGAATGAGCTCAATCTACTATTTATCAAGTCATCCAATTTTTTATCATTTGTTCATGCCTTGTTAGAATTTTTTCCAACCATTCTATTTTTCTGATCGGAAGAGGGGTTTTCAAGCCACCTACTCTTTTAAGATGTTTAAACAGACCTTTCAAAAGCCAATTATTCCATGAATGTCATATTTTAAGACGATGGAATTTGGGATATTACGAACCATTATTCAATGCTAAATAATGTAGTCATGATGGTTAGTGTGGTTGAATTCATTAGGATTCCTAGGTATTAGAAGCCAATGAATGTTGTTTTCCAAGGATTCTATTAAATAATAGCGGAATTTTTGATTTTGGAATGAGTGTACATTATTAATCTATTCCCTAAATCCCAAGAATCCCTGATAACTCTATGATTCTAGAAAACAATGATTCTTTTGTTTTTTCCACCGGACAGGAGGTGAATGGTGGTTTAGTGATGGCATATGTTACTATATGTTGATAACCACTATATAGATAGTAAAAATCTAAAACGTATTCTTTAACTATCCCCCCGGTGTTGTGGGAATAGGTCAAGAAATGTATTGGGTTTATTCAATGGATACTTCTAGACATTGATCCATTTACGTAAACTCATAGAACCCAACTAGATACATAATAGAGATCAGAGGCTTCTGAAACTCATCTTGTTGATATTCAGCACACAGTTCTAGTAGATCCTTATATGAGAGAGGCATGTTGGGAAAATTGGATAAGCCTTTCCAATTGTATATGAATCTAGATTCCCACTTGTTCAAGCTTTTTTTTATATCTCGTCATGTCAAAATAATCACATTCATTGTGGATATAAATTCATAATGGAACAGATGAAAATGGTCTTCCAATCCTTCAATAGATCCTTCTAGAATGTTTCTATGTCAAACAATGGCCAGCCTATATAGACCTTATATGAAACACAATTTCTTTTTTTACTCCTATTGTTCATGAGGGTACATTATCGGCCCACATCAGCATATGATGTGTGCGAGCTTCAATTTAGGGGTGTCTTCACTATAAGAATTAGATATGTTAGGATTTGAAATGTTTTTTCGAGGTGGATTATCATCCACCCCGTAGAGATAACCCTTCATTTCAGACTACACTGGGTCTCATCACTCTTCTATGGCATCCATTGGAGTACCTAGGGAATCAATGACATTATGTAAATATAGGGGAATTGTTGTATGGGTTTTCTTCTGTCCACTAGGAGAGATCAGGGTGTGAAGATGTGTTTTGGTACTTATTTCATGTTTATTCTTGATTTTTTATTTTAATTACTCATTTCCATGATGAGGGATAAGTTGTCTCCAGACAAGAGGGAAGAAACGATCAATTTTGACATCCACATTAATGTATATCATCTGCCAAGGTAACATGCCATGTGACCAATTCACATTCCAATGTGATACATAACTATCCCCCAAAAATAGCTACATTAAAGGGGGCCCCGCAAGATGTTCTCCTCCAACATACATTCTATGTAATGCATAATATTCCAGATTCTAAAATCGTGTTTCGTGATTATTATCAAATTATCGGATAAGTAATCTAACCACACCTCATCTTTAAAATCATGTGGAAGCCTCATATAAGCCTCCCCATCTACAAAAAAAATCATCCATTATGTCGATTCAAAAAATATATTTGAATGGTGTTCATCATTTCTACTGAATAAAAATAAAAAACGTTTTTAATTCTTCCAACCAGCTAATACCCCAATCATTTCACCACTATAGGGTTATGTTAATACTAGATATATGATATTAGAAATCTATCAAAATATACATTTCATCAATAGTTTATTAATTAGGATATGTTGATCCATGAGCCCAAAAAAATAATTCCCATAATGAACTGAAAATTGTGGGAGAAATTCATGACCAAAAAATGAGGATTGAAACTCAGTAAATGTTTTTATTGAACCTTGTTCTTTGATGTTAAAAAAATTTAGAATCAATAATCAAAATTAAATTCGCATAATACTCAACTAAAATTAAATTCATTCTAGATGATGACCAATCCATGAATCAATGGGTCAGTCGATTGATTCACAATCCAAATAGAAACTATGAATAGGAAACAAATCCAAACAACAAAAATTCTAACATTGATATAGATTGATCATAGACCATGAATAGAGTTGTGTGATAATAATTGGATAGATCCTATGATTATGTTTCTTTTCAATCATCAATCCAAACATCAATTACTTTTTATCTGAGATAGATCATTCAAATAAATATCCAATAGCTCTATAATGGATCCAGGTTTAAGCAAGAAACCCTAGAATTTCATGATAGTCGTCTACCTAATGACTCTTGAATCATTGGGTCAATAAAATAAAATAAAATAATTTCATTATTTTATTCATTTCCATGTCCATGATGTCTTTTCAAAAACACCATATTCTGACCATGTTAATGCCACACCTGGGATAAAATTTTTTTTATTAACTCAATGGTTCTTTAAGGTTTCTAATCTGGGACCCAATTATATATTATTCCAATTTTTAGCAACATTTCACTCACATTATATTAAATACATTTAATATATTCAAATTTGTATTCCAAGTACATCGGTCCTCATAATCACACACTTCCTCTATTTGTGTTCTCGAAAATAATCTATACAATATCAAAAAATAATAAATCGAAATTTAAATTTATTAAATTCTCCCCACCATAGGTAATTATGTCCCAAAATCCAAAAAAATTGATACAAAATGATATGTGGGTATTGAGCATAATTTTGATCCTCAGACACAAAAATGATATCTTAAAGATTAATGTGTATCCATAGAACATAAACCTATGGAAAAACTTTCTCATGTATAATCCACTCTTGTTGGTCATCAATCTCTTATATATACTTAGTAAAGGAATCTCCATCCATTAAGAATAGATTTCCCCAATGGATATCATGCTATGGGTTTTTCACATACATCATGAGCTACGAGACATAGAATCCATCACATACCTGGTCTAAATGGGGTGTTAGAGCTATGTGAAACACCACTATTCTTAATATACACTGTAATTAGAAAGGGGCAATGAATATCAGAGATAGCTTTCCTCCCCAGCAAAATTTGAATTGTTCACGTCGATGTTCAACATGCATGAACACATGGTCTTGCAACTTAACCCCAAATGCCATCATCTTTTGTCAGCATAAGATATATGTTGGATATTTTCCAACATCACCATCTCTTGGATGATCTTAACTTCCTCGGTTGTCTCTCATGCCAACCCTAGACCCATGAGTGTTGACTCTCCCAGGATAATCCAACAAAGTGGTGACCATCAAGGTATCCTAGAAAAAAATATAATGATGTCATACATATGCAGTTATACTAAAATTTTTATTTGTACAAAAAATCCACAAGTGGTAGTTGATCCTCCCCACTATTGACAAAATATAACATAAAATCACACATTATGTCCTCTATAATGTGAATGGTCATCTATTTTTGGTCATTTTTTTGGAAGTGAAAAGATATTCTTATGTGTAATTAAGTCCTGATAGCCTCTGATAATACCATACCCTATCAGGATGTGAAGTGAGAATCACATTCAGAAATGATCTTCCATTGAACTATATGGGGTTGTAAAATCAACATCATGTAGTGGGATCTAAAACTCCCTTGTGAACACTACTACTGAATAATTAATAAGTTGGAAAACTTGTTGAATCGGTTTATGATCACCCAGATGTAATTGGGTCCCCTAAACATACATGGTAATATATTCATGAATTATATTTATATACCATCCCAAATTCAATCTATAACCTCAAGGGGATGACCTAAAACCACAGAGACATAGTGACCAGCCTTCACCTGTTGAAAATAATCGCATCGAGAGAGAAACTCTACAACTACATTCTTTATCCATGGACAACAATACTGATGTCAGTGATCCTAGATCATCATTTTCACACTTGGATGTACCACCAATGGAGGCATGTGAAACTATAATAGAACTTCCTCCTATAAAACAAATGATACCATCATGTGTCCCATATAAATAATTAAATTATACAATGATTTAAAATATCCATGCATTGAATGTCCAATAGATATCTGAGTACAAATGGCCTCATAGTAAATATCCCCATGATGTGCCTCCCTGAATATATAAATGATTAGAGGTAACCACCATCGACTTGAGGTAAGTTTCTCTATCTCCATCTACAATGGATAACATCCAAGATGCAAACTTCTTGGATTCCACATTTTGTGAATGTGAAAAAGATCTACCACTGAGAGAATCTAATACTAAATTCCCCAACCTAGGAGTATAGGCAATTTAATATTTGTAATCTTGTTGGAACTCTATCCAAGTCAACTACCTAAAGTTAATACCATTATTTAAGAATATATAGTTGAGACTCTTGAGATAATAATATTTGATAAACCACACTCCTATAAGATAGAGTTCACACATAATTAGTGGGAATACTGTCACTACTAACTAATGATCAAGGGTCACATAGTCCTACTCATGTGATCCAAACTACTATGAACCATAAGATTCAATGCATACCTATACATGAGAACACGACCAAGCTCGGTTCCTAATGCATCATAAAACAATATGTACTCAACACCCTCCCCTAGATATCTCAATACGTGAGATCTCATCTAACTCTACCAGAACTATGGAAATGATTGATATCACTTATCCACCCAAATTAAATTCTTCCCATTTCGCGTCAAAAGTGTAATGGGTGTTGATATACTATAGAAAAATGCTATAAATCTCTAGTAAAACCCTACTAACCAAAGGATTTTCATCACCTAGGTCAGGATCTAGGGTGGATCACATGCTAAAAATGCCTCAGCCATGGAAAGTTTCACCACCACTCCAACCAAAGATATAATATATCCAAAAAATAAGACCATCTCAATAAAAAAATTAACATTCTATAGATTTTGAAAATGATAGTTCCATTAGAGTACATCCATTACCATCCTCAAGTGTCTTCTGTGATACTCTATTGATGCCTAGCACACTAGGATATCATCAATGAAGAATATGTTGAATGAGTCTAAGAAGTGATGGTGTAGCTAGTTCATGAGTATGATGTACACTATCAAGGTGTTAACAATGCAAAAGGAAATCAACAACTACTCATGATGACTATAGAAACATATAAATTCCATCATTGGTATATTTTATTCCCATACTAAAAACTGGTGATAGCCTAACATGTGATCATCCATTGAAAACCATCATCTGCCTCTGAAATGATAAAAATGATCATCAATCAATGTATGTGAATTATTTTAATAGATTGTCCTGACTACAATGTGTCAAATCCCGAAGGACCGATATGATTTGTGGTCTTGGAAAATAGATTATATACATGAAAATTAAATTATAATTAAATAAAATAAAATACTACTTTGATAAATAATTAATAACTACATAATTAAACAATTATAACCATATATATCAATTATAAAACTATTCTTTGCATAATGGGAAAATAAAACATAATAAAGTGGTCATCTCAGATGCTTAGTAATTTTAAACAACACAATAAAATAATTTGTAAATAAAAATGAACGTTTTAGGTAAAGTATAAACCTATAACATAATCATTATAAACATAATCTCTAGTATAATATAAAAATAATTCATCAAATAACTCCATTTAAACATTCACATGGATATTCTACTAGTCGAACATTCAGTTGTAATAATAATAACTAATCTCATCATGATGGAATTAATAATTCCATACATCATTACTAAACCATAAAGGTCGTATGCCAAGACCATACATAAATCGGTAAAACCCAAGCTAGTTTTTCTCATTAGACCTAGTGATGCATCGATGGGCTATAACAGTCCACTTCCAACTATTACTGAGTCCAGGGAATTCATCACATGAAAATGGTTAAAAATAATGTATACATTCTTATTTAAATGAGCATAAGAAATGTTGATACTTTAAGTATAAACCATGAATGGAATCAAAATATAACATCCACAGTTAAATATGTCATAAATCCTTTTATAAAATAAGGATGAATATATATAAAATCAACCTCAATAAAGAATAATATCCAATAAATGATGTTAACAAGGATGATAACATTCTAATATATTAAATAGTACTCTATATTGGAAATATTTCAATTTTAAGTTGAAATAATTTAAAATTTTCTTGATTATAAAATAGAACATTAATTTTTAAAATAACCTTGTAAAATTTTAAGAGAAACATAAAATGGTTAAGGTTTCATAATGGGAAAAAAATTATATCGCGTCGTATATGTTAAAAATCATTCATTCCTTAGTTTGTCGAAAAGGTCATAAATGTACTAGTCTTGAAAACTATTGAATGATTGGATTAAAACTGTTTTATACGATTCAAACATAGTTATAAATAATATTAAATAATTTTTGATAAATTTTTGAATTATATTATATGAAAAATAGTGATTGATGATAAAGATGTCCCAAAAGATAAAAACTAATAAACAACCTCAGATAATAATGATATTGTCAAATTAACACTTACAAAAACATTAAAAATATTCCATTTGAAATTATTTGATAGAAACAAATATAGAATAAATTTTTTTATCCTTCGTATACATATAAATAAACTTGTATGATATTATCATGAATATTAAAGTGGGGAAAGAACAAATTCTTTAAATATTCATTGTGTCCCATTCAACATTGAACATTAAAATAATAAATAAAATACCACCAAATAAATATTTACATACCATAATGATAAATTTATTCAATATATAATATATAATAGGGGTATTACAAACGCCTCAAACAAGAAATATTTACTGAACAAGGCTTATATCTCAGGAAAATTAAATGTGAGACGTAATTCGCTTAACCTAAGTCTGATGCTATCATGTACGTGTCTAATGATCTTATATAATGGTCTTAAAAATTTTATTAACTTATAAAATAATTATAATAATATCTATGATATCATTTATGATTCATTTATGACTTTATTTTACGCTTTTATTAACAGTTCCACATTAATGCATTGTTTCAGGAAATAACTCCTTCATTTATCGAATGTGTTTTGACTTATTTTCATGATCATATGAATTAGATAATTATATAACTACATCATGAATTTAATAATGACTAACATATCATGTATATTAAAATATAAATATGTATATTATATATATATATATGGATAGGAATGCAACATTTATGTATACTTTAGTCCTTATGTATGCATGAAGACTGTTTCTGTATTCCCATCGTATTAAATAGATGCATGTAAATATATATATATATATATATATATATATATTATTCCACTGTAATTATTATGTCATATATTTCATAATTATTCATTATATATTGTTTATAAGCATTCATGATTGGGTAACTTGGAGGATGAATCTCATCGTAATGTGTAGAGGATAAGTTGTATATACACATGAGTAGCGGTATCATTCCCATAATGGTAAATGGGTATGGAAATGGATGTAATGGAAATTATATAGAATAAATTTCAGGTAATAATTATTATTATATACATTATATTAATAAATATTCTAATCTAAATAATTTAGTGATGAAAACATGTTACACCACGGTGTGGAGATGGTTAGTTGCACGTACGCACGCATGGTGATATTAATTTTTTATGATGTGTAAAACGAGGAATATGGTTATACCATAATCGTAATAAAATATTATCATATGGATAAAACTAAATTTATTACTTCATTATTTAAAAAATAGATGAATGGGAAGTTGATGATGAATAGAACATAGAAAGAGTTGGTGAAACAATAACCTCTTCTTCGAGTGTCTCATTTTGATTTGCTCAAAATGACTCCATAAGATAGATTTATGACCAAAGTATGGCCCCAAGGATAATGTTACGGTTTTTAAAGGAGAAATAGGAAATTTATTAATGAAATATCGGCCTTTAGAGGTTTGAATAATTGATAATGATAGGTTTCCCTTTATAATAGAGGTGAGGGGCACTTTATGGAACTCTCAATATATTAAATTAATGTAATTTACTTTTCAGTTTTAAATGACTCAATTGTTAATAATTTCGATGTTAATATGAGGATTTTTTAAAATTCTCTCAACCAATAAAATTAATACATGTTTTTATTTTATTTTAAAACTTATCATTTTGATTTATACAAAATTAATCTTTTAAATTTTAAGTGTTTTGATATTATACAAAATATTAATAGCTTCTAAATATTTACTTATATGGTGTAAATTGAAAAGAAATGTAAAATTAATTAAATTATATGGGTAAAAAACATCATTCTGTAAATCTTGAATATTTTGGGTATTTCAAAATAATATTATATATTTTATTTTAATAAAAATATCCATTATCAATTTTGACTATATTCATTACTTTGACATTAAATCTAATCCTTAAAGAAACATAACATAAAAACCCTTTGATAAATATATAACATGTCACGGAAACCTATAATTTTATTTATAACCTCAATTATATAAAATAATATTTTTAAAAATATTTTTAAAATCATTTATTTGATATTTATATTAACAATATAATTAATTCCCCACTATTGTTTCATTCTTTATGCTAATTATTAAGTCAGTAATAATTATTAATATATTAAATTGATTTAGATAATTATTTAATACTTTTAGAGACAATTAATTATCAAATTTATCTCCAGGATATCAATATATTATGATTATTTAACATTTAACAAATGAGTGTGTTACACTTTGTCATACTCTTTAATTTTAATCATTTCTATGTCATTTTCAAGGAAAAGAGGTCATTAAATGTTTTAAAATCGATCATTATGATATTTTGAACATTATAAAAGTTATTTGGCCAAAATATACATTTTTATGTATTTTATATCATGATATAAAATATTATTTATTTTAAAATATATTTAAAACCAATTTTTACACTATTAATTGTTTTGTCTTATAAAAAACTCAAATAAAAAAGATATATTTGAAAAAATAATTCAAAACAATTATAAATATGTCATATTCATATCTAAAAATAATATATGAAATTAATCACTCAAATTATATTTACATTTAAATCATGATTGTAATTTATTGGATTCTTCTTTTAATAAATCAAATAATACATCACTATTGTGTCTCAATTTGGTTTATTGATTTATTTTCTAAAATTAAAAATAAATTACTATATCATAGATAACCATTTTATCCTTCCAATGAAATTTTATAGTTGACCATATGACTTATATAACTGCATATTAAAAATATTTTACTTTTTAAAAATAAAAGTATAACAAAATTGGATTATCTTTAAATATAATATTAAAAATATTTTAATGTCATACATGTGGCTCCATGTGATCCCAAAATATATCCAAGGATTTTTTTTGTTCAAAAAAATTCATCTAATTATATACAGAAATGTTTTATGGATTTTTTAAAAAATATTATTTTATTTTTACATTTAATTACATGATTAACTATTAACTGTGGGAAATTTATTTACTATAGTTACTATTCCTAAAAATTTGTTTTGATAATATTGGACAAAATTTATCATACTTCTTAAAAACATTTATGTAATCTTTTTAAAATTCAATTCACAAATGTAGTAAAATTACATTTAATCATAATCCTACAAATATTTCTTGAAGGTGGGTAAAAGAGACGTTCAAAAGTTTATTAAATTTTTATATATAATTGTATTATAAAAATAGTTATAATTTCCTAAATACAACGGACATATGTATTATGCACCTATTATAACATTAAAATAAATTAAAATTAAAATAATTATTTAAATGAATATTTTTTTTATTAAGAAAAATGTAGATTTTCTTATTATTCATCAATAATTGAATTCTTTCAGAATAATACCAAAATATCCCATTATGAAAATTTTGTTGTATAAAATTAAAAAATTATGTGAATATTTTAAATAAAATATATAAATTTCATAATGTGGTTAATACTATTCATCAAACCTTTTTGAAAGGCTAGTTCATAGAAAAGGGTGTTCTCGAACTCGGTGTTGCATGCAACATAAGATATCAAATTTAATTAAAAATATTTTTTACTGTGAAATCTTGGAGTGTTAAATTATCCTGTTCTTCAATAAATTGCATCCCCATATTTTAAATGTAACTTCAAAAAAATTTGATACCAAAAACATTCTATTGTAGAAAAACAACATTGGAAATAGGATTAATAAAACTTTCAGTTAATAAAAAGGAATGGAAAATATGATGGTTCTACCAAATTATTATTATGAAAAATAAATTATTATTGGAACATACATTTAAATACTTGGATGAAAAAAAATATTTATATGGGATATCAAAACCATTAATCATAAATAAGTGAATAATAAATGGAAAATTGAGGGCCTCCAATTCAAAAAACTATAATGATTTGAAATACCATTAGTTCAAAAAATAATGTTTTAGGATAACATATTCTTTTAGATATTTTTTCCAATAGTTGAGGAATTATTTTACTCTATGGATATTGACTGGAGAGACCACACTTTATTTCATTGCCTATCATATTAAAAATATTTTCATTTGGATGTTTTTCAATCTTTTTCACTTCATCCTATACACCTGGAAATGAATGTTCAAAATAAAATTTTCACATTAGAAGCACTTTTGATAAATCATAAGGCCCACAATAATTTACTTCATCCCCTAAATGTTTACTAAAACTAAAATTATTATCCCAAAGTATCTAGTGAATAATACTGTATCCCAAAATAATTATATCTGGTGTTCAAATTACTCTGTTTCTCTTTAATACTTTTCATAATATTTCCTTCCAAATTAGAAATCTAATAAGATATCTAAATTTTCAAAATCAATCATAGCATTGAATCCCTTAAACAACATAATGTACATCATATAGGCACATATCTAATATTTTTTCACCTTTAAACCTTAATGAAAACATTAATTCTCCCAAATATATAATGAAAAAGTATTGTTGTACAATCGTTATATATCTCCTTTTTTATACAACATAGCACCAATGATCTAATTATTCTTGAATCCAAATACAAAATAACCTTATTCATTCTATATTACTCTAAACTCCTTAACAATGCTTCGACTTCATATCACATAATACCTCCTTCAATATTTTTCATTTTTGTATTCTGTTTATCATCAGGAGTATAATCATTACTTTTATAGAATTTCTAATTGAAACCATTGACTGAAACTCAAAGAAATAAAATGATAAATATTAATAATTGTAATGAAATCATTAAGAATATTTTATAGGATTTCTAAATGATGTATTATTGTTCAAAATACATAATTATATAGGGGTTAACATCTTTATCAATTAAAAAATATAAAGGTTGATATCATATACTTAGACATATCCTCAAATTCTTTCATTGGGTAATGTTTTCTCATCCATGATTTCTAAATATAATTTTTTAGTTTTTTTAAAAATTCCCCATAATACAAAAGATAACACCCAAACCCATATTCCTAATGATGGTGCATTATTTCAATACATTGGCTTGATTTCATGGAATCAAATCCTAGGGGACCGATCAGTTTTGCAGACATGGAAAATATATTACATAATTGAATCTTACAATACAGTTCCAAACACAAAATACAACGTATATAATTATTTGAGAATCAAAATATTATTCTACATGGACCCTGCATATCAAGCATAAAATATTCCTCAGCATCCTGGGAAAATAAAACATATGAAAGGGGTGAGCAAAGATTCTCAGTGAGGGTAAACAATATAGTAGAAGGTTTTATAAATAAGTATTAACATATATAGAATGGTACAAAAAAATAATAAACATTCTTTTAAACATTATATTATGCATAATATAGAAATAATAAATCAACTAATTCCTTTTAAAAATTCCCATGGAAATTATACTAGTCGAATATTCATATGTAATAAAAATAACTAATCTCATAATGAGGGAATGCATAATACCTAACATAATAACTACACAATCATGGTTTCTTTCGAAGACCATACATAAATGGGTAAAACCCCAACCTATATTGTATCATGATACATACTAATCCTTAGAGGGGCTACAACATGCCCAGCTTGTCACTTACTATATCCAACACATTCCACATATGAAAAGAATGAAATATCACATAAACATTCATAATAAAACTAGCATAAAAAATGTTAATAATTTTTCAATAAAACATAAATGGTATCAATATAGAAAATACAAAGTCAAACATATAATATAGCCCTAATTAAAATATGGATGGTTTTATAATAAATCAGCCTAAATTAAGGATAAAATCTATCAAAGTATATTGAAATTGATGAAAATAATTTAATAAATTCATTGAAACTATTATATAGAAATTTACCTATTAAAAAATGAATTATTTTATAAGTGTATTAATTAAAAATATAAAATTTATTCTTTGAAAAGAACCTCGTATTATTATAAGTGAAACGTCAAAATGTTAATGCATCGCCTCGCCAAAAAATATCTCCATGAACCGTATAAGATAAAAAATCATCAATTCCTAGATTTTTAAAAAAAGGCACAATGTAACTAAGTTGGGAAAAAAAGAAAGGTTCCTTTAAAAATGACTGATAAAACTTAAATATGGGTTAAAATTACTTTTATAAATGTTCAATAACATTTTTAATTTCTTTTTAACAAAAAAGTACAAGGATGATAATGATTTATAAGTAGATACTTATGTATAAACACCCTCGAATAATAATGATATTGTGAAAGTATCCCTTAAATTAAACATTAAAAATACTCACTTTTAAAAAATATGAATGAAATTAAATTTAGAAATAAAATATTTTTTATAATCCTTTATATAAATATAAATAAATAAGAATGATAAAATTCATAATATTCAAATGGAGAAGGTATTAATTATGAAATCATTCAAAGCATCCAATATTTCTTTTAAAATTTAATTATTAAACCCAATATATTAAATGAAATATTTAAATACCATGAAGATAAATTTATAAATGATATCAAATTTATTATGGATAGTATAAATAATATAGACAAGAAATAGGTAGTGAAAATGGTGTATATCATAGGTAAATTAAAAGATAGATGGAATTCCCTTTCCTTTGGTCTAAAACACCACATGTGTGTCCAAACCACAATCATATTGGTATTACACATATTATTAACTTCTAAAATAATTATAATAATTTCTATTATTCCAAAAAATGATTCATTTATGTCATTATATAAGCCATTGTTTAACAATTCCATGATAATGCAATGTTTCAGGTAATAACTACTTTGTTTATCATATGTTTTTGGACTTATTATTCATCATCATATTACATAGATTATTATTTAATTTCATAAATAATATAAAACATTATTTATATATCAAATATATTCAGAATATAAATATATATAATTGATAGATATATGAAATGGAATATACCATTCACGGAGATGGAAGGTCAAACGTATGCATGAACGTTGTTTCTATTTTATTATCATATTAAATGGAATAATGTGCATATATATATATATATTAATAAACAAAACTATTTAGGTAATATATTTCAAAGTTATTCATTATATATATTTTAATAATCATTATTAAATTGTTATCATAGCTGTTTAATCTCATCGTGTTGTGGAGACGGTAAGACTTACGTACGTAGGAGCGACGATATCACTTCCTTAATGGTAAAGGGGTATGAAAATGGATGGTATGTTAATAATAAATAATATGTATCATGTAATATTAATTATTTATATCAATTATATTAATAATTATACTCTTTTAAATAATGTACTGATGAATAACATGTCACAATATGATGTTGGGACAGTAAGTCATATGCACAAACGCATGGTGATCTTGTTTATTTATTATGGGTTAAAAGAGGAATATTGATTAAAAATATTAATAAAATAAAATTATATATATAATACATGAGTAATAACTTTATTATGGAAACAAAATAGGATGATTATGGAGATAAATAATATAACATTAAACAAGTTGGTAAAATAATTACCTCTTTTTTGAGTGTCTCCTTTTAATTTGCACAAAATGACTCCTTAGGTTGGTTCTTTTCCTTAATTATATACACTATAATGAATTTAGGGAAGTATTTAGGTGTAATGGTCCGGCTACATCTATACTAAAGTGATGTTTAGGTGTGAATATAATAGGTGGATAAGTTCCCCTTTATAAGAGATGTGATAGGAACTTTACAAAACTCTAAAAATATTAAATTAATGGAAATTAATTTTAAATTTAAAATGGATAAAAAGTGGATTATTGCGAATATATGATGATTATGGGTATCAATACACTCATGTAATAATATTTAGACATTTTCTTATTTTTTTAAACCATATCGTTTTGATTTATCCTAATTTTTTCTATTTAATTTTATTTCTGGAAAAAATATTCTAAATATTATATTACTATATTTATTTACATATATTGTTTAATCATCCATAAACGGAAACTTTATTAAAATTTAGAACTTATATTTATCACTTTATATTTTTCAATGGTTTTAATTATTTATAAATAACTAATTAAATAGGTATTTTTAAAAAATATTAATAGTTTCAAATTTAAACCAATTCATTATATTGAATATAAATAACATATAAACCAAATGATAAATTTTAACCAAACCATTGAATATAATGCTGACATGTCATATTATCCTTAAAAATTCGTGGATAACATAAATTTTGTCAAATTATATTTATTTAAATATTTTTGAACTCTATTATTTGATATTTTAATAAATAAAATAATTACTTCTCCACTATTGTGTCATAATTTCTTGTAATTATTTTGTCTCTAAAAAATATTAATAATTTAATATGGTTTAGATAATTAACTTCTATTTCAATATACTTTTTATATTTTATTTTATTATTAGCTTATAAAAATATTAATATTATTTAACTTATAAGAAATGAGGGTGTGACACTTTATCACTTTTTTTAATTTAAATGATATCAGTCTCAATTTCAATGAGAACATTCCATTAAATAATTCAAAACTGATCATCATGATATCTTTAAATTTATTATATTTATATGGATGAAATATTTATTTTTATGCATTTTATATCATTAAATAAAATATTAATTATTTTAAAATATATTAAATTTCAATTATAACAATATTCATTATTTTGTGTTATACAAAAACCAAATAAATATGATATAATCGAAACATGACTTCTAAATCATTATTAATATGTCCAATTTGACAATAAAATTTATGGATGACAATAAATTAATCAAATTATATTTATATTAATATTTTGAATATAAATTATTTTATTCATCTTTTATTATATAAATAACTACATCATCAATGTGTCACCGTTTAATTTAATTTTTTATTTTATAAAATTATGAATAAACTTATATAGTGTTGATAAAAAATTTAGCATTATAATGAGAATTTATAGTCAAAATAATAACCTATATAACCTGATATTATAAATATTTTTCTTGTTAAAAACAAAAGTATTACAAAAATGGATTTTCAGTAAATTTAATATTATAAATATACTAAAGCATCCATGTGGCCTCATGTGGTCACAAAATCGATCGAAGTATGTTTTTCTATTGAATCACAGTACTCCAATTAAATTTAGACAAGTGTTTAGTTATCATTATAATTATATTATATATTTTTTACCTTTAATTACTCTATTTACTTTTAGCAGTGGTATTTAAAAATAATAAATGTATTATTCAAAAAAAATATTTTGATCATATTGGATGAATTTTTTCATACTGATCACAACTATATATGTATGGTTTTAATAATTAAATTCACTTAAGTAGTAAATATATATTTAATGCAAATTTCACAAATATGGACAGAATGTAGGTAAAAGAGACGTTAAAATGTTAAAAAAAATTTAGAATTTATTATATTATAAAAATAGTCCCAATGACATAAATTGGATTAACATATTCTAATTTATCAATTGTGGAATTAAATTTAATTTAGATTTCAATAATTATTTAAATGAAATATTGGGTTATTAACAACAATAAATTATTTTTCAATATTCATCCAAAATTTTAAACTTTTCAGAAAAATATAAAATATTCACCTTAAGGTAAAAAATTGTTGTGGATGAAGCCTTATATCTATTATTAATGAAAATAAAATGAAAGGTTTTTTGGAAAGAGGGTCACCCATTGTTAATGTTGATATTTCCAATTAAAAATTTATTTCAATTTTTAAAATTTAAATATATAAATTTCATAATATAGACAATATTATTTATATCATCTTTTTAAGGATCTAATTTAGTAGATTTCGGTGTGGTCGAACATGGTGTTTTGTGAAATTTAAACAATTTAATTTCATTAAAAAGATAATTTACCATGAAATATTTCGGTGTCACATCAAAAAGCGTGTATACATCTTCGGACTTGTTTTGAAATAATTAAATAGCAAAAAGTCCTGTAGAAAAAAAATCATTTTTTTGTGGAATAAAATGAGTAGGATATTCCTTTATACTCATGTATCATGGTGTTCACTACAGTAGTGCATTTTCTTTATGTAGCATGAAATGATGTCATACAAATACTCTAACAAACATCTTACACTGATTCTTGATCATGATTCAGAAATATAAAATTTTAAAAAAAATTATTAACGTTCTCACAGAGAAAATGGAAAGAACTCACTAAAAATTGTTGTGATACGCAATCTAATTTCATATTTAGATTCCCATGTCTGATTTCTCAATATAAAAATAATTCTCTGTCAAAACACTACTGAAACAATCCATAACTACTTCTTTTTTAGTGAGGAAATCTCAATACAGTTTTCCTAGTCAGATTATCGAGATAAATATAATGACCAATAATATACTATCTTCCTCTTATTCTTCTTATTTTGTTTGGTAATTTTTTCTATGAATTCATAATCCCAAAAAATCAAATTTTTAGAATTTTGATGCTTCACTATACTCTTTGGTGAGAAATTAATTTCATGGATTAGGAAAATATTATCCTCTTTATATAAAAAACCAAAAATGATTTAAGAAGGATTTTGAAAAAATTTTCCTACTTCACCAAATTTCCAAAATCATTAATCTTCCATTAATCTCAAGATCTCACTTTAGCTCATTAAATTACATTATATTCTTCAAATACCCTTGGTTTTTGAATATCTATTTTAATTATTCAAAGATTTAGACATTATAAAAAATCTCATATTTGAATCTTATTTTATTGTTTTAATGAATTCATTTGGTCAATTAGATTTTCATAACCTACTAGAAAAAAATTTAAACTAATGATATTTTGTTATATTGCTCAACACCACATAAATGACTATATGATGAATTTAATTTTCTCAATATGATGAAAACATTCTATAAACAACATTTTCTTAATTAAATTAATCTAAACCAAATGTAAATATTAAAACCTAGAGCTTATCATTGTGAATATCATAACCATCTATCATTCTTATTTCATCATTACGATGGTGATAGATGTTTTTGTTGGAACCATGGTCATATATGCATGGATTGGAGAATGGTTTTTGTTTGATTTCAATCCTTAGAGGAGGTTTAAAATGTGTTCTAGAAAACTTCACATACATGTCATGAAGATAACAGTATTTAAGGTGGCATTGTTTTCCAGTGTTTTCCAAGGTTCTAGACCTCAACGCGACAAAAGGGGAAAACAATGTTTTTTTGGAAAAGGGACTTGCACACCAGACATCTGTCGCATAAGTGACTTGCGCACCAAGAAAGGACTATTGTGTCAGTGCCTAGGAGGATTGGAAAGTATTTCACCACATGTTTTTCAAGATAAGAACATCAAAATATTGCAATAGAAAGATGTTCGTGCAAGTATTGGTTTGGTCATGCAAGTGAGTAGCGAAACAGAGGCCAGGGCAGTTGGAGTTGGGCACCAAAACATGCACACTGAGAGGAGACTTGTGCGCCACCGTGTCGGGTGTGCATATTTCTTATAAATAGAGTACCACCCCTCCACATTTGGAATGATGTTTGAGAGTTAGAGAAATTCAGTGCTCCCGTCATGCAGGTGTAGTTGTTGCGCAAGAGGTTGTGGGTCGCGCAAGTATAGGATGCACGATAGTTGTTTGTTGCCCGCCAAAACTGGTATGGATGTAAAGGAATGTGAGACGCACATGTTTGAATTTTTAGAAGTTAGTTTCACGAATGTGGTTGAGGTAGACTTTCATTCCAGTTATAACTTGCGATCCATATTTGAAACATGTGCGCCTTCCTGGAGAAGCGCACCAGGTCTTTTTGAAGTACATCCATCTTTTTAAAGATACACGAAACCTGGAAGATTTCCTGATACCATCGGTGAAATGTGATATTAGTCTATTGGTGAGATTTGGACATCAACAGAGCATCTAAAAACAACAGAGGATTCATTCTTTGGTAATTATAAAGAGACCATCACTTATATAAACTGAGTGGGACATCACCAAAGGTAGTGAGCCAGGGGGAGTCGATGGGAGTGACCTGAGGGACGCAGTGAGCTATCCCTGAACCTTTGTAACGACAGTGATCCTGGGAAAAAGTGACAATTCTAGAACCATTGTAATCCAAAAATAGTGAAGAATAGTGGAATTTGGTACGACCGACAACTTGTCAGTGTATGCTCCTTGGACGTAGCCCTTGGTGGAGAACCAAGTAAAAAGTGCTAGGTCATATCTCTAAATGTGAATTTTTGATTTCTGATCATATTCATCATACAGATTTAACAAGTTTCTGCCAAAGTGGAAAAATGATCCATCTCTTTAAAAGAATAAGATTCCACCCTGATTCACCCCTCCCCTCCCAGGGTGTCCCGAGGACCTACAAGTTGTATCAGAGGGAGGTTACAGAAATACCATATTCCCATTTGATAGGAAATGATATCCTTTTGAAGAACATTAAAAAGATGGTTGATGGAATAGTGAGGTTTGTAAATGATGTTTCTTTGATGATTAAAGGTAGTGGGAATACTTCTCTCTCCAATGGGGTGCTAAATAAGACTGATGTTCTTTATGTAGACAGTCTATGTCACAATCTCCTTAGTGTGAGTCAACTCTATGATCAAGGCTCATAGTAATTTTCAATCGAAAAGGCTGCACTATAAAGGGAAAAACTTGGAATTATCTTATGAAATACTATACTATAGATGGAAACTTATATCAGGTTTACAATAAAGTGAACTCCTGCTATTGTTCTATTGAAGAAGAAAATAATTTGTGGCATCACAGGCTGAGGTACATTAACCAAAAGGACATGGAAAAGATATCTAAGATGAAGATATTCATGGATATCCTGATTCTGATTAGTGAGTGTGAAATGTATTTTTATGCTTGCATTTCTGGGAAGCTGGTCTGCAGTTCATATTATCCAAACAAGAAAAGAGAATCACATATTCCTGATCTAATTCATACAGATGTATGCGGGCCGATAAATGTTGTAGTAACTCATGTTGAATGGTACTTTGTCATTTTCATTGATGATTACAGTAGAATGGCATGTGTTATGGTCATTCACATGAAACGAAATGTGCTTCACTGCCTGAAAACATATCGGAGAATCGCCGAGAATGATACTGGATGAACAATCAAAGTGTTGTGATCTGACAATGGAGGGGAATACACATCCATTGAGTTTCATAAATACCTAGAAAAACATGGAATATAACATGAGGTAGCTGATGTAAGAACCCCACATAAAAATGGTTTTGTTGGGTGCCAGAATCGATAGGTCAACAATATGGCCAGTACTATGCTGATTGAGAGTGGTATCTCTCGCCATTACTGGAAGGAAGATGTTGAAGCTGGCTTGCAAATTCAGAATCCAACAGGGCTTTCTATTGGGAGAAACAAAGACATCATATGAAATGTGAAATGGAAGGAATCCTTAATTGAAATACTTTTGTGTTTTCGGAAGAAAATTTTTCATCTAGAATAAAGAAGGAAATCAAGGGATGTTTGGTGAAAATCTTGATGAAAGAATTTTTCATGGGTATCCAATGAACAGAAAATCCTACAAGTGTTTCAACAAGAGATTTGGAAGGATTGTATAAATAAGTGATGTTAAGATAATTGAATAGAAAACCAAAAATGCTTCAAGGACGTCACATGATGATGTGATAGAAAGTGAGTAAGAAACTGAATGTGGAACAAATACAAATAAAGAAATAGATGAAGCTGTACAAAACACTCAGCAGCAACATAATGAGGTTGACTCTGAAGAAGAATCTGAAGATGAAACTGTGGCTAGAGATAATGCACCTAAACTGCACAGGAGAAATTGTAGAGCTGAGATTGATCCATGTAACATATTTGGGGACATGAGTGCACCCACACAAACGAGGAGGATGAGGAATACCACAAAATATTCATTTTTTTCAATTGGGGAGCCATCCTCATTTCAATAAGCTGCAAAGGAAGAATCATGGGTGAAATCCATGAAAGAAGAATTAGATCAGATTGACAAGAATCATACATGGGATCTTCTCCATAGACCCGAAGGTCACAATGTGATTGGTACAAAATGGTTCTTCAAGAACAAGTTCGATGAGCCTGGAAGTGTTATTAGAAACAAGGAACGACTAGTATGTAAAGGATACTCTCAGATTGAAGGTGTTGATGTTGATTTTTTTTTTGCTCCAGTGGCTAGACTGGAGTCAATCAGGCTTTTCCATGCCATTGAACTCCAAAGAGGATATAAAGTGTATCAAAGGGATGTTATGACAGAATTCTTGAATGGTGTACCCGAAGAAGAATTCTATATTGAACAACCAATGGGTTTTGTTCCTGGCACTGATGAAACATTGGTCTGCAAACTGAAGAAAGCACTATATGGTTTGATGCAGGCACCACGAGCATGGTATTACCTGCTGGACTCATATCTGAAGAAGGTAGAATTCAAAATAGGAGGAGTATATCACAATATATATGTGAATAATTCTATAAAATATCAATTCATGGTTCTAATCTACATTGATGATATCATATATGGTGGAAGCAAGAAGAATCCAGTGGATGAATTTTCCAATCACATGAAATATGAATTTCAAATGTCTATGATTGGGGACCTCAAATATTACTTGGAGCTGCAGGTGATTCAAAATAAGTATAACACTTTCATTTCTCAAGAAAAGTATACAAGAGAGATACTGAAGAAGTTTGATATGAAAGACTCCAAACTGATGTCAACTCCAATTGTAGTTGGAACTAAACATGGAAAGCATGAATATGGGACCTCTTTAGATCCCACCATGTTCAGGAGGATCATTGGGAGCCTACTGTACTTGACAGCGACACAGCCAGATGTTGTCCTTGACACATGTCTTGCAGACCGCTTTCAGAGTAATCCAAAGGAGGAACATATGGAAGTAGTAAAAATAATCATGATCTATATTCGAGGTACTCACAATTGTGGTTATACATTGTTTCAGGAAGGAACAATGAATTATCAGCATTTTATGATGCTGAATGGACTGGTGATGTTATTGACGGGAATTCCACCAGTGGTGGAGCATTCTATATTGGGAATAAATGTGTTGGCTGGTTGAGTAAGAAACATGAATGTACTTCTCTTAGTACTGCTGAAGATGAGTATATCTCCTCCACAAAGGCATGAACTCAACTAATATGGATGAAGCAATAATTAACAGATATTTCTGATGAGGTGAATTAACAAATGGTGATTTACTATGATAATAAGAGCGCAATTGATCTTACGAAGAATCCGGTTCAGCATTCTCATACAAAACATATTGAAATTCTGTATCACATTATCAAAGAGAAAGATGAAAAAGGCGTGATTAGAATGGATCATGTGAGAACTGATGAGCAAGTGTTGATATCCTAACCAAGCCACTGTCAACAACTATTTTTGTAATGAATTGGTTGAACCTCTGTGTTCAGCCACCTCCCAGTGCATGAGGAGGTTAGGGAAATCCCCTCTCCCCAATTTTGTTAATTGTTTTTAATCTGTTTATGGATGTGATGAAGGTTTGTGGGGGGGGGTACTGTGCAGGGGGAGTGTGGTTTGAGCTGAAAATTAAACAATTACGAGTCTTGGGGTTTTTTGTCAATGAGGGAGAAAGGAATAAATTTAGGCATGTAATGCTTCTATGACACTGTAAGAGAATATTTTGGGCGTCTATGAGAATTCCAAAACATGGCAACCCAATTCAAGCTTCCTCTATTATTTTCTACACCGAGCATTTCTCACGTAGACATAGAGTGTAGGTTGAGTTGATTATTGCATTTTTATTTGAATGAGTATGGTGATATTTTGAATATATTAACTTATTCCCAACAAACCCAAAGGGGGTGATTGTTCGAACTAGGGTCATCTATGCATGGATTGGAGAATGTTTTGTGTTTGTTCTCAATCCTTAGAGGATGTTCAGAATGTGTTCCATAAAAGTAATCATACAGGTCAAGCAGATAACAGTAGATAAGGTGGCACTATTTTCTTGTGTCTTCCAAAGTTCTCAACCTCAAAATTGACAAAAGGGGAAAATAATGTTTTTTTGTTAAAGGGACTTACGTGCCAGACATCTGTCATGCAAGTGAATTCCACGCCGAGAAATAACTTACACGCCAGTGACTAGGAGGATTGGAATGTTGTGCACTATTTTTTTTTTTAAAATTAGAACTCCAAAATATGGAAAAGGAAAGAGGTTCATGCATGTATTGGTTTGGCCACGTAAGTGAGTAGCGCGACAGAGGCTAGGGCGGTAGGAGTTGTGCATCAGAACATGCACGCCGAGAGGAGGCTTGTGCGCCAATGCATAGGGTGTCCAGTTTTCCTATAAATAGAGGACCACCCCTACTCATTTGGAATGAAGTTCGAGAGTTAGATAAATTCAGTTCTTTCATAGTGCAGTTGTAGTGGTCGCGCAAGTGGCTGTGGTTCACACAAGTATAAATTGTGTGACAGTTGATTGCTGCACGCCAAAACCTGTTTGGATGAAAAGGAATGTGAGTCGCGCAAGTTTTAAGTTGTAGAAGTGAGTGTCACACAAGTGGTTGAGGTAGACATTCACACCAGTTATAACTTGTGCGCCGTATTTGAAACGTGTGTGCCAACCTGGAGAGGCGCACCTGGTGATGTTGAAGTACACCCTTCTTTTTGAAGATGCCCGGATGTTGGAAGATGTCTAGAAACCTTCAGTGAAAAGTGATATTAGTCTACTAGTAAGAGTTGGACATCAACAGAGCATCTACATACAACAGAGGATGGATTCTTTTGCAATGATGAATAGACCTTAATGTCTATAAACTTACTGGGACTTCACCAAAGGTAGTGAGCCAGAGGGTGTCAATGGGAGTGACCTGAGAGACGCAGTGAGCTATCCATAAACCTTTGTAAGGACAGTGAGCCTAGGATAGAGTGATTGTGCCCGAACCATTATAATACACATCTAGTGAAGGATAGTGGAATTTGGTACATCCGAAAACCTATCGTCGTATGCTCCTTGGACATAGCACTTAGAGTTGAACCAAGTAAAAAGTGTTGTGTCAAATCTCTGCATGTGAAAGATGTCATTATGATCATATTCATCATACAGTTTTAACAATTTCCTACCAACATGGGAACAAGATCCATATCATTAAAAGAAAAATTTTCCACCCAGATTCACCCCTACCCTCTCAGGGTGTCCCAAGGTCCTACAGTTTCTTTCAAACATCTTCAACACGTTATAGTTCATTTTTTTGAACACAACGCCAAATATCATTCATCAATCAATATCATTATCTTTTATAATTACAAGACTCATGAACATCATTCTCAAATGATTTCAATTTATTAGCATTTGGTCTTCTTAAAAACCAACATCATTGTATTTTCTCATTGGGATCAAGAAATCCTTATCATCCTATAACAAATATGTATCCAGTAATCTCACACTGAAGGATTGATGCTAGAATGATATCATTACGCAAAATTTATTCTTCTTCAACATCATTCCAATTTAAATGAATTATTCAGTAATTTTAAATCATTTAATACTACCTTAAGCATCGCCTAACTCACCAAAGAATGTATTGTATTTTCCATGTCTTCTAGCAACCTATTTCATTCAATTCAAACCTACACATCATTTGTAGAAACTATTTTTCCCATTACCTTCATATGAATTTAATCAAAAGTTATCATATATAATTGTGATATTTGGTAATACATGTTAGAAATGTATCATCATATCATAACATATCTATGATACATCAGATTATATTCCCCATTATGTGTTTTAATTCTATCTAGAACCTATGTGAGATTGATAAATCGTTTTTTCATGAAAAAATCTCCCATTTTCACTGGAATTTTAAAATCATTTCGAATCTAATTTCTGGAATATGATGGTAAATCCAATTTTTAACAAAATCCATTTTTGGATATTTCTCCATAAATGATATTTATCTCAAAAAATGGAAATTATGTACTACTATAATAATTCATATCTACATGGACACAATAATCTCCCCCATTAATTTTTTTTCATCAATATAGATTTATAAACCACTGGACATTGTTACCTCAAAATAAGAATTGTGTGTCATCAATTATCAACCTACATAATATAAATTTTTATAGACAATAAGAAATACTAAAATAAAAACAATGCAACACATGAGTAGTCATAATGAAACATCATTAGTTTGTCTTCCTCATATTTTCTTTCATATATTATAATTGTCAAAATTGATTCCTAATATCTCTTCCACAACATTACTTCCTCATATATAATTCCCCAGGTTTCACCCACACCATTCATACATAGCCTTATTCCTCAGACAAATTCCACATCATGTATTCAGTTATTCAACTTCCCTGACATAAATTTTTTTGGTTCCAACAACCACTCCAACAAATAGTTTGAATAGTTCACACACAAACCTGATGGATTCACATATCTCCCACAAATTCTCTTAATTAATTCTTATATGAAGATACATTTATGAAAATATTCCCTCATAGATAATTCTATCCAAATTTAAAATGATATTGGGGACACAAACATATACCTCAACCTTGATGATAATGAGGTTATAAGCCCATGTTCAACATCAATTTATTAAATGGTTCCTATTGTAATGGTTGTGTGATTAGTTCATAATCTTGTTCTGATGTAAGAACATTTTCATGATTAAATTTATTCTTCTCAACATCCTATTTATTAAGTGGTACATGATATCAATATCTCATGAATGAGAAATTTGTATCATATTTCTATAATGGTTGATTTCACTTATATTATCACAGCCAATGTGAAATGGTAAAGTTACATCAATAATGAAGACTTCCAAGTGGGATTTCATCCACATAATATGGGTAGAAGATTTATTATAAGAAATATACAAATCATCAGGTGTTCTAACGGTTACTTAATTATGTTTATTTGTTTTCCATCTTTCATAAATTTTCACCAAAAAAACATCTTCTATAAATAGTTCTTCTATCATCATCATTTCCTATCTAATAAACATCTAAATACCCAAAGATGTCAATAATTATTGAGTGATCTTACATGACTCAGAATTATTTTGTTCCATTGATATAAGTGACATTGTTTTCTATCATGAAAATTTGATTCATTTGGACCACTCTATCATGTTTCACATATGATAACTCTATAAATAAATTCAGATCTTGAGGCTTTTAATTATAACAAACAGATAATAATATTCTAAAACTATTTTTTATCAAGGTCCATTACTTATCCATCTTTATTAAACGTGGTCCCCATTGTAATTACTATGGAAAATAGTTTCAAATTTTCCATTCCAAACATCATAAGATGTTCCTTAAACATATTATATTGATAAGTTAAAATGTAGTTCTTCTTTTGTAAAATTAGTAACCTACGAAATCATTTATTTTATCATAAAAAGAAAAATTAAACTATTTCATATATTCATCATATATTTCAAAATTTCTTTCATCATTCACACCAAATATAATATCAGAAATAAAAATAATTATGATGAGGGATGTTAGGTCTTTATTTTTTGTAAATATTTATATAAACTCTTTATTTCTGGAAACTCATCTTCCATATGCATATATCTAATTTATAATACCATTCTCATGAATATTTTTTATAGAATACAGAGGTTTCATTATCATACACACATAATATTAATCTTTACCAACAAAAAAACCACAAGTTGTTCTAATGTCCCAGATCTCTCTAGTTCATTCCTTTGTGAAAATTAAGTGAATGAGGTGATTCAGGAGGTCAAGGTGACTTCTCTCCAACACTTTAAAATTTTAAAATTTTAGTGAGCAGTTCCAAAATTAGACAGTGGAGAACAGTGCAATGGTAACCTTCTGTGAATAGTGCAACTGTAACATTAGATGAACAGTTTCATCATTGAACATCTATGAACAGTGTCTTCATTAACCTTCTATGAACAGTGCAACATTAACCTTAGGTGAATAGTCTCATCATTGACCATCTGTGAACAGTTTCGTCACTAACCATCTGTGATCCGTCCATTGTTTACTTTAGGTGAACAATGTCATCATTGAACTTCTATGAATAGTGTCATCAATAACTTCCTATGAACAGTGTCATCATTAACCTTTTCTAAATAGTGACATCATTATCCATCTATGAATAGTTCACCGTAAACCTTAGTTTAACATTTTCATCATAAACCTTCTGTGAATAGTGACATCAGTGACCTTCTATGAACAGTAAAATTAGCGATCTTCTGTGAACAGTGACATCAGTGACCTTATGTGAATAGTGACATCAGTGACCTTCTATGAACAGTGACATCAGTGACCTTAGGGTGTATAGTGTTTCCATAACAGTAGGATGTATAGTGTTTCTAGAATGATAGGGTCTACAGTGTTTCCAGAACAGTAGGATGTATAGTGTTTCCAGAATGATAGGGTCTACAATGTTTCTAGAACGGTAGGGTGACCAATGTTTCCAGCTTCATTCAATTTTGCCCCTTCGACATTTTCATTGAAGTAAAATTAAATCAAGGACTTGTTTTAGGTATTTAAGGAAAAATAAAATATTTTAACTCCTATAATAATTCTTCCAAACCCTTGGGATGTTTTTTTACTAGGTCAAACTGTGTAGTTTAGTGCGCTCCATTTTTAATGGGAAATCCAGCGTATCAAAAACCACCACTCTGTTAAATATTATAAAGGGATGGAATATCTTCCTCCCTAATTCATTAATCCTTGTTCTCAGGAGTGAGATTCTCTAACATCCCATTACTTCTCTTAGGAGTTTCACAATCAAACATTCCTCCAACGATTGGTTCTGCACTCTTTTGATGCAACCAAGAAGTATCGATCAATCTTCAATATATGGTTTGATTTATAGTTGTTATTTTGGTGTTCAAATTCTCATGTTACTCCTTTCCATATTATATATTGTGATCTCTGTGATTCTAATGGATTATTCATGGGTCTCGGTTGGTACTGTTGTACCGTGGAATCCTCGGGTGGATGAAGTTTTCATGAGAGGAGGCGATTGTGATCCGTTTTGTGGAAAGTTCTCGTATATAGATCGTCAATAAACTTTTGAGGTAGGGGATTAATTTCTTATATCTTATTTTACGTTAAACAATATTGTTAGTATGTTTTATCCCACTAGATTAGAATGGAATTGACCTAATTTTTTTTGAACTGGATAAACAAATTGATATCGATTGTATGTCATTGACTATAATTTTTCTAGATAGTGTGATATCAATGCTCATTGCATTTAGCATTTTTTTCATGATGGAAATTTGTAAAGAACATAAGGAAGGAAATAATTAATAATGGTTTGGATAAAGATATAGAGGAATGTTATTGAATATGGTTCTTCTTGTTGTAATTTGATGTTAATCAAAATGGTGCAGTAAGCATGTTTAATTATTTGTGTCAGCTTACTGATTAGGTTTCCTAAATTTTTATCCTATGAATAATAATCAATTAATATAATATGGATTAATGAACCAATTTATGGATAAAACATGACACCTTGTAGGGTTATGAGTTACCATATTTTTTGTCAAAGGGCTAAGAGCCCAATTGCTAAAATGTATGTTTTCCTATTGCTTGTGTTGTGATGTGAGCATGGATGGCTGCTGTGATATGTGGGCGGATGGAGGCCTTTTGGTTGTGGAATCAGATGACACCTAGACTGGTGACATGCATCGGTTTATGCATGTGGGTGTCCGGGAGTACACCAGGGATGAATGAACGAGATGGATGTGGTTGTTTAATGCTTGTTGATTTCTATTGGATCATTATCTGCTTTAATTTTCTCCACATCTCAAGGAATATAGTCTTGATAACCCTTATTCTAAAAGAGACGATGATGTGTGGGGTATGCCACTTGCTTTCTGTGTTTAGTTTCTCAAGGGAGGATGTGCATATGCTCTTACTATAAGCGGAAAAGACTCGATGGGTAGTACATCTACTCACAGGGTTGAGCCCCCTTGTGATTAGTTGTATAGAATTTTTTTTCTATAATGACTAAATATATGGGAAAGTAATTATTTAATGAATAATTGAATAAATGATGTTAACCCTTGGGGTTGGAGTTTCTGGAGAATAATGATGAGTCTGTAATTTTAATGGGATAGTGGACTTTGGGTGTGATGTAAATGAAGTTTAAGGTGGAATTTTAAATACTTAATTAATGTGTAAGGAATTAATTAATGTAATGTGGAACTGATAAAAATGGAATTATGTAAGGAAATAAAGCATTTTAAATGAATGTATCCTTATAGGATTTTTAGTCTTAGAAGTGGTAGACTGAAGTCAGAGAAACGTTAGCTACAGTTGAGTCTAATAATAGGTTATTCACATAGTGTGGTTGTGAGATATAGTATATTATTTACTTTTAGTGTTTCTATACGCTGCTCAACTATGTCAGTAAGGGAAACTGAAACCCCGTGGATTCTGAACCATAGGAGTGTTTTCCACAACATTCTAGGGGGAGGATGGATGACTAACTACCCCCTTTGGATACGCTTGCTTCTCTTGGTAGATACCTGTGCTGGTAGGCACAGTGGTTAGTTTTACCCATATATGTGAGTAGGGAGATATAATGGATTGTGGTTATACACACACATATATTCTGGATATAGTATCCTATGGAATTCTATAGGTGTAACATGTATTGTCTGTGATGGCTTGAGGATCCTTACTCGGTGTATGGGCTATAATGGCTTGTGGTATAATACCCGGTTATGATACACATTATGTGAGTTGTGGTGGCCCCCGAAATCTACCTGGTTAGTTTCTTACAGGGGCTAGGTGGATTGTTACACGAGGTGCATGTTGTGATGCTTCGAACATGTGTCGGCATGCAAGCCTTTTTTGAGAGATATACATAGGATGTGCGATGTTAGGGCAAAGTGGAAAACCATTGGGTAAGTAGTAGAGGGGTACCCTTGATATTATTTCATATATTATATACTTTTGTATGCATTACTTGGTTAGAGTATCCATAGAGAGGTTGGGAACAAATTATACCTTTTTAGGTTACGGCTTTGTTTCACTTGTTGAACAATGTGCCTTGGCATGCTTTCCTTACTTTTGCACGAGATATTTTGGCGGAGATCCTACTGAGTATACTGTTACAGTCACACTATGTATATATAAAATATTTTTTATTTCACATGGATAAGGATGGAGATCAAGCTGGTTTTTATGAGCTTGTGGTTGCAGGAGCTGTTAAGGCTTGTGTTTGCTTTTATTTTACTTCCTTTTTGGGTACTTAATGTTTTTACCCCATCCAATTGTAGTGGTTTTTCATGACCTTTAATATGTGTACTTCAGGTTTCTTTCATCTTACCAGTTGAGTTGGAGTTGGTAGTTTATTTATTATCTTCCTCTTCTACATGTGTTCTCTTAGAGGGTAAGTCCTACCATTTCTGTGATTACTATATCCTCAGTTCTAGTCACCATCTCAGGGCCTACTGTAGGCGAGACTCTGGGGTCATTATCTCCCTTCTCACATTGCCGGACCAGGAGGGGTACACATTGTGGAAAGGGGGTCGTGACAGAGTGGTATCTGAGGTATGTTTGAGGGATAGAATGGATTATGGAGTTAGGCACATGTTAGGTTGCAAGGGTTGGTAGGGAAAAAATGTCATTTATGATTACCATGTTATGTAATCACAGGAGACCAGATGAGACAGAAGTGTTTAGGGAACCTTATGATATTATGTACGAGCCTTTATGATTACAATGGATACTAAACAAGTTATACATGTTGTAGGGTAGTCGCCTTGGAATGGATCATGCATCAATCTTCCTAGTGCCTATATTTGAATGGGTCAAACATGGGATAGGTTAACCTAAAATAAATTAACGAAAAAATGAATTAATTAATTTTGATTCTTCCATATTCCAGGTTGAGGAGCTCAAACGGTTTGTTATTTTATAGGTATGGCTCTAGGTGGACATCCTCCTCAATATTTCACAGAAGATATATAGCATAGTATTCTAGAAGATCGACACTGGGTATAGGTTGATGATGACGACACTTGGATAAAAACACTCCTAGAGTTTCATTGCCAGAGTCTAAAGAAGTATGAGGGATCCCTTTTAGATGAATTCATGGAAGGCATGTTGGAGGAGGTCGAGATAGGATTCAGTTCGATCTGTGCTCAGAAGGAGCACTAGGTGTCCATGGTTGTGACGATGTTGCATGGAGATTCAAGGCAGTGGTGGTTCTTAATCCTCGGGGATCGTAAGGAGTCAGCTATCACATGGGAGGAGTTACGAGACAATTTTATAGTCGAGTTTCTTTGTTCCACTATGAAGGCGTCCAATTTCCAAGAGCTTCTTACCCATTGATAGGGGATCTCCAGTGTTGATATTTTAGAATTTTTTTTCAGGATCCTTTTACGATATGAATCGTACCTGCTACCAGATGAGGAGGCCAGGTGACCCATTTCAAGGAGGCATTGCATCTAGAGATCCAACGCTTGGTCACCCCATTTATGCTGAAAACAAATCTTGAGGTGCTGGAGAGGGTAGTGGTTGTTGAGAGGACTTTGGCCATGACAAGATCTTCACGAGAGGGGAATCATCATGATTCCTCACGAAGCAAAGCTATTGTCCAGGGTTCCAGGTTTTCAGGGTAGAACAGTTTCCATTCAACCGGGGGTAGGTCATAGCCTTTCACATCTCATTTTTCTAGAGGCAGCAACTCTATGGCCTATTCCAAGTGATCGGTCTCTTATTTTTCTTGTGGTGGATAAGGTCATCAACAACGGGAGTCCCCAACCATTTAGAGAAGTCATCATGCACAAGGTTCTCCGCTCTAGTTTCATCCATTGAGGATGTTCTAGACAAGGCAGCAGAAGCCTGTTGAACCGGATTTAGATTAGTAGTGGCTTGATTGGGAAAGTAATGTATTGGAATGTGATGCTCCCCATACTCATATTGTAGAGCACGGTCATGGTTGTGGTCATCATCAGGGTCCAAGAGGTCGTGGAGGATGTCGTGGTCAGCTTCATGCTCAAGTGTTGCTGGCTCAAGATGAGCCAACATCATTCGAGGTACCCTTTACTTGTTTTCTACCTTGGTGAATGCCTTGTTTGATTTAGGAGTGACACACTTTTTAATATCACCTTACTTTGTCCATACTCTGGGAATTGAGGTAGAGTGTCTTCCAGTGCCCATGGCAATAACTACACCAGTTAGAGGTCGAGCTGACATGTTGAATTATGTAGAGACTGTGAGCTAGTGTGGGGGCATCACCGCTCTTGGGACGATTTCAAATGTTTAGGAATATGACCATAAGATTATGTCATCAGCATGGATTGGTTTAATTCGTTACAGGCTAACCTAGATTGCATCAGGAAGAAGGTCATTTTATTTCGTGCAGATGGAGTGCCGCCAGTCTTTTTTGGCAAGCAAGATCCACAGATGTGTCATAAGCGCGTTCCTTATTTATCATCCATGATGGCTGAGATGATGTTGAGTTCTTTAGAGGTTTAGTAGTTGGAATTTCCTAGGGTCGTAGAAGAGTACCATGATATCTTTTTGGATTAGGTTGTAGCATCACCCCCTCAATGAGAGATCGAGTTTGGGTTCAATCTACAATAAGGAACATCTCTTATATCTATGTAACAATATAGGATATACCTTTTGAGTTAATAGAGCTACGAATACATCATTATGGTCTATTATAGTTTGGTTTTATTCATCCATGGAAGTCGTCATGGGGTGCACCAGTTGTTTTATAATGAAGGCTGATGGCAGTTTGTGGTTGTGTTTCGAATATCATCACTTGAAAAAATTACCATAAAAAATCACTATCCTCTTCCGTAGATTGATTATTTATTCGATCAACTAAAGGGAGAAGGTTGGTTATCAAAGATAAACTTGCGGTCAAGATATCATCAGATGCATGTGAAGGTTTATGATATCCTGAAGTAACCTTTTTTTGACATCATGAGCATTATAAGTTCATTGTAATGTCTTTTAGCATGACCGATTCTCTAGTTGTGTACATGGGATTGATGAATTTTATGTTCTATGAGTTATTAGACATGTTCGTTGTATTTTTTGTTGACGATGGCCTTGTATACTCCATGTATGAAGAGGGGATTTTCGACCATCTACACGCTGCTTTGGGAGTTCATCATCAACATCAGATATTTGGGAAGTTTTTGAAGTGTGAGTTTTGGGCTCGAGAAGTCCATTTAATTGGGCATTTTGTATCCAAGCAGGGTGTATCTATGGATCCATTGAAGATAGAAGCAGTTGTGTCTTGGGCAGCCACAAAGACAGTTTCATAGGTACGAAGTTTCCTTGGTCTCGCATGAAACTATAAAAGGTTCATATCCGATTTATCATGAGTTGCGACTCCTCTGATATCTTTTACATGGAAGGATCAAGCATTCATATGTACTGATTAGTGTCAACCATTTTTAGAGTATCTAAAGGAGAAGTTTTTACGTTCACTAGTTCATTGTCTTCCAGCTGAGGGAGTTGTGTTTGATGTTTTCTGCAATGCTTCGCATATTGGGTTAGGCTATGCTCTGATGCAGTAGAGATCAGTTGATTCTTATGTGTCTCAGAATTTGTGTCCCCATGAGTTTAAATATGCCACCCATGATCTTGAGTTGGTAGTCCTGTTGTTTACTCAGATGTTGTGGAGACATTAACTCATTGGTGAGCACTTTGTGGTTTTCACCGATCATAAGAGTTTGAGGTATGTTTTCTCCCAGTGTCACTTGATCATACGACAATGTCAGTGGTAGGATTTATTACAATAATATGACTTTGAGATATCATATTCACCTGGAAGGGGGAGTGCTGTAGCCGATGCGCTATGTCAAAATTCACGTAGTGATGCTTTGCATGAATACGGTGATTCATGGAGAGTAATGGAAAAACTGTCAGCATTACATCTAGATATGGGAGAATATGGAGGAAGAGGTTATATTTTTCAGATGATTATACAGTCATATTTGGTGTAGAAGGTGGAAGACTCCTAGTTGGGAAATCATGAGGTGGAGGACTAGAGAGACCGAGATGTTTATGATGAGGCCCCTGATGGTTGGTCAGAGGACAAAAAACCCCGAGTGTTGTATCAAAAAATGATTTTTATTCTTATGATGATGTGAGAGATGGTTCTATGTGAATTTCATATTTTTTCATTAGTAGTGAATCCTGGAATTAAAAAGATGCATCGAGCCTTGAGTATCCAGTTTTGGTGGCCTGGGTTGAAGCGTGCAGTTACAGAGTTTGTGTCTCGTTGTTTGGTCTACCAGAAGGTAAAGGACGAACACCGTGATCCTAGTGGTCTACACCAGCCATTAGAGATTCCTCAGTGGAATTGAGGGGCATCTAAATGGGATTTGTTACTATATTACCATGAGAATCAGGAGATCATTATGCAATTTGGGTGGTAGTGGATCACTTAACAAAATCGGCCCACATTATTGCAATCAAGGAGTTGAGATCATTAGAGGTTTTGTCAAGGTTGTATCTAGAGGTGGTGGTTAGACATCATGGAGACCCTAGGATGATCATTTCTGATCAATATCCTTGTTTTACCATTAGGGTGTGGAGAGGAATCCAACATGATTTTGGTTCTCAAATATGCCTTAGCACTGATTTTCATCCTCAAACGGACGGTCAGACAGAGCGAACAATCAAGACTCTTGAAGACATGTTATGCTCTTGTGTCTTGACATTTGGTGGTTCGTGGATGAAGAACTCACCCATGGTGGAGTCCACTAAAAATAGTGGTTATCACTCCACCATAGGTATGACACCTTTTTAAGGCTTGTATGTCTGACCTTTCCATTCTCCGTTGTGCTGGACTGGGGTCAGAGAGTCAGAAAATCTCGGGTCAAAACTAGTGAAAAATACAATAGAGATGGTTTTGGTGATTCGTGAGAGGATAAAGATAGTGCGTGATCGTCAGAAATCATACGTCGGTCAAAGGAGAAGACCCTTCAAGTTTGATGTTGGGGATCACGTGTTTCTGAAGGTGACTCCCCATTGTGGGGAGAGAAGGTTTGGTCATGGGAGTAAGATTTCTCCCTAGTTTGTTGGGCCTCTCACGGTTTTAGCTCCAGTTGGAGCTATGGCGTATGGAGTAGCACTTCCCCCCATATGAGTCAGGTACATGATTTTTTCCTTAAATCACAGCATCATCTTCATCTTCATGATGACTCTCACGTCATCAATTGGGGAGAGATCAATGTTAATAATGATGCGACCATCGAGGAGAAATATATGGAGATCCAAGAATGAAAAGTGATGGTGTTGTGTGGGAATTTTATCCCCTTGGTTTATGTCTTATTGTGACACAGTGGCATGTAGGAGAGTACATGGGATTATGAGTCAAAGATACATGCTCAGTACCCCGAGTTGTTTTCTGTTTAACTCTTTCCATGCAATGATGTCCCCATTGTGGTTATACCATTAATGTTTATAATATAGTTTTTGTTTGTTGCCTCTTATGGATTTCTATCATTAGAGAGGTATCTCGATGGGTGGTGGTTCAGATCTCATATCGTTTTTCCTTTAGTTGGGTTTCAAATTCATGATGATGAGAATGTTTTTTAGAGGTATCAAATGTAATGGCCTAGATCTCTATGGTTATTTACATAGAGAAAATCACATGTATGAGGTGATTCGAGAGGTCAAGGTGGCTTATCCCCATCATTTTGAAAATTTTCCACTTTAGTGAATAGTTCCAATGGTAGAAAGTTGTGTACAGTGCAACGGTAACCATTTGTGAACAGTGCATCTATATCCTAAGTTATACAATGTCATCATTGACCTTCGGTGAATAGTGTAATAATTAACCTTCTATGGAAAGTGCAATGTTAACATTAGGTGAAGAGTGTCAACATTGAAATTCAATGAACAGTGTCATCATTAACCTTCTATTAACAGTGCAACGTTACCCTTAGCTGAACAGTATCATCAATGACCATATTTGAATAGTGTCTTCATTAACCTTCTTTGAATAGTGTCATCATTAATCTTCTATGAACAGTGTCATCATTATCCTTCTATGAACAGTGCAACGTTAAAATTAGGTGAACAATGTCATCATTAACCTTCTGTGAATAGTGACATCTGTGACCATCTGTGGACAAAGACATCAGTGACCTTATGTGAATAGTGACATCAGTGAACTTATGTGAACAATGACATCAGTGACCTTAGGGTGTACAGTGTTTCCAGAATGATAGGGTGTACATTGTTTCTAGAATGGTAGGGTGAACAATGTTTCCAGCTTCTTACAGTTTTCCACCTTCAACGTTTCATTTGATGTAAAACGAATTTGAGGCCTTGTTTTATAGGATTTAAGGACAAATAAAATCTCTTATCTCCTATATTAATTGTTCCTAAGGCTCGGGATGTTTTTTAGTTGGTCAAACTGCATTGTTTAGAGCACTCTGTTTTTAATGGGAAATCCAGTGTATCATAAACCACCACTCCATTAAATATTCTAAAGGGACAAGATATCTTACACACTAATTATTTTTCATTGTTCTTGGGTGTTAAACACTCGAACATCCCATTCCTTCTCATAGGAGTTTCACAATCAAACATTCCTCCTCGGATTTTTTCTGCTCTGTTTTGATGCAACCAGGTAGTATCGATCTATCTTCGATATAAGGTATGTTTTATCATCATTATTTTGGGTTTCATCTTCTCATATTTCTCTTTTCCATATTATATCATGTGATCTATATGATTCTAATGGATTTTTCATGGGACTTGGTTGAAACGGTCATACCATGGCATCCTCGGGTGGATACATTTTTCATGAGAGGAGGCGATCATGATCCATTGTGTGGACTGTTCTCATATAAAAAACAACAAGAAACGTTTGGGGTAGTGGATTCATTGATTCTCTATTATTTTACATGAAACTGTATTGTTATCATGATTTATCCAACTGGATCACAATGGATTTGACCTTATAAATATATAAATTGGACAATCAAATTGATATCAATCGTATGTTACTACCTCTTATTTTTCATGATAGTGTGATATCAATTCTTATTGTGTTTATAATTTCAATATTGATAGAAATTGGAAAATAATGTAAGGACAGAATTAATTGATAATGGTTTGGGAATAGATAAAGAGGAATGTAAATAAATATTCTTCTTCTTTTTGTAAATTAATGTTAATCAAAATGGTTTAGTAAGCATGTTTAATTATTTTTGATAACATGTTAATTAGTTTTCCTGAATTTGGAACGTAATAATAATAATCGTTTATTATAATATTGACTAAAGAACTAATTGATCGATAAAAGATAACTCCTCATAGGTTTCTGAGTTACCCTATTGTTTGTTAAAGGGAAAAGAGCCCAATTGTTAAAATTATTATTTCATACTACTTCTATTGTGATGTGAGCTTGTATGGATATTATGTTATGTAGGGGCATGAAGGCCTTTTGTTTGTGGAAGTAGATGACACCCAGAGTGGTGAGATGCATCATTTTATGCATGTGGGTGTTGGGGAGGACATTAAGGATGATGGAACATGATGGATGTGATTGTTGGATGGTAGTTGATTCTTATTGGTTGATTATCTTCATTAATTTTCCCCACTGCTCAATTAAGCTCTTCTTTCTTACCCTTAATCTAAAATATTTGAAGATGTGTGGGGTATGCCGCATGATTTCCGTTATTAGCTTCTAAAGGGATGATGGGTCTATACTCTTGATATAAGTAGCAAAGAATCGACAGGTAGTACATCTACTCTCTGTGATGATCGTCCTTGTGTTCAGTAGCATATATTGTTTTTTATAGAATATTTGGGGATATGGGAAAGCAATTATTTAATGAGTAATTGAATAAATGATGTTAACCCATGGGGTTGGAGTTACTAGAACATAATGATCAGGTTGAAATTTTAATGGGACAATGGACATTGGGTGTGATGCTAATGTAGTTTAATGAGAAATTATAAATAGATAATTAATGTCTGAAAAATGAGTTAACATATAGTGGAACTGATAAAAAGATAATGTAGTAAGGAAATAATTCTTTTCGAATGGTTGCGTGCTTATAAGAGACCTACTCTTAGAAGTCGTATCCTGGAGTCTGAGAGATATTAATGTAGTTGAGTCTAAGACTAGGTTATGCCCATAGTTTGGTTGTGAGGTATAGTATATTATGTTCCTTCTGTGTTTCTATATGATATTACACCATGTTAGTAAGGTTAACTGACACCCTAGGGATTCTGAGCCATGGGGGTGATTTCTCCAACATTCTGGTTGGAGGATGGATGACTGACAAGCCCCTTTGGCCCCACTCTCTTCTCTTGGTAGATACTTCTGCTGGTAAGAAAATGGTTAGTTTTTCCCATATATATATGTAGAGGGATATAATGGATTCGGGTAATTCACACACATATATTCTGGATATAGTATCCAATGAACTACTATAGGTATAATGTGTATAGGCTGTGATGGATTGAGGATCCTTACTCATTGTATGGGATGTAATGGCTTGAGGTGTAATACCCGATGAATGGTACACGTTATGTGAGTTGTGGTGGCTCTCAGAAACTACCTGGATACATTCTTACATGGACGTGGTGGTTTTGTTGCATGAGGTGCATGTTATGTTGCTTCGCCCTGGTGTCTGTGGGCAAGCCATTCATGAGAGAGATTCTTAAGACGTGCGACGTTGGGGAAAAGATGAAAACCAGTGGGGATGTAGTAGCGTGTACCGTTTATATTATTTTTTATATTATATACAATTGTATGCATTACTTGGTGAGAGTATCCTTTGTGAGGTTGGGAACATAGTATACCTTTTTAGGTGATGATTTAGTTTAACATGTTGTTCACTATGAATTAGCATGATTTATTAAGTTTTAAATGAGTGGCTTCGGGGAGGATCCTACTAAGAATACTGTTATACTCACCCTATGTATATATAAATTGTTTTCTAGGTCACTTTGAGCACGTTGGAGATTAATCTAGTCTCTACGAGCTTGCAGTTGCTGGAGCTATTTGGGCTTGTGGTTGCTGCTTTATTCCTTCCTTTTTGGGTACTAGCGGTTTATCCCCTTCTCGTTGTAGTGGTTTTTCATGACATTTCATATGTGTACTAGGGATTTCTTTCATTTTACTCATTGAGTTGGAGTTGGTTGGTGTCTATCTTATCTCTCTCTTTTTCATTTGTTCTTTTAGAGATTAATACCTCCCATTGGTGTGTTTATTATATCTTCAGTGCAGGTCACCAACCAGGGGCCTAGTGGAGGTGGGACTCCGGGGTCATTATATCCCTTCTAACATTGCTGGTCCAATTGGAGTACACTTTGTGGGGAGGGGATCATAACAGTTGTTCAATTGAAACATCATCATCAAGATCACTATACAGAAATGAGGACATCACATCCATTTGAAAAATTGTGTATCTTTATTTAACAGAAATAGTAATAAATATAAAAATTTCTTCTAACCTTTTAACCAAAGTAAATGTCATATCAAAATCAAAACGTTCAATTTTATATTTTCATATTCACACTAATCATTTATTTTACCGCATAACAATACTTTCTTCATTCATCTTATTACAGAAAACCCAATTCGTACATATATCATTTTTATAAGCATTGGGGTAAAATTTCCAATGTGTCATGGTTGTTTATCTTATCATATTATTCATTCATATCCCGAACCCATTTCAAAATATCAAAATCATTATTCACATTATCCTTCTTGACTTTTGAATAAATATAACTATGATTCCAATGTTTTTAATGTTCTTCTTGTTTTATCCTTATTATGTTCATCACTAATAATATTCATAACATCTATTATATTCTGTATCACATGATGATTTATTTGAGTATCATTATCATCACTTGAAATAGCTTAGTCTAATTCTTCTTCTTGAGTAGGATTACAACTATTGGAATCCTTATCATAATTTTTAACGAAACATCCCTTATCCTACTCAAATTTTTTGTATCGTCGTTATTATTTTTTTATCCCACATCCCTTTTATCCAAACAACTGTAAAAAATAAACAATTCATAATATATAATTTTTGAAACATTTTTATCCTCTTCTTTTCCAAGCTTTGCCAAGAAAAATTACATCTTCACTGCTCCTCAAACATTCCATTCTTTCCACCTATTTTATTTATGATGCATGGAATGTAAACACTCATAATTTTTTTTTCAAACATGGAATTTTTTCAAAATAACATTTCAAATAGATTCGTATCGGAACATGGCCATTAGTAAAATTAGTTTTGGATATACACAACATTACTCACGGTTTTTCTCCCAAGAAAATGAAAAAAAATAAGTTCAAGTAACATAGTCTCCACTTTTCCACCCAACAATTATTCTTCCTTCATCAAGACCATTTTTTAGGATTAAATGGTGAAATGAATGCTTTTAAAATCACCATATTATCAAGATAAAATTAAAATTTTTCATTTTATAATAGACCACCATTATCATTTGTAAATTTTTTTCACTATATACTCACATTCGTTCTCATCATTCCTCCTAAAATTGTTAAGAATTTTTAGAGATTCTGACTTCGGTTTTATATGCCTAAAACCAGTATTGATAGTAAATTAATAAACGAAATTAATAAGTTACATAACTCCATTAGTTTATTGGTTTCTTGTAATACCATATATAGTAGTGTGAATAACATCTATAAGTTTTTTTAACCAATATCAACTTTCTTATTCCCTGAGTTTTTAGTTTTTTATTTCTAGTAGTTAATGAAACTCTAATTTTTCATTCTTGATTTAACTGAAATACCACTAATTAAATCTCTCTTTGGAATTATTCTCATGGTTCTTTGAAACATCTCCCAAATACATTAATGCAAAAATTTATTATCTTCTACCATACCCAAGTAAAATTACTTCGGTAGGTCAAAAACTTGAAATATATTTTATTTTGTGTGTTGGACTCTTGTAAATATCCTTCTATATTCCTAACTTTTGACAACAAACACATCTGTTTAAAAAATGACTTTTTTACCCTCATCACAATGTTGAGAAACAATATGCAGGTTATGGTTTAGCCCATCATCAAATAAATATTTTAGGGATTTCAATTTTCATTCCCAACGATGGCTCATCAACAACTTTAATAACAAGAGATTCATCATTTCCAAAATTCATTATTCCGTATTTATAATATATCAAATTATTCAATGAAATTATATGTCATATCAAGTGATATAAAAACAAACTGTTTTTAATCCATGGAAATTATCATTTTGAATCTTTTAATGCATTTTTTACAATAATTTCTTTTTATTTATACTTTTCATTCTTCATATTTGGATTTTAGGAATTATTATGAAAATTTGTTATGATAGTATTAATACAAGATATCCACCAACAAGATATTTATGTTGTCACATCATTCAAAAATTGTTTTCAGTCATTGGATCCTACTCTAATCATTGCCACCAACCTTATTAGGATTCTTCAGAACATCCATCTCAGAATTATAATTTTGATAGAAATCACTCTACCCCAACTTGTACCTTTAATAACATATGGAATAATATTAATGATGTTTTTTTGAACAAACACATATTTTACATAGTCCCAAATACATGATAATATCAGTAGTATCCATGGAATGATTATTTTCCATTGAATAATTTAGATAGACCATAGTTGTATGCATATTTATAAAAAACCTTCTTAACATAACATTCTTGACCACCATCCTTTCCTTAATCAACCAGAATATTCTTTTTTAGTCAGTTTTTTCCACCTTATCAAAACTAGAAGAAATTTAAATAAACTCATACACTTCATTTTTATAAATTTATTCGGACTATGATTAATTAAAAATTTCATACATTACAACATTATTAATTTTTTCTACATGAAAAACCGTTCGATTATTCTTCAATTCAGAAACATTACAAAAAAAATTCTTCAATGAAATAATTCATCTTATCTTCTCTATAATTAAATGTAACTTTTTTTATCAATATTAAGTATAACATTATGAAAACTATAATCAACTTCCGAGATAGATTTGTTTAAACGTTTTCCTTTCAATTCATATTTAGAACATTTTTGTTTGACATGTTCCAACTATTAATCATTTTTCATTCAGATTTACATCTACATTTTCATTATAATTTTTTTATTTCTTAAGATATTTATTCAAATCATCAATTTATTTCATCAAAATGAATTTACCATAAAAAATTCTTCTTTAGTTTTTGATGTGGAGTTTTCATTCTTCAACTTCATAATTTCTTTTTCAAGCCTCTTGATATTCCATATACATTCGATCAATAAATCAATATAATGAAAGTATAATATAATTTATTCTTTATTTGAACTGATGATTTTGAATTAATCATTATTCACTATTCAAATAAAATTACTATCTCAAGGGTTTTTATTATAATATTCATATTTAGCATCACTATGTTTTTCTTCTTAATCGTTAGACAAAAATATTATTCATTTTCATTTTATGAACGTTTTATCTATCTCTCTAGAAAAATATTTATCCTTTTCACCATGTTTCTACCATGAACATAATTACCCTCTTTCTTTTTTCTCCCGATCACCATCATTCATTTTTTGAGGAAAATTATACATAATGTTTCCAAGGTCTCAACATTCAAAACAAATAAAAATCAATTCCCCTTCTATTAATATTTAGACCTTTTAATTTTTTTTGAAAAAAAGTGACAAAATTTCCACTACATTTTAACATACATCCTATTTTAGAGTCAGAGTGAGTAGAATAATCCTCCTCAGGATCATTCTTATACATTTCAGTCCTGGTGGCTTTCAAATAAATTTCTCAATTTTCATTTTATTTCATCAACCAATTTAACCTTCTCGATTAATATGTAATGAGATTACTATAAAAATCATCCATAGATAGTGTTTCAGAAAATATATTGTCCCATGAGGAAACATCGACATCAAACCTATCGAGAAGAATTATTTTGATATTTTAAACCAATATTTAAATCTATATCATTTTAAGAAGACATCTAATTGTGATGAAAATGTCATTTATCCCGGTAATGTAGCCACCAACTGATTTTTATTCACCAATATTGATATCTTCATACATAATACACTATATTTGTAATATTTTTTTCTTTTATTTTTTATTTCCTTATTAAATGTCTTCCATCTTCTCCCAAAAACATTTAGAAGTGGAACATCCTTTTACAAATAATAAATTTTATTCATAATGAAACTAGTGTAATTAATTTCATAGTCTTCCATCATTCTCAAGATTCTACTTTTCAATGGGATTAAGAGAATCCTAGTTATCATTTGGAGTAAATCCATTTGTTGCATATTCAAGAAAATCATACCAAATATATATTAATTGAAGAAGCATTCTATCATTAACATTTCTGATTACAGTACTCATCAATATCATTATCCGATCATTTAAATCTTTAGGATTTTGGTCTGACAGAAATCCATCATATTTGGTTTTTCTCATTATGGTCAAACAAACATTCTTATAATTTCAAAAATCTCTATCTTGTAATATCTCAATAATGGAATGACACCAGAAAGGTTTTGTAACACAAAATTTCATCATATTTAACTTATTTATTCTATGCTTGAAGTTTTCATCACATTGAATAATATTTAAAATTATCTTTAGTGTCACATAAATTACTAATTAAAATATTGTATCTTCCGTTTCTTCTACCAATATCATTCTTTTTAATCAATCCATAATATGATTGGAAGAAAATTTTATTCTACCTTACATTTATAGGACTTGTATCATAAGTCCTCTAAACTACATATGATATTTTTTAAATAAAAGTAATTAAATCATCATTATATTCATGATGGATGTATGTAAAATCTGATTCACATAGTAATTATGATTTTACATTCGTTGTGGAACCAAAGTGACATCAATAAAAAATTTCATCCATAAAACATCTACCCATTATGATGAACATTTTTAATCATTTTGTGTTCAATTTTCTAAATATGATGGTCTGTCCAATATTTACTAAAAACAAATTGAGGTGATTTATCCTTCTTGGAAAACTCCTCTACAAAAAAACCTAAATATTATAATATTAATCATCATCATTATTCTAATAGGAAGTCAAAAAATTCAACCACCAAAAAAAGAAAATTGGATCTCATAACATGAACTGCACCAAGTTTTAGACTAGACAACTAATGTGTGATTGGTTGTACACTATTATGCATGAGTCTCTCCAATGCTATTTGGGATACCTTTTATGGGAAAATAGAGAATCTAGTTCCATCATTATAGACACACCACATTCTTCACCTGAACCACTCAATCTAAGAATAAACAGTGGATGAATAGTCCATAAAAAATATGTCATCTTAAGGCCTCATCACTGGTACAAAGAGTTCCAAATATAATCTCTATCCTCTAAATGTTATGTCAGACTATTAGAATAATTGTGTGATCGATGATACATCGTCAACAAGAAAATTCAATTGTAACATTCACACCATGGGCTCAACCAGAATCTCCATGCCGTGAAAAATATATGTCACAAGAATAATAATTAATAGCACATATGTCTATCAATAATTTATATAAGGTATAAATGACCTATATCATATATCAAATCATTCAAAGAGACGTTGGGTCATGTTCTTTGACCAACTACAGTTTTACACACCCCTTTCATCTAGCTTTCTACGCCAAGTGTGGACCACCTAGGGGTAGTGGTTGTAATAATTCAAATTAAGTATCACCTCATATCTCTATCCCATATCATCCTCAAGACTTTCTCACTATGAAAATACATAATAATCCCACAATATTTTCCTCAGTAGAACATCTAAGTGTTATCTATCAATTGTACAATGGGTTGGAAAATGTCAGTAAGGATATACCATGTCATCACATGAGTAGTACCCACCTCCCTCTAGGTTCACTAGACCAATCCCGTGAGCCCTAACACATATATCCGATGTCATGGAACATTATTTGGAAATGTCTCACTTGTCTAGGTACCTAAAACTATCATTGGATCCCTATATATGGGGACAATTCTTGTTATTTCCTTATACTCGTAACAACTTATTGTATTTTCAAATCCCATGAAAGTTAAAATAGAAAATATCTTTACATCACCCCCATTATATGGGTATAAGAATATAGAGATATAATTGGATCTGATTTATCGGTACAGACAATTCTTATTGTTCCAAAATCTAAAGAACCAGTCAAAAACAATATTCATCCAGTACCTGGAGTGATTGATAAACCTCAATGAATTAAAATATGTTGAATTTTTTTCCTATATGAATTAAAAAATCTCATGGATACGTACATACCTCATCATATCTAAAGATAAATCCTCTCATAAATGATTCTCAAACACTGACCATGGTAGAGTTTCCTCTTAAAAAAAAGGGTCACTAAGCCCCACCATCATCCTACTGAGCCACGAAGAAGGATCACTGTCCAAACCACCATCTTCTCTACTAGTAATCTACACAAGTATAAATATAGAGAAAATACCTCAAGCCAGTACATACCTACATTTGAGTTTGGGTCTCCTCATAACCAAAGGGGTATCTACTAATAAAACAAATTAAGTCAATTCATCCTATATGCCTCATCCAGATTTATTGTGGTTTCCATAAGTGACTCTATAGGTGGCAGTATAGTTGGAACACCACCTCGTGGTAGAGCCTCTAGAACTAGTCCATGTATTAATGAAAAATCACTCAGGGGATCATCCATGTGGTCATGCTGTTGAATCCTTGATAGTATCTTACGCAGTGGTATCCTGAAATTAAACAATATTTACCATATTCAATGAGTATATCTAGATAGCTAGCTCAATAATGAAATATAATCCCTAACCTATTCTTAAATGATTCATGTATGATTTTTCCCTGAAATTTGTGTTCCCAGGCACCGAGTCAAATATAATTTCATCCATGTTCTAATTTATTTTTATGTCGCCTTCCACACAAACACATGAGTATCGAACCCGAATGAAAAACTCAAAACACATAAAATTGTTGTCCCAAAACAATTTCACAGTCTCGATTACTAAGATATAACCAACTAGCATGGTACAAATGTTTCATGACCCATTCTATTGGGTCCTATGATGCAACTCGTGAGGACTTCTTGAAATAGGGATACTGCTATAGACTATTGTCAAACAGGAATATCACTATCATGGGAGGCCTTAGCCTGTGCACATATACATATAATGACATCTACAAAACAATATATTTGGAAAATCAAAAAAATATAAATTGCCATGAATATATACATATAAATCCTACTACCATAGTATGATATGCAGTAAAATAATATAGACTAAAAAAATAAAATCCCCCCACAATGAGTCTAAAGATAAGTCCTCACTGAATGTATTACTGGGGTGTTCAATCAAAGTACCATGTGAACAAATCTCGATCTGTTCAGTTTCTCTATAAATTTTATTGTCCTCATCCATCAAAGAATCTATCAAAAGGTTAATCATCCTCACAAGAGATGAAACCAGATGGAAATTCCCTTATAGGGGTGAGTATAAGAATACCTAGTAGGAAACCCCAAAATGGCAATGTATAACATAATTGAAATAACTTTATCTACAAATAAGAATAGTTATTCAAAAACATATAACAAAAATATATGGATATAATAAATAAAGAAACTATAATTATATGTAATTCAATACTGTAATATGACATCCATGGTCTCCATCTAGATGGTTTCACATTGAAATCCATCAGGAGGACATAATTGTGAGTCTCATAGCATTGATGATAGCTATCTGAGAGGTAGATATCATCTGGTATCACCATTAGAATTACATAATGAAGGTATGAAGAGATACAATACACATACATGGTTCACTCCCACGGTCTTGGGGTATATATACAACTCAATCTGGATTAACTTTTAATGTATATGATGAGTTCCTACATAGTGTTGCACATGATGATAATAAGAAGCCAACCAATTGAACGACGCTGAATAGATGATATCACTCTGAGCTTCGCAATGTGATTCTAGTGACTCTATCTAGGATGTAATACTAAATTGATCAATGAAAAATGTGAAGGAGATGATTCGACACTACCCTATAGGGAATTAATATTGTGAACACACCCTAATAAAACTGGTCCATGATATAGAGGACAAGGTCTCTACGCCATGTTTAATAAATTAGAATGTGTATATTAGGGTACATACTATGTCTCATGATCCGAGGTCCCACCTATGAAAATGGCCCAAGTTTAGTGTCTCATGTTCATGTAGTTGTACAGAGCATATCAATGTCTTTTGTACGCTACATGTGTACCAGTACACGGATTAGCCTGTTTAAATTTCCAGGACCTATATGTATAGGGGAGTACATGGCATGCTCCAACCCGTGTACTCTAACCAATTTTTCTTTAACCTATTAGATATATGCCAAATTGATGGTAATGGGTAACATGTTATGTTACCCAGTAACAAATCAGCTGATACTTACGTATCTCTTGAAACCCTAGATACCAGAAATGGGGACCCATATAGCATACATAATTGAAATATACACCGTGTAACATGGAATTTTATAGATTATATTATCTATTTCTATGATTAATGTAAGATTTTATAGCCAACAACCTGGCCATTCCCAACATGAAAAATCAAGTGAAACCCTAATCCAAGACATTCCATCACTGAATTACAACATTATACCATTCGATCTATTAGGCGTATGAAATGAAACAATATTCACTATCATGCACTGATGAAAAAAAAATCAGTTATCAAAATAGTCTGATCTATTTCCACCACCATCATCATACAACTGGAATCTAATTATAATTCTAGATCTATGATATAATATCGTTCCACCATTATGTGGTTTCGCAAAAATCGATTCTATTTGAAATTACGAACCGAGGGCCAAATGAAGAATGCCCACAAGGAATGAAGAATCATGGTATAAATTTACAACCCCAAACATGAGGAATAAACCATTCCAAACATTCTTTCCTACCTTGATTCATCTCCATTAGAGAGAAATTAATAATCAATAATCACATTTAAATTATCTTTAAACAATAAAATAAATATTCTATATGATGAATAATTTTTTAATCAATCTATTGGTTTATTCATTAACATTATTAATAGAAACCATGAACCAAGAATGAATCAAAACAAATAAACATTATACCTCAATTTTAGTGAATCAATGATAACTAATGGAGTGAGGTCTCGATCGTTAGAGAGATAATTATATTCTATTTCACATAGATTGATGATCCATGATCTGAATGTTGTTTTTCAAAGAGATATCCTCCAAATATCTGTCTAATTGATATCTAAAGGTTCTAGGGTTATGTGTCTTACTCTGGAATTTCATCATAGATATATACATAATTACTTTCTAATTTCTTCATCAATGAAATATAAATAAAATAAATTTGTTGATTATTTTATTAATTTCCACGCCAGTGATGAATATTCAACAAACTCCCTATTCCGACCAAGGATAATTCATTCCTAGGGTGAAATATCACTTCTAAACTTAATAGTGACCTCATGTTTATGATATCATACCTCGTTTATATTTTATTTAGTATTTAAAGAAAACTTCATGTGTGTCCCATTTTATATATTTAATATATTTGAACATTTATACTAAGAACACATGGCCTTAAATATTCATGCCATCTCAGTGCCTAGTATCAATGATAATCCATGTAATCTCCAATAATAATACTTGTAAAATCAAATTCATAACATGAAATTAATAGATTATCCATATTTTATCATTTATTGCATTATATATATCCTCACCACATCACTAAAAAATATCATTTCTTGTTGACTTAGTGAAAAATTCATCGCGACTGGTGATGAATTTACCATTCCTGGATTTATATTCCACTACAACACAAGTGGAACTATTTCATTTCAATTTATTTATAAGAACCATGAACACATCCATGATGATCTTATCTCATTTATATCTAGTTATAGGAAATGGATGCATCATCACCTTTAAATTTGTTTACATTTTTCTACAACCATTCCTAATAAAATAAATTTTAATTATATTTTTAAATATCCATATTAATTATTTTTCAGTAGTATTTCACTAAAATAACTTAATACATATTTATGCTATGTGGGTTGATAGAGAACGCTCACCAGCGAGAAACATTCAATCACTCAACATTTATATCATGCTCTAATGGAACTCATTATAATGTCCCAAATATAAAATAATATTCTTTGTTAATGTTGATATATTACAATTACATATTATAGATTATACCTTCATTTATATCTCAAAATACCCCTGTATTATTTATTTACCTTTTATATAATGGATATATGAGTAATTATTTTTGTATGGGTGGAAATATTTCCTTTTATTGCGATTCCAATTTCAATTATTTAAATGTATCATATTATTAATTCCATCTCAATAATTATAATGGATAAGAGTTTTATTATCTACACTACATAGATAATCATTGATATTATTCTCCATTCTGGAATGAAATTGGATTGATTAGTCATTTCCCTTTACTATATCTGACATTAATCAGTGGGTAATGTTTATATCAATATTTTATTATTATTTCAATAAATGACATATGACATATATATATATATCACACTTTATTCATGGATATAATTCCATTAAATCATCATTTTAATCATTAAAATATATAACTATATATATTATGTTTCCATGAGTATAAGTAAATTTAGACACACTCACAGACAACCTACACAGACTGCCCGTAAAGGAAATTCCTAGATCCCTAAACCCATACTGGATTACCCATCCATACATCCCAATTTATTCATATAATAAAAGAATATATACATAAAAAAATGGATTGACTGAATGAACCTTAATTTCTACATCCCAAATGCATTTCTTTCATCAACATGTCTAGGGATCAGCACCCATTTCTTTCATCATTCACATGTTACTTGCACCTATATAAGTGATTAGGTTACTGTGTGCATCCTAAATCCCTCCATGGGGATTTCATAGATTCAATCCATTTTTTTTGGGATTTATTATTACAATATTTACCACTAAGGAACCACTATAAATACCAATTGCTATCTATAGATATATTATTTATTAAATTTTCTTTGAAACCATCTATTTTCCATGATGCATATATTTTTAAATCCTTATTTTTCCTATGTAAAAAAAGAAACATAATGTCTATAAAGAACAATTATATATTTTCAAACTTCCCCACTTTTGATTCATCAGACAACTACTGTAGTGATTTTCATATAGTTTAATTCAATTATGAACTCTTTTATACATAATTATAGAAAATAAATACTCTATCCAGAGTAATTTTTGATTGTGGGGTTTTCAACCATTTTATGTTCCAAAATATCCATGATAGTTATAAGGTAATATATGGATACAATAGATCACCATTATATATGATGTTATAAACTATTCGTTATTCTCACTTTCATTGAATTGTACAATCATATCTCATTGTGTCTAATAACATGGGCCTTGAATTTTACATGATACATCTAGATGTTAAACTTAATATAAAGAACATATAAAATATCATTACTTAATAAAATTAGAATAGTACTCATATATGACTATTTTTATCCATTATATTTGGGGTTTATATGTATTTCATCTTTTAAAGGTAATCCAATTTTCATTAGTTTACCATTTAAGGGTTAATTTATCATGTCCATGAATACATTCTTATAATTTTTGAGTTCAAATAGCATCACTATTATTACAACCAAAAACTTTACATACATAAATATTAAATATTTTATAATTATATTAATTACATCAAACAAACACAATATACATTTTCATCTAATTATCGTTTCATTTGAAACATGGAATCAAGAAAAACTTGTTCATGAAAGAGACATGTCATCGCCAAATATGTTCTATATACCTATCAAATTTCATAGACATATAAAAAATATTTCCTGTCATCATAACCATGGGAAATGAAACATTTAAATCATCACTTTTATATTATCATTATGGTTAAATAAGTGTTATATCTATAATCACCTGATATTAACATGATCATATGGTTATGGAAATATGAGATTAAAATTAGAAAAACCAAACTTATATATTCTAGAACATAAACATGAGTCACAATATACATCATGGTCTTTCATAAAACCTGAATCATAAATTAATAAAAAAACATGATCCAGGAGATAATAAAATTGGGTTAGGATATAGATTTTTGGAATACATATAATCCAATAAAATTATTTCCTTAGTTGATCAAGGATCATTTTCATGAAAACCATAGTGGGATGGGTTTACACCAAAAACCTTTGTTTTAGTTATGGTTCACTCTCAATAGTATCCTAGTGGAATTGGTATATTAAAAAAATGGGTTTATTACCCATAATGTTCATTTCTATATAATGCGATAAATATAAATACCCAATTAATTGGAGGGATATATAGTTCTTTCCTGTCTCTTTTATAACGTAACCTTAAGATCCTGACCATTTATGGAATTGTCTTTAGCTTGAATTCAGGTATTTTTTGTTTTTATTAAATTAAAATGTTATCCTAAATTACCTTGAGGTTTTTTTGGATAAAAATGGAAAAATCTGAATAAAAATGGGCTCAACATGATTGGATCATTGTTTGATAAAACCACACACCCATCCTAGGAAATGGTCCAATCCTAGATATTGAGGTTTATCATTGTTGGGGCATGGTTTGACAAACCATGCCCAATTAAAAAACATGCGAATGATTTGAACATGGTTATGGTAAGATGTGTGTCTCTTTCCCAGAAACCATGATCAACATTTTATGTGGCACAAAATTTAATTTTAATGTCCTCCAAACCCCAATAACTCACCTATTTTGACCCTCATTCAGACCTAGGAGTGGTTTCTCATTTTTTGAGATTTCTAATGAGATTAAATTTCCATATGATCTCCATTAATTTTTATTTGAAGACTAAATCATATATTAACACATCTCCAGGTATGTGAATATCATCTCAATGCTTAAATGTTCATCCTAATTTCTTTTTCTCTTTTGGTGAGTGTTATCCACTGATTTCAATGACAAAAACCCATATGGTGAGATCTAGATCTATGGTTAAAGGACTAGATATATGTTCATATTATCAGGATGTATTTAATCACTATTTAAGGTTAATGATTTGGTTTCTGATATATATCATTGTGATTCTCAATTTTAGGGATTCCCATTGGGAATATATTTATCAAAGAATTAGGATAGGGGTAGTATATATAAATACTAAATTCATGATTTTGATTACATGGATGAAAATGTTATAATTTCTATATTTGTTTCAAAATATAATTTCTAAATGTAATAAGTTAATTTGGTATATTTATTAATTATGTAATTGTGAGGTTATGGGGTTTTCGTAATAATAAATTATGGAAATAATTTTGTTATATAGATTTTATAAAATGATATATTTATTTATATATTTATTTATTGGAAATTGACATTATGGTTTTATAATAATTATTTGGATAATTAATTATGGGATATCAGTTATGATTTAGGAATAATTAATTGATGAATTAATATAATGTTATTGATATTATGAAATTTAAATGTTACTTATTAAATTTCTTAAGATATATCAAGATAAAATATTTGGGATAATTAGTGGCAGATTAATTATGAGATATTTATATTATGAGTGGGATAAATTGATTGATAAATTAATTAATGATTATTGATATATGTGGATTATTGTTATATTTTTTATTAGTTGTTACTAAATAGTAAATTTTAGCATAGATATGTAACCATGTATTATGAATGGTAACATGATCATACAATTATCTATCATTAAATATTGAGTTGTTACATAGACATTAAGTCATGTATTATGAATTGTAACATGGTCATTCTATTATATTTTATTAAATGTCGAAATGGAAACATTAACATTTTCCCTGATATTATGATGAGTAACATGAACATTCAATTAAATATTATCAAATAAGGAATAGTAACCTATATATTTTTCAATGTTTTATTAATGGTTACATCCGCATTAAATTATGTGTTATTAAATGGCTCATAGTAACATGGATATTCATCCTCCTTTTATGAATTGTGAAATTATGATTCAATTATGTTGTTAAATATAAAATATTCATTAATGTGACAACTATTTATTTATGCGTTATATTTATTTATTTATATTAATAAACACACATTTATGTTTGGTTAGGTTTCAGACATTTTTGGTGGTTGCATAATGTTTCGTACTCACACCCAACATAGGCTGCTTAATCAGTACATGAATAGACATTATTGTTAAATTATAGGCCAAATGAAATGCTTTGTATTCAAATACTTATTCTAGGATGGATCTTGGTTCAGAGAGCTAGACATGGTTTGGGACCCGCTTGAGAGTCATTGATGACTTTCTTTTCATTTTTCATTTTTATCCCATGGAACTTACATTAGCATAGAATGTTATATTCATTAGTTAGATAATATATTTATTATTTTAATTTTTTTATATATTGTTTTTTTTATGTATATATATTATTATACACATTTTATTATATCTGCTGGTGTATTAATCTTATCAAATTAGGTATAGTCTCCATTGAATGACATATCAGATCATCACTTCTATTTTTGGCCTATAGCATATAGCGAGGTGCACATGTGGTCACATAGTGAGATAGCGTGGTGAACCGGTGCATGGAAATTTGGCTAGGATGTTACAGAGTGTTATCCAAGATATAGTTTCCTTTTCCTCTTCTATTTTAATACTACTTAGAAAATTTACACAATAGTATACGATTAATTGGGTATTAGTTATGAGCTCATGTATTGGAGTTGCAGACCTATGTGTGGTGTAAAATCCTATGTACTTTGGGTGGGATTGTTGTTATTATTGTTTCTTCCTACGATTGAATATTCTTTCACCTTGGGTGACACACTTGAAGTTTAATGAATAAATGATTTTTGATATTTTTGTGTATTAGCTCTTATTTCGTAAAGGAACACAAGTTTTTTCTTAATGAAATATTCTACACACCTAGGTTAATTTTTTGATATGCATCATTTAAGGCATGCATGAGAAAATTTATTTTGGGTAAGTTGTTAAACATGATATATTTTTCTTTTATTATAAAAAAGAAGTCAAAATTTATTCCAATGGTGAATTTTTGAATTATAAAAATTATACAATATCATGATAAATTAGTTTCTAAATGAGAATCATTATATGATAATTTTATTACCCTTGTTAACCAGGACCTATGTGTAGAATGGTTAAGGGTAGTTTTATTGCCAAAAAGTTTGACCATGTGGTGAGGGTTTTGGAATAACCTTTATGTGTCATATCATGATTATTACTCTTTCAAAAATGAGATATAGATGTGCTATTTTTCCTATAATGTGTGTTTTTAATTTTAGATATCTACCTCCATGGAATATTTTATTGAGGGGATGACAACATTAATTATTTGGACATGATCTGCTAGTAGAAGAACCTAAGGCACCGGTAGTACTAGATGAGGAAGTAGGTGGCTGATATGAAATAATGTTTCTCACTACATGTAATTAATGGATAGATACCTAGGGAAAGTTGTGAAGAGTATGTATAAATTTAAGAGTTAAATCCATATGCAGCTCCCTCAATCTTTTACTAGATAGGGTGGACCTGAAAGTGAAGATTTCAAGGTGGAGTTTATCAAGAGGACACTTGAAAGTTTTATACACCTTATAATAAGAGGTTTCAGCTTTCCAATTATATTCTATGTGGTTCAGTGAATCCATATTGATACAATCATTCATTTATTGGAAAATAAAATGTAATTCAATAGAAGATGTTTTTAGATAATTACCGGAAACTATTCTTCATGGAGACACTAAGATAGGAGAGGTAAATGGCGTTCATGTGTCTAGCTCAAGGGACCATATTAATGATGGAATATGTTTTACTCTTTACAAACTTAAAATTATTCTCTCTATCCTTAATAAAAGACAAAAAATATTTATAGATACACTTTTATGATGGACATAAGTTCAATATTAAATAACATGTTAAATTTTTTTGTTAATTATTTTTTATGAGGTGGTGGATTAGGATCTCATTGTACATGGGAACCTGAATGAGGATTCTCATTTTGGATAGGTGGATTTAGCTAGAATATCAGGGGATGTGAATTCTATGATAATGAAGAATTAATATACAAAACTCATTAATAAAAGTGGAAAAATAGTGTACACACACATGGGGGTTGGTTGTATAGGACCTTACAGGATTGATCTTTTACCAATGTTTTAGGTCAGACCATTATCATAGTAACTATCACCGACTACCAATATAGTGTCAGTATTGTATAAGGATGGGATATCTACATTGATTCTATAGGACACAACGAAATTCAATAAGTGAGGTAGATGTGAGACTGTGTCAGGGTGTGGGAAGGGGATCTTCTACACCTTATCAGAGTGGCATAGACAGTTCTCCATGAAGAGGAAGTAGAGGCTGAGGACCCGGTGCTTCTGGGAAAGAGAGCCCATATTCACGATTTTTTCCAGTTAAGGGGAGTCATAAAACATCATAGGGATGAGGATAAAGACAAATACATGCAGTGCAACCCCCACATATGGATAGTGAGGTTGTACCATTAACAGTGAGTGGTACTATTCTTATATCTTCTATATTATCTAAAACCTTATATGATACCAGTTTCTCTCATTACTTTATATCTATAAAACATTTTAATGTTTTGATCCATGGGGTGGAATTTTTGACATGAGTAGTAACTATATATAATCCATTAAGAGTAAAGTCTAGAGAAATCTATTTTTGAAAGAGTAGTTCCCTCGAAATCAGTGATTATAATTTTTTGTGGTATCTCCATATTTTTGAAATATAATGATTGAATTAATTATGGGTATAGAATGTATATTCACAATTTGAGCCCTCATTGATTGTTACCAAAGCATAGTGACCATTATTTCTCAAAAGGGTGACAAACATATTCACCATGGGGAGTGGGATATCAAAGAAGTATGTGAAAGTGCAATTACATCACAATTGGGAGACGTCACAACCTATGTTTCTAGATTATTGTTGGATGAAGGAGGAGAAAAGCATGATATCAATCCATCATTATTGAAACTGTTTCTGAATTTTTCTCATAATTACATATCATGATCTCCCATTGAAGGATATATGTAATTCATTATTGGCCTTATGACATGAGTTGATCCAGTTTCTATACCACCGTAAAAAATGGAACCAATTGAGCTTCAATTGATCAAGATGTAGATGGATTATTTGGATTATAAGAGATTTATTCATCTGACTAGGTCTCCATGGGGAACACATGTGTTGTTATCAAATAATTATAAAATGAGGCTACACATGTGAATATATTACCAGAGTTGAAAAGGATGAATGATCATAAAAACTATCATATTTTGTGTATTGATGATCTATTGGAAAAATTATGTGGTGATTAAATGTTCTTGAGGATCAACAGGATATCAGGGTATCATCCTCTGAGAGTTCAGACTTGAAATATATTTAGGACTACATTTAGTAGAGGCTATTATCTATATGAGTTTTTTTGTATTGCTGTTTGGGTTAAAAAATACAGCAATAGTGTTTATGCCATTGATGAAAATACTGTTCCATCTATACCATGATCAGTTTTTCATAGTATTCATGGAATTCATCTTATTGTACTACATGACTCATGATAATCATTCCCATTATCTTGAAAATTTTAAAATCAATGACAGATCATCATATTTAATCCATGATATCTACCTTTATGTTTTTGACAAGTGAGGTATAGTTATTAGGACACATTATCTGAGCAGAAGGAGTTTCTATTGACCAAGAGAATATTGAGGCACTTATTTCATGGGAGAATTCCAAGAAAGTTTTTGATATCCACACTATTTTAGTGTTATCTCAGTATTATCATAGATTCATCCATGACATTTATCTATTAGAATAGATATTTTGGGCTTGAACAAATATGTTTTAATGATTCATTGGGTTGAATATTATGAAAATTCATTCTTGGTGAAAAAACAGCCTATGAATTCAGCATATATATGAATCATACCTGATCCAGGTGAGGAGTAAAAGTTGTCTTATGATGCTTTGGGGATTATCCTTAGAATAGTGCAATTGAACGAGGATTGTGTTGTGGTGTATGGGTCTCCTCAATTTATTCTACATGAAGGGAGATACCTTATTCATGGAATCTACATGATAGTAAGGGATCATGATTTTATGTGTTTGGGGATTTATATTTAGGTCGAAAAATTAGAATTTGTATAGATCACAAGATCTGGAGGTATATCTTTTACCATCATGAATTTAATCATTTGAAGCATAGATTGGATGAGTATATTTAGTCATTAAACATTGAGATAGTGTATATTCCCGGAAAGGGTAACATTTATTTTTGATTCTTTTAGTTGAAAAAAACCAAACTTAGACAGTTCAAGAGTCTTGTGCTAAGTGTATGATGATGACTTTTTCGATGAGATACATGTTATTGTGTGTGAGAGTCAGGCATAGAAGACACTCATATCTATTTCAGTATGGTATAAACATTTGTGTCTGACTGTAGTTAGGTTGTATGAGGGTGTGGAATGTCTTTCCTTAATGGAAACAGTTGATTGTGTGGAATCACCTTCATATTAGAGAATAATTGTGGAGAAAGTCATATACGTTTGGTATCATGTTGTTTTCATATGATAATGTGAAGGGAAATCATGTAGGAATTTAATGCCAATATGTGGTTGTTACATCCATGTGAGAATAAACAATACCATGGCCTATAATGATAGATTTGTTTTCTAGACATAATCAAGGATAAAACAGCATTCATGACATAATTCTATAGGTATTAGTAGGTAAAGGTAGAGCATTATTGACCTGATGGTTTTCTACAACCATTGGCCGTTAAAAATAGAAGTGGGATGACGAGATCATAGATTATGTGATATTTACTCAAAATAGGATTAGGAAAATAAATTTATCTAGGTTATTTTGAATCAAATGAAAAATGTATCACATTTCATCCTTGTACGAGACACTATATCATTAGAGCAGCTGGGAGACCTGCATGATTTTGAGATAATCCATATTCATGGGGTTTAATAGAATATAGTTATTCGTATTGAATAATTCATCACATCATGGGTCTATAAAGTATTTTAGAAGGTTCTTGGTGGAAAGTTATTATTGAGTATGGATTTCCATCCACAGATAGATCGGCTGTTGGTGCATATAATATAGGTTCTTGACGATATCATGTGATAGTGTGTCCTTGACTTCAGTTGTTTCTGGAAGTAGTAATTATCCTTAATGGTGATTTTATATAATCACAAATATCAGAAAACTATACAAATGTTACTATTCTGAGCTCTTTATGGTGGACCATGAACATCACCACTATATTTCATGGAGGAAAGTAAGGCATGGTGGTTGGGGTTGTGTCTCGTGAGAGAGACATCATAAGAAGTTCAACTAATTTGGAAATGTATGAATATGGATCAGAGTAGGCTTAAGTCATATAATGATATGTGGATAGGATCCATAGAGTTTATATATTTTGATCATGTATTCCTTATTGATTTGCCTTGGCTGGGTCACCACATGATACAAAAAAAAGGATAATTTGTCCCCCATGATTGATTGTACCATTGAGGTTGGGGAAAAAATCAAGCCTCTGACATATTGATTTACTCTTCCAATAAAATTTAGTTCTATTCATGATGGTTTCCATGTATCAAAAATATGATGTTATCACCCCTTCCATTCTCATGTGGTGATATGGATGATATTTAGCTCAAGATAGATGTTTCCTTTGAGAAGTATCTGATACATGTGTTGGATGACCATAAGAAATAGTCGTGGGAAAAGATGATGTCTAAATATTGTGTATTTTGAAAACATGGGAATCATTCGAAGAATAAATGGGAAATATATGTAGATATGTAGGTTCGGCGGCCCGATCTTTTCGGCTCAAAATCATATAGGTGATATGGATTAAAGGTCGAAGAGGAGCTGTTATAAGGTGTGTATATGGTAAGATCCCAACCAATTTTGGAGTTGAATCATTACTGAATTCAATAAATTTTTTTAATTTAATTACCAGTTGAATGAGTTTTATCTCGGATTGTATTTTGGAGAAAATTGAGAAAAATGGAAGAAAGAGTGGTTGTCATGGTGGGTGCATAGTTAAAGGGAACCCGAAGCCCAACCCCGAATGTCATGTAATACTAAAAAGTGAGAGTTCACATAGTTTACACATGATTTGAAAAACTTATTCCCTAAAAAATAAAAAATATAAACCCATAAAACAACTAGCACATGGTTGGTGCATGATTAGGGTAAATTGTGCCCCTCCACCCAGAAAATCATGCTTGACTTTTAAGGTGGCCTGATATATAATTTTAAAATCCATGAACCCTAATAACATATCGAATTTAACCGTCATTATTCTACTTGAGGTCATTCACATTTTGTGATATTTAATATGTGATTCGATGGTGGTACAAACTCGATTCATCTCAATATGAAACCTGAATCAAAGACCCACTACAATCTAGGTAACTGGATCTCATCCTAATGCATTTTTATTCATCCCCCTTTCATATAATATTCTCTTGATGGATTTTATCAACTATTTTGTTATATATGATCATATTTGGTGATATATATATATATCTAGGGTTGAAGATCTTTATCAAGATTAATATGATCTTGATATCATTATCCATGATTTAGGTTATTATATATCGATCATAATCTACATCGTTGTGCCTCTAATGTGTTGGGATTACCATTGGGAAATTTTTTCATCATTGAATAGTGGTAGGTGTTGTAACATCCAATCCCATCGTTGTGATTTGGATTTTGTCCATGAAAATTGTAAAATTTCTATATTTTTTAGTAATTTAATTTCTAAATTAGATTAATTAATTTTCTAAATTAATTAATTCTAAAATTTTGATGTTGCGGGACTTGGAGAATAATTATTTATGGAATTAATTATGTGATGTTGATGTAATGAAATGAGATAATTAATTGTAGAATTAATTATGTGATATTGATATTATGGGATTGGAATAATAAATTGAAAAGTTAATTATTGGATATTGACTATAGTTTAGTAATTAATAATTTTGGATTTAATTATATGATATTTATGATATAAAATATGATAATTAATTGATTAATTAATTATAATATATCAAGATATAGGATTTTAGATAATTAATTATATATTAATTATGAGTTAATAATATTTTTAGTACAGTTAATTAAATAAATATTTAATGTTTTCTGAGATATGGGGATTATTGTGATGTTTTATACTATGTGTTATTAATGTGTGAATCGTAACATGCTCATTAAGCCATCTATTATGAATGGTAACATGCTCATTCAATTATATCATATTAAATGGTTAATGTTAAAATGTAAATTTATCCCATTATCATGAATTCTAAGGTTGTCATTCATTTATATGTAATTAAATGTGGAATGGTAACATTGAAATTGAGAGAAGTATTATGAAATATAACATGATCTCAAAATTATATGTTATTAAATATAGAATGGTATGATTGGAATTTAGCCAATTAATATGAATAGAAAAATTCAAATTCAATTATGTTTTATTACATTGTGAATGAAAACAAGGACATTCAACCAAGTGTTATGAATGGTAACTTGATCATTAAATTATGTGGTTAAATAATTAATATTCAATAATGCGATAAAATATTTAATTATGTGAGATATTTATTTACCTATATATCTAAAAATAATATTATTACCTCGATTTGTTTTTTTCACTATTGGTGTTGTCATTCTGAGTAGTACTCACACCCAGCTAGGGCTACCTAATGGGTACCCTGATAGAGATTATTGTTGAAGTACATGTCATGGGAAAAATTCCTATATTTGATTTTTGATTCGGCAATGAATCGTGGATGAGGGGACTAGATGTGGCATGGGGACTTGTTGGGATTAATAAGTGTATTTATTTACAGTTTTCATTTTAGAAGCCTGACACCTAGATTATCATGGAATGTTTTATACATTATTCAATTCATGTATTTCATGAAAGAATTTTCATGAGATATTGGTATTGTTTATGGTTATATATTCTTTGGTTATTTTTTATTATTTAAACTAGTGTAGTATTCTAATAATACTGGTTATAGTATCCAAATGAACTAGAATTCATGTCTTAGATGATAATCGGTAGCCTCTAGAAAATGGGGAGACACGCTTGAGGTCATGTAGGGAACCAGATTGGGGCACCGGTGTGTGGCACACATGTTATCATGTTACAATAATGACCATCAATTGTTATAATGAATCCACCATCACATAATTAAATTCAAAAATATGCACACCACATTGTGATAACAAAATCAGTATATCTTAACGAATGAAAAGAAATGTTTTACATTAAAATCTAATCATTACACGACAAGTGTAAAAGAAATAGGATTCATTATCAATTCATAATTTCATAAAATCGTAAATAGAAAAAATATGTGGGTTTGCTATCTACATTATCTTGTTATAACCCATGGAATCATAAATGGTTCAATGAAAATAAATTATTCATAAATAATATCCAACTAAAAAAAGAATAAATGTAGTATCATTAGACTATATCCTCATTATATCTAAAAAACAAATTATGTCTTCTTATATGGAAAATAATTTTGCATTTAATAGCATTTTTAACATTTTATGAAGAAAATATACATTTCACACAAAAAGATTTCATAAAAGATAAAAAAAATTAAATTTACTTCATTTAAAATTAACATTGAGAAAATATAAATTAGGAATAAAATAAAATATTTTTCATACACGTGGTATATTATATTATTATTGTACATGTTAAACGAATGATTTGATTTACAGTTTCTATAAATGCCAAATTGGCCATATTGAGAAAAAACATGTATATTCCTTTATTTTATTGACATAAAAAATGTGTAATAATAATATTATTATATAAATAAGATAATGTTATAAAAATATTTTAATTTTTGTATAAAATCTTTATTTTGATGACCAATTCTTTTTTGATTAGGAAGATAAAAAATATCATATTTTATTAAAAACATAATTTCGACCCTTTTTAACAGAAATAGTGGAAAAATAAAGGAAAAATGTATTCTCATGACATTACCAGAGGAGAATAAATTTCATGGTTCTGTATAGTGATGGATCATATTATATCATCATTAGGAACAACATCATTAATAATCACTGTAAATGATGACATTGTATCATAATACCCTTATAACTTTTGTAAAATTGAATCGTAATCTCCAGGATAAATAGATCCTCATATTGATATTTAAATCACAGGAATTATTATTATAATCATAATAAATAAAATAAAAATTTATTATATAAACCACATAATATAAATAGTTGTTGAATGTGGACTGTATCTCTTAGAATTAAATGTATTATAAAAATCACACACCATAATTATATATTTTTTTCATACCTATTCAAAACTCCTATATAAATTTTATAAATTTATTATCTTTAAAATTATGAACCAAATTAATTTGGATAATTCTATATATAATAAATTTAATTCTTTTTATAACATGTTTATCAATAATTCCTTATCAAAATTAGTTTTCAGTTAATAAATACATTTTTTCAGTATGTTTTGAGGTTTAATTTAGGTCTTCACACACATATCATAGTAACATAATATAATTTCCTTTAACCATAGTATCAATTTATTATATATTTAATAAATATGTCTTCATTAAAATAAAATTATTTAGAGATAGAAAATGATATACACCGCTAATAGAAATGGTAGGCCTTGCCTAAGCAAGGACAAAGTTTCCAAATTTCTGAAGAATAAAATTAATGAAATGTAAATAATATATAGCCATTAAAGAATCATTTTTATCTCATATATATAACATATGTTAAATTAATCTTCCCCTTAGTACCTTTAATACAATTCAGAACTTAAGAACACATCACATCGTTCAGCATGGAAATGGAATGTTGTACAAAAGAACAATGTTATTGTATTCCAAATAAATGAAAAAGTATTAAGTTATCTGAGATAAAATTGTTAAAAAACATTAAGAATATAATTAATTTAATATAAAAATATATATATAATTATATTTATCCATTGGAGGTTCCTATCAAATGTGAATAACATCAGTTTGCAAGGCATTAGTTCTTCGTATACTAAAATAATGACTTTCTGTCCAATTTGATGGATGAGATTATGGTTTTAGTTCATTTAATTAATGAATATTTTTTTCAATATATGTAATATATTTAGTTTTTTATATCTTCCTGGTTTAAAAAAAATTAATAGTTGGATTAAGAAATAAAATAAAATACTCATATTTGGTCATTATCTATTATTCAGTCAACGTCTATTAGTCAGCACCAAAATCATTACAAAAATTTATGTCATAAAAAATAAGTCTCTAATATGGGAGAAGTAATGTAGGGAAATTATTTGGGTGGGTATTGGTCAAACCATTGGGTTTTTGAAGTGTGAAGAAGATATGAAAGGAGGTGTCCTTTTTTAAGTGAGATAAGTGGAAGACAATAATTTTTTTAAAACAAAAGTATTACCCTTGTTTATCGCATTCAAAAAAGCATAAATGGTTTATTATAATACCTATAACAGATAAGGTCGATAAATTCCCCAAAAATGGGATTTTTACATGTTTTGTGTCATTTTTAACACTTATATTTAATTTAAGTCATTGGTAAACATAGTTGTTCCATAACCATAGTAAATAATTTTTAAGGATTTTACAATACAATATGGTTAAAAATTATTTTAAATTTATTATAATATATAATTTAATTTGATTAAAAATATTAAATATATTTTTACAAATTAATTTAAAATGCATGGACAAATTTAATTTTAAATTAATCCCTCAAACATGACAAGATAACAGTTTTCCAAGGGGAAAATGTCCAATAGTTTGAAAATTATTTATAATAAAAATAAATTATATGAATATTTCAATGAAATAAACAACATTAATATATATATAAATTAACTATTTTTTCATTTAAAATCAGCTTAAAAAATTAGGTAATTACATAAAATTTTTATATTATAATAAAATTACTAATTAAAACTTTTATTTGTCAATATTCAGTAAACATATTATATTTTAAGAAAATTATCACCAATTATTTCCAAGGTAATTTTGACATTTATAATTAATATATAGATTTTAAATTTTTAAAATAACTTCTCTATAAGTTTTTCATATTATTTGATTTATTTATTCAAAAAAATCAACAAAAATAATTTTTTGAGAAAAAATTATTTTGAAAACATATAATGGATTTTATAAAAAAATTGTTTTTTTCAATATATATTAACTCTATAAAAACAGTAAACATAATATTTATATGTTTTTTAGTAATCATATCTCATTTTTAAAAGATTAGTTTTTAATGGACATATTTAAATAAAATTAATATATATTGTGGTTTTGTATCACTCAATGTTTCATGTAATTAAAGAAGATAATGGGTTTGTGTGTAAGGAGCTCTAAAATCAATATTGTTTATTGTGAAAAAAAATCAAACATACAAAATTTATTTGAAAATATATATTTTAAAAAATATCAAGGTCTTACATTGAACCCCCTATAAAACAAATTTTTTCATCAAAATTCTTCACATTGGAACCAATATATGACGATATGTATACCTCATCACATCCTCAGGTTTCCACGTAGCATACCCAAGATAGTGGTTTCCCTATAAAACATTGATCATGTTAGTTTCCTTTTTTGATTGAAATTATCATGTGTGATCCATAACACAAACCTATTTTTCCTTATATGAAAGATCCTAATACAAACCTATGTCCTCTAAGCTCAATACATGTGATGGACTACAAATATACATCCTTAGGGGAGATACATTGAACACATCAAGAACTTGATTTTTGTTAATTTGAATAAAAAAGAGATAATCTATTATATCAATATGATAAAAACATTCCTAGGGATTGATATACCTATTTCATAGTTTTCCCTTATATTTCCAAGGATTTTTTTGTTCAGACACTTTTCTCTCTAACTTCACATTACGATCCCATCGATGATTATCAACATAAAATACCCATCAAATATGTTTTTCCATTAGAAGTTAATTAAACTTTATGCCCTTTTATTTTGTTTTATCAGCTAGCTCGAATCAAAATATAATTATTTCTATTAATTCATTATGTTAAATTGTATTTTTTCAAATATTTCCTTAAATTTATTCATAAAGATCCGTATAAGTGCTCTAGTTAAAATTATTTTAGTATGAAACCTCAACTAGAGGATGTTTTTGAATCAATTTAACAATATTTTAGAATATACACTAAGGTTTTAATATTTATCTTAGTCTAACTATCTTTTTGAGGGTTATATATAGTGCTAAATCTCATATATATTTCAATTAATTACTGAAGGCTTATCCAAAATATAAATTTCCACATCAGATCCTTATTAGATAAAAATTATTATTTTACTCCCTTAAACAATAAACTACCATAATTTATAATGTTCTAAATAGATCAAGTGAGAAATTTTCTCTTATAGAGGAAAACATTACTAATTTTAGAAGGAGATGAAATAAAATCAATAATTCTCCCAACAAAAAATATATGAAAACTTAAAATGGTTACCAGAACCATTATTCAGATGTCCAAAAAGTGTAACATCATTCATCCTTAAATAACATTGTCAATAGAACATATAAAAATGAAATGGTTGTATTTTCAAAAATAAATATTCAAATATCCTTAATCATCATAAAATTTCATACCATAAAACATGAAAATTGGATTCAATGTGAAATTATTTTAAATATAAATATAAAAACCCATTATGGTATCCATAATCCTTCATTTAATCATACATCAATATATAAACATATTCAAAAGTTAATTCACATGTATTATTTATATGATGTCTTAAATTATATTAAAAACTTCCTTGGATGAATTGGCTCATCATTACACTGATATAATATTAATGTGATTTTGTTATTATAAAATCCATATAGAGGGTTATAATAAAATGTTATTTCACTAAATGAAGAATTTTTTTTCATAGGGATCATTCATACAAAATCAAAAAAAAAATTACCAACTAATAATGGAAGGATAATAGTTCCATTATTTTCATGAATCACTTATTACCTTTTTATTTAATTACGTTTCACTTTACCATTCATCAATAGTGTTTTTTTGGATTATCAGATACACTAGCACTTTGATTAGGGTATTGATTCGAATAATGCTTAGACTCCATGATCAAGAAATATTTTATTGTGTGTGGTCTATTCTGTTTATATTTATCTATATTAATTTCATCTCATAGGCTTTTAACGTATGTTATACAATATTTTACTCTAGGAACATGATTACCACTGTTTTGACACAATATGTTTTCATTTCATAGAAGTAACCTGAGTTCTTCCCCCCAATGTTCTAGTTATTAGTGACTAGAATTTCATTCCTAAATGTGATTTATTTGAGATCTCAAGTGAAAAGATCTAATTTTTCATATAAATATTATTGTAATGTTAAAAATATTCTATTTTATTTTCTACCATTAGTACACATCTAATGGATGGCTGACAAACACTAAATTTTCTTGTAGACAACGCCTTTGGATGTCTTTTAATTATGAAAACAATCAATTGATATATTCTCCATTATAGATTGATAAATAATCCAAAAAATATCATTAATTTCATGATAAATTTTTATAGTAATTACATATATATTCAACATCATTCTATTTGAGATGTTTAAATTCCATGTCTTACAATGTTCAAGGAACATATTGGAATTATAGAGTAATGAATACCTATTAATCTTATCCAATTCTATGGATTCAATCACCTCAACGTGACTCGTATTTTTAATAATGATATACCAATTTTCTCCTTTACCTTTTAAATTATAGATAACCAAATTTATTTTTTCATGCTTGAAATTCATGTTAATTATAAACATCATTCTAGTGAAACTGATTAATTGATCAGTGAATATTGAATTATTGGTCCCACTAAAATATGTTATTTGTTTCCTCATAAAGGAATCAACAAAATATTGTACCCTCCTCTTATTTTATGGATTTTTATAATTATTTATATCTTGATAATTTTTTTATCATAGATACAAGGATTTTAATTCTATCTCATTAATATTCGATTTCATAGGGGGTAATTCATGGCATTTTCAATTAAATTTAACATTAATACATATCCTTCAGTTTTCATCAATTGACTAAAAAAAGAATTTATATTTTGATAAACACTAAAAAATGATGAACATCAAATATTAATGAGAAATAATTAATTGGATATCTATATCATTATAGATATTTTTCAATCTACGAACTCAAAGGATTAACTTGGGTCACTAATCATCTTCATTATATTCCTTTTTGATGGTTCATAACGAGTTCATGAATTCCCAAAATATATCCCCAACCGGTTTCTAAAAAGTTTTGTAGTATGTCTCATTATCATGCACTAGGTGATGATTGAGTCGAGTTCAATGAAACCATTTTGATGTGGTGTTCACTAGGTACCGTTAATATTGAGACACATTTACATATATTATCCCAATAGAGGTCAAATTTCATTGAAAACACCCACTCTATATTTTTCCTAAATATTATGATATTTTCAAATACATTTAATCATTCAAATAAAAGTATTTATAAATATATAGGGAAATATACATGAAAATATTCTAGGGGTTATAACTAATAATTTATTAACTTAGTATCCAATTGTAAACCAAAACCTTTCTTTTGATAATTACTATAATGTACCAAATCTTATCATATATAAATATTATATCATTTAAATAAATATTGATTAAATTACAGATACATATTTCAGGGAACCATACTGTTATATATCCTTTGGAAATGTAGAAAAATAAAATCTCGGTTCTTAATTGAGATATTTCATCTCCCACAATCTTCATTATAACAATATCCCTTCATAGAAAAATCATACAGAATACAATTTATCATAACATAGGGAAATGAATCATAAGAAATGGTGATTTTTGTATTACAATATTAGAAATAAATGGAGATATCCATTACCACCTAAGAATAAAGAAAGCACATACGTAAGAAAATTGTTATTAATATTTAAAAACAATATATAGTATATCATATATCATAATCATGGTTGATGATATAAATATTTCTATTTCATAATTAACAAATCCGAAATAAATGAAATAAAATGGTAAATGAGATCACAATAGACAAATACGTTGTATATTTTTAGTATAAAAATTATCATTGAAAATAATTTTCATAATTTTTGAGGTCACAATTTCATGACTATCATATTTTAATGGGTTCACTATATAATCCACTGTAATAACCTTGTTTTTGTAACAATATTATCATGGTATATAGTGTCTTTTAGTAAACTATTTTAACTCCACATTTTAGCAATGTATATCTTAATAGATATAAATAAATACCCAGTAAATTGGAGGGACATATCAGTCCCACCCCCATGAATATATGGTAACCACTATCTATGGTTATAACATATCAACTTTCTCTAGCTATAAAAAAATGATCATAAGAAAATGAAAATCCCACACATGTGTACCTGATGATCATTAATGCATTGAAATATCAGAACCCACGAAAATAAATATGGCCTATTAACATTTCTTCATAACATATCATATAAAAATGTAAATTTTTTCAAAGTAATTTAATCATTTCAAAAAATCAAAACACGTCAAAAAACGATGTAGGTTTCATAAGAATTTCATAACTATATAACATGTGGGAGAGGAATGGGTTTCATAAACATCTTTTTATTGTAAAAATAAACCTTCTAGAGAATTAATTATGATGATATCATTGTATAATATCCAAAATAAATCATATGAATAATTAAATGATTTTATTATAGATGGAAAATGATTTTAATGTAAAATAACATGGAACCATTCATGAGGGAAATAGATTTTCCTCTAAAAAAGAATTTCTCAAAAATAAAAAAAATTGAAAATCCATTTGACAGAAAAATTTAAAACCCAAACATTATTATTAATTTAAAATAAAGTTGATGCTGGCTTTAAATTTCATTCATGTCATTCAAATTAAGATAATGATCTTCATTATATTTTTGGTAAAATCCAAACATGGCTTGTATTGATAATGATGTGATGATTCCTTTAATATATTCTATTTGAATTATAAAACTAATGTAAAAAATTTAAAATTTAAATCATTTTTAGAATAATACAATTTTCTTGAAATCATTTTTTGTAAAAAAGGTTTTGGAATAAAAAACCTTTTCATCCAAAGGGGTAAATAAATGATGATATATAAAAAATTGTTATTTTAAACTCTATAGTTCATAAAGATAGTAAAATGAAGATAAAAATGAATATTAATGACATAAATATTGGATAGTAAATATCATGATGTTTCTGAGAGGTGGATTATAAGAATTTTTCCTTAGAAACAAAATAAGAATCCATCCTAATAAATGATGAAATTAAATCATAAAACCCTTAACAAATTGGTTGATTTGATAATCTTGAACCATAAAAGGGAGATACTAAATGGATATTTCAATAGAAATAATTTAATGGTGAATTATTAAAATATGTATTCATGTCCAATAGATACACCACAATAAATAAATAGGTTCTGAATATGGCATGTGTCTCGAAGAAGTAAAAAATTGAGAGGTAAATCCCTTAAATCAAGTTTCCACTTAAATCACACACATTCAAAAGCCTTGTGTTATAAATACTATGTTATTTTAAATATATTACAGATTTATAATAATATGAATCATACAGTGGATGATTTAAATATGACAAATTTACTTATTTCTCAATAATTTCATTTTAAGATCATTATCAGGTGTTAACCGCATTATTTATAGAGTATATTTTGATTTGTTATTTTTGGTACTATTATGTTTCTCCTAGTTCCATAATATCACTACTACAAAGTTGACCATTAGAGAAAACCATGGGTAGTCACTAATGGGATTCAAAGACCACAAATGGAAGTCACATTAGGCCCATTGCTCTAGGGCTATAGCCACGGCCAATGGCAGTCCCTATAGGTGAGGTAACTCTCGTCCGAATAGTAGTCGTAATTGGGTAATGTTGTAGCGACTGCCAATGGTGGTCACTATAGGGAATGTAAAAATCAACCTATACTGACCATCAATGGAGGTCATTAGACTATGGAAAAAAACCACCCATTAGCGACCGCCAAATGCAGCTGCTAAACTGAAAAAAAATAAACAAAAATTAGAGTGATGCTTCTCAAATAGCAAGGACAGATCTAAAATAAGAAAACATTAATTCCAAACAGCAGAAACAACAGGATCCTCAAAAACAATAAATAAAAGACATAATTATTCACATATCAAGTGATTCAAATAGCTCCAATCCATTCAAATATTCTTCTTCAATAATCCCATAATAAGATACAAATGAAACAAATAAACAATGAAAATGAAAAGTAGACATATTTTTTCAGTTAGTATATATATATAATAATCAAATTGTGCCATTGGGCATTAATAATTAATCCATGAGGGAATTAGGACATTTGGGAATTAGGCTATTAGGGCGTTAGTACATCATGATGTTTGGACATTAGGAACTTAGGCCGTTAGGGAATAAGGCCACTATGGTGTTAGGATTTTATGGTGTTAAGACATTAGGGAATTTGGCCCTTAGGAAATTTTTCCATTTGGGCATTTGAGAATTTGGCCTATTTGAAATGTCTCCATTTTGCCAATTGGCCATTAGTCCATTAAGCTAATAGGCCATTATGCCATTTTCTCATTATGCCAATAAGATAATATGACATTATTAAAATAGAACATTAGGTAATTAAGATAAAAGTTAATATTTCCAATTTTCAATTAGGTTGTTAGGCCCTTGGCTTGTTAGGTTGTTTGGTCATTTAGTTGTTGTACCATTTGTCCATTGGCCCATTAGGTCGTTGCACCGTTAGGCCATTGGTACTTTAGGACATTGGGCCATTAGGCCATTGGTCCATTATTCCAGTGGAGCCATTGGGCCATTAGGCCATTGATCCATTAGGATGATGGTCGTTATGCCATTAGGGGCATTGGGGTGTTGGACCATTGGGGTGTTGTGACATTAGGTCGTTGGGTCGTTAGGCCGTTGGTCCATTACGCTGTAAGGGTGTTAGGCTGTTAAGTCATTCAGGCATTAGGTCATAAGGACATTAGGGTGATAGGGGTTTTGGGTGCTATGGGGTTAGGGAATTAGGAAGTTTGGGAGTTATGTCTTCACGGTGTTAGTCTATTAGGGAGTTTGGCCATTTGGGTGTTTGGTCATTTGGGAATTTGGGAAATTGGCAAATTGGAAAAGTCTCCATTGAGACAATTGGCCATTAGGCTAACATGCTAATATTCCATTATTCCATTTAGTCATTAGGGAAATAGTCTAGTATTCTATTAGGCCATTATTCTAATAAGGCATTACACGAATAGGACATAAGGTAATTATTACTGCACTCAATTTTTCCATTTTTCCATTAGGCCATTAGTCCATGGGGTTGTTAGGATGTTGGGACATTATGCCATTGGGCCATTAAGTCATTGGGAAATCAAGATGTTAGACCATTAGGTCGTTAGGCCATGAGGTTGGTGGGGCATTTGGTCGTTAGGGCATTTGGCCATTAGGGTGTTAGGAAATTGTGGTGTTAGGGCATTTGGTCGTTTGGGAATTAGACCAATAGGGTGTTTGTCCATTTGGTCATTTGTGAATTTTTATAATTGGCCAAGTCTCCATTTAGCCAAGTGGGCATTAAGCTAATAGTCTAATATCTAATTATCCCATTTGGTCATTCGTCCAATAGGCTTATATTCCATTAGGCAAATAAGACATTAGGTAATTCTGAAATGCTATAATTAAAATAGTAAACAATTGGTCCATTTTTGCATTTAGTTGTTAGGTCGTTGGTACAATGGGTAGTTAGGGTGTTATTTTGTTAGGGAGATGGACCATTAGGGCGTTTGTCCGTTAGGGTGTTAGGATGTTAGGGTGTTTGGTTGTTAGGGTGTTTCGATGTTAGGGCATTTGGACATTAGATCATTATTTCATTAGGTCATTAGGCCATCACGCCTTATAGATATAGGTCATTAGAGCGTTTGGCCATTATGGCATTAGGGAATTATGGCATTAGGGCATTAGGCCATTAGGGCATTACTACATTACAACATTTGGCAATTTGACAATTTGGGAATTTTCCAAAAGGCCATGTCTCCATTTAGACAATTTCCATTGGAAAATTTTGACATTAGGTCATTAGTACATTAGGGAATTAGGCCCACTACTCTACTCTAGTAGTGACCTATGGTGTTGCTCATACGCAATTAGGTGGTCTAGAAACTGTTTTGGAAATCCATTCAGATGTGTTTTCTCGACATTTAACTATATAGTGTAATGTTTAGTACTGAATTCCCCCCCCCAAAACCACTCCACCTTGGATAACCCACCAACCCAACCCCCTATAGCCCCCACACTCCCCACCCCTAGATATCCCCCCAAAACTCCGCCTGGACCCCCCCACCCACACACACAATCCCTCCAATTTGGATAACCCCCCTCCCAACCCCTATAGCCCCACACTCCCCCCAGTTATCCCACAAAACTCCACCTAGACACCCCCACCCACCTCGGACAACCCCCACTCCCACACCCCTAGAAAACCCCACTCCCCCGGCCACACAAACTCCCCCTCGACATCCCCCCAACCCTTGGACAGCCGCCTCACACCATGGGACATCCCCCACTCTCCCATCCCCCCTACCTAGATATTCCCCAAGCATTCTCGGGAGAGCCTCCACACCCCCAACATGCACAACCCCTCCCCCACCACCATGAAACCTACAATAGAAGATAAATTTTCAATTACACATGCACAATGTGTCACTTTGATTATTTTCATATTATAACCAACACCATATTCAGTCAACATGATTATTAATTATCTATCTAACTGATTGTCAAACAATTCAGGCTTTATATTCGTTACATATTTATATCAAGAAAAACATGTTAAACAACTACATAACAATACATACTAACAAGAATAGTATATATACTACACTATTTATAAACATAGCAGGAAAAATATAATAATGGTATAAAGAAACAACATGTCCCATTAGAAGATTAGCTCATGTATTCATTTGGAAAAAAGGTCATTAGGTCATTTGGTCATCATGAAAATAGGCTAATATGCCATTACGACAATAAAAAATTAACTAATTTGGAAATTAGTCCTTTTTTATAATTGTTCCATTAGGTCATTAGTCCATTAGGACGGTGGGACATTTGGTTGTTGGTCGATTAGTTAATTGGGTCATTAGGCCATTGGGACATTAGGCAATTGGGCGGTTAGGCCACTGGGCTGTTAGGTCATTGGACTGTTAGGTTGTTAGACTATTAGGCCACTGGGGCGTTAGGCTTTTTTGGAGTCACGTCATTATGGAATTTAGCCATTGAGTCATTTGACCATTTGGCTATTGAAATTTTAGGATATTAGGCCTTTGGGGCATTAAGACGTTAGGGAATTAGGCCGTTCAGTAATTAGTTCTTTAGGTCATTAGGGAGTTAGTCCAATGATGAATTAGTCCATTAGGTTGTTTGGCCATTTTTCCATTTTTCCATTTTTCCATTTGTCTATTTAGGAATTTCGGATTTTGGCCAATTTTCCAATAATCCATTTAGCCAATTGGCTAATATTCCATTTTACCATTTTTCCCTTAGGCAAATATTTGAATATGCCATTAGGATTATAGAACATTAGGTCATTAGAAAAATAGACCAATTGGACAATTTTACATTAGTCCATTAGGTCATTAGTCCATTGGGGCATTAGGTCGTTGGGGTGTTAGGCCATTGGGGCGTTTGGCCATTGGGATGTTAAGACATTAGGGCATTTTGCCATTTGGGTTGTTGGACTATTCAGACATTTTTTCATTAGGCCAATAGGCTAGTAGGCCATGCAGACCTTATCCTCATAGGCTATTAGGCTATTAGTCCATAAGTCCATTGGGCCATTATGCTTGTAGAGACCCGAAGCTTGACCTACATGAACATTAAATTACTTTTGCGGAATACTTAATAAGTAACAAAAAAAGACACACAAGTACCATAATATTTTAGTGTCCTTAGAAACTTGGAACTTAATCTTGTAATCGTGGTGAAAGATCTTCAACATCTCCCATAAAGATCTTCCTCTGTTTTTCTTACCTAAAACCATTATTTATATCATGGGGAAAATAAAAGATAAAAAGGGTGATCTCAAATTCTCAGTAAGGGTATGCAGGGATAAAATAAAACATACCATATACATTTGATCTTAAAAACATGAAGATAAAGTTTAAACATCAAAAGCTTGAGCAATGACATAAAACATGGAAGTACGTATGGAATAGATCATAAAGAATAATTATTAATGATAAAATATCATGGGAATAAAACATGTAATTGTGGAAACCATTAATCACATGATATGATTTCCATAGTAGCCAAGGCATTGCTGCCAAGACCATATTAGTGGACAAAGTCCCTTTCTGAATCGAGTTTACTCCTCGTTCCAGTCCTGTATTTCTGAACCGGTTTAACTTGTCGTTCCAGCCATGTCTATTTCATGAGATATAAATCTTTACACAATGCATTGGAGGGAGATATAGGACCCACCAATCTCATAATGAAATCATTCTTACTTGTGCCACAAAATAAACTTAAAACATTCATCATAACCCAAAGAATAAAATGGGTTTCATAAACATCATCCCATCATAACATAATCCATATAAACAAATGGATATCATTTCATCATAAGAAAAGTGAAACAATGTAAATCATAGAGACATGATACTCGAAACATACACATGTGAAATAATGTCATCTTAGATGAAAATTGTTTTGATAAAACACTTGAAATGAATTCTTGAGGAAAATATCCTTTTTTCGTCAAAATCTTTTTCTTTTCACAAAATGTCATGCAATTTTAAAAGAAAAGGATTTTGTTGAAAATAGTCATGAAATATTTTGGAGTCAGATTCATGAAAATAAGGCTTTATAAAACCGTAAAAATCCATTCATGCCGTATAAGTTAAAAAAGCATTCTTCTCGTACTTTTACCAGAAAAGTCAAAAAGTACCTCGTAACGTAAACAAAAGAAAGATTCCTTAAATAAAATGTAGTAGAAGTAAAAATGGGTAAAAAGGATATTAAAAATACATAAAAACACTTTTAGAATACATCGACATGGATGATAACAATAACCCTAGTAAATACTTACGTATAAACAATCTCGGAAAAAAATGTGATTTGCAAAATTATCCCTTACCTTAGGTCCGATATGCTTCGTACGTATCCAAACCTCATGTATAATGATTAAAATAATGTCATTTAATTATTACATAATAATATTCATTTTTATTATATCATATATGGTCCACTAATGACTTTCTATTACCCGTTCTATTGTAAATTCCATGTTAAAGAGTGTTTTGGGTAAAATCGTTTCATTTGTCGTCCGTGTTTTGACTTGTAATTATTAATTTGATTACATAGATCATGATTAATTAATTAAATAATATAAAACATTATTTATATATAATATATATTCAGAATATACATATATATATAATAGATCGATAAATGGAAATAAATACATTGTTCATGGAGATGGTAGGCCGTACGTACACATGAACATTGTTTTAGTTTTACTTATTGAGTTGAATGGAATTAAGTAGATAACATACATATAAATAAATATAGTAGCTTTATAATGTCATATATTTCATTATTGTTTATCATATATACTTTATAATCATTATTAAATGGTTAACATGGAGAATGAATCTCATCGCTGTGTGGAGACGGTAGTCCATACGTACGCACGATTGATGATATCGTTTCCATAATTATTGAATTGAATTGGAGTGGATGATACAATATATAAGAATAATTATCATGGTATAATAACTATATATAGTTATTATTTACACCATTATACCCATCCAAGTACGGTGGTGTTGGAAAAACAGATTACACCACGGCGTAGAGACGGTATTCCGTACGTACGCACGTGTGGTGATTTTGTTTTCCGTTGGATGGATAAATGTTGAAATAGGGTTATTTCATACTTATAATAAAATATCAGTATATTATTGATACTGATGTTATTAATTAATAATGAAACAACTAAATAATAAGAAGTAGATGAAGAAATAATGTTGAAAGAATCGGTAACGGACATTACCTCTTCTTTGAAGCGCATCTTTGAGAACTCATCTTAGGGCACTAAAATTGGTCTTTGAAGACGAACAGGACCTCTATGATGTTTCTAGGGAATTGGTGAAGAGAATTAGGCAGGGGTTGGCCGATCTTGAAGGCTCAAATTGGTTTGAGGAAGGGAGGGAGGAGGTGCCATTTTATAAGGCAATAGAGGGACACCTTTGGAATTCATAAAAATATTAATTTATAATTAATCTAAAACCACTTAACAACCTCCAAAAAATGACTAATAATAGAATATATGATGAGATATGGTTTATATATCATCAAACAATAAAATTTAGACATGTTAGGAAATTATTTTAAACATTATCAACTTGATTTATCCTTACTAAATCAATTTAATTTTATTTGTGGTAATAACATTCAAAATTTTAAATTATAACAAAAAATTACTTATGTGTTGTTAATTTTCCATAATTGGATACTTTCTAACATTTTTGACCTTATAAATTTAAATTAATAATTTTTAAAAAAATTTGTGATTTTTAAACAATTTTATAATATGTTATTTTTATAAAATAACAATAGTGTCAATTTTGACACTATTCATTTATATGAATTTAAATAAAATATATACAGAATATAAGTTCGATCTAAAATATTTAATAGATTCATAAAATGCCATATGTATCTATAAAATTAGTGGAGAACATTAAATAGTTCATATAATATTTATTTTATTATTTTTAAAAACATTTATTTGGTTTATCTCTTAATAAAATAATTACTACAACATATTTGTATAATTATTTAATATACTTATTTTTTGCATAAAAATTAAAAATAAAATCCTATGATGAAGATAAATCAATTAACTTTCAAAATAATACTTTTACTCGAATTTATCATCTTAAAATCACAATATTTAAATTGTTATATTTATTAAATTATGAAGGTGACAACTTTGGCATCATTTAAAATAAAATAATATAAGTGTCATAATCACATATATAAGACTCCAAACGGTTATATATTAGGTAATTTTATGAATATGGTATAGATATACACTACCAATAAGTTTTGGTCTGGTTTTTGGGTCTTTTAATGTGTATTATTATTTCAATAAAAACTATATTACTGATTTTTCACTAAATAAATAAATTCTGCATCATTAATGTATCACCATTAATGATAATTATTTAATCCCAAAAATTTATAAATAAACTATCATGATGTAATTAATTTTATTAGATTTCTGGATTCTATTCATTTTTGATGATTTATGTCGTTTATCACTAAATTAAAATTATTATTATACTTATAAGATTTAAGAGAGTGACATGTTGTCACTTTCTTTGGTTTTAATAATAATTATATTATTTTCTTGGTAAAAGTCCATAAAATGAATATAATCCGACCCTTAGGTGATATGAGTCTATTTTGATCCATCCAATTGAATTTTGGAATGTGTTAGGCTAATTTTATAATCTTATATTTACCCTTAATTACCCGTTTAACCTTTAACTATGGTAAATAAAATTTTCCGTAGTTACTATTCATAATGCCCAAAAATAAAAAGTCTATTATTAACATAATTTGGACCCACTGATTCCAAATATGGAATCCATTTTTCCAAATTCAATACACAGAATTTGCAGAAATTAAATTAAAATTAATCCCGTTGTCGAAAGAAAACATGGTTTTGATTAAAACATTACAAAAGATTGAATTGATTTAACCTACGGATTCAATGTAAAATCAATGGTAATGACATACATTATATTAAATGGTAAAAATATATTCTATTTATACTTTAAAACCATTAAATATTATAATTTAACAATATAAACTAATGCGATGAAAAAAGTTGTTTATAATTAAAATATAGTGTGTTTTTACTATTCATTAAAATATGAAATTTATCAGAAAAATATCAAAACTTTATCCAATGTAAAGTTCTATATCTTGATTCAAAAGAAGAAGATTATTTTGTAAAATTTTACTTATAAACATGTCAAAAACTAGATTTAAAGTGGGTGTTCCATTAAAAGGCGGCAAAACTGCATTTTTTGAAAAATACTTATTTTACCCGAAACATTTAATTTGTTCTTATACCATGTGATAGAAAATGTGTAAGATGAATAATAATGATATAAAATTCAAAATTTAGTTAATAATATTTATAACATCTAGTTCATAATAATATTATAATAATATATCATTGTTTAGTATGACCTGGTATTGCGTACAACACACGCTATCGAGGAAGGTCGTGATTGCATGTAATGAAAGCCATGTTAGGGTTGCGTGTTGTGAAAGACTCTTTTATTATTTCATATAACAGAATCCAACCATATTTCATTTATATATTGCATATATATATATATATATAGACACTCAATGTTGCGTTGAATGACTATTATCAAACGAACTTGAAATTGTGTGTAACACAATCTAAGAATAGTGTTGCGTATATTGCAAGCTAATATGGTGTTGCATATAGCACAAGATAATATTTCTGTAGCATAAAAAAATGACATAAAATAAATTAAAAAGAATAGTTATCATAAAATATTGGGTTTTTACATTCTACCCCCCTTAAAATGAATTTCTCCCTCGAAATTCGTCGGGGTTATGCATGGTTTTCTACTTGAATGTTTCTTTAATTAAAACCCACATCTTAAAATGGAATACCAAAAATTAACTATCAAAACTAAAGTATGAAACGTAACGGTTACCCAAATTAACTCATCACTGGGTTTCCATGTAGGAGAACATAAGTGAAAATATGGATATGGAAGAGAAATCTGACCATCATGTTCTGATAGAGAGTGGTAGAGAACATGGCTATGAAAAATCAGACAATCACAAAGCCATATATTTGTCATTATCTAAGGTACCATATGATTCATCAGATACAAGTGCACTAGGACAACATTTTTGGTTTTCAAGAACATTTCCCAAAAGATGAAGAATTTGAATTAGAAGAAATACTTGATTTATTTTGGTACAATCTCACTGTTGTTCATGCCTTGAACAATTTCCACATCATCTTTTAAAGAATTGAAGTTGAATTTGTTATTCGTGAAGTTTTAGCAGATCATGTGATAGAATGACGGGTCATTCCATCTGTCTCAAACAAAAGGTTAGAAAAAATTATTAAATATACATAAGTCGATCTATAGTGAGATAAATCATATATGGTTCCTAAAATGGACTTATAATTCATATATCATACTTCATAATATAATAAAACTTGTTTCTACTAAACAGGGACTTCCTGTAGGCCAGTGGTAGGTGATAAATGCCAGTCGCACTTCGGTTGTGGGTCCGATTCCCACATCCATGTCCGACACGATGGGCTGCCACCCTTTCGGCAGGTAGTCCTTTTTCTAAAACTACATTACTATAACATCCCATCAATAATTTCGAAAAAAGTTCTATCCTTAAACAATACTAAGTTATTTCCAACATAATCCATTGCAATCATTAGGCTAATCTAAAATACTTCGGTCCAAGATCATAGTATAAAGAAAATGATTACTTGAAATATCACATAACAATCACGTGAATGCCATCATTAATCCCCATTATATCATAAGATATATCTTGTTGGTCAAATTACAAACATGTGAATACCCTAATCATGTATTCTCTTGAAGAATGAAGACCCATTGAACCATAGTGAAAACATGAATGCTATCAAAAGTTAACTCTTTCCACACACCAAAATCCCAAAATTTCTATATAATCAAACCATAATATCACTTAGTCCTTATATCGGTTGTGAGCTCATGAATACAATAAAACATCTCATTATCTTCTTATCCCTTCATAATGTGCATATCATCTACTTTCCAAAAATATATGAATAACCTTCTATGGTTTCCAGTACCATTAAACATATACATACATATTCTTTAGGAAAAACAATTGTGTAACAATCCCTAGATGATTTTTTATTCCATAGTACCATACATTATTCTTTATAAACATACAATCATTCAACTATCTTCTTAAACCACTAGCTGAACTTCATTATTTATTTCTTCTCAAATTTTAGCCTCTCCATCATCATCCACATAAATACTACCCGTATGACCATGATGATTCTCTTCATGAGATTTTCCATTAGGGAATTGGTTTGAATAATGCTTATACATTCCACATTTAAAAAATCTAATCATTTTTGATGTCGTAGCAATACCATTATCCTTGTCCATGGTGTTAACTAAACGTTTACCTTTGCACTTACTGGCTTTGTGTCCTTCTTTTCCATACCCAAAGAATCTTCCAGTTCCCTTGAGACAATCTCCCCGATGTCTCTTCCCACATGATTTACATGAGGTAAATTGAACTTTCTTTCATCTATGATCATTATGAAACTCCATCTTTCTCTTATTATCTGAGGCGGGAAACATTCAAAAGTTGATATTATTGATCATATTATGAGATTGCTGATTAGGCATAATAACAATGGTTGGACTTCCAAATTCCGTTTCATTTGGGTTCTCATGAAGAATATCATTCCATTGTCCGTCATATCCTCTATTATCATGAATCTTCCTGTTTCCAGCCATTTTCTAAAACCCAAAAAGAATAGTGTGAGAGGCAAAAATCCTGCTAGGGAAGACAACATAATAAAGGGAAAGTACCCTCAATATATAACATCTTAGGTTAAATTCTATGATCGTTACTGTAGTTCTATGACTATATCCTATACGTATACTTATCCTTAGAGATATCCCAAGACATAGCTTAGAAATATCTCTAGGGATCTCACAAACGTTTTCGCATCCTAGTTTCCAAAGGTTGAATAAACCTTTCCTCTGATACCAAATGTAGAGACCCGAAGCTTGACATACATGAACATACATTACTTTTTCGGAATACTTGATACATAACAAAAATAGACACACAAGGACCGTAATAGTTTAGTGTCTTTGGAAACATGGAACATAATCTTCTAATCATGGTGAAAGATATTCAACATCTCCCATATAGATCTTCCCCTTTTTTCTTACCTAAAACCATTCTTTATATCCTGGGGAAAAGAAAACATAAAAATGTTGAGCTCAAATGCTCTGTAAGGGTAAGCATGGATAAAATAATACATACCATATACATTTGAACTTTAAAACATGAACATAATTTTTAAACATCAAAAGCTTCAGCAATGACATAAAACATGGAAGTACGTATTTCATAGATCATAAAGAAACATTATGAATGTTAATATAGCATGGGAATAAAACATGTAATTGTGGAAACCATTAAGCACATGATATGATTTCCATAGTAGCCAAGTAATTGTTTCCAAGACCATCTTAGTGGAAAAAGTCCCTTTCTGAATCGAGTACACTCCTCATTCCAGTCCTGTATTACTGAACCGGTTTAACTTGTCGTTCCAGCCATGTCTATATCATGAGATATAAATCTTTACCCAATGCATTGGAGGGAGATATAGGTCCTATCCATCTCATAATGAAATCATTTTTACTTGTTCCACAAAATAAACTTAAAACATTCATCATAACCCAAAGAATAAAATGGGTTTCATAAACATCATCCCATCATAACATAATCAACAAAAAAATGGATATCATTTCATCATAAGAAAAGTGAAACCATGTAAATCATAGAGACATTATACTTGAAACATACACATGTGAAATAATGTCATCTTAGATGAAAATTGTTTTGATAAAACACTTGAAGTGAATTTTTTAGGAAAATATCATTTTTTCTTCAAAATCATTTTCTTTTCACAAAATGTCATGCAATTTTAAAAGAAAATGATTTTGTTGAAAATAGTCATGAAATATTTTGGAGTAATAATCATGAAAATAAGGCTGTATAAAACCGTAAAAATCCATTCGTGCTGTATAAGTTAAAAAAACATTCTTCTCGTACTTTTACCGGAAAAGTCAAAAAGCAACTCATAACGTAATCAAAAGAACAATTCCTTACATTCCATGTACTAAAAGTAAAAATGGGTAAAAAGAAAATTAAACATACATAAAAACACTTTTATAAAACATGGACATGGATGATAATAATAACCCCAGTAAATACTTACGTATAAGCAATCTTAGATAAAAAAATGAGATCTGAAAAATTATCCCTTACCTTAGGTCCAATATGCTTCGTACGTATCCAAACCACCTGTATAATGATTTAAATAATGTCATTGACTTATTATAGAATCATATTCATTGTTATTATATCATATATGGTTCACTTATGACTTTATACTACCCGTTCTTTTGTAAATTCCATGTTAAAGAGTGTTTTGGGTAAAAACGTTTCATTTGTCGTCTGTGTTTTGACTTGTAATTATTCATATGATTACCTAGATAATGATTAATTAATTAAAAAATATAAAACATGATTTATATATAATATATATTCAGAATATACATATATATAATAGATCGATAAATGGAAAGAAATACACTGTTCATGGACACGGTAGGCCGTACGTACGCATGAATGCTGTTTTCGTTTTCCTTATTGAGTTGAATGGAATTAACTAGATAACATACATATACATAAATCCAGTAGATTTATAATTTCATATATTACATTATTATTTCTTATATATACTTTATAATCATTCTTAAATGGTTAACATGGAGAATGAATCTCATCGCTTCGTGGAGACGGTAGTCCGTACGTACGCACGAGCGATGATATCATTTCCATAATTATTGAATTTAATTGGAGTGGATGATAAAACATATAAGAATCATTATTATGGTATAATAACTATATATTGTTATTATTTACACCATTATACCCATCCATGTAAGGTGGTGTTGGAAAAACAGATTACACCACGGCGTGTAGACGATATTCCGTACATACGCACATGCGGTGATTTTGTTTTCCGTAGGATTTATAGATGGTGAAATAGGGTTGTTTCATACTTAGAATAACATATCATTATATTATTGATACTGATGTTATTACTTCATAATGAAACAACTAATTAATAAGAAGTAGAAGAATAAATAAAGATGAAAGAATCGGTAACAGACATTACCTCTTCTTTGAAGCGCCTCTTTGAGACCTCCTATTAGGGAACTAAAATTGGTCTTTGAAGAAGAACATGACCTCTAGGATGCTTATATGGAAGTGGAGAAGAGAATTTGGCAGGGGTTGGCCGAGCATGAAAGCTCAAATTTGTGTGAGGAAGGGAGGGAGGAGAGGCCTTTTTATAAGGGAGGAGAGGGGCACCTTTGGAATTCATAAAAATATTAATTTATAATAAATCTAACCCCTCATAAAAACCTCCAAAAATTACACATATTCGAATATAAGTTGATCTTGGGTTGTAATCACATCAACCAAAAAAATTTAGACATGTTAGGAAATTATTTTAAACATTATCAACTAGATTTATCCTTAATCAATTTAATTTTATTTGTGGTAATAATAATCTAAATTTTAAATTATAACAAAAAATTACTTATGTGTTGTTAATTTTCCATAATTGGATAATTTATAACATTTTGGACCATATAAATTTAAATTTATAATTTTTAAATATTTTTGTGATTTTTCAACAATTTTATAATATGTTATGTTTATAAAATAACAATAGCGTCAATTTTTGACACTATTAATTTATATGAATTTAAATAAAATATATATAGAAGATATTTTCGAACTATAAGCTTTAATAGATTTATAAAAGGCCATATGTATCATGAAAATTAGTGGATAAAATTAAATAGTTCACATAATATTTATTTTATAATTTTTAATACCATTTATTTGGTTTATCTATTAATAAAATAATTACTACAACATTTTTGTATAATTATTTAATATACATATTTTTTGCATAAAAATTAAAACTAAAATCCTATGATGAAGATAAATCTATTACCTTTCACAATAATACTTTTACTAGAATTTATAATCTTAAAATCACAATATTTATATTGTTATATTTGTTAAATTATGAAGGTGACAACTTTGGCATCATTTAATATAAAATAATATAAGTGTCATAATCACATTTATAAGACTCCAAACGGTTATATATTAGGTCATTGTATTCTTATGGTATAGATATACATTACCAATAAGTTTTTCTCCGGTTTTTGGGTCTTTTAATGGGTATTATTATTTGAATAAAAACTATATTACTGTTTTTTGACTTAATAAATAATTTCTGCATCATTAATCTATCACCATTAATGACAATTTTTTAATGCCTAAAAATTCTAAATAAATTATCATGATGTAGATACTTTTATTAGATTTCTGGAGACTATTCATGTTCGATGTTTTATTATTTTTATCACTAAATTAAAATTATTATTATACTTATAAGATTTAAGAGAGTGACATGTTGTCACTTTCTTCGGTTTTAATAATAATTAAATTATTTTCATGGTCAAAATTCCATAAAATGAATCTAATCCAACCCTTAGGTGATATGGGTCTACTTTTATCCATCCAATATGATTTTGGTATGTGTTAGAATAATTTTATAATCTTATATTTACCCTTAATTACCCGTTTTACCTTTAACTATGGTAAATAAAATTTACCATAGTTACTATTCATAATTCTCAAAAATAAAAAGTATATTATTAAAATAATTTGGGCCCACTGATTCCAAATATGGAATCCATTTTCCCAAATTCAATACACAAAAGTTGCAGAAATTAAATTAAAATTAATCTCTTTGTCGAATGAAAAAGGGTTTTTGTTTAAAACATTGCAAAAGATTGAATTGATTTAACCTACGAATTCTATGTAAAATAAATTATAATGACATACATTATATTAAATGTTAAAAATATATTCTATTTATACTTTAAAACCATTCAATATTATAATTTAACCATATAAACTAATACGATAAAGAAAGTCATTTTTAATTAAAATATAGCATGTTTTTACTATTCATTAAAATATGTAAGTTATCAGAAAAATATCAAAACATTATCCAATGTAAAGTGTTATATCATGATTCAAAAGAAGAAGTTTATTTTGTAAAATTGAACTTATAAACATGTCAGAAACTATATTTAAAGTGGGTGCTCCATTAAGAGGTGGAAAAACTGCATTTTCTGAAAAATACTTATTGTACCCAAAAAATATATTATGTTCTTATAACATGTTCTAGAAAATGTGTAAGATGAATAATAATTCTATAAAATTTGAAATTTATTTAATAATATTCATAATGGCTAGTTCATAAAAATATTATAATAATATATCGTTGTTTAGTAAAACCCGGTATTGCATACAACACACGCTATCGAGGAAGGTCGCGATTGCGTGTAATGAAATCCATGTTAGGGATGCATGTTGTGCAAGACTCCTTTGTTGTTTCATATAACATAATCCAACCATATTTTATTTATACATTGAATACATATATATATATATATATACACACTAAATGTTGAATAGAATGACTATTATCAAACGAACTTGAAATTGTGTGTAACACAATCTAAGAATAGTGTTGCGTATACTAGCAGATAATATGGTGTTGCGTATAGAAAATGATAATCTTGTTGTATCATAAAACACATGACATAAAATAAAATAAAATTAATTATTATTATAAAATATTGGGTTGTTACAATGCCATTGGGCCACCTAACATAATTCATATCCCCCAATGGGGATTCTATGAAACTATCTATCACAATAAAGTATCCAATTCCTAATCATACTCTTAAAATTAAAAATAATTAGAGTTTCTAAAAACATAAATTGTTCTAATCACAAACTATTATACATTTAAAGTCTAAATCAATATATTACATTAATTCAATAATAATAATTAAAGAAAACCCCTCGTGAATATGATGTGGCATTCGTGGTCAGGGATCCTACCTATATCTGGTGTTCCATGGGACTAAAAAAATAAAAATTATAAATAATTTAATATTGAAAATAATAAAAAGTAAATAAATAAATTCCTTAAAATATTGCATCCAATTATCCCATGAACCAACAGTCGAACACACATATTCTTGTAATGTTCTAACCTCAACAATCAACTGTGCATTTACATCCTCTAAAGTGTGCAATCGTGCCTAAAAATCTGACCGTTGATGTTTCATCTGAGAAAAAACATGACTGAAAACCTCATTGCACGATAATAAAAAAATTTGAATCCCCATTACATAGGTCAAACTATATCCATTCATTTCACAACCAATAATACGATGGAATAACTCATCCCATCGCATGAGAAGTTATTTCTAGTCCTATGGAATCTATTCTAAACCACATTCACATTTAGAATTTTCAATATTAAAATATATATAAATACATTCATTTATATATAGATGAATGTAAATTTTGTTAATATTTACAAGAACATACTATAAGAGTTGCAGCCTTTGGATCATTTCGATCCCGAGTTCTCATCCACACTGAAATTTTATTAGTCAATGCACCTTGATCCTACAAAAGAACACAAATAAAATATAAAAATATAACATAAATCCATATTAAATAAGAAAGTAAAGAAGAATGATAAATACATCATGTCATATCTGAGACACGTGATGAATACTAAGCATGTGGGGTGGTCCCTATAATGCTCAATTCTCATAATGACATGTTGACACCTCCTGTATTCAATAAATAGAATCTAAAAAATAATAATGTCACAAATTCTTGAAGATATACATACCAAAAAAAATATACAAACCAAAATGGCCTCTCTAGACCGATATGAAACTATGTCCCACCACTATGATGGGAGAATACATCTTCAGACATTTTCTAGAATGACTGGGGCACAAAAATTTAGTACCCAGTTATTTCTCTTGGATTATCCTTTATAATACATCCACATATTATGACAGTTTATCATACACAAAATAAAAACACATTTCGGAACACTTTTAGATTATTTTATTTATGAAAAAAATCACACATGTTAGTATTTTTTAAACATAGGGATGAAAGAAAAATAGTATTTTTACCTGATCGTCCCTCCAAAGCTGATCTAATGTATCCAAGGGGATATAAGCCCAATCTCGTATGGTAAATGGAAATAGATGTGGGTTTCATATGATATGACCTAGTTGATGAATAAATGTAGGGGAAATCAGTCCCACAGGTTGAAATATCTCATAAAGGGAAACATCAGAGGTCATGTCGTAATTCCATGATGAAATTCCACTACCATCGCCTTTTTTGTAGAGAAATATGTCGTCGTGTATGGGCTTGTTGAAAACAATTTTATACATAATTAAGCTGAGGCGAATATATATATATATATATACTCCATATAAATAAAAAGATTTACATTCATTCATACCTTGACCCTAAGACATAGATGGATTAGATAGATGATGTGAATCTGTTGCATATTCTCTCTGACAAGCCTGCCGTTGTAGAAAACATTAGTAAGTGGACCATGAAAATTATACAGAAGTTAGATTGATTTTTTTAAACAATCTTGAATGTTGTTAAATAATGTATAGAATAATTATTTGTAAATCGGTTTTAAAAAAATAAAAAACCTAACAAAAAAATATATTTTCTATAAAGGCTTCTATTTAGTGGCTTCTTTAAACGGGAAGTGATTTGCTATATTTAAATATTTTACCTAGTAAATAAACCTTCATATAATAGAATAATTATTAGCTTTTCCTATAAAAATATCCTTCTAATTTTACAGTATGAAGTCAAAAGTTCTTTTATTAGGGGTCGGTGTGGGGCGGCAGGGGGTTTGGAGGTGGGTATGTCCAAGGGGGGGAGGGGGCTAGTCTGGGTAGGGGATATAGGTGTTGGGAGTGGGGTTTTCTGATGTTGTTGTCCAGGTGGAGGGGTATGGGATTTGTACGTGGGGGGGGGGGGGCTATTTAGCTATGGTTTGGTAGGTGAGCTGTTAGGGGGCGGGGGCTATCCAGTGGGGTGTTGGTAGTGGGGATGTATGGGGCTGGGGTAGGGGTTCTATAGGTGGAGGGGAGGGGTTGTGTAGGTGGGGGGGAAGGATTTCCGGTGGGATTTTTGTGGGTGGGTTGTCTGGGAGGGGGTTGTCTAGGGGGTGGGAGTGGGGGTGTCTGGGGCTTGGGGTGGGGGTGTGCAGGTGGAGGGGGGCTAGAGGTGGGGGAGGGGTTGTCCTGGGGGTGGGGGTGGGGGCTATCCTAGTTGAGGGTGTAACGACCCAAACCATTATTATTTTAAATTACTCTTGATCTAATTAAATATATTATTATGTAAAATGGTTATATAACATATGATCTTTTTTGGATTTATGTTTTTGGATTTTAAAATACCAATACAAATTTTGACCATTTCTAATATAGCCATTAATCCGTTATCACATGATTAGAATAATTATAGGGCTTTATCAAAACCAATTTACTTAGAGAGTGGATGTGATGGCCTCATCCAGTAGAATTGCTCCATATAAATCCTATTTTCAAGGCTCATAAAGGATGTTTCATCATTGGGATTCCCTCTTAACCAAACCTAAGCATAGATTCAACACATTATGATCAAATGGAACCACCTATGGGATATGTGGATTTTGATAGAGATAACAACCTGAGCGATGTTATCCAAGCCACCCCAAAAGTCGGTCACCATCGCACACCTTACACTTCAGTCTTATGTGGGTGTAATAAGGGGTTATGTAATTATAACCTAGTACTACGATTATTTACAGTAAATTTTTATAAATAACATAATTTTATTTTATTATTTGTTACTTTTTTAATAGTTTTTTGACGCAAAATAGCATTTTTAGTTAAATAAGGAATCTATTTTGAAAAATTAATGGATTTTTTAGTTAAATATTATTTTAGTTAAATATTATTACCAAATTAAATTTTATATAATATAAATTAACATTTAATTATTATGAAGATGATTGTGATTCTTATTAATGTTTGAAAGATTTTTTTGGCAAAACCCATGAATTTTTTATAAATGTCATTTTTTATTTAAAATTAAAACATCAAAAATTATGATAATTATTTAGATAAAATGTATATTATTATTTTTAATTATGATGTTGATGTTATAAAATGGTGAATTTTTAAAAAAATCAAAGACAGTCAAATTTTGTTGAAAAAGTTAAATATTTCATAAATATTCAACATGTTTTATGACATCATAATGACCCAACATGGATGCAATAAAATACAATAAACATTATTTTCGGCCAATATACGTTTTTTCATTAATATAATATCATTTTAGGTTTGTTTTATTTATTTTACAATTCTTTAGTGGACCATTCAGAACTTATAAAACATGTTAACTTTTTAGATTGATTTCCTTGAGAGTATAACTCATCTCTATATAAGCAACCCTTTAATTTTTAGAATTTTGGACATTGGAATTGTAAAATAATGTTTTTCACTCCCATATGGAAAAAACATGTTCAAAATCCATGGAATTTTTTTGGTTTGATTAGTTTAATGTGTGGTGTCCAAAACCTCTATAGTAATGAATTCCCTCTCCTTTCCTATATAAACCCACCCAAGATCCCACTTCTTCTTCAGTAAAAGCCTTGGGAGTTCCTCCAACCTCTACCCTCCTCTCTGTAGAATCCTTCCAAGGCACCCTAATCTCCAAAGAATACTCTGTCAAGCCCCTCCCAATCCATTGGGATCACACTTCAAAGTAAGTGATTCTTTCCTTTCTCATTTTATGCAAGATTATTAATATTGTTTTCCCCTTTAATATTCAATTATAAATGTTGGGGTATGATTTATAAAATCCACATACTAGCCTCTTTATGTTTGAATGATGTGATACAACTTTTATCACTCATTAATACCTCCCTTGTACTCCCATTTACATGCCGAAATTCTATAAGGAATTTATCTCTCTTCATTTACATTCAAGCAATTCTTTTGTATTATGATTCCAAATTCCATTACATATGTTGGGACATGTATCAATATGACACCCTTACATTTCATTTATTGTACATATTATGTGACACATTTTCTATATCATAACCCTTTTTTATGATGTCTAATGTCACACCATTATGCTGCCGAAATTGCACCACTATTTTCCAAGCCAAAATCATCATGTAGTGAATTCCATTCGCATTTCTCTATCACATGTATTCAACATTATGAACATTTATATACTTATGGAATAGTTTCATGTATTAATTACACATTCCATAACCTTGGAATAAGTTATGATGTTTAATGAATCGATGTTGTATGATATAGTGGCAGATTTATGCATGAAATGAACTATTTAAGAAGGGTTCACCCTGTTATCACACCAAGGCATTGGGAAAAGATTAATATCATGATACGTCAAGTGCAATGAGGTTTTAATCATACTGATTCATATTAAATGTGGGTTTACTTATTATCCATGTGCAATGTGCCTTGGATCCTTCTAATACAATATTAAGTGTTGTTTCCACATTTCCATGTTGTAGTAATCATGCTTTGTCATACATTTAAGTTACTGTTTTTTTTCTACTATGTTGATATGCCTTTTCCCTAACATTTGTTGTTTTCTTCAGGTTATTCCTTTTTTTCTCTCCTTTCAGGATTCATAGCTCAACCTCTTCTTGTACATGTCCTTAGGTTATCCCATGAAATGATAAGTATGAGGGAATATAGTGGTCATGTAAATGAATATATCCATAAAAAATATTGGGTTTCATGTTTTAAGTCATTATGTAATGTTTTCATGTCCCAAAGACACTGGACCTCTCAATATTCAATGTTGAATCAAATGAAGTGTTTATGTAATAAATCATGTTTAAGTGTGTAATAAAGATAAGGGTTCTCATAGATGGTTTTAGAGGACAATATTAGTTATCTTTGGGATTTGGATTAGAAAACCCTAGTGACATCCTACGGGATAATACTTGGTATAATAAAAGAATCCCTATATTTTTTGTGACTATGAAGTAAGAGTTTTATCAAAAAGATACATCAATGTACAGATACAATCCAGTAGAGGTTTCTCTGGAATAAATGTACCTATGTGTGAAAACTCTGACAAGGAGTTTCGAGCATGAACCAGGGTATCCTGGTACACGACAATGTGACTTGATATACTATTGGTTACGACACTCCCAGGGGATATTCTCTGTCAAATTCACAAGAATAGTATGAACCATTATTAATTATATTTAAAAAATTCCCCTAAGAATATATTTTATAAATTAGGTCATAGATCACATACATTGAAGCCTATTGACTCATATGTTATGGAAATAAAATTTATTTATATTTCATGCATTTATTTCTATAGATTACCCTTTATGTGTTACCACTAACCTTCCTTTTATTCCATCCAATGGCCTGTAATAGGAGGAATTAGGCTAAACATAAATGTGAATATCAATGTGATGACTATTCCAATTAGATGGCCAATCTAATCGGAGAGGGAATCACAACCATTATCATGATATAGTCTTAGTTAACTCATTATTTGAATAGAAACATGTGTAAGGAAGAACTTTCACCCCTCCCCCCCCCCCCTAAGAAATGGAAAGCCACAATCGAGAGAATCATGAGACAAATCCCTCCTACTTTTTATGGATCATCTGATTCCTCAATTGCCAAACGATGGATCAACTCCATTGAAAAAATATTCTAAATAATTCAATGTTCTTAAAAAGAAAAGGTTCTTATGGATGCTAATCGTATGGAGGGTGAAGCTCATCAATGTTTGACATTGATAAAAAAATATGAATCATAAGGAAGAGATCAACATGTTGAAATTGAATGATTTTTAAAAAATGTTTTTTCAAATATACATTTCACGCACCCTCCAACTTAAGATGGAAAGAGACATTCTTGACCTCAGAAAAAAAAAGACGACGAATCCATAAGAGCGTATGAGGAAAACGTCAAAACCCTTTCCTGATACACCCCCATCTTTATCATTACCCAAAATTTCATGGTTGACAACTTCATTGGTGGGCTGAATCCAGGCCTAGAGAAATCCCTGGTGATCCTTGACTTTGATATCTATGAGAAAGTTGTACGTTGTTCCCTCAAAGTTGAAATAGAGATCGGATAATCACTGTGGTATCATGGGGATATGAAATGTAAGGTGGACTTAAATTCTGGCAGTTTGATGGATAAATACAATAGTGCTAAGAAGATCCAACACCCCACTTTCCAAAGATGAAAAATGAAGCACCCCAAAAATTTCCTAAAGGGGTGAGGAAATGATTTAGTTGTGGAAGATAAGGGCTCCTAGTTGTTAACTTTCAACATGAGAAACATGCATCTGCAACAGAAGATATGAATTCTTCGTTCATTGCTCAACGTGTTGTTCATTTCTTCAACTAAAAATAACCAAGGCACCTTGCGAATTAGTTCCATAAGATAAGGGTTCTTAGAGGCAACCAAAAACCTCCAAGGAAGTAAGTGTGAGCTTTTTCTATCACTACCTCCGAAGTGAACCCCCACAATGATGGGGTAATAGGTACACTAGTAATTCATTCAAGAATAGAGAACATAAATTTGGATTTTGGTTCAATGAATTCTTTTATATCCTGAAATTTCAGTAGAACAATCCCAAAAAAACCAAAAATCATGGAAGTGAAGATGTCAATGAGTACAGAAAACTGGGTAATAATCACATGCCAAGAATATAAATCCTCCATTGTCATACTTTTTTATTGAAATTCTCGTAGAACCTCATTGTACTCCCTCTGTTGGAATTTGATGGAATTATCAGCTAGGATTGGCATTCCTTATATATATCCAACATAAATTTCTGGGGGAGGGAAATCACGCTCTATATAGAGAATCGACCCTCGATTAATTACATGTTCAAGGAAGAAGATGAATCTTCTTTAGCACCATAATCTCAAGCGTGGATATTAATTCATTATGATCATGTGTATCTAGATTTGATGATTGTGTATATAGAAGAAAATATCCCTAAAGACAAGCCAATTGAGAGGGAATTTTCAGAAGTGTTTCCTAATAAAATTCATGGTGTTCCTCCTAGAACAAATGTTTAATTCTCAATTGAACTTAATCTCGGAAGTTCCCAAAATCCACGACACCGTACAGAATGTCTATTTTGGAGCTTGAGGAACTAAAAAAACAACTACAAGAGATTATGAATAAAGGGTTTATACGCCCAGGTGCTTCACCATGGGGTGCACCAGTCCTCTTTCTCCAGATGAAGGATGGGTCAATGCGCCTTTTCATTGATTATCTTGAGCTCAAAAAAATGAAGATAAATAACAAGTTTTCTCTTCCATGAATTGATGATTTGTTCAATTTTCTACATGGATCACAATACATCTCCAAGGTAGATTTATAGTCGAGATATTACCAAGTTATGGTGATGATGGGGGATATCCCCAAGACTTCTTTTCGTACAAGGTATGGGCACTATGAATTAATAATAATTCTGTTTGGACTCATAAATGCTTTAAGAATCTTTATGGACTTGAGGAATAGAGTCTTTATATATTGCACTGAAAAAAAAATTTGTAGTATTTATAGACAATTCTCTTATATACTCCAAAACCAAGGAGGAGCATGAGGATCATCTAAGCATTGTACTATAGTCCTTGAAAAAGGAGAAGATATACGCGAAGTACATCAAGTGTGAGTTCTAGTTGAATGAGGTCTCATTCTCAAGACATATCATCAAATGTAAAGTGATTTCTATGGTCACTCCAAGATATCTTCAAAAGAGGGATATCTGAGGCCAACATCGGTAATGGATACCCATAGATTCATGGGGATAGTTGGATATTATTGCTGATTTTTGAGAAATTTCTCACGATTTTACAACCATCTTACACAGTTAACTAAAAACGAAATAAATTTTTCATGGACTGATGAATGCGAATAGAGTTTCAAACAGTTCAAAAGTTGCCTTATCACTACTCTCATGCTCACAGTACCCACAAGTGGAGAACATTTATATGGTATTTACTAATGCTTCAAAAAATGGCATGGGTTGTGTATTGATGAAAAATAAAAAATTCATTTCATATGCTTCAAGGAAATTAAATGTTAATGAGGAGAACTATCCAACACTAGATTTGGTGTTGCCTATAGTTATCTTCGCTTTAATAATTTGTCATAATTATCATTATGTGGAGATGGGTGAGATATATACAGATCAAAAGATCCTCAAATATATATTCACACAAAAAGGGATTAATATACGCCAATGAAGATGGTTAGAGATAATCAATGTCTATAACTTCTCAATCGATTACCACCCTAGGAAAGTGAACAAGGTGGTAGATGCACTACGTATAAATTACGGAGCAATAATTTAATTGATAAGAATTGAAAAGGATCCAATATTCTTATACATGATAAATGTAGACCTGAAAATCATAATTAAGGGAACATCATCAATCCTTTAAAAAATTATTTCTCAACCTGCACTTTTAGAAAGGTAAAATGAGGTTCAAAAGGATGGTTTGGGAATTCAGAAGAAGGGGGATACTATGAAGAAAGTTAAATCCTTATAGTTCAAAGACAATGAAGAAGGAATTGTTAGATTTGGGTCAGGACTATGTGTTCCATCGAATCAAGAGTTATTGAAAAAAAATTTGATGATTCTCATAGATCAAATATCTCCACTAACCCAAGAAACCCCAAGATGTGTCAATATTGTTTCCCCTGGTCAAGGTGTTGTGGAGATACCAAAAGTTTGAAGAAGAAACATGGGAACTGGAGGATGTGATGAGGCAAAGTTACCTAAATCTGTTTTAGTGTGGGAAAAGGAAAATTTTGAAGGAGAAATTTATTTAGAGGGGAAAATTGTATAGAACCAAATAATTATTAATTGATATTTTTCTTAATATAATTAAATGTATTATTATGTAAAATGGTGATATAAAATATTTACTAAATTGGAATTATGTTTTTGTATTTTAATATACCATTATGAATTTTGACCATTCCTAATATAGTTGTTAATCAGTGATCACAGAATTCATATAAATATAGGGCTTTAACAAATCCAATTTACTCAGAAAAAGGAAGTGATAGCCTCATCCAGATAAATTTCTCTATACGAAGACCATTTGTTAGAGCTTAGAAAGAATTTTGTGTCATTGGTATTTTCTCTTGACGAATCCAAAGTCGAGCTTCAACACATTAAGCTCGACCACTACAGCCTAAGGGATATGTGGAAGTTGATAAAGATTACCACCTGAGCGATGTTTTTCTGATCCACCCTAGGAGTTTATCACCATCGCACACCATACCCTTCATTCTTATGTGGGTGTTATAAGGGATTATGCAATGATACCCTAGTACTATGATTATGTAAATTATTTTAGTATAGAGAATATACTTTAATTTTATTAATCATACTTTGTAAATAGTTTTTTAAAGAATAAAAATCTTTTTAGTTATTTAAGAAATACATTTTTCAAAATTTATGAATTTTTGAATAATATAGTATTTTAATTAATTTTTATTACTAAGGTATTTTTTATATAATATAAATGCCCATATATTTAATATGAATGAGATTGTGATTTTTATTGTGGTTTGAAAGCTATTTTTGTCAAATCTCATGAATTTTCGATAAATGGATGTTTTTTTATATTTAATGATTCAACTATTTTGAAAAATATTTAGATAAAATGAATATTGTTTTTGGAATCACAATGTCGAAATTATCCAATGGTGAACTTTTCATAATTTTTTGAGATAGCTTAATTGTGGGGTAAAAATTAAATACCGTTTAAAAATATAATGTGTTATATGACATGATAATGACCCAATAATGATGGTATAAAACACTATAAACATTATGTTTTTCCAATATATGTTTTAAAATTAATATAATGTGATTTTCGGTTTGTTTAATTTATTTTACCATAATTTAGTAAACCCTTCAAGACATATAAAACATTTTAATTTTTAAATTAATTTCCTTAGGAGTGTGACTCATCTATACATAAGAAACCCTATTATTTTAGGAAGTTATGCCATTTTCCTTATAAAATTATTTTTTTTCACCCCTTTGTTGAAAAAACCATGGGAGAAAACCAGGGGAAAAAACCATGGGTTGGTTTGTGGTTTTGATTAGTTTAATGTCTGGTGTCCCAAACCTATATAATAATGAATTCCCTATCCATTCCTATATAAATCGTGAAACTCCCAAATATTTCATTTTACATTTCCCTTTGAATAATGTAATAACTTGCATTGTACGCATCTTCAAGATTCTAACACACCGCGACCAATGAAACTAGTCGTTATGAATAGTAATACCCACTTTTTCAAATATTATAAATTTTATCATTCAAAATGTTAATAAGTTTTGTATTCAGAATATCAATATTAGCTTAGAGTGAATTTTTGGTATTTTTATGAAAACATTCAATTTTTTATTAATAATGAAAAACACTGAGATTGTGTTTAAAAATGACATTTATTTTAAAAATTATTTATTTTTTTAAATTTATATTAATTCAAAATAGATATATAATACTTATATAAGTTCAATGTTATTCATTGGAGTCATTTTATAGTATCTTATTTATATAAAAATTTTATTGAACATTTTACCCTTTTTTACCCACATCTTAGGAGTTTTTGCAAATTGCATAAAATAGAATTTTACCACTTCTCTGAGTTGAATTTAAAAAATCTAAGAGGCATGATTAATATCAGTCAGTAAAATGTGGCTTAATAAGATGAAAATAAATTTTGGTGAATAGTAACTTTTGGCTTTTATGTACCATTTTTAAAAGTAAATAGGGTAATTAAAGGTAAAATTAGATAATAATTACCCTACCACATATCCTAATTCTATTTTATAAGTATAATTCTACCAGAAACAACCTTCGAAATAAAATACGATCCACTTTCGTCCACTTGGATTAGATTTGGACATTTATTATTATTTTATTTAAAGAATATTTAAATGAGTTAAATTAATTGTTTAATAACTAAACCATTTTTAATATTAGGTTACAATAAATATAAATTCAACTATAAATATTAATTATAAAGTTAAAAATATTTCCTATATAATGGTATTTTATTTATAATTTTTAGACATTAAATAACTTAATTTATTTATGACACAATCAAGATGCAGTAATTACCTTATTAATAAAATATTAAAATAATTGTTATTATAAATATCCAAATAAATGTAATTTGAGACGTATGATGCATTACACTAAATTTATAGGTTAAAATGACATGTTATGATTGGTTAAATAAATTTTATTCTAAGTGATAATGTTTTTATGGCTTTCAAAAAAATCAAATACAAAATAGTGTCAAAATTAACATAATTGATTTTTTTAAATCAAATACTATATTATTAATTGATATAGTGTTACAAAAAATATATGGTCATGACAAAAGACTTAGATAAGGTTATATATGTTAATAATGAACCACATGGGGTTTTATTGGCTTGTTTTTGTGTGTATACAAACCATGTAATAAAGTAACAAAGAGACATGGTAAATGTCAAACAATTTTACTAAGAGTTAATTCAAAATGACAAGGTTAATATGATGGACAAAACCTAATTAAAACTTATTGGATGAGATATTTTTGACCCATTCCCACCTTAGACTCGAAATAATTCATTTTGGAGCCATTTTAATGAAAAATGATTTTATTATAAAATAATATTTTAAGCATTTCCTAAAGTGACCCTCACCTCTATTATAAATGGTTACTTCCCCTTCTCTAAATTTTACACCTCCAAGTCCTTTTTTCTTGGCCAAAACCTGGCCAAATATCCTCCCAACATTCCTACCTTTATTTTAGAGGCCATCCTTGGGACTTTAGACCATCTTATGGATCCCTTTTGATGAAATCAAAATAAATAACCCCAAGAAGAGGTAAATATGTTTTCCCCACTTTCAAGTTTCTTCTTACTCCACTTCCTCTTTCTTTTTTGTTTCCATTATAAAATAATAAATAAAGTATATTATATTTTCTTTTGATGTTATAATAATAATAGTATAACCATATTCATTATTTTATCCATAATATTAATGACAATGTCACCATACGTGCGTACATATGGTTTACCGTCTCCACGTCATGGTGTTGTTTGTTATTCAAACACTTCATTATTTGGATGGGTATAATAATGTGTATAATTGATGTAAATAATAAATATATCATGTTAATTATTCTTTATATTTTATATACTATACAATTACATACTATTTCACCATCAATATAATGATATTATAGCTCATGCGTACGTGCGGATTACCGTCTCCCCGAAAGTGATGAGATTCATTCTGCATAGTAATCATTCTAGAATAATTTTCATTTTTTTATTAAAAATAATGTTTGTGAACATAATATCAGTATTTATATGAAAAATACATCCTATACATAACAAAAATGGAATATTTAACCATGCATATAAAGGAAAACGAATCATTTAACACCCAAAATGATGATACTACTGAAATATTATTAACAGAAAAATATTAGAGGATAATATATGATATCATATTTGTGAATATATTTCTTGTATAATTTAATAATGATGTTTTAACTATTATACCAAAGGTGTATATACCATCGACTAAAGAAAAGTACAAGTTAATGGTTAATTCTATAATATCTTTACATATCTAAGGGTGTTAATACATATGTATCTACTGCAACCTCATTCTTATCCACATCTATATTTTTGTAAAAATGTAATTAAAAACATTCATACTATTTACTATACTATGGGTAAATGTCATTTGTACTCTTATTTTACCATATATTTTCTGAAATGAATCATTCTATCGTTCTCCAAACAAGATACTTGATGACCTTTTCAACAAAATTAATGTCAGAATGCATTTTTTCAAATTATACAGTGGGTGTGGCTATTTTCCACCGTTATAACATCATCAATGATTCCCATACAAGCTTATAATAATATTTTAAAATTAAATATATTCATTTAAAATTATATAACGTTTAAATGATTTCATAATAGAAAGATATATTTCTCTAAAAAAAGTATTCATTTCATCTATGTTAACATCCTTTGATGGATTTTAAGCTTGTCTGAAGTTGATTCATTATGATAAAAAACATGCATATTTTATGGAACGATTCGTGATATGTTTGACTGTGGATGTGTTATTTTTACACCCTTCATGATTTATGGATAATGAATTGACATTTCGTATGATAGTATTAATAAGAATGTTTATATTGTGTTTAAACCTATTCATTTGAGGAATGCATCAGACTTAGTAAGTGACGGGTGGATCCTGCTATATATCCTTGGTGAATCGGTATGTCTCATTAGACAAACTTGTGTCTTGGAAAAAGGCTTTGACAAAATCTCATTTGTAGTCTTGGAACAAGGCCTTGACTATGTGGTTATGAAGTCTGGCATTATGCATTCAATCATTATGAAATTGGAATTTTGTATTGCATGTGATTTTTTGAGTAGCAGAATATCCATGTCAATAAGTAAATGACATTATTGGATTTTATCTTTTCCATGTTATGGTGATGAATAATTTTAGAAGGCATTTTTTTTAGTTTTAAAAATTCCCTTAAATGTTTTTGCTTATTTATAAATGTTTCCGCTATATTTTTATCCTTACTAAGAATCTCAGCTAAACCCTTTCAAAGTTTTATTTTTCCTAGGATGTGAAGAAATATTTTATGGTTGACCTTTAGGGATATGTTAATTATATAAGTGTGGATAATGGGGACAAAATGTTGTTGATTTTTTTATTTCATGATGTAATGTAAAACTTATGAATGTATCTAGTACTTCCATGGATACTAAACTAATCAGTCTTTAGGGATTTGATCCCTTGTGATCATTTTAATGTTTTGTAATAAGGAAATGACTTTGGTTTACTAGGGTTGGTCCATTACAGTTGGTATCCGAGAATGTTTAGTTCAAACCATGGAAACTAGATTTAGAGAAATTCTGACTAGAGAACACTACACTAAAATAGACGTTTAGGATTATAATAGACTAACATCCAATAATTTTAGTACTGTAGAGATTTTGTGAGTTTTCTAATCAATTCATCCCTATATGGATAAGAAAATGTAGAGGTGGCTCTATAACATATGTAACTAGGGGTAAACCCGAAAACACTAATTTTATATAGACTCAAATGAGAACTGGGGCATGATAATGGGGATTGTTGCAGTCTTGGTTACCACAGTCACAAGGGATATGTTTAGGATAATTCTCATTTTATTTACAAACAATTATGAAGAGTTTTTGATTATATACTTTCTCGTAGAAAATTTTTTTATCATTGTGGATTATATCTATATACTATTCAATTTATGTTAACTGTATTACATGTTTGGAATTATGTATTGCGATTCAAAAACTAATATAGTACATTACATTGTTTAGAAATTGTAACTCGTGGAGGGAATGGAAAATGAATCTACTAACGTAATGCATGTGAGGATTTCTCCCTTAATCAAGATAATTACAGTGGAGCTGGTGAAGCAACTGGTGTTGATCATCTTATCAGCATACTATGACAACTCACTCAGGTTATAAATAATAAACACTCTCATATAGAGAAACCAGATCCACAACGCGGGTGATCAATGTTAGACAACTTCATGAGGCAACAAACACCCATATTAAATGGGAGTAAAAATCCAATAGTAGTTGAGAAATGTATATTTTCCTTAGAAAAAATATTTATGCTTTGGGGAGTAGCGAAAGGGAAAATGTTTCCATTGAATTTAATAGACTCATGGGAGATAGAGATCAATGTATGTCATTAATAAAAAACACAAAGAAATATAAAGAAGTATCAAACATTGAATGGATAGAGTTTAAATAAATTTTCATAGAAAAATACTTTTCTCGTGACCATTAACTGAATATGGAAATGCAATTTCTGAGTTTGTGGAAAAAATACGATGAGAATGTCGCAAGGTATGAGGCTAACATTACATGGTTAGCAAGGAATACAATAGATTATATACGTAACACAAGGAGTAATATTGATCGATTCATTTAAGGGTTAAAACTATTTCCCCATTGAGAATTAGTCTCACAATCCTTATCATCATACAACGACATAGTCTCATGGGCTATCAAGACAGAAAAATAATTATCTATTTCTTATGACATTAAAGAAAATCAAGAGAAAAAGATATCTCCTAAACACTCTAAAACAGAAATATGGGGAATAAGGAAAAAGTAAAATATCTATTCTATGGTAAATTTTGGATGAAACACCCTGGTACTTGCCTGAAGAGAATGGCAGTCTGTAGAAAGTGTAGTGAAAAAATCCACCAAGCTCATGATTGCAAGGGGAAGAAGTATGTCATCAATGTTGAATGATATAATGGTATAGAAAAGGATCATTATGAAAACAAATTCCCTAAGTTCTAAGGAATCATACCCCAGAAAAGGACGAGATTGCAAGTCCATGCAAATGCGATGACTACTACTGAGGTTGAAGATTCGAAGGATCGAGTGGAATGTAATTTAATGGTTTCCTCAAGTTTATCCAATGATTTATTTGATTTTGGATCATTTCATTGTTTCATATCTTCCTATTTTACTAAGAAAACTAGACATCTTCCATTTGATTTAACAAAGGTGTTGTCTCTCAGAACTCCTAAGGGAAGAATCATTGCAAAAATGTTTTGTGAATCATTTCCCATTAGGCCATATAAATGTTCTTTATCTGCTAACCTCATTGTCATACCCTTGTTTAAATTTGATATAATCCATGGTATCGATTGGCTTTTGTACCATGATGTGAAAATTTATTGTAATAAAAAGAATGTTACAATTCCAGATGATGATAAGGAATACCATATCGTTTGAGCAGAAACATCACAAACTGATTCTTATCTAGATCCACCCCTAGTAGCTCAACTAAAATCAATTATTGGGCGGGGGGGGTGGGGAAGAGAATGAAATAACAGTGGGTGAGGACAATAATGTTTGAATTGAGGAAGTACCTATTGTGCAAGAATATTTTACCATGTTTCGAGATGATTTACCTCCACATCCTCCAGAACAAGAAATTGAGTTTTCCATTAATTTAATTCTTGGTTTAAGGCCCATATCATAGTCACCTTATAAAATGGACACTGTAGAATTAGCGGAACGAGTGAAAAAACTAGATGAATTGAATAATAAGGGATTTATCTTCCCTACTGTTTCTTCATGGGGAGCCCATGTCCTTTTTGTTAATAGGAAATATGGATCAGTGGGGCTGTGCATTGACCATAGGGAGATCAATGCTATAACAATAAAGAACAAGTTTCACCTACCATGCATTGATGATTTATTCGATCAACTTCATGGAGCTCACGTTTTTTGATAGATTGAACATTGATCTGGATATCACCAGTTTGGTGTGAATAAGGAAGACATTCTTAAAACTACATTTCAAACTAGGTATGGTAATTATGAGATACATCAATGACTTTTGGATTGAATAATGCAACCATTGCTTTCGTGTATCTAATCAATAGAGTTTTCAGGGAATATCTTGACGAATTTGTAGCGGTATTTTTTTATGATACCTTGTTATAGTCCAAAAGCTACAAAGAATATGAAAATCACTTGTGCATTATCCTAAGGACTCTTAGAATAAATTAATTTTATTGGATGTTTAGAATGTGTGAATTATGGAATTAGGAAATTTCATTTCTTGGTAATATTATCTCTACTGATGGAATTATTTTAGATCCTACAACGACTAAATTAATACATGAATGGCCAGCACCTTTGAGTATTACTACGGTATGCAATTTTATTGATTTAGCAGGTTATTATCGATGTTTTTTCCAGAATGTTTCTCGATTGTAAACCCCATCAAACAAGCTTACAAGTAATGGGGGTTAAATTTGTTTGGAAAAAATATTGTGAAGAATGTTTCGAAGAACTGAAAAGAATATTATTCAATGATTTTATATTTACACTATTATCGGGGAATAATTGGGTTTTTATTTAAAGTGATGCTTCAAATAAAAGATTTGTTTGTGTCCTTATGCATAATGATAGAGTTTTTGCCTATGAATCATGGTAGCTAAAAATTCCCGAACAATGTTATACAACTCATGATCTTGAGTTCGCATTTGTAATCATTGCTTTGATGATATTGAGACACTATATCTATGGGAAAAAATGTGAGATATATATTATTCATAAGAGTTTGAAGTGTATTTTCTCGTAGAAAGAACTCAACATGAGGAAAATATGATGGATTGAACTACTCAAGGATTATGATTTCACTATACATCACCACCCGAGAAAGGTAAATAAGGTGGCAGATGATTTGAGTAGAAAGGTTCATGGAGTTTTGAACAAGATGAGTATTGATCAGGATCCTATATATATGGATATGGTAAATAATGATATGAGAATAAAAATGGAAGGTGAAACATCAATGATTTTTTCAAATGGTTGCAAACCCATCTTTACTAGAAAGGGTATAATGTTCTAAGACTGATGATGAGTAATTTCAAAAGAAAATTAATGTTGTGAATGACTAAAGATTGAGTGACATCATAAGTGATAAAAGAATTTTAAAATTTGGTAAGAGACTTTGTGTTCAAAACATACCTGATCTAACAATAGTATTTTTGAATGGTGCTCATAGATCCAATTTCTCAATACACAATGGGAGCACCACGATGTATAGTGATTTCAAGGAACATTTTTTGTGGGACAATATGAAGAGGGTGACTGCTGAATTTATGTCGAGGTGTATGGTTTATCAACAAGTGAAGGTTGGAAGACAACATCCTAGTGGAGTCATTCAACCTCCTCCCATACCTGAGTAGAAATGAGATGATATTACGATGTACATTGTCCTGGGGCTACAAAAAACCTTGAGAAGGAATGATTCAATATGTGTCATTATCGATCATCATACCATGTCAGCACATTTTCTTGCTACAATGAATGATTTAACACTTGAACGACTAGGAAGACTATAAATTAATGATTTTGTGAGACTTCATGGAGTACCTCAATCGATTGTTTCTGATCATGATCCATGATTTACATCAAGATTCTAGAAAAGTCATCATAATTCCCTTGATATTAAACTTCGTTTGAGCACTGCCTACCACACTCAAACCAATAGACAATCAGAACAGACTATTCAAACCTTATAAGACATGTTTATATTTTTCTCACTTGACTTTCAAGGTATATGGGATCAATATTTACGTATGGATGAATTTTCCTATAACAAAAGCTTCTATTCCAGTATTCAGAAGGAACCATATAAAGCATTATATAGAAAGAGATGTTGTACACAAACATGTTGGGATGATGTTGGTGAAAGAAAACTCGGTGTCCTAGAACTCATTGAGGGAACAATGGAAAAAAGTGAAGATTATCCAAACCCACATCAAAGTAACCAAATATAGGAAAAGGAGTTATGCCAATAACTGAAAGAATTATTTGGAATTTCATGTAGGAGACCATGTCTTCAGAAAGGAATCTCCATGTAAGGTTGTTATATGTTTCGGTATGGAGGGTTAATTGAGTCCTAGGTACTTCGGACCTTTCAAAATTCATGAACGAATTGGAGTTGTAATTTATCGTTTAGAAATGCCTCCATGTATCTTCAATGTTTATGATGTGTTCCATGTATCACTATTGAGAAAATTCATGTATGACCAAACACATGTACTCACCTAGGAGGAAATTGAATTGGAACCCAATCTATCATATTGTGAAGAGCCTGTTAAAATTCTTGATACTAGTGAACTACTGCTAAGAAAACAGACGACTCATTTGGTAAATGTTCTATGGGGAAACCATAAGATAGAAGAGGAAATATGGGAAACTGAGAAACTTATGATGAAGAACCACCCGAATATTTTTGTGCGGTAGAATTCTAGACATTTTTAGGATTAAATTATTTTATGTAGGGATGAATGTAACACCTCAAGCTTCCACAATATATTCCCCTCTGAATAATGCAATAGCTTGCATTGTACGCATCTTCAAGATTCTAACACATCACGACCAATCTAGTTAGTTGTTATGAAAAATATTACCCACATATTGAAATATTATAAATTTTATCATTGAAAATGGACTAAATTTTTGGATTCATAATATCATAATTAACTTAGGGTGATTTTTTGGTATTTTTCTAAAAACATTCAATTTTTGATGAATAATGAAAAACACTGAGTTATTATTTAAACCGATATTTATTTAAATAATAATTTTTTTTTTCAAAATACATACATAACACCTATATAAATTCAATTTTTTCATTGGATTCATTTTATAATAAATTTAGATATATAAAAATATTATTAAAATTTTTACCGTCTTTGTCCCACCACCTAGGAGCATTTGCAAATGGCATAAAACTTAATTTTACCACTTTCAGAAGTTCAATTTAAAAAATAAAAGAGACATGGTTAATCTTTTTATGTAAAATTTGGTTCAATAAGATGAAAATAAATTTTGGTGATTAGTAACTTTAGACTTTTACCTACCACAGTTAAAAGTAAATAGGGTAAATAAGGGTAAAAATGATATTATAACTACCCTAACACGTGCCCTGATTCTATTAAATAATTATAATTCAACGAAAAAACCATAGGAATAAAATATGATCCTATTCTGTCCACTTATATCAAATTACGACAATTAATATTATTTTATTTACAGAAGAGTTAAAAGAGGTAAATTCAATGTCTAATAGCTAAACCATTTTTAATATTGGGTTACAAAAAATATAAATTTGATTATAATTCATCATTAGAAAGATAAAATGGTTTCCAACATAATGGTATTTTATTTATTTTATTATACATTAAACAATTTAATTTATTTTTTACACAATGATGATGCAGTAATTACCTTATTAATGAAATATTAAATTAATTGATATTATAAATATTTAAATAAATGTAAATTTAGACTTGTGATGAATTAAAATAATTTTAAAGGTTAATATTTAATTTTAGGTTTTGTTAAATGAATTTTATTCTTTGTGATAACTTTTTTATGGATTTCTAAAAAATCCAATACAAAATAGTTTCGAAATTAACATAATTGACTTTATAAAAGAAATATTATATTATTATTTGATATATTTTTCCTAAAAATCTAAGGGTCTTAAAAAGGACATAGATAAGGATATATATATTAATAATTAACCACATGGGGTTCTCTTGACTTGTTGTAGTATATTTATAATCCATGTAATATAAACATACAAAGAGATATGGTAAATGTCAAACTATTTTACTAAGAGATTCTTCTAAAAGATAAGGATAATATGATGACATAAACCTATCTAAAACCTATTGGTTTAAAGGTTTACTACCCATACCCACCTTATCCTCGAAATAATTCATTTTGGTTCCATCATAAACCGAAATTTAATTTATTATAAAATAATTATTCATGCTTTTCTTAATGTGACCCTCACCTCCCTTATAAAAGGGAACTTATTCTTATCCTAATTTCACACCTCCAAATCCTTTTGGATCAGCCAAACTGTGACCAAATATCCTCCCAACATTACTTTTTTAGTCTGATAGGCCTTCCTTTGGTCATAATTCTATCCTAAAGGGCCCATTTTATCAAATCAAAAGGAAGCACATGAAGAAGAGGTAAATATTTCATCGCCTCTTTCATGTTCTTTTCATCTTCCACTTCTTCTTTCTTTGTTGTTTCCATTATAAAATAATAAATCCATTATCTTATATATAATCTGATTTTATTATAAATATTTGGAAACCATATTCATTATTCTATTCATCATATGAATGAAAAATTGACCATACGTGTGTGTGTACGGCTAACCATCTCAATGTCATGGTGTAGTTTTTTATTTAGACACTTCATTATTTGGATGAGAATAATAATGGGTATAACTGATATAAATAATAAATATAACATGGTAATTATTCTTTATATATAATATTCCATCCAATTACATATTATTTCCCCATCAATATATTGATATTTTTTCCTGTGCGTACGTACAGATTACCGTCTCCACGAACACGAAGAGATTCATTCTCCATTGTAATCATTCAGAAATAATTTTCATTTTATGATTAAAAATAATTTTAATGTACTTGATATCATTTTTTATATGAATTAGATACATCATATCTATAACAAACATGGCTTACCTAACCATGAATACAATGGAAAACTAATCAGTTAACAACTAAAATGATGATACTACTAAAATATTATTAACAAACAAATATTTTAGGATAATATATGATATCATATTTATGTATATAATTATTGTATTATTTAATAACAATGTTTTATCTGTTATACATGAGTATAAAATACCATCGACTAACGAAAATTACTTGTTAAGGGTTAATTCTACAATCTATTTACTTATCTGAGGTTGTTAAAAGATAAGTAACTACTATGAGATCTTTATAATCCACATATGTGTTTTCTTAAAAATATAATTCAAAACTTTTTTACTATTTACTAGAATATGGGTCTAATTAATTTATACCCATATTTGACCATATATGTTATGAATGAATTATTTCTGTCATTTTCCAAACATGGTACATTATGACCTTTTCGTCAAAATTAAGGTAAGATTGTCTTTTCGTAACTTAAACGGTTGGTGAAGCTATTCTCCACAATTATAATATCGTTGAATCTTCCCATACAAGAATATACAAATATTTTCAAAATAAATTTTTTCTTTAATAATTATATAACATTTAAATGATTTTAAAATAGAATGAGATATTTTTATAAAAAAGATTTGATTTAATCTATGTCAACATCCTTTGATGGATTTAAAGTTTGTTTGAAGCTGATTTATTATGATACAAAACATCAATATTGTATTAAGAGATTTGTGATATGTTTGACTGTGGATGCACTATTTTTACACAATTCATTGTTTATGGATAAATTATTGACAATTAATATGCTAGATTTAATACAAATTTTTTTGTTATGTTCATACCTTTTCATATAAGGAATGCATTGGACTTAGTAAATGATGGTTGGAGCCCGCTATTGCTATTTGATGCATCGGTAGGTCTCATGACACAAACTAGTGTCTTCGAAGAAGGCCTTGAAAAATCATATTTTTATTCTTGGAACAAGTCCTTGACTATGTTGTTATGAAGTCTGGCATTATGCATTCCATCATTATAAATGTGTCTATTAATATTTCATATGATTATTCGACTAGTAGAATATCCCTGTGAATACTTAAATGGAATTATTTGATTTTATCATTTCCATATTATGCTAATGTTTATGTTAAAAATTATTTTGTTTTAGTCATATAAATTTACTAAAATTATTATACATTTTTTTCAATGTTTCCTCTATATTGTTATCCTTACTAAGAATCTGAAATCACCACATTCTATGTTTTATTTTCCCCAGGATGTAAAGAAATATATTATGGTTAACCTATAGGGATATGATAAGGATATAAGTGTGGTCAATGGGGAAAAAATGATGTTGATGTTTTTATTTCATGAGGTAATTTAAAAATTATGAATGTATCTAGAACTTACAAGGATACTAAGCTGATCGGTCTTTAAGGGTTTGTTCCCTTTTGATCATGCCAATGTTATATAATAATGCACCGACACAAGGTAACTAGGGACGAGGCATTACAAACCCACCCAAGATCCCACTTCCTCTTCACTCAATGCCTTTAGAATTATTCCAACTTATGTCCTCCACTCTTTAGAACACTACCAAGGTGTTCCATCCTCCCATGAAGCCTCCATCAAGCCCCTCCCATGCCTTTGGGATCACACTTCCATGTAAGGGATTCCTTTCTTTATCATTTTACCCACGTTTCTTAATATTGTTATGCCCTTTTATTTTCAATTATAAATGTTGTGGTATAAATTCTCAACTCCCTCATACTTACCATTTTATGTTTGAATTATGATAGGACCATTTTCTCTCTCATTAATGCCTCCCACATACACCTGTTACCATGCTGAAATTTCATAAGGATTTTGTCTATCCTCATTTACATTCAAGAATTTTTTTTGTATTAATACAATTTCCATTACATATCATAAGACATGTATCTATATGACCCAATTACTTTCCATTTCATGTTCATATAATGATACATGCTTTACTCTCCCATCAACCTTTTTTATGAAGTCTTCTGTCACGCTGTTATGCTTTTGAAATTGCACTGCTATTTCCCAAGACAAAATAATTGTATTGTGAATACCATGAAATTTTTTCCATCATAGGTATTTCCCGATATGCACATTGACATATTTATGGAAGAGTTTAATGTATGAATTCCACCTTCATTTACCACAGAATAAATTATTATTTTTAATGAATATATGTTGTATGATATTGTGGAACACTTATGCATGAAATGAATTTTTTAAGAAGGGTGCATTCTGATAGCGCTCCAATGCATTGAGAAAAGATTAATATCATGATATGTCTAGTGCAATGAGGGTTTACTCATGCTAATTAAAGTGAAATGAGGGTTTACTCATGCTTCATGGGCAATGGTCCTGGGCTCATACTAATACCTTGTTACGTGTTGTTGCCACATTTCCATGTTATGATAATCATGATTTTTCAGGCCTTTATGTTCATATTTCTTTTATGCTCTGTTGATAAGTCTATTTTATATCATCTTCTGTATTCTTAATGTTATGTCTTGTTTAATTCCTAACTGGGATTTATAGCTCACCCTTTTCTTGTACATGTCCTCAGGTTATCCCATGAAATGCTAAGTGTGAGGGAATATTGATGTCATGTAAATGATGTTTCCAATAAAGTTTTTGTGTTTCATGTTTTAAGTCGTTTTGTAATGTTCCTAATCCCCAAAGACACTAGAGTTCTTGATTATCCATGTTGTATAAAGTGAATAGTTTATTTAATAAATCATTTTAAAGTGTGAAATAAAGATCAGGGTTCTCATAGATGATTTGAATATAATAAATAATAAATAATAATGATTATATACCAAATTAGTTTTGGATAATTTTAAACAATTTTTCAAAAAGTCTTTAAATTAAATGGTGGGAAAACAATTATACCATTCATTAAACATGAAAATCTCTTGTTTGTCCTACAAGGCTGCATTAACTCAATACATATCTTCATAATGTTGAACTATAGTATGTTGATCACACTATTTGGCAAAAAGGTAACAGTATCGAGTTCATCTTGTTCAAATAAAAACACTCCTCACTGAGAAATTTTCATAACATGCCAACTAGGATTCGAAGGAAAAGTAATTAAGAACACATCTTCTGCTTTTGATGTCAAAAAGAAAGGATCATTATCAACTCATTCATTTCAGTGTTGCATATAGTTAAAATACAACAATGTAAACTGATATTGATTGACATTACTTCTACGCACTAAATCAAACCAATCACATGTTAACAATATGTCCTCTATCCCGTGTGTGTTTACAACTTCAATGATGACTATCAATTTAATGTTGTAAATTCCAGAATCAATGAATAGACAAATGATGCCACTGTTTTGTGATGGTAATTTGTTTTCAACACATTTAATAAAAAATAAAAATCTATTAGAATGTATATATTTATAATGATGATCTGTTATAGATGGACCCTCAGCTACCTACATGAATTATTCAATTAGTGTGGGGTCACGAAACTCTCCCAGGTTCTTATCCTACAAACTCATAGAATTCAATAATTATTTTTGCAGAGAGAAATTATTTTAATACTTCACTCATATCAAAAATAAATTTATACCTACAAAATCCTTGATCCAATCATGAAAAGATTCATAATGAGATTGTTGAATTTGATACTCAGTCACACGATACATATCATCATTCATCTCATTAATGGGTTTCCTGCAAATGATAGAACTGTGTTTAAATGATCAAATTATGCAGAAAAGACATGTAAAACATAAACAGTTAAAGTGATAAGACACTTACTACAATAATGGTGAATTTTCTGGAGTATTGAACAAAATATGTCGATGCGCTTGAATCCACTCGATGTTGTCCATATCAAATATTGTTCCTTCTCTAATTGGACCATCATGAATAAAAGAGGGATTGTCGAATATTGATTCCAAATCAATATGATATTCTCCACAAAAATTAATACACTCATCCATCAAATAACCATTGGTTATTGATGCCTCTGTACGAGCTTCGTTATGTACAAATCGTTTCAATGTATTTTGATACAACTCAATTGGATACATCCACCTGAATAGAACTATACCAGCAGCAATTACATCATCAGTTAGGTCTATAATCAATTGAACCACTACATCTAAAAATGAGGAGGTAAATAGTTTATCCAAGTGACAAATCATATGTACAATTCAATCTTGAATACTTTATAAATCAATAATTTGTTGATTTTTTAAAAAATGTTTTCTTAAATTTTTTTTATCTCACTCAACGGTTGAACAACACTACGGGATAAACAATCATATATTGTGGTGGGAATAAAATGTTGAAGTATTATGTGATTTTAATTAATTTTAAAGCCTTTCAATGTCATATCTGTCAGATTTACATGCTATAAAATATTAGACGATTAACCATTAGTCCCCTTGAGCATATTTTAAATTCAAATGAATGTCTTTTTCGCATTTGTAGACATTGTATAAAATGTGGAAGGCATATATGCCTTGTTACCCCCATTTAACTGTAAATGAAACTATTAGCATAAACAAATTTCTTCCAAATCACAACCTTCATTAACATGGTCATTTTATTTTCCACTAACACCTTTAATTTTCCACAATATATTAGCACAAACAATTTTTTCAATGTGCATGAAGTCCACAGTTTTCCATAGCATGTTAGTTTTCTAATATGGGAGACTGTAAAAAATACTTTTTCAATTGTGACTATGATGTCTTCCTACACCATGAATTTTAGGTAATAAATGTTCCATTGAATCCGGAAATTCATATATCGTTCAGTTGTTTTCTTCCACAATTTTAGATAACATTTCGTCTCCTGTCATGATCCTTGGTGTTGTGATGCACTATATTGATCCATCAAATGTAAATTTTTCCTTTCTAAACCTATGCTGAGAGGGGAGAAAACATCTATGACCCATGTATGCCCATTTTTGGAATGTTTAATCCATATAGATTTTTAACATTATTTCAACAAGGGAATGAAAATTTCCCTTTTGCACTCCAGCCTAATAAATTATCATAATGCACGATGTAATTTATTTTCCACAAAAAATATCATTCAGTTTGAACATTTCGTTCATTTCACAATCATAATTCATCACACCATCAACCAGAAAATCATTAAACTCATCAATCAATGGCTGAAGGTAAACATCAATCTTATCCCCTAGACATCTACGTCCGTCAATAAGAGTAGAAAGTAATATAACATGTTGCTTCATACAAATCCACAATATAAGAATACATGGAACCAGCATCATGGGACATGTGATATGATTTTCACCATCCATAGCTCAAATGGATTGAAACCATCATCTTCCAACCACAGTTAGACATTACGAACATCTTTAGAAACATTTGGGTGTCTCTTATCGAAATACTTCCATGCAAAAGATTCATCTGGGTGTGTTAACATATCAATTTACTAATTTCATTCTAAATTCCATCTAATTAAATTGAAAACTTTATATGAAATTAAAAATAATTTCAACCCTGGGTTTTTGAGAAAGTAACACATTTTCTTTACGGTGATCTGTTTTCCCTGTTTTATAGTCTTCCTTTGATTAGTCTGATTCCCCCAATTATCTTCACACCTGGAAGTGCCAAAGACTACAAAAATATCCAAATGGGTCATTTATTTTCTAAACAATATATAGATTTATTCACATGTATCTATGATATCATATGTAAAACCTATGTTCATTGTCATCTAATGACAAATGTAATATGATTCAATAATCATATCATGGATAGGAAGAACCTTTTTCAATAACACCAACATCATATCGAACGGTGTGTCTTAACACTGATTTAAAGCCTTCGAATGCACCAAATCCCCAAAAATTGACATTTTGTGTAAGTAGTACATTGGCGATATAATTCTTCTTTTGCATCATCAAGTACTTCATAAAACCACCAAGAATCAAAAGCAACATCAGATAATAGATTTCTCTCACCCGTCTCAACATTTTGGATATCAGTTTCATTATTATTTAACCCACGTACCATTTCAATAAAAATTTAATTCATTAGATCATTCATACTTGCATCAACACCCATATGAACTGCATATGTATTTTAAAAATGCATATATTATTCCCCATGATGAGTTAATATCTTATAATATTTCATAAATATGTTCATGAATATGTGCTACCCCATGGTATCTCATGTTTATTGATACATGTTCTCAACTTATATACATGGACAACTAATATAGTCACTTTTATATCCTCTAGTGTACTCAATAAACTTCATAATTCCCGTTAAATATCCTCTTGACATTCTATTTGGATGATCAATCCAACTATTATCCATAATAATATCTGTATAATAATCATTTACATAAGACTTTATATTACATTCATTTTCATATCAAATATATCTAAAATAAATATTGACGAATTGCATGTGTACCATTGATAAAATAAAACATTTATATCTATATACAATAAACAAGAGAATAGATAATGGAATGTATGTGAAAGCCCATGTCATCACCACCTTGTTTGTTTGATAAATCTAATGATGATTCTATATTAAAGTGTACCGAATCATAGTTTGATTAAGCTTTTAAAAAAATGTAAGTTAAATATTTCATAAATCATTAATTATTAGATGAAAATATATATAATGAAGGAACTGTATTTAGAATGAATTTGGTGTATAATTCCATATAGTAATCATTTTTCACAAAATGAATCTTATATCTATGGTAGGTCATTCTTAAAACATCCAGTATACAAATTATTCTTCCAAACTATTTAATTTTGCACAAATATTTGTTAATTGTTTTCCTAAGGTACATATTGGGTCATCAAGAACAATCTTATCAGGATTGAGATGTGAATTTCTGGTTAGGTTCTCAAATGTGTTTCCATAATGTGAAAAACCCTTATCATATTATCCTCCTATAAACATGATAATTGGTTCCCTTCAATATATTGTTCTACATAATATGGAATTGGATAGATCATGGATCATATATAATGACATTACGTAGCTCATTTGATAGGATGGGTGGGGGAGTCGATCAGTTATGAGACAAAATATATTATATACTGGGTATATTAAAAAATATCTAACCCACACGAGTAATAAAGAATATGTGGTCCACTAATATCATAATGTATAAATTTTGACACATTTTAATCAAAACATATAATGAAAATATAATTATAGAAAGTCAAATGCTATATTAAAAAAATTAAACACAATATAATAACTTACATGGGAATCTAGTAAATGAAAAAATTCATCAAATACCAATATTGAACTATCACCCTTAGCGACTAAATTTATTCCTACAAAAAAATCAATAAATATAAGTTGTGTTGAAAGTGCACAAAATCAATTATTGATGAAAGTGATAATTTTAGATTTCTACATATATGTACAATGTAAATCATTCATACATTTATGATGGAAATTATATTTTTAATTATGCATGAACTCACATGTATGTTTATTCTATGTATGTACTATAAAAATCATTAATTTTCATAGCGTGTTTATAAGGCACTGTTCACTTCTTATTGTCATCACACAAACCTACTTCACACACACATTCCCTTATTAATTTCATCACACACACACACACCTTCTTTGCACACATTTTCCACTTATAAATTTCAGTGCACATATACATTTATGTGTGTATAGCCATTTTTTATCATTAACCTAAATAAGATTGCATGACCCCTTTTAAAACCATGTTGATTTTACAATATTGATCAAACAATGAATACATCACGCCAAAATTTGTGCAGTCTTCTCAAACATAGAGAAATTGTATCTTTGTAAAAATAATGTCTCACTGCCTCATGGATTCACACTTCTTTTCTGCAAACAGAGGCAGTGATGATTAACCTTTAAAGATAGAAATCAATATCTAATTTATGGAAAACTAAATAATCTATATCTGGAATACATCAAATATATATAATTCCAGAACAAAAGAAAAACTAATCTAAATTGACTTATGTTATCAATAGAGGATATGTTGGACAATGAATGTGATGCCCCATGTTGAAACATGGGGTCCAAGATAGTGTTTCTCATGGACTCAAGCATGTATCCTTTTATGAAATATGTTTTTACTAGTAGTAAGGGACTGAATTTCTTTAGTGTTGAAAATACAACTTTAGTATCCAAAAATAAAAGGATAAAAAATATTGTAGTTTTCGTCAATAAACAATGAAAATAAAACTCCATGGTTGGTAACTCAAGTCATATAGAAAATCCACAAACACCCCCATAGTTTATGTCAATAAAAGTGTGGTAAATAACAATAATGTGAATGAATATTGATACATCACTCAAAATTACATACCAATTCTACCTCTAAACACCATTATCTACATCCTACCCTATAATCAGGGCCATTCCCTTTTCTGTACCCCAGAATATGAGGTCTTCACATGCATCGACATGCCCATGCATGGTGAGAATATGAGAGTGGTAGGAAACAACCAATTTTTACTTAACACTTATGAATTAGTATAAGAGTTTATGTTGTGATAATAAATAAATGTGCATTAAATAAAACACAGAACAATGTTTGGAGTGGTCATGCTCTAAACAAACATTTCCTCTATGATGGAAATGTAGTTATAACAAAATTCATAAACTTGGTCAACCACAATGTCATGTCATGTTTTACAAAACATAAAAAATGTAATACAATATAGTAAAATAATAAAAGTTCATAAATCCCCATCTCTCTCTCTCAGTTAATCAATGAGGCCAACATATATTTACACTCCCTTGGGCCTTCGTATCCCAAAACTACTTCTCAAGTAATGTCCTTGAATACCATCACGCCCCATTTCAAACATAATGTTCAGATCCAATAGACTACCATGACCATATGTGAGGCTAAAAGAAATATACCCATCATATAACTCAATCCAATCTTTACGGAACACACATCATCTTATCACACTCCCCCTTAAGGGCTAATAAGACATGATGAGTACATTAGTAACATTAGTACCATGCATATAACAACAAAATATAAAATATTAAAATTACATCTCATTTAAACATGGAATATAATATATAGGAAAAAAATATAATATTAATAATAACATTTAGTATCAAAACACACACATGTGATCAAACTCAAACATGGGTCTCATGGGCTATCAAAGCACAGACATGGTCAGACCTCAACAATTTTCTCAGGGGATACACACACACAAGGAGACATGTGATAAACTCATTTATGGTATAAATCAAAGAAAAACACAACTTAATATCCATCCTGAAAACAAATACATGGACTCTACACTTTATGTAACTTCCAAACTCATGTAAAGTGTGAATTGTTCTAATAAACACACAATCAACGCACATTGTTTCATAATTCGTCATGCACACTAACCTGAATACACATGAAAATCCATCTCCCCCCTTTTTATTTACACACAATATTCAGATAACCTTCATTTATACCAAAGTAATGTAACAAAATTTCCAAAATTGAAACCCTAAAATTAAAATTAGTGCCTATATGATTGCGCGCCAAATTTGGAAGGGACTAGAGTTGGAGGTGGTGCTTTGAGGGAGAGGTGGGACAGCATAGGGGATCCATAGTCAGAGGTGGTGTGGAAATGGAGGGTACGGGCGGTGGTGGAGGTGAGGATCTGGAGTCGAAATTGGTGTGATAATGGAGGAGATGGTTGCCAACAGATGTGGGGATCCAGAGGAGGAGTCAGTGTGGTGGCGGTGGCGTAGCGAGGGAGGGGACGGGTGGTGCGGCGAGGGAGGAGATGTGAAACGATGTCTGCGTGGAGCTAGAGGAGGAGGCGATGCAGCCTCGGTGGTGCATCGTCGGTGGTGTAGTGAGGGAGGGGACCAGTGAGTGCAGTAGTGCAGTGAGGGAGGGGATGCGCATCTATGGGGGGGAGTGGTTAGGGTTTTTGGCATCGACCGCCAAAGGCAGTTGCCTGTGTAAGGTGTCTCCAAAGAATTTTTTCTAACTGTGTATCCATAAATTTCATCATGATTTAATATAATATATATTCTTTCATTATTTATTTTAATCCATAAATTTTAGATATAGAAAAATGAAACACACCATTCATTAAAGTGGTAGGCAGTACATACGAATTAATATTGTTTTAATATTTTCTGTAAATAGAATGAAAAAAGGTAAATAATATATCTCAAATCCATTATAATTATTACCTAAATTTAATAATGAATTTTTTACTAAATCTATAATTAATATATTCCATTAAAATCATATTTCAATAATGAATCACATCGCTTCGTGAGGCGACAATCTATGTTACATGTGAAAGATGTTATCATAATCAAACAAAGTGGAAATCAAAAAGGAATATGTGATATCATGACTCAAAAAGAATAATAATAAAATTATAATCACATAAAACTATAAATATATAATTATATAAATCAATGATAGGGTATGATGGATAAAATAACATTGGATTGTGAGGTAATATTCCATTGAACAAACAAATGATAATTTTGTATCACATTTGATAGAAGAGGTGATAGTTATAGTTAACTATCCTAAAATAACATAAAATCAATAAAATTAACATAATTAATATATTATATAAACATGGATTAATAGAAATTTATTGATATTGAGGATGACATTATATAAAACACTCTGTTTGGGAAGTTTCATCTTTTGGAGAAAAATTTGTTTGGTTTTCCACAAAGTCCTCAATAGTTTAGACATAAGGCTATGGTAAAGATTATATTATTACAGTAGGGTTGTAAGTACATTTATTGGTAATGTCATGGAAAATCTATATGGATTTAGAAGTGTGAATAAGAATGGATAGTGGGTGGAATTTTACAACTGAGGTGAGTGGCACACATATAATTGTTCAAAAGTGAATGGTGAAGCTATTTTTATCAAATGCCAAAGTGATCCAAAATTTTCCATTATATAAAAATTAAAATTTAAGATATAAATAATCCTATAAAATTTTATTTAATTATGTATTATGTAATTTAAAAAAATAACCATTTAGAATAACCCCCCCAAAGCTTCTTTTCCTTTAACTTATTAATTATTTTTAATTTTTAATACTTGTTTTGGAAAAACTTTATATTTAATTTTTTTGATAATATTAATAATTCTAATTGAAAATATGGAACTCATTTTTTCAAATTAAATTTATATATGGTTCAAAATTTACATAGAAATTATTCTAGCATACATGGTGTGAATCCGAGGTTCGATATTTTTAATTTTCAAATGAACACAAATATATAATATCCAATTTATATATGAAAAGGTTTCATGTTTCCTAAATTTAATTTATAGAATTTAATTTTTACTAATTATTGTTTTAAAATAATATTAATATAAATATTATGATATAAAATTATATAAATAAGAAAAATATTTTTGAAAACATCTAGTACATTTAACTATGCAATGAAAATTTTAATTTTTAGAATATTAAAATATTTTTTCAAAGATAATTATGACATGTTTATTGAAACACCCCAAGATTCCATAGTATGTTAGCCTTTGAATAATGTAATAGCTCATGTTGTACACAAAACGGTGTTTTAACACACCATGAACAATGAACATGGACAGAACTTCTACTACTTTGATCATGTCACATTTTTAGGGGCTCAAATTTCAATCTTCACAGAAAGTGGAAACTGGGAGGCACACAACAATGGAGGCATCCTGGGAGGCTCGTATGTGAATTAGGAAGGATAAACGAACCATCAAAGCCCACCTTGTGGCCAATGGAAGTCCCACTAGTGCGACACCTATGTGGCGGTGCTGATTACTAGTAGTCGGCGCTCACTAGCTTTAGAAGCAGGTGGCTCCACTCAGAGCTGTGGTGGACGGATAGGCGGCCAGCTCTTGGGCGGTTGCAGAGGTGGAAGGCGTCGCGCCATCACACATCGCAGTGATTAGGCCATGGCTACAAAGTTGTGGCGAAAGAGGGATCCCACTCTATGTGGGTCCCATGGGTGACAAGACGGTGCCACCAAGCCCCACTAACTAAAGTGTCGAATGAATCCTGGAGTTGTTTGGAAGACGGACTGCGCGAGTCGTGCCAACCAGTGGGTTGATCTGCTGCGACCCAGCTCATACGAGGCGGTCGAGCTACTGCGGCCCAACCAATCATGGGTGGTCTGGGTTGGGTCAAATCCGAAACAAGTTAGGTCGGCCCGAACTGGGTCGGGTAGGTAGAGGCCGGGTCGGACTAGACCAGGACCCTCTTAGGCCCAGATACACTTAAATGTCATACCTTGCATACCAGACATCAATGTAACGCACCGTCTAAGGCATCGGGATCCATGGAGTGAGATGGTCCTTTCGAGATACTCCATGGGAGTTTTGGATAATTCTTACGTACGACCATGTTTGATCGACCACAAATCCAATCAACCCCTCAACACTAAATTGAAAATAACTTATAGACTGGTTGACCAGTTGACACACAGTCTATTTTGTTGGAACCCATAAGACATGACAGACATTTGGGTAACATCTAAGTGGGACATTATGCCATTTTAAATATGACTGATGGCTAGAGGGGGGTTCCTCCTAGAAACAAGCTTACTATGAGTGGGAATAATGTGGTTGGATGAGACATGAAAAACAAAGAGTGATTTAGTGTCTATTAGCACCGAGTGATTCAGTTTGAATTAGAACCTATAAATTTTTTATGAATCTCCACCAAGCAATACTGTGTGAATCATCACCAACAGATTTTGTGTGAATCAGCACTGAGTGATTCTATGTCAATCAGCACCCAACAATTCTGTCTAAATCAGCACCTATTGGTCCATTGTGGGTCTTGCTAAGGTTAGTACCCAACGATCTTGTGTGGGTCTTCAACAGTGCCTCTTGACAGAGTAAGATGATCTAGCCTCGTGAATAATCATATGTACTACTATAGTCAGTTATACATGGTTTGATAAGTGTCTATATATTTGTTCTTTGTGATTGATATCATTATATTGATTTTCCTTTGTGGTAATCTGGGAGACCTACAATGGTCTCGAGGTCCCTACTAAGTATTATTATACTGATCCTTGCGCTGGCATAGCCAACACGTTGTTTTGTCTTGTGCAGATGATGAGGAACCTTGACCGAGGCTCGGGGAGTTGGGACCAATTGGTCGACAGTGGTGACAGTTAACATGGAATGTTGTGGAGATGATCTATACCTAACTTTTCGGTAGAATTCCCAATGAATGATCTCAAGAGATATTTCTGTTTTTTGACTATTTTATTGTATCTTTCAGTTGGGCATATATTCAGGCTCCTTTACATTCAATAAACAGTTTTACTTCAGTTGATTTACTATGTGGTTTTATTTTTTGTGTACATAGTATATGTTTGTAACGGTTTAAATGCAATTACTTCTTGTTTTATGGATACACCTTTCCGGTGCTACTTTCCAACCCCTAGCCCATGGATGGAGAGCTTGGAGTAGTCACGGTAGGGGCCCTTGGTGACGTGTCATGTCAAAGTGGTATTATGGGTGTCAGTTCTACCGAAGAACTAGGACTTAGATCATTCCAATAGAGAAATAGTGTTAAGTGTTTTGAGTGTGGTTTTCAGTTTGGGGAGTCCAGTGTTGGTGCGGCAGCCGATTTATCCATACACCAAGACCCTGATTTCTATTTTCTAACTAGGCGCATGAAAATAGTGATTGTGCGTTTTTGGAAATGTTTTACTTTTGATCACTTTTGTGTCAACTAAACAGGTATAAGTTATTGACTGTGTCTCACCCATTTTTTTCTGCATGCCACTGCGTAGACAGTCTACTATGATTTCAGAGAGAGTACAAGATGACATCCCACCGATAGACGAGGCTTTGGTGCCGGTCCCTCTTAATGTGCTATCACCTTCAGGTGGTGCACCGACAGTACCACCACCCATTGGGCAGTAGTTTCCACCAACCCCACTAGAGGATGGTGCACACTGACTCAGCCCGTTACACAATTTCCAGTGGCTGAGACCTCCATGGTTTCAACGAAAGACATATCCTCAGGAATTAAAGGTCTAGTTGGAGGTTGTGGCTAGAGTTTTACACCTAGTTGGGACACCAGCTGAAAAGATGGTGATCCAAGATGCTACCCTTTTCTTGGTCTTGGTAAGAAGACGGTGGATCCTGACTCTCAAGTTACGTAGTGAGGAGACCCTCTCTTGGATGGACTTTGAGAGACTTTACAGGGTGAAGTTCATTCCAGTGACACTATTCTTGGTGTATATCCAAGAGCTACTACACTTAAAGAAGGGAAACTTATCAGTGACCCATTACTCGGTGAGATTCACTGACCTCTCACGCTACTCCACTGACATGGTGCGAGACCCCTTCTTCAAAGACCATAACTATGAGAATGGTCTCTGGAGGGATATTAGAGCGTCGATTATATCACTCAATATCACGACACATGTTGGAGTGCTCAAGTGAGAATTATTGTTGGAGATCTACTTAGCTCAGAAGGCACCAATGGTGAGAGCCACCACCAGATTATAGGTAGCCGAGTCATTTGCAGCAGGAGGTAGGATGATGACGCTGAGGTCCTAGTGGAACAGACCTTATGGAGGTAAACCCTCGGATTTAGGGTCAGAGGTGTTAATATTTAAAGTCATAGGGGATTAGAAGTAAGAAGATTGTGCATCATGGGCGGTAGGCAGGACCACATGGATCACGACTTCCTGAACTGCCATACCGATGATAAGACGATGGTTGAGGAACCACCAAGGCAGCTATCGAGGATTGAGAGAGGAGTTCCACGAGGTAGTGTACGTGGTAGAGGAGTAGGTTGTGCAGTAGGTGGTGGATTACAATTTGATATTCTACCACCACCACCTCTTGGTGGTCCACCTCGACCATAGGGAGTAGGTGGATAGGGGAGACCTCAGCTACAGGTGGAAAATTCCAATGAACACGTCACTCCTATGATTATTAGAGGCACGATATGTGTCTAATCAACCCTATATATAGTTCTTATAGACACAAATGACAATCACTCTATTAATGACACAACACTTTTTCAGGGCTTAGAGATTCTGATGGAGTGGTTAGCTCTATCATTATGATTAGAGACTCCTACGGAAGAGGATTTGATAATTACATAGTAGTGCCGAATGTGTGACCTCACTCAAGGAGGAAAGAGCTTCAGCTGGGGTCTCCTTCTAGTAACATCGAGGTCTTACGACATCATCTTCTGTATGGAATGGATATCTACAGTCCATGCTCTGCTTGATTGTTTTAGGTTAAAAGTGTTGTGTGTCCACGAGGATGGCATCAGGTTTTCCTTCACCGGTGAGGAGGAAATATTTTTAGCATAGGATGGGCATTATCATATGAGGGTGTAGCCGATAACTGACTAGTTGGCTAGCCTCACCCTCATATCAATTGATGTTGGAGTCTAAGATATCCTTTATTAGTTAAATATTATACTGATGCCTTTATTGATGATGTTCTTGGACTACCTCTTCACTGAGAGGTAGACTTTTACATCAACCTATACCCCGAGATGAAAATGATAACTACATAAGCATATCAGATGGCACCAGTGGTTCTTTGTGAGTTGTAGGTATTGCTGGAGGACGTGCAGAGGAAAGGGATTATAAGGCCCAGGGTTTCTCCATGGGCATCCCCAATTTCGTTCGCTAAGAAGGGAGATGAGGGCATGAGGCATTGAATGGACTGTCAGAGCCTGAACTAGGTGACAGTGAAGAACAAGTATCCTATGTCGAGGATCAATGATTACTTTGACTAGATGAAGGGAGATAAATCGTTTTTTATGTTAGATCTTAGATCAAATCATCATCAAATCACGGTACGAGACAAGGACTTACTGAAGACATCCTTCAGATGTCAATATTGTAATTATGAGTTCTTGGTGATGCTTTTTGGCAAGAAAAATGATTTTGAAGTGTTCATGGGGCTCATTAATATGATCATTTAGCCTTTCTTGGATTGGTTCGTGGTAGTCTATATTGAAGAAGTTGTTATATACTCAACATCAGAGTAGGAGCATGCCACACACAAGCAGATAGTTCGAGATACAAATCAAGAGAACTACATTTATGTAGGATCTCTAAGTGAATGTTATAGATATAGAAATTACACTTCATAGGGAACAATATCATGGAGGCTGGAGTCATATTGGATTTGGAAAATATAGAGGTAGTTCTTACATGGGAGCCACTCATGAGTGTTACCGAGGTGCGGATTTTCATTGGATTGGATGGGTACTAACCGAGATTTGTACCTGACTTCTATAGGGTAGAAACACCCATATCAGACATGAACAATAAGTGGAAATATTTATTGTGATGGATAAGTACAAATAGATTTTTTAGGAGTTGAGGCAGAGACTGACGATTGCCCACATCATGAGTCTACTAGAAGAGGGAATTGGGTACGTAGTTTACAACGACACATTAGGTACCGAACTGGGTTTCATCGTGATTCAAGAGCAATTTGTGATCACCTACGGCTCAAAAAAGATGAGACACCATGAGAAGAACTATGTAACTCATGACCTGGAGTTAGCATTAGTAGTCTTTGTGCTAAATATTCGACGGCCCTACTTGATGGCTGAACGTTTTACCATCTACTCTGATCATTATATTCTTATGTATATCCTCTCTCATAAGGACTTAAACCTGAGTTAGTGATGAGAGATGGAGTTCCTCTAGGACTATGAGTTAGAGATATTCTATACACATGGGAATGTGAATGTAGTTGCAGATGCACACAGCAAGAGGTCTGGCATAGAGTTACTAAGTGAGGCAACATAGAAGCTAGTCACGTTACAGTTATCCATAGTGGATAGTTATGGAGCAGCTTACCTCTATTCTATGACTATAACTCCCCCACTTCATCAGTGAGTTTTGGAAGATCCACATGGGAACAAAGACAACGAGGCTCGGCATGCTCAAATATCCTCCGGATAGGCTCCTGGTGTATTTTCAGAAGGTGGGGAGCACATCATCCTCTTTAAAGGGAACACCATTGTACTAGTGATGCTACGAGAGGTGGGGTTTAGAGAGTTCCATACATCCCCTTTAGTGGTATATCATGGAGTATAAATGTTGTATTAGGACCTCCGGTGTCAGTACTAGTGGCCAGAGATCAAGAAAGTACTGGCAGAGTTTGTATCCTGATGCCTCACTTATCTTCAAGTGAAAGTTGGGTATTAGGAATCTGTAGGCTTATCTTATCCACTTGTGGTATCTATGTGGATGTGGGATGGTATATCCATGGAATTCATGATGGGGCTACGACCAACATCTACGTTCAATGATTCCATTTGGGTGATCGTTGACCGACTCATCAAGTTGGCCCACTTCTACCCATCTGAGAGTAGGGATCAATATAGTGATTTGGACATATCTACATACAGGAGATTTTATGAAATCGCAGGGTTCCATCGACTATCGTCTCAGATAACAAAACTCATTTTACATCCAACTTGTGAAATGGATTGGAGGAGGCATTCCAGACATAGGTAAAAATTAGTACCTCCTTACCCCCTTAGACATATGTTTAGATGGAGCAGACCATACAGACACTCGAGGACATGATTTGTTCTTGTGTCTACAATTTTGGCTGTAATTCAAAGGAGGAATTACCTCTGATGGAGTTCTCATACAACAACAGTTATAACTCCACCATCAGCATGGCTCTATTTGAGGCCATGTATGGGAAAACTTGCTGATCACCCATTTGTTGGACATTCCTAGGGGAGCTAGAACTCTTGGGTCAAGATTTGGTAAAGGATACTATAGAGAAGGTGCAGATCATTTAGGAGAGGATGAAGACTGCACAAAGCCATCCAATGTATTATTATGATAGGATATGGAGACCCTTATAGTTTTAAGATGGTGACCATGTTTTCCTACAGGTCTCACCTTGACAATGATTACGTAGGTTTGGTCAGGGTGGAAATATATATATAATGTTCATCAGACCCTTCCAGATATTTAGTAGAGTAGGCGAGGTGGTGTACATTCTAGATCATCCCCCACAGATGCACTAGGTGTATACGATTTTTTATGTGTCATAGCCTAGGAGGTATGTTCATGACCTATCACATGTTATAGATTGGGGTGATCAGGACATTAATGAGGGGGTGACATTTTCATAGTCACCTATGGGGATAGATTATCTATAGGAGTGGGTCCTTTGTGGGTGGTCGATTCCTCTGGTGCGAGTTTGTTGGTAGCCTGAGAATATCAAGGAGATCATGTGGTAGTAGGAGGCTCAGATATGTGCTCAGTACCCCCATTTGTTTCTCTATCTTGGTTGATGCTTTCGTGTATGAAAATATCAAAGGTTTGGAGAATTTAAAGAATCAGAAATTCCATTTATTTTTGTTATTATTTTGGATTTTTACGAATCTGAAAAAATTGATGGTGCATGATTCTGAGGCCCAGTGTTCCCCCAAAAATATTTTTGAACTTTTTTATGGTACGTTTAGTAAACGTATGGGTGAAATTTTCTAACTTTTGAAAAAGTTATAAGAATTGTAATTCGGGGACACCATTGAATCCACAATGATGGGATTATCTTAAAGGAGGCTTCACCTTGACCGTAGTAGGAAAGGAGAGAAATATACATTTTGGACCTTATAAAATAATATAATAACATAACAAAGTTGTTTTCTTTCTTTTCTGTAACTGTTGAGTGGTGGTGGTGGGACCCATGACATGTGAAGCCACTTAATGTCTTAACTCTTTTATTTTGTAACCTCGATGTTGAAACCTTAAATTTCGTTCACAAATGAACCACATTAATGTCATAAAACACGTTTGGATCCTCTGTCTATTTAATTGAAACATGGGTGTGTGATTTTGGAACAAATGTAAGAAACCTTGGATGAAGTGTTATGACGACTTCCACCAAGGAAGGGAAGCTTGGATGACAATGTAAAAGGAATCAAATTGGGAAATAAGAACGATGACAGCTTTATCAAGCACGGATTCTCCTTTCACCACCGTGACATCTCCAATAAAATCGGAGGTAGGGGTTTATTTATTAAAGATTATCATTGATGAATTGAATAATCTACATCTAGTTATAATGCTAACACAGAGGGGGCGAGACAAATAAACAAGGCTGGACCCTCTTCCACATCATTCATGTTGTGTTCTTTAGGGTATAAATTACTGACTCGATGGAATGCAGAAAGCGGGAGGCACGCAATGACGACAACATCCTGGGAGACCCATAGGCACTTCCGGACGGAAGAACGGACCAATAGAGCCCACTCGGTAGCCCAAATAAGCCCTGCTAGTACAGAACCGTTGTGCCGACACTAGTAGGAAAAGGCGATGGTCAGCACTCTCTGACCGCAGAAGGAGGTTGCACCTCTCAGCACCACGGTGGATGGATAGGCGATCGGATAAGAGGAAGATGCAGGAATTCCATTAAGTTCCATGATGAGATGACCACAACTATAATGTCACGAAGAAGGAGGGGACATGCTCCATTCATGTCCCACATGTGATGAGGTAGTGCCACCTGGTGCCGCCAATTAAATATTTGAACGTCTCTTTAAGTCATTCAGGAGGTGGACTATGCGACTCCCACGTGGGTCGCACTAGGCGGCGAGCCGAGCGGTCGAAACCCAGCCATGATGGGGCGAGCCATACCAATCTGCGGCCTAGGCCGATTCAGGCAGGGCCGTGCTGGGCCAGGCAGTGTCAGCTCAGACCGGGTCAGACTGGACCTGGACCGTCTTGGGCCTAGATACACTTAAAAGGTTGTATCATGTAAACTAAACATCTGTTTGATGAATATTCTACGACATTGGGATCCTTGGAATGAGAAAATCCTTCTATTATACTCCATGAGAGTATTGAAAAATTTGAAGAACAGATGGGTTGGATCGACCCTAAATTCAACCGGTCCCTCAGCACTAAAATGTCAATACCTTACAGATATGGCATCTAGATGACATGTCGTCTATTGTGTTGGCACCCTTATTACAGGACAGTTCATTGGGTAACATTGATGTGGTACTTCATTCTTGTTAAAATACGAATGATGACTTGTGGAGCGTTTCCTCCTTGAAATAAGCATACTATGAGTGGGAATCATGTGGCTTGTTGAGACATGAAGAATGAAGAGAAATTCTGTGTGAATCATCACCTAGTGATTCTATGTGAATCATCTACCTATGATTTTTCATGAATCAGCACCGAGTGATTCTATGTGAATTAGCACCCAACGATTCTATGTGTATTAGCACCAAGCGATTCTGTGAGAATCAGCACGAAGCGATTCTGTGTGAATTAGCACTGAGCGAATCTGTGTGAATCAACACTGAGCGATTCTGTGTGAATCAGCACCCAATTATTCTGTGTGAATCTGCAAATGTCGATCATGTGTTGGTCTTATAGGAGTTATTACCCCTCGATATTATGTGGGTTAGTTATAGTGCCTCTTGAAAGGTCTAGATGATCTAGCCTTTTAACTAATCATCTATACTATTATACTTAGTTATACATTCTTTGAGTTGTGTCTATTAATTTGTGATTTGTGATTTAGAACATGCTTGTGGTTTTTCATTGTGGGAATCTGAGATACCTTCGGGGGTCTTGGGATCCCTTCTGGGTATTGTTATACACACCTTTTCATGGGATTCTCCAACACCTTGTGGTTTCAGCTGTAGACAACAGGAATCCTAGATTGAGACCAGGGGGGTTAAGTTCAATCTGTGGACGGTGGTGACAGTTGATGTGGAGGGTTGTGGATACGATCTATTCCTACCATTCAGGTAGGACCCCCGGTGGCTGATCTCATGAGCTGTTTCCATTTTTATGTTCCATTGAATCTTTCTATTGGTCTTGTGTTCCAGTCCCTTTACGTTCAGTGCAAATTTTTACTTCAGTTATTTTACTATGTGGTTTACTTTGTAATATACCTAGTCGATGTGTTTGTATGTGTTTAAATTCAAAGCCTTCCCATTATAGGGATACTCCTTTCTGTTGCTAGTCGCCAATCCCTATCCTATGGAAGGCGGTCATAGGGTAGTCATGGAATTGGCCTCAGGCGATGGGTCATGACAATGATTATATGTGAAATTAAATGTGAATATTGTTTTGAATAATTCAACTGGATGCATGAGAATGATATGATATTGAAAATAACTTTATGAAATTTATGTATATATGATATTTATGAATCAATAGATAAAAGGAAACATTTGTGATCTTATAAAGAATGATAAAATTATTGAATATGAATCTGTGTAGTAAAACATAAATTAACAAATCTATCCAAATCCTGATCATCATTTGGAAGAAATAACGTATTCATTGAAGATACAAATACATTATCATTATAGTAAAATATGTGAGATATATATAGATCGTAATATTCTAAAATTGAAATATAGAAAAAAACAACTAAACAACAGGCATAGATAATGCCTCAAGATTATCAATGATTATGGTTTCTCAATACAGTACAACTTCAAGAAGAAAAATAAGGTATTTGATGTTTTAAGGAGATTTTTTTAGGTGGTACTAGCAAAAATGAGGATTTTAAGACATCATATGTTAATATATTTAGTAAATTTGTATATGGGAATTATTATGGAGGTGAAAAAATCAGTTATTCCTTAAATTATTTCCATCGTCTAAATTACATTAATGATAAAAATATCTCAACCAAGTGATAAGAATACTTAAATGAAAATTAGAGAAATGAATACTAGTAAACTAGTGGAATTTATATATGTATATGTAATTCAAATATTTTTAAATAAGATATGTGACACATTTGTTCTTAATATAATAAATAAAATATTTATTATTCTCTTAACTAAAATTTCTCCATACACCCTTGATGAATAATGATGTATAGATATTTGAAGGAATAATATTTTATTTGAAAATATAAAGTGGTAAATTGAATATTATGTGTCATGAAGCTTGTTTTGTCAAAAATTAAAGGACCAGATACATAAATTGTGGGAATTTAGGTAACCTATTGAAATTGTTATTTAGATAAGATATTATAATAATCTGGAATATTTCAATTGATTGATATAAACTCTTAAAATGATTGACGATACATAAGTTATTATTGATTAATATACAAAATATTAACATTTACTCATTATAATTGATTAGTTAACTTTTGAGTTCCTCATAAGGATATAAATTGGTGTTATTATAAGGCTTCATGGTATATACCTTTCCCTATTTTTAAATTTTATTCCATGATTTTCATTGAAATTTTTGTGAAAACTCGATAAGAGTTTTGAGATACAATGATTAATTTCAACTCTACATATCAGCCTCATACTAAGGGAATGTATGAATATACTATTTATTATTTATTTTTTAATTTTATGTAATTATTAAATTTCTATCATGGTATGTGGGATAAATTTTTCCATTTTATTGCATTATACTATAATAATATCTTCCAAAATTTTATTAAAATTCAACCTAATAATGCACTATATAGAAAAATATTTTATATTGCATATTGTTGGAAAGTTGTTACTGAAATTAATTATATGGATCTGGATCGTTCTAATGATATAATGTAAAATTTCATGTTAATCCAAACTGATATTAAATAAGTATAAAGTAATTAAAATAGTTATATTGAAAATAAAAGGGATGTTTTTTATTTTCCATTGGGAGATCATGAATTATTACAACTATCTCAATGTATGAGTGTTAAAATTTTAAGTAGATGAGAAAACTACATAACATGTATATTAGACATTTTAAAAATCTTGAATGAATTAGAATTATGGAATACCAATTAGAAATGCCACTTAGCTTCATTAAAGTAAATGATGTGTTCCATATATCTTTGATTAGGATGTATATTATAACCCAAAGAATATGCAAGCCATTAATGTAAAAAAAATGTTATCTTTTCATACATACAATGTGGAGATTATAAATATTCATGACTATAGAGTGTAAGAGTTGAGGTATAAAACCACTCGACAAGTAAAGGTACTTTGGATAAATCATACAATGTGGAAAAAATGTGTGAACATGAGGATGTTATATATAAGAATGTAAATCATATTTTTATAAGATACTATTCTCTAAAATATCATGTATGTAATTATTGTATGATGAATGATTTTCATATCTCAATTTTTTATGAAAACAACATTCGATACCATATACAACATGAAACATCAAGCCTAAATGAACAACAAAATATAATAAATTAAATAATAAAATTATGAAAAATTCATTTAATTTTATTGTATAAATAGGCATAGCCATGATATGAAATATAAACTAGGTTAATAAATAATATTAATTTATTTATTTATTATTAGGGTATACTGATAAGTTTTTTAGAAATGCCATTTTATTTATAAAAAATTTTTTTTCTTAAAAAAAGTTAAATGATTTTTGTGAGATAAAAATATAATTATTTGTTGACAATATTTTAAAAAGTGTATTTTTAAATGAAAATTATTTTTTAATTCATCATGGGAATAAATCCTATATTGATATTTATTTTCTGATGATTATTAATATTCCAAGAATAATAAATACTATTAATTTTCATTTTAAATGTATTGTTTTTGGTAATTTATATTTTTTATTTTAAAGTGTTTCAATGAAAACTTTTCATTTATAATATTAATAATCATATTATAGACTTAATAATGAAATAAATTATTTATTTTAGAATAAACAAATTTATTCCAAAAAGAATTTTGGATCGTCTATATTTGGTAAATAAGATCCTTTTATTTTTTTCTATTATGAGTAGTATCAATAGTAAATAATTTTCCACACACAAAGGTTATTTTGGTTAAATAAGGATAATAATATGTGATTTGGAATTAAAAATAAACCCAACCCTTCCTTAATTTAATTGGAAGAGCCAATTTTTTCCATAACCATCCAAACATAACAAATATAACCTTTTGTTTCTACTTAGCTATGGTGAACAAATTTATCATATTTATTTGAGAGATAAAAAACATATAATTTTTTTTCATATAATATCTATATTATATTATGATATGAATAAAGAAAACTTTTTTATTCTAATTATTATATTGAAATATAATGCATTTTTTATCATATTATATTTTTTTATAAATTTCAATGATGAGAAAATTATCTCAAATTATTCTCTAAATCTAAAAAAACATGTATATAATTAATTGAATAATAAAATTAACGATTTAAAAAACAATGAATCTATTATAATTTTAAAGAATTATTTTTTTCTCTAAAAATTTATGATAAATATAACATTGTAGATATGTGTGAAAGGATTAGACAAAATTTATTTCAGTATATCTATATGGTTAATGTAAAATTTAATTAATAATTTCAATGATATAATTAAGGATATCTTATAAATAATATATTTTATAATGATTAAAAAATTTTAATAAATATTATATGCATCCAAATGAATGGGATCGGGTAAAAAACATTAAACATGGTATATTTATTGGCTGTTTTCTATTTTATATTCACACTCCTGACTAATAATATATTAAGAACACTAATAGTATGATAATTATAAATATGGTAAAGGAGGGGATAAAAATAAAGTATTGTTTTAATAAAATAAACAATATTTGTCTATATTTTAATGGTTAAAAAAATTTCTAACCATCCCCCTATTATCTCCAAATAATTCAAATTGGTTCCATTTTGACATAGAAATTTAATTTATATAAATTAAATATTTTATTAAATTGGAAGAATGCCACACCGCATGAATATAAATGGCCACCCCATCACTCAATTCATTAAAACATTGTGAACCATATAGCATGACCAATCTATTCCAACCTCTCTTTAGAAAATCCATTACTATGCATTGGAGGATTTAGTCTTCATCAAATTCCAACCCTTATTTCCTTAATAAAATATCCAAATGAGCTCATTTAATGATATATGTGATCATCTTTATCGACAAAATTAAATTTATTTCTATTTCAACTTCCTCAAAATCTATTATAACATACCATAAATAATAACTGAAGTATCAAAAAAATAATAAAATTTAATAAACAGTATTGTACATCTATTAATAATATATTTTCTATGCTACAATTAGAGATAAAATTGCTCGATCATATGCATGACTTACCATCTCCATATAGAGATGAATTAAAATTTTTAACACCAATTTAATTTGATGGTTATTTTAAAAGACCCATCCCACACTCTATTATGTGATACTAAATTGTCGAAAGTTATATTTATATTTTTAATTCTGATAAATGTGTGGGAAATTAACCATCAGAAACAAAATAAATCAAAATAAATAATTGGATCAATTGAAAATCCAATGTACTTTTAGGTTTATAGTTTTAGAGAATTTCGAAAAACAATTTCATAAATAACAGAAATTAATTAAAGAGATTAATTTTTCAACTATACCTAGATTGTTAGTTTCAAAATTAATTAATCAAGACCTCTCAAAAATTTCATCACTTGTAAACACATTTCAGACTAAAAATTTTTATTATAATTCTAAATAAATATGGGGGTTGGAAAATAAGAATTATGAGACAAAATTATTAGTAAGGGTATTAATAATAAATATATTCCAAATTTAATCAATGCTATAAAATTTCCATATGTGTTTTGTAAAATAATTTAGTACCAGATCATAATAGAAGATAATTCAAACAAATCAATACATATACTGTTATTCATGATATCTTAAATAAAGCATTGAAAATGTGAGGAGTTATTAGAATCAATAATAAAGATCTGTGTAATATATATAATGATAAAAATAAATCATTTAATCTCTATATATGGAATAAGGAAATTGAATTACCAACATAGAACATTATCATCATTACCATTATTAAGTCCATCTATGAAATAATTAGATCCATGAAAAATCCATAAGAGAAACACTATTGTAAATCCATACTACTTTCCCCTAATGTAACATATCATTACATATTTCATTGGAAGGATATAATGGGGGAGTCCATCCAAATAATCTATATCAGGATAATAAGTTTTTAATGATCTATATTGGGGATCATCTGTTCATATAAATTGTATCACCCTCACGAGTTCATCATCAAGAATAATGGGATTCAGGCCATTTTATATTCTATATTAAGGTCACTCTATCTTCATTAATAATTTTAAAATACAATTAATTAATAAAACATTACAAAAACTTCACTTTTAACACATCAACAATGATTATCCTTTGATTTCTTGATAAATCCATTGAAATTAAATGAATCCAATATATATATCAGAATCCATCCGTATAAATAATTATAATGAATCCAGTACAACATATCCAAATTTTAATTTCAGTAACATCATGATTTTATTATTGATGAATATAAATACAATTACTAGATTAGTGAGTTTTTTTAGAAGTTACCATTTTCACATTAGAAACAGTTTTAATAAATAAACAAATCATAAAATTTTATGAATTTCCAATTCCTTAAAAATAATCTTATAAATTTATATAGGAAACATCAATTGATATAACAATCATTATGGTGGGCAAATTCATTCAAGTTGTAAACAATAGAGATAATCATTCATTACTACGATATTTTATATATAGTATATATTTAACAATTTGGAAAGTGATAAGAAATTACAATTTAAAAAACATTTATAAGAAGATAAAATAAAATGTTAAATATATTAAAGAAATTATTAATTTTTAAAAATATTTATTTATAAATTTTTTTTTAAAAACAATGATATGGAAGAAAATGATACTTGATCTAGATGAACACACATAATCAAAATCAATTATAATTGAACATATTGATGTATATTTAATAAATTAAGTATGATTTATAAATAAAAATTTAAATAACATTAATAATTATAGAAGAATAAAATTTATATAGTTCAAGAAAAAAAGATCTTATGATTTCCTGTAAGTAAATATTAATAGAAACACTCTTGAAATTAATGGATATTTTTACATTAATCCTTTCTACTTTTATAACCATTATATAATAATAACCATGATACGATAACAATAATATGATACATTAAATATGAAAACCATATTGATATTTATTATATAAAATTTTTAATTTGAAAAATATAAACATTTAAAAATAATATTGGTGCATATCATAACCGTTTGTCAAATGAAAATAGAATTTTATAAAAATATTTCATACAAAGACCATATCATTGAAATGATAGTTAATAAATAGAGAGATTAGGTATAACAAATTTAAATACACATAAAAATTAATTTATGAATAAATAATTTTATTGATCAATTAATACATATCCATGGAATAATAGTTTTAATGAAGAAGATTTATAACCCATAGAATGTATATATTGTTTTAAAACCCTTGACAACATGAAACAATTCATGTAACATACTTGTTGCTAAACTAATTTAGGATCCAACATAAAATTAAAAAATATTATTAAGGGTTAGTGATATTATATTCTAAATACCATTATATACACTACAAAAATTAAATTAGGGGAATATATATAAAATTATATGCAATGAACATAAATTAGGATGAAATCCTTTACCTTGAATATTGTCAATTTGTATATTTCCTTTATTTATTTTATAATAAGAATATATAAATATAAATTTTTTAAGAACCTATTTATGGTTTATTAATATATCATTTAATAAAGTTATCATATATTTAATTTATATATTTAATTATTTATTCATTTATTTCCACATTTGGTGTTTTGAGGACGTTTGGTTCCAAATTTCCAATATTTCTTTGGCATGTTGATAGTGATTAAAGGTGGATTTTTTTGAAAATATATAGAATTATAATCAGGAAGTAAATATAATTTATATAAATAAATTATACTATCAAAACTATTAATGAATTGTGGTTATGAAAACTATACTATATTACAATCATGGAGATGGTAGATCGTACATACACGTAAGTTACATATCAATTTTTCAACGATCATTATAGAATGAAGGAAATGACTTTTTTTCTTTTATACAAAGATAATAATATCATAAATAGTATATTATTTATTTTGAAATACATGTATAGATAATTTGGGGGATGTGGTGATGAAAAACTAATTATGTCACTTTATAGAGGTGGTAGTTAATGCATACACATGAACAAGGATTTAATGATTCTGTAAATGGAATGGTATGAATGTAAATAATTTATTAAATTTTCATAACTATAAATATGTATTGATTTTCTTATATATATATATGTGTGTTAAATCCATCAAAATAGTAATCCTTGAGACATGGTGATCTAAAATGAATTATATCAGTCTTTGAGGCGGTAGTCTGACAAACACTTGAACAAAGGATTCCATTTCCATTTTATGGAGGATTAATATTATTGGTTATTACTTTAACATAATATAAACTTAATATATGGATGATAATTGTGTTATAACATAATTTTGGTAGAACTAAAATTTAAGGATGTGGAAGAATAAATTAAAAATTTATTAGTTAATAACCACCTCACTTCTTCGAACAAACTCTTATAAATTACATCAAAATATTTTGTATGATGTTATTATCATAAAAAAAGTGTATGTAGGGTTATTTTTGTAATTTAAGAAATATTTTTTATTATATTTCACACGAAAAACGGGTTTTAATGTGAAAATAATTGAGAAGAATATTTTCTCTTTTATATGTGACGGGTGGGAAATCGCTTAAATTTATTAAAATGATTTATTAATATAAATATAAATTAATCTATATATTTAGATAAATTTTTTATTTAATAATATTTAATTTATTATTATAAATAATCAATTCTTTAAAGAAATTTACAACATTTTGTCAAATTTGGACATTTATCTTCTTTATTTAACCTATATTAACCCTTGTACCTTTTTAGTTATTATATTTATAATAAAAGGGAAAAAGGCACATAAATTTAACATATTTGATTTAATAAACCATTTAAAATTAAAATTTATAAATATACTACTTTTTTGAATTTGAAACCATTAAAAATGTGATTGTTATAAAATAAAATTAATGATAGTGTTGGTCTATTCATTTAACATGATTTTTTAAACTGTGGGAAAAAATTTGATTAGAATTAGATGAGTAAAAAACACTATATTATTTCATTTTTATTTTTAAAATCATATGAAACACAAAAAATAAATCATATATTTTTACTTTTAGAATCATTAAAATTATATTATGTATTTTTTACTTATATCATAAGTACTCGTTTAATGTTTCGAATATATGAAGATAAATTATTTATTCACATAATATTAAAATTTATTTAACATGATTAATTAAAATCATTTCGAATTGATGTTAATATTTAAAACTGAACATATCTCATGTTTATCTATATGCAAAAAGTTTATGGTCAATAAAATAAAGAGAATAGAATATTTTTCAATTATCAACTTAAAATATTGTTATAGATTCAAACAAGATCCAAATGAGAACAAAAATCCATATATTAACCTTATTGATAAATATGGATTACATATTCACCTAAAAAGAACATGATCCTATTTTGTGGCCATTATTTATTCTGTAATGTTTTATTTTAAAGAATAATTATCTTATTTACTTGTACTAAGGATACAAAATTACTAAATATATTAATAATAATGTTTGGGAATAAAATGTTCTTATTTAAAAAATTTGGATAACATAATTCCAAATATTGAATACATTTTTCTATGACATATATAAATAATTTTATGGAATTACTTGGAATATAAATTCTACAAATTAAATGAAATTTACTTTTTTATGAATAATGTATTTTTAATCATAAAACTATATTTTACAAAAAATAGGTTTAATGATAATTAAAATGATGCTAACTATATTATATATAATTATTTAACACTCATGTTGCATTTATATAATATTAAATCATAATCAAAAAATTTATTTAGTAGAAAATAAATATTTTAAAAATACTTAATTTTCACAATTCAATGAAAAATAAATCTTTTCAGAGAAATACTGAAATTTAATCCAAATATAATTTTTATATACTGATTTCAAAAACTATATAATTTTCTATAATAAAATTTCTAATTTTTTTTGTAAAGTATACTTAATTATATTATCCAAAGAAGCTAGAAAACCCATTTATGAATAAGTGTGTTTTTGAGATATTATGGATCTAATACAAAATTGCCTTTAATTAAAAAACATTAATAAATATATTTACAATGTATTGGACCATTATATAGGTTTATTAATGTTTATAATCCTATTAATACCATCCAAAAACCTTCTACATATAATAATGATATTTAAATAATATTTTTCATTATTCATTTAGGCTCGGTGTAGCATATCTTTTATGTTATCAACCATATAAATCAATTTAGTCATTGCATATTACATTATCCAAAAATTTATGAATTATAACTTCAAAATTCATATTCAATCCTGCTAATTCATGGATTGAAATTTGAACGTACTTTTTCTATAATCCCACAGCTTATGAAGGGTTAGTAAAACATTCCCATAAATAGATACAATGTATATATTAAGGTCATCTAAGAAAAAACATAATATGTTTTCCAACAGGAGAACATTATTGGGAAGTGATGATATAAGTATATGAGAAAATAATAATGTATAAATATATATATATATATAGTGTGACCAAGATCATTTATCAGAATAAAATTAATAATCATGAGAATGTAAAGGACCATAAACCCATAAACTCAAGTGTTTTCAAAAGACTATCGATTCATTGAAATAATTGTAATAAGATATCATATTTATTTAATGACCTTTTTTTAAAAGTTGAGAAATTATTTTAATATATTATTTGTTACCATAATAAAACATAATAACCTGAGATATATTATTTAATCTTTTAATAAATTTTAACTATAATAAAAAAAATTGCCCGTAAAGGATTAGTATTCAAGATGCTTTTTCACTACCAAAAGAACTAGAAACATCTTTTTATAGAGCACATATTACATAAATTTATAATATTTATTTCCTATTTTATTTATAAATTATTCTCAAAATATAGTAATAAAAAATATAAGATAATTCAAAAAATGAATAACCAAATATATGAAAAATAATAATAAAATTATCTCCAAACATTGTAGTAGTTCTCAATGATCAAACTAAATCCATCCATAAATAAACTTCCTTAAAAGTAATGAATATATATCTAACCTATAATCAAACACTGAAATCAAAATTATTTTTCAACACATATAACCAAAATAAATTTAACATTTATCTCAAAATGAAATTATTAACTCATAAACTCTTATACCGAAAAATGTATATTGTGTAGTCCTATAGTTTCACCGACTTGATAATCATTTCCATAATCATAAAAAATCAGTATAAATTATATTTAATATAACATATGAATCCAAAATATAATTTATACATAACTCATCTGATAATAATTTATTTTAGAGATGAGGATTACATATAAAATGTATCCTGAAAATATCATTATTCACCATAATTATAGATTAATTAAAACATCAAAAGGGCTATATGAAAAATTTAACATATGATCAACTTCAAAAACATATACCCATGATGGTATGAGAAAGTAAATATATAATATCAAATAAATACATCATAATCTACAATTTTATATAAACACTGGTCTTATAACAACTATAAAGTCTCTAAACCTACACACATGTATCCAGTGCTAAAAATATCTAATGAAAATTTATGCTTTTGAGACAAATAAATGTTGTCTATTTTTTGAATCCAACAAATAAAACAAGAAAATACAAAAAAAAAAGATCACATACATACTGAAGAACAATCTAGTTATTTTTAGAATTAGTTAAAATGTATCTTAAGATACACTCGTGAAATTGTAAGATTGTTTTTATACTATAACTAGTTTTTAATATTCTATATTAGGTCTTTCACATCTCATACTAATTTCATAACATATTAAACATTTATTGATTCAAAAAATTTATCTAAATTAATCATAACTAGTGGTAATGTGAACATAAGAAGGTTGAGCTGAAATGATTAGTAATGGTTTATATAAACATTAAAAATTTAAAGGCATCAGTGATAAAAAAATTTAATTCGGGTATACTAACATTACCACAATCTATGAGAATGATAAAATAGTATTCACCCAATAAATACATGTTTTATCAATAATAAAATATTAAGGTAATATTTAAAATGGATAGTTTCATTGAAATCAATAATCATGATTGATGAGTTCTTAATCATGATTAATGGAATCCTTAAACCCCCATAGTATGTGTTATTAAAACATGTTTGTATATGGTAACATTATTCTCATGGCCATTTTTAATCCCTTGTTAAAAACCACTAGATAATTGATAAATTTATTGAAAAATACCCTTTTAAAATTTCATCATTCTTTTCCATAAAGAAAATGATCATTTCCCTGTGAATATGGGAGAAATAAGGGGGCTCACCCTTCATACAAGCTATACCGAGAACACCATGTTTTGTGACATAAGGGGGATGAAACCATCATATAATATATATCAATGTCACTTGATTAAAATGATATATAATGCATACCAACCATTTATGAAAAAATGATTCATTTCCAACAATTCAATATTAGTAGTGTCTAAATAAAACATTTATATAATAATTGCAATCATTGATATTTCATTGATTGATTCACCCATGTAAAATAAATGGGCTTCATTTCAGTATCATAATACATATTAATAATTATTAAGGATGTTTTAATTATAACATATCACAGTAGAGTTTATGTAATAGAAATTCTTTTTTTACAATGACGAGTGTGAACATCATTAATATAATATTAAAACCATTATTGGACCAAACTTTCATTTTTTCATTAAAAATTAATTTTGATAAAAATAATAATATAGTATGAATATAATTTCTACTAAAAAATAATGTAATTTTTTAAATTAATTTTCAATGAAAATAACTTTAATGGTCGTGGGAAAAAGTATTCAATAATTCATCTATAAAAATAAACCATATTTTGAATAATTTTTTAAAGGGATTTAAAAATGAATAATTCGGAAAAAAAATTAATAATTTTACTTTTAAAAAACATTCAATAGAATGTGAAATAATATTTGAAATTCATTTTTGAAATCATATTTTTGGAAAATATTTTTTTTTAATATTTTAGAAAATATTATTTTAATGATATAGATTTGTGATATAACAAAAGACGTGAGATAAGTATCACTTATGAAAACAATTGTCCAAGTATATTTAATAAATAAACGATGAATTATAAATCAATCACATCTTCAGTATTCATAACTAGTGTATACTAAAATATTTTTTTTAATGAAAATACTATAATATGATTCCCCGTAGGGAACCTTGAACACAAATAATCATAAAATAAATGGTGATTCTAATATATATCCATTAACACATCTTAAAAACTTAAATAATAATACCCATGCATGAATTAAATTAAATAATTCATTAAATATCAAATATATATGTATATATATTAAATATTTATCTTGGAAATGGGGTAGTATATACACCATATGACTCAAAATGGTGTGAGTCATGGGTATAAACCATGATCACAAAATTTATTAGAAATAATCATAATGTACATGGGGGGATGAAATGTTGAAAATAATCTCAAATTACTACCATATAACAAAACAAAAGGATTTTCATGAAACCAAATAAAGGATGTTTATCTTTTTAATTGGCTACCACCCCTTTCCATTGAATGACAGCCCCTCTTACACTTTTTGGGGTTTTTCCACATATTGTCCTCCTAACCATAGAGGGTCAGATATTTTATTTAATTGGGTGGTAACCTCAAGTATAATCATCCGACTATCAAAATGTGATCCCTATGAAAAATCATTCATAGCAGTCATAATCCTTTCATTTTATGCCTCCAAACCTGAGGGTTTCTCAGCTTCACTAAACACAACATTAACATTTCCAAATTCTCCATGTACGACCTCCTTGATATTGGATCTGTTTAAAATTTCAAGAAAACAAATTTATCCCTCAGTAAATACATCATCTATATGATACACCTTAATTAAAACATATTCTCATTGTTTCCCATCCACGAGCCACATAGTGGCATCCACAATAGATCCAAATATATTAGGTTCCACCCCATCATGGACAACTGTTTGGGATGTCATAGGGGTTTGAGGTACTTCCCTCATAGCCACTGAAACATCTAAACTTATAGACTGAACAAAAAAACTATTCCTTCATCATAACCATAATTCCCAAGGAAAGGGAATTTGAGAAGAATAAACCTTAAAAAGATAATATCATCGTGAATAGAGTTAATAATTTTGGAGAGAATGTGTAAAAAATGTAAATAAAATTAAATTAAATTCAAAATAAAAAGACATTATATATCAACTGAAATGTAATAACGGCATTAAAAGTTAGCGATAATTGGTGTTTACATAAAAAAGGTTATTCAGCTATGAATCCTTTTACTAGTTGTTAACATTAAATTCTAATACACTAGGATAAAATAATTAATATTCTAGAAAATAACATTTTTTATGAGGTAATCATGATATAATATTTAATTTTTTATAAATTACACCTCAAAAATAAAATTTTAAGTATAAAAATATTCCTTAATTAAATGAAATTGAGTACATTGATTACTACATTTCCATGTATGTACTTTAACTCTAATATAATAACATAAATAATCAATTTAGTTATTTCTGAAATTATACTAGATATATTAAATTATAATTGTAATACTTTTTCTTGTTTTTACAATTTAATAATTTAGTTACAAAGTTATTTATGTTTCTGTCCTATGTTTTGTGGATGTTTGGCTCATAATTTTGGAATGAATTCTACAAGCGGACAAAGGCTAAATAGGTCATTGATAATTTATCTATATTTTAATAATAATAATTACATAGATATAATTTTTTTTACATATGGTATAATTTTTAAATCCAATAATGAATGATGGTAATGAAAAACGAACATTGTTACAATGATGGAGATAGTCGGTCGTATATACACAATAATACAATTTCCATTTTTATGAAATTTTTTTGAAGAAGGTTTGATTTTTTAAAATATTTAATAATTACAATAATATCTAAAATACTTTATTAATAATTAAAAAATATATATCTATAATAAATGTGATGTCTAGATCAAAACTGAATCATATTACTTCATAGAGGTGGCAGTCAACACATATGCCTGAAAAAAATTATCACTTTATAGTAATGATAATGTTATGGAAAAAAATTAAAAATTAACTTCTAGTAATAATAAATATTTCATTAATTATATATATATATATAATAAATACAAATTATAACCAGTCATGAGAGGAGGTGATTTAAATCAAATTTCATCATCACAGAAAATGGATGTTAGTCGTACATAAGATAAGTGAATTCCATTCCCATTTAATAAATGATAATGATATATTTTGGTTACTAAATTAAAATAATTAAATTTAATTATATTTAATTTACTTTTGTTATTATTTTAAAATTTATTAGATAGATTTGAAGGAGGGGGATGAAAATATAAAACAAAAAATTCCTGGTTTAGAATGTTACCACTTCTTAAAAGAACCATCAATGGTTTATAGAGAATCAATTCCTCAGTTAGATTTATCATTAAAACAATGAAAATATTATTCATTTAGGGATTAATGAATGGTATTAATGTATGTATAGCTGGAAAAATGGTAAATTATGTGTGAATAGTTTTGAAAAAGATTCTCACTTTTTTTCGATAGGGGAGGCGAACTGTTTGATTTTCTCCAAATATTAAACAAGTAAAAATTAATTTTTATATAAAAATAAAGAAAAATTGATATGATATAAATTTAAGATAATGATGAGTATAAATAAATAAAACTCAATAAAATAATTTCATTTTTTATCACATTTTTACAATTATGATATTTATTTATCTTTCTATAACCCTTTTGGAAAAATATCATAAAATATTGATTTTTAAATTTTAGGGGTCCACACAATTAAAATAAAATTAAAAAAGGCTCATTAATGGAAAATGGTTTATTAAATAAACTATCTACTAATCATATGCCTATAGATAAATTTTTGGCAGTTTTGAGTTGTTAGTAAAATATTATATATTAAAAATATTACCATAATGCTAATTTTCAAACTATTATTTTAATTTATCATTTAAAAGTAAATGAACGAAATTGAATTCAGGTAAAATTATTTAATAAATTTATAAAATATTATTTATATCTAAAAATTCAGAAAAAATCACTCAAATAATATTAAATGAAGAGTAATCAACATCATTTAATTATAATTTTTAATTCTTATATATAAATTGTATCAATTTTTCCTAAGCATTAATGCTAAATACTAAATATATAAAATTATAAAAAACATTAATGAATTAAATAATGTCAATGAGAATGAAAATCTATATTTATGACATTAATTTTATTCTTTTTATCACTATAGAAAAATTTTAATTATATGAAAACAAAGAGAATTATTTTTTTAAATGTTTTTATAGAAAATAATATAATCTGTCTAAATCAATGCTTCAATGTAAAAATTACATATATTAGAATTTTTTATGATTATTTATTAGGTATAATAATAATTTGAAATTAATTTATCAATCATTATCAATCTTTATCCATTATAATATTTGTTTTATCTATACTTACAGAATTTTTCTTTTACCAACATAATAGAATTATAAATGTTACTATTTATAATTTCTAAATAAGAAAGGGACCAATTTACCAAGTTTGGAACCACTAATTAAAATTACGGAATCCAATTTTTAAATTTAATTTATTTATTTTGTAGGATGGAATTACATTTAATTTTGTAAAATGAAAGAAAAAATTGGTTTTTTTTGAAAAATTCATTTTGAAGAAAAAAATATAAATATTATAAAATAATATATAATGATGATTTAAATGAACATAATTATATTATATATAATTATATAAGATATTTTATACTTTTAAATATTCATAAATGAATAATGAAATTGTTAACGGTAATAAAACAACAATTTTACAAAAAATGGTACATTTTATAATTCATTGAAAAATAAATCTTTTCCAAAAAATAACAAAATTACACATAAAACTTACAATTCAATGATTAGTAATAAATACGAAAAACATACAGATAATAACTTTATATGTTCATGAAATTAATTTTATTTATTACCTCTCTAACATAAATGAAAAGTATTTTTGAAGGAAAAATTGTTTTTAATGAATATAAGGTAATTATTAAAAAATATTGATATATAATTCCTAAGAATTAATCAATAAATTTATAATTATTATGATATTTTTATATATTTATTAATTTTATAAATCCTATTAATTATGTACAATATAAAATCTATGTTATAATAGTAATATTATAATAAAAACAATTTTTTTGTCCTTTTGACTTGGTGTTGAGTATCATGTATGCTATCGGAAATAGTCATTTTTTAAAATCACACATTGTTATAGTTATTAAGATGTTTATAATAAATATATATGATATTTATGACATAAATATTCATCTATAATATTAATATCATATATACCTTCTTATGTTTTAGTCTAATGTAAAATGATATTGTTTCTCGGGCATACATGTGGAATACCACATCCACCAAGGGTTGTAACACATTTTTCGATTCATATTTACATAGAATGTAATAAGGACAAATATAATTTATCTATATTATATTTATTTCATAATTAAAATTCTATAAATTTAAAAACTAAAATCAATGTACAAGGATAATATATTCGATGATAAATAATGCCTGAGAAAACAAAGCATTTAACACACAAATCAAACGTAATATTGAAATATCCTTGAAAATAATGACATAATATGTTATAATTTTATAATATATGATATTAAAGTTATTCATGTTACTATTTATAAATTTTTTATCATATTTAAGACCATATTACAGGAAGGTAAAGAACAATCACCTTAAAAAAAATGTTTGGTAAATGATTTCTTCTCAATATTCACTCCATTGAGACATATTTTGCAATATAAACCACATTAATTTGTACGGTATATAAAATTTTATTTTTAGTTATTTAACATGAATATTTATTTTATTCATAAAAATTCATTATTCAATTCATGTTACTTTATTAAGATTTATTTTGAAAAAAATCAATATATACCACTTTTGGATCTGATTTCTTTCTCCTCTAAATCATTATTTTTCAAATTTATATTAAAAAAGTTGTATTTGTATCCATGAATTATTTATTAGTGCAATATTAAGTTATCTTATGAATTTTAAACTATTTTAGAGGAATATTTTTAATTTTTTCAAGAAATGAGTGATTTTTAACATTCATTGTGACAAGTTGAAGGGAATGTTTTATTTAAACATATATGGCGTTCAAATAAATTTCCACCTCCACAAAAATTTTATTCACTAAATCCTAAACATTATTTTTTGAATAAATTTAAATAGAAACTTTTTAATTAAAAATTATTTTCAATGATTCAATTTTATTTTCATCGATAATTTATAATAATCAATTTTATAATGAAGTCATTCTTTTAGGGTAATATCACATATTTAATTAATAGCATGAAAATAATATTTATTTTGTAACATTCAATTTTTTGTGATAATTAGATACTATGTTTTACTAAAATATATTTTTTCATTTTATAAAGTAATTATTATTTCCAACATCATTTTCCATTTCCACATATGATGTATCACTTTGAAATAATATTTGACTAACTAAACAATTACAAAAAATAGTATTCTTAACTCAATAAATAAATTTATTTTTAATGAATTTTCTTTTCGAATATAGGTTTTTCAGTGTTTATAGCAGGAATGTTTACGGAATGCAGTGATTAGTGGGACCTAGAAATATATATCCCCTCAATTAATAGACATGTCTCACGAGACAAATCAGTTGTCCAAACTATATGAGTCTTTTCCCATAGCTAGGAACTACCTCGTTAAAATGTTTTGCTGGTAGATATATCATGTTTTCTGAGATCATGATATCCAAAATATTTTTTTTAATCATGGATATATTTTTTTATCCATGATATTATTTCACTGATATTATCAATTGATTCATTTCATGATCATGTTATTGATTAAATGGAATGTGTTTCCAATTACTTACCTTTCCATATTGATAATCGCTTATTTACTCCTGAATGATATAGAGGTATTTAAACCTAACAACAGATATAATCTCACAATTATGGTTTTTCAGTTTTAAGATCTTATGAATATTTATTTTAATGGGTTATATGGATTCTAAAACTTTTATCTTGTTATGCTTAATATTTTATTTTAATATTAAAAGGATTTTTTAATTGTAAATGGCTCTCCAAGACTACTAAATTGGTAAATATCGAATGATGTGATATCTTATATCAATAAGAATATAATAATGTTTACATACACTAAAGATAACTATATTGGGGTTGTTATATTTCCACACTCCCTTTAGATTTTGGGGATAATTAGTGTGGGTACACACTCATGCTCCTCTTATTTAGAACCCCGTGATTTTTTTCAGTGAATTCTATCTCATTCCACATATTCATAAAAATACTATATTTTTTGAAATAAAATTCTAAATATATAGATATAATACTATTTTATTATAATAACTTTTTTAAATTGTAATAAGGATTAATAAAAATAATTTTGCCTATAATAGGGTCCCACATTAGTATTCAACAACATCTCAATATTTGAATTCTATAAAAACTATATCACTGTATTTAAAAACATTTCAACATACAAAACTCTAAATATACATTAAAATGGTAAAAAAACCAAAAACAATTAACTCTAAAATAGTATATTCACACACAATAACATACACACCAACTACACCTAGGTGTATTCCAAACTCACAGATGCCTCATTTAAAAATTCAAATAAATATATATTACACTAAAAATAAATATTTCACCATAATATGTGTACTTTTTACTATTGGAAATGTGATTTATTCATGACCCAAAAATTTAGTTGTTATAAATAATGAATAAAATATTTGAGGGGGTGATAATAATATAAAATATATTTTCTAATGATGAGGTTGAATTAACATATATCATCTAATTCAAATATAATCCATTGGAAATTTTCTAGTCACAATAATTTACACATAATATTTGGTATTATTATAGGCCACAATTATAAATACTAATTAATATTTATTCTTATTAAATTGGTAATTTATATCAATATACTTCCATTAAAAATATGGAATTCTATTTTTTCAAATATTGATATCAATTTGATTATAACATCCTGTAACAAATGATAACATCACTTCTCCCATGAGAGTACATTGATTTTACGTCATCCATGTCAGTTGAGGATTATATTTTCTTGAATCAATAAATGAAACAAATATTTTATTTATTGAAAAATTATTTTCCACACTTGTGTTCCTTGTTACACACATATCATTATATAAAAAATCAATAAAGAGTGTTATTTAAAAAAATAACCATTCCTTCAAAAATTCAATTCCAAATCCAATAAAATCAACTTTTTTACTTATTTTATAAAATTAAAAAAACAATATTGACTTTTATATTCCCTAGAATCATCTTACCTCACATGAAATGAAAATCCATTAGTACTTTAGGATATTTTTCAAACAATGTAATATCATACTAATAATTTTGTATTCATACAATCAAAAGGATTTAAAGCCCCAAAAAAATTAAAACTCATTTTATTAAAACTAATTTACAACTATATCTATTCAGAATAATTATTTAATGACTATAATAAAACTCGCTTCACATACTATTTTATATATTTTGTAAACAATTCATATTTATTTTTTTATAAATAATGAATACATTTGGATATATATTGATCAATTGGATTTCCACCGTAGAACATCATCCCTTACATCATATATATTCAATTGACTTCATTATCTAATGGGAAAACAATACAAAAAATATTTAATTATTTTTACAAAAAAAATTAATAATAATATATTTTAACAATAATACAGTTATCCAGATTATTTTTAATATAATATTTTTCCTACTAAATGTTTTCAAGACAACAAAAACTATAATCTTCATTTAATATAAAAATAATATTCTATTGATGTGTTTTTAACTTATAATGTATATTTTTGATCTCATAAATAAATATTTCATCATATTCATTCAAAAAATCCATAAGATTGATCAATGTACACTTTATATCCATTTAACCATTAATGAAGGAATAATTAACATCAATTTGTAAAATCTAACACCTTTATTGAGTAATGATATAAAAACTATTATTATGGAATGAATTTTGTCAAAAAAATATTATTTATATTTAAAATTAAATTCCAACATCATAAAAATTCAAAATATATATGTTTTTCAGTTTTCCCCACAAATAAACCAATACATTAAATGTATATATGATAAAAAATTTATTCAATAATAATAGTTTAATTAGTACTATCAACCATATCCCAATAATTGTTATTATATATAATATTTAATCTCTTATTCATAGTATTTATGAAGTCATAATTTTCGAATAAAAAATTCATATTTTTTGTCTCAACATGACATATATTAATGTTGTGTAGTGTTTTCCTCAATAATAGTATTTTAATAATTGATTTACTTTTTTATGAAAGGAGTATTAATTGAGATTTATATTCTTTCTAATCATGGGAAGAAGTCAATTTGTCCCTTATTTTTCATTATATCTTGAAAAACTATCCTTATATCAATTTTCATCATTGTATCTATCATAATTTTATTTATTCTTTTATATATTTCAAATAATTCTTCATTGCCTCTATCATCATTATATTGTTTTAACCCCTACAAAAAATGATCATGTAAGAATAGTTTATTTTGGTTATACATGGTATCAGAAGAATGCTAGAATAAATCACTATTTGTTTATACTTCTTCTAGATCACAGAAATTTGAAAATTAGATTCTAGATGATAGAAACATTTTTGTTGTATATAATTTTATATTTGATAAAATTGTAATTAAATGTAAGGAGTTTTTTATAGAAACTAATATATTTGAATCTAGTAAAATTCATAAATACATTATTTATTTCAAATATAAAATAATTTAATGGGATTTATTATTCATTATACTATTACATCCTACTTCTATTGATTCCACTTATAATAGATGGTTGTTATGAATCAACAGTACATATATTGAAACTCTTATTTTCGTATTATACATTAATTTGTTAGTTTTATATATCCCCTATTATTTAATTTAATTATATAGACATGACATGTAACATAATGTAAGTATTACAAAATAGAAGGATTTTTAATTGTCAACCATAAAATACTACTCCTTTTCACGGTTTTTTATTCACCACAATCATTTAATAATCACTAAAAACCCTTCTGGATAGACAAAGGGCTACACCTGTTATATAATAATTGAGTCAACATAAGCATGAACTCTAGAGATCCATAAGATATCCCAACATACTACAAACCACTACACATGTTTAATTGAATATTGGAAATCTCCACTTCTACTATAGGTTTCTTTGACACCTAAACATGTAGATGTACCTATATGAGAACATTGGAACAAATTTTATTCACAAGAATGTAATCATTAAAGAAATCATCATATAATATTTCTAATATTATTTTTCCTTATTGAACACTGAAAATATGATTCCTTGGACCCATACATATGGATCCAATTATATAAAAATATATTTCTCATGATTTATATGATTATAGTATTAAAAGAATTAAAATAACCATATATAATTACAATGTTAAAAATGATAATTGAAACTATTACATATAAATTATTTTTATATTTTATAGATTTTTATAATATATACACATCATAAGTTAATAAATCACATGTTATTTTTATCAAACATATATTATTTCACTGTATATGACATACTACATAATTTATATTGAGTTTTTAACATCTCCCCAAAATTATTGCATAGATTTTATCCATATAAACATTCCATATCTACCAATGTTCTTCAAAACCTAGGGAAATCAAAACATAAGAATGTTTGAGCTCAAATACACTGTAATAAAAAATGTACAACTACATCAATCATGGAATAAACATTTAATAGAAATTTTGGTTGGAATATTTGAACCTTGTGAACAACTAATCACCATGAAACTGGAAGTATGATATGTCAATGAATAAAAATGAAATAATTATATAAATTACAATGATCTCATAATGATTTACTATATAATTCAATATATCAAAAATAAATTATAATATTTTTATGCCAATTAATTTAATTTTTTTGAGACTATAGACATTGAATCGTGCTAAATTAAGAAGGAAAACAACATATATCCAAAAAACTATTGTTTTATAATAATTTTTCATGCATGGAGGGGTTGTATAAATTTTTTATGACCCATAAAAAATTTATGTTAAGTTATTCAACCATAAGAATAAACAATAAATCTTTTTTCATTCCCCAATGAACATCTTACAGAAAAAATTAGAAATCAACATAATGAAAACTAGGTAATATCAATATAATATAAAGCTATGTTAGAAGTGAATAATAATCATGATTTTCATTATTTTAATATTTTCCATTAAAGTGGAAACGTGATTATAACTCATCATATGAAAAAAAAAATTGATGTTAAGAAAATATATAGTAAATATAACCATATCCATTTAAAATAAAATAATAATAAGGTAAATTCTAATGATTTTCCACATGTCAATAAAACTGTGGAGAGTATCATGACCCGTTTAAAGGAAACATATGGAGAACTAAACAATATATATTCTATTTTCCAACTATAATCCATTTTAAAATAATAAAATTTGGAATTCAAATACAGATCCTAGTGTCATGAGAATAAAATTCATTTTAGGTGATAAAAATAACGTCATAATTATGAAAAAAATTATTTTCAAAGTATATAGGGATGTTTATATAGATATCTCAATAGTATATGATCTTGACAATAATTCATCCAATGATAGAAGGTGGATGACATCAAATGAACATAACATAGTAGATAATAAATTTTAATCAATGGTTTTATATTGTAGACATATATATCCCTAAAATCATCATTAAGATAACACTATATAATAAAATTAATTAATGAAATGTTACCAAAAAATGAAATAATTTTAATCAATGATTATAACTCCATGAATTAAAATTTAGTTTCCATAAATCACTAATATAGGAGAAACAATGGAATCCAAATAATCATGAATACAGAAACTTTATTATCTGTCTATAATCCAATGAAATAAATGCATGATGACAAAAATATTTCAGTGAATAGTGAAACTCAATATAAAAAGGAGATGTGAAAAAATGTATTAAATCTCCATGAATAAAAATCGATACCATGAAAACCCTTGATGATCATGTGACCCTTTAATCAAAAACCCTTGAAATAGATTTTTGTATATAAAAAATTAAATAACATCCTTAAAATATAATTTAAGAAATAATGTATTGAATCAGATGTATATACAAAACATAAATGAAATTTGGTATGTATTTAAATTTTTTTCTCAATTATAGAAATTTGAATTGCAAACCAAAAACTCATATACTGACCACGATGAATATATATTATCATAACGTATAAAAATAATACATATCAAAATAAAGAAGTATAAAACCATAATTGAATACTTTTTCATTTATACAAATAAATAATAATCATTATATTTTATAATTATATCAATTATTTAAATTGGTTGTTCTTAGAAATGTTAGTTTATACTTTTATCAAAATTGAGGTTTCTGTGTTTATTATTTTATCTTAATAAATTATTAATATATAAATAAACCAATTTTGGGAATTTTTATGCTTATAAATGAAGATTAATTTTTTTTCTATAGTGTTTTATTAATTAAAATTATAGATAAATTTAGTATCAATCATGTATCTATGATTTTTCATGATCGAAGTGTTTTTCTTGATTGATTAATTAAATGTTGATATATACGCATAATAGAAAATAATTTTATAACAGTTATATAATCTTATACTAATAATTATGTTCCCATTTTCATTATTGAATTAAATTCATACTATTTTTTTAATTATGTGGTTTAATAGGCCTAAACATGAATATAATGTTATTTAATGACTTATTATGAGATGGTTATTGAGTAATATAAAAAAATTATATAATTTTATGCTTATTATTAGGACATATCGTAATTGGAATGATTTATATAAATAAATAAATTAAAAAATAATACATTCTTTATAAAATCTATTACCCTTCTAGTTTACTTATTTTGAATGATTACATTTATAATGATCATTTATTTACCATATATTCCCTGACACCCTCCCCCAAATTATACCACAATGAATGATTTTAGATAATAACACCCAAATAAAACCTCCAATTGGCCTTAGGATGGGGTGTAGAACCATGGGTGTAAAAATGTCATAAATCGGGGGAATTCCCCCAATAATATAAAACAATATTAGTAGATATGATAAACCAAACACCAAACAACATAAACAGATAAAATATAGGTAAACCAATACCATCACATGCTAATTGAATTAATGATGTAAAAATACACAAAATAATTCTTCAAAAATATGTTTAAAAAATATCTACATAAGACAGTCAACAAAAACATTAAAAATCATGAAATATCTATCTTGATACAAAAAGTGCTCCTGGAAGCCGAAAAATAGTTTATGTATATGTTTGATCAAAAAAGGCTTTCTTATTTAGTACATAACGAATTTATTGTGTGAACATGTGGAAATATACTTTCAATGTTCATGTAAAAAAATATAATAGTAAGCAAGAATCAAATTACGATAACTAACCAATTCCATCCCCCAAAATTTATTGTTCATAACATCATCAATAAAATATAATAACATACCATTGAGATCTTAACAAATTAATGTGCCCCGATTTCGCTTACCCTCTTATTTTTCTCTATAATACACCTACATATAACATCCAAGCCTATGATCCCTTCCATACATATAACATCGTATCCCATATAACATGAATACACATAGGACATTTGTAATATGGGTTAGGATGTATTTGTTCCTACCCACCCACACAAGGTCTATCAAACTATGTCAACATCAATCCTTACAATAACATGTATCTCTCAATGAAACCTATTGAATCACGTAACTAGATTTGTATGATATTATTAAGATGATATATATCAACCTCTTTCTATTCTCCTACCACACATGACCCCCAGCCCATATCACATCACATTATTGCCTTATACCATCACTCCTCTACCAAAAAGACATGGTCCAATACTAATAAGTAATATATAAAAACTCATTTCTCTATTTAGGGTAAATATGGAGTGGGGAATATGGGGGTAACCAACAATAAATGTGACCACAATCCAAGAATTTGGGGAAAAAATGGAACTTTTATACTCTAAGAATTGTTAAGGTTTACCAATATAGGTGATTCATGTATGAAAATAAAACAATCATACATTATATATATATATATATAACACTCCACACAACCAATTGGTTCATTTAAACATCAATAGAACACAATCCATCACCACCATACTACAACACATCAATTAGTAGTACTATATCCACCACTTTATACAATGCATCACACAACTACAACACAAACAATATGATTCTACATTATGTTACTAAACCACTTCATTCACATTCACACTTCCAATTCATTTACTTCTAAATTAATTTTGGAAATTAACAATACACCTATTTCCAACATATAATTCTTTATTACTAATATAATGTGTTTTTTATCATCAAAATTTATTTCAGGGATACCTTAGAACCGATCATACCATTCAATGTAATAAAATTCCAAACAAACAAAAAAACAACCAGAACACCTTCAATCCATCATCTTTTCTTTGTTACATTAATTAATCCATCTGACCAAAAAAACTACACATCAAACATAAAAACTACAACTAAAAGTAAAATCAACATTCAATAAAACATCACATTACCACCACACGTCATATCCACTATGCGCCAAAATAACCATACATGACAACCCAGAACATCCAATATCACATCAATGAATACCAACCACAATATCATCGCATCACACATCACACATCCCAATCTGTTTGCTACATCGCTGAATTACTACGCAAAACATAGAACAAAAAACAACATGTATACACTCACACCAAGAAACAATACATATGAGCATCAAATATATTCATGGATTTGCATCACATAACACTATTATATTTCTAGGGTTTTATCAGACAAACAAATTTTTTATGGAAAAAATTTATTATACATGTATATGTTCTTTTTTAATTTATTCTTGGTGAAATTTAAAAATAAGGTAGAAATAGTGAAAATCATAAAATCTTATTAAAAATAAATATTTCAATATAATTTATTTACAAAAATTTAACAACGTGATATAATATTATCAAACAAATCCTTAATTTAGTCAAGGAACATAATACATCCCCATTTATATAAATTCAATTATTTGAAATTATTTAAATATTATTGAAAACCATACTTTTGAAAGAATATAATAAAAAACATGAAGATGTGTCCCATATCATATAACAATGACTTGAATGAGGATCCCCTAACATGAAGAATCCTTCTGATCTGATTGTATACCACATAGGAAGAAGAAGCATCCAATAAAATATTATCACAAAAGAAGATCCATGATCAATATGAACTGTATGAATGGGTTATAAAAAATAATGACCAAAATATCTCAAAAAAAAAACAATGTATAAAATCCCATGTAGTAGAACAAATGAGGGGAAAGAGGATAAGGGAAGAGAACTCACCCCTGTTCACTAATGACAAACCACTAGTACACATAGTTTTATGTAGGTTGTAACTATTTAGATAACCTATAAAAAATATATAGGGATGACATAAAATTAAAGATACATTGACAAAATATTGATAAAATAATATGTTCAATAAGATTTATAAACGCATTGTAGATCACCATATTTAAGGAACATGCCATAATTTATAGGATAAAATGCATGGATTTTAAAATTACCACCATAAAACAAACCAGTGGGAAATAAAAACTTCGAATCCTCAAAATCAAAAAGAAAAAATGGAATATAGCATTATTTTAACTTACATTATAAGTTACACATTTATTATTTAAACCCATATCATGTGGTATCCACCATAAACACAAGAAATCTGTACACCTCATATCACAAGATCCATAAGCCACTAGATTACACCATAAACAAATATTTCATAAGATTAAAATAAATTTGTTGTTTCTTTCATAAATTGTTTTTTTGAAACCACCAATAGCCTCCTATAAAAATTATTTAAAAATATAAATATACAATTAATATGGTGTGATGTCATATACCATTACAATTGAAAACATGTCAAATGATTATCAACCTAAAATATGAAATTAAATCCTAAAAAATGAAAGGGGTTCAAACAACCCCCATCTTAGATACTTATCATGGATCTTTTTACATTTCAAATTATATGATCCAAAGACACCAATTGAAACAGCCATGAAAAAACTAACATAACCATAACCCCAAAAAAACCACATCACTATACAACCACACTAAAACCTATCATTGGGAATAACACCACACATGTGTTACCATCCATATGACACTGCCATCTACATCACTATCAATATCATCATCTAATCCTCAAAACATCCTAAAAACCCACTACCAAAACCAAAACAAACTACAAACCAAAGAAAACTAATCAGTGAATTCAATGTTCTATGTCATAATGTTATCTACTTTGGGAATAAATAACTCACACACTAAGTTTTAAAAGATTTATATTATGAATAGACATGATGGGCATTCGATTACTCCTATTTTAATATTTAATTTCATCATTATGTGTCACATATCAGAAAAAAACATAGAATGAAACATCTCATGAAAAATGGCATAAATAAATACATCATCAAAACATAATAGTGAAATATCAAACATTATACTTCTCTTGGTCATGGGAAAAAATATTCATCTATCTATCCAATGTATTCTCCCATAGGCCACCATTCTACAAAAACCAAAAAATCATGGAAATAAATCATTCACATAGCACCATCTATTTATGATCCTAAATATTTATTTATCATTTCATAAACATCACATCATCATTATCATCTAAGTGAACCCTTTAAATGATGTAGGAGTCTCAGTGAATATAGTAACATAGTTGAGACACTTTGAATTTTTCATTGATTCTTTCTTGACATGGTTGATATAATAATATATTTTTCACCACACAGCCATTTCACAACACATTATAGGGACCATAAACTAATGAGAACACATACACCCCATCCAAACCTCTATGGACCATGTTGAGGTAGGACTCTCATGAAAAGATGGTCTCCAAAATCAAACACCAAAGGCCTCACCATCTAACAATCATAGGCATTGTAAGGGTATTGTGCTAGACTTATCCACTCTTCAACCAATATGATCCTTCCAGTCATCACTCAAACTATATTTGCACAATGACATATAGAATCCCAATCCTCTATCTAATTAAATGTAGAATGTTAGGTTCATAAGTATAATGCTTCAAATAGGTCCATGATAATCCATGAGTGGTAGATATTGTTTTATATAATGGAAACCTTAGGTGAGTTTCATATCCACGATCCCCCAATTCGATGATCGAGGCTTAAAAAATAATCTATTATCATTGATGGTTTTGTCTAGCTATTGATTTATCTTTGAGTGAAATGTGTGATAAAGAACAACTGGGAGCCAAAATCATGTTAGAGTCCCCTACAGAGTTGAAATCTTAAATATTGAAAATAATCAGAGATCATGTTACTCAGTAACCTGTGATGCCTAACCAAAAAATTCACATACCACCTCACTAATATAACCCCATAACAAGACTCATTTATCACCAGAATGAAATTTGTCTACATCATTCGGAACATTTTAAAAAAAAATATAAAGACCTCACTGATATTAGGGAACCCCAGTGATTAAATATATTGATATTTCCTCCCATTAATACATGAAAAAATTAAATGGAATAAAATACCTCATATAACATTTCTATCTAATTTCATGTATTAAAAAAATCCAAACACCTCTCCATAAACTATTTAAATAAAAATTTATCCCTGAATAAGAAATCAACATTATCTAGACCTATTAAAAATTCTACACATTGGGTTGCACCAATAAACATGATATATGGAAATCATGGAGAAAAACCTCATTCATAACCCATAGAATGAAGAACCTACCCTGAAACAACATCTGAAGTCTATATTCATCTAGCCATCCCTCAGGGGGATCACCATGGACAACAAACTCACCCATAAACACCATATATGCATCTCTCAACTGATACTCGACTACCTACTACAATAAAAAGGAATTTGTGTTTATAAAATATAGATAACCTCATCAACTACTCTCCCAGATTTAAATATGCATCACTACATGATCTGTTATTCCATTCCATTAATCCACACACTCTTGAAGAATATATACATGTATATTCTGACAAAATGCATCAGAAAACAAAACCCCTTTACTATGTTGTAAAAGATATAAAAATTTAATTCCTAAACAAATCCAACTACTCTATATTATATGTATACATTATTTAGAGAAACATATTTTTCTCATGTGTTCTATGAAAAGGAAAACTTTTAATATGATGAGGTAATTTGGAAACAAATTTAGTACCTACAGAAATGTAACCAACTCCAGATCATGGATAGAATAGTTCTAATCATGGAAGAGTGACTACCCATACCCATATGATATCAACACTCTCTAATACATCAACACATATTCCATGTCCATCTTGGATGTTTCCTTGGAAACAAAAAAAACACACCCTCATTTTAAAAAAAATCATTGAAAAAATATACATTTTCTATATATGGTTACTAAAAACTACCTAGAACTAATAAATTCTCACAAAGAGAATGGTCCTTATTAATCATGTCTATAAAAGGTGGTAAAACAGTAGATTAATTATGTACAACCCTCAGAAAATAGCATATTATACCACAGAAACCACCAACCTATACTATATTTATGTGAGATACACTTGAATAAAATTAATAAATAATTTATGAATACATGACCACAATATACTATGACCCAACTTGTCTATGGAAATGATCCTCTCATATATGGAACTCTTAATTAGACAACATTCCATTGAGAAGGTGTTGTTAATGAACATCAAAAATAGATCTCATATTCTCAATGTGACCCTCCCCAGAAAAATTGTAAATGAAGTTAAATTTGATTAGTATGATGATGAACATGTCTTGTAACTCATAGAACATGGAGAATACATATCCCATGATCACAATAAGTTTTTAAATTACACCAAATTACATAAATGAAAACGCGAAGTTACCATACCTTTACATAAAATAATTATTCATGTTTTCCTCATATTTCACACCAAATCGATGATATTCAACCGTAGATAAATCATCAAAAACATTATAACTCTTCTATGTTGGTTAATAAGTACATATATATATATTTATATGGATGAGTGTTACAGTTCATGACTTCTACATGATTCAATATTTGATAGTGCATATAGAACCTCAAAGTATCATCTTCCTTCTTGGTGAAAAATACTCAAGTACCCAATGGAGGCACACCTGGTTGGATGAAACACCATTCCCTCAGATCATCCACTATCATCCTCAAATATTTATACTCAATAGGTTCTATTTGATAAGGATCCATACAAATCAGATACATTTCCAAATGAAACTCAATCCAAAACATGACATCACATCCATGGTGTTATGTCATATCCACATGTAGGAAAAATATAAGAACTCATTTACAACCCATGGTAATTGTATGACTTGATCTCCCACAGTCTGGTCGATCAATTGATAAAAAATGGGCTCCTAGTTCCTTCAACAAATGTACAAACCTTGATTACCAACAAACACAATTCACTAAAACTATACATTTTAATGTGAAACACTAGAAGAAAAATAATAAATTACATCCCCCATGTAACAAATCCAATCAATGATAATGATAAAATTTTATGGATATATCACTATGAAGATGAATTATACCACATACTAGTGTTATCCTTTCACCGTCTTATATCCAAGGAAAACATCCATAAATTGAATTAACTTCGACTGGTGTATATAGCTATTGGGACATTAGAATTATCTCCATATAAAGTTCCAATAAATAGTCAAATGATGGTGAAAGTAGAGTGTGAAGCACCAAAATTATAAAAAATCACAAAATAGAAGATGATAAGATAATCAGTCATGCCACAATTCTAGGATTTTCAAAATTTGCTTCCTTGAATGCATGTATCTGACCACACCATGCTCATATTCCACTATTTTTTATGAATATGTGATCATTATATGGACTATGTTTCTATGGATGGGGATTATAACTATACTATAGTCAACCTACACCAAATTCCCTTGGATGCTAAAATAGCTCTCCCAGTCCATGATGGTGAAATTTTCTCATAAAAATCTCTTTAGATGACAAAAATTTACCTGAACACCCAGATGATATTGGATTCTATAGACGGATGGGAAATTGATTTTCAATTCCCCTTTACTCTACCTAAATAAAAAGACAATATTATTTCATGTGAAGCATATTAGTAGGAACATTCTCCCAAATAAAGAGAAGGGGCGTACTGTGGTCGGTTAACCACTGAATATAACCTGGACAGCCTAAACCCCCATGGATCCATTCATGAAATATAGCTCCATGACAATCTATACTATCCACTCTATCGAGTATCAAAAAAAAATTAATATATATGCTCAAACTACTCATACAATTTCTACATATCATGGTTCCTTTGGAATTTAAATGGGTTTACAACATAAATGATCATAGGGTGAAATGCATACTCCTGACGCAACACTCTAGAATCTTCATTAAGAAAAATATTTGGTGAATAATAAAGGAGGTCCTTGAGAATAATCCATGACTCATGCATGATTGATATCCCTTGTTAATGGGAGATAAAATCATTCTTCCTGGATTCCGTAATCATCTATGAAAGAAACTCTATCTAGAACACCCTATAAATTCAGTTCCAAAGCATATATACCTCCCTACGATACAAAAAAACAACTACCACTATAATTATTCTAAATTTTATTAAATATCATAAAATGAAAAATATAACATCTCATATACTAAAATCATACAAAATTACATCTCAATCACCTCCAGCTGGTACAACATCTCCAGATTCGTGGAACTCACCTTTTAAATTTTGAAACATTTCTACTTAATTGAAGGCAATGCATTATATGAAGCATCATCCATATATATTATATCAGACCTCCAATGATGAATTGTATCATCTTGGTGAACCCGAAAAGAATTATCCATGTATTGATAAAGAAATTATACATTCATAAAAATAATTTTGAATATACTTATCCTGGTAGTTTGTAATTTGAGACAAACTTATTTATATTTTCCCCCCAATAACCCAATTCAATACATAACATAAACCACCATGATGAATGTCACACTCTAAGGTATTTGACCCTCAACCAGATCCCCCACACGTAGTCTTTCAATAAGATTATTTTCCATTGCCCAGGATTATGGGGGCCCTAAAATTCCATTTCCTTTATTTCCACCATGGCCTTTTGTTACCAAAAAATATTAAATGGAACTACCTCCCTAGAAAACACATGGAATATTAATTTTGTATAAATCCCAACTCTATCTTGTCCACAAAAAAATCGTCATAAAACCACACTGAATCATGACTCATCTCTCCATGGAAACCAAAATTATAGATGAGAGATTAGGACTCTAGAATCTCACCTCTAACAAGCCTTGGGTTTGAGACTATCTTGAAGGGTACAAAAATATCACATATTAGAGGAATTGTCCTCTATAATATAGTTTTATATTAGGATAAATGACAAAAAAACTCAAAAAACTCCTCACGATAAAATAATTGTAATTTAAACATAATTCTATCGTGTATTAGTAATTCATATGAACACATATATAATTCTATTTTGAAATGTATAAAAACATCAACATAGGTAACACAAAAACATCACCACACCCATTCTATAAGTGACTCACTATATCCCCAAATTACTCTTAGAAACAAAAAAAATATACACATTGGGTGAAATTGTTTTTATAAAAACTAAGGAGATAACATATGTATCCTTTGAACATAAGAAAAGAAAATTTTAACACACTTGTTTACAAAGAAGATCCATCAAGAAACTATACATTTCAACTAAACAATAATATCCTCAACATGAACCATTCCCCAAATCAAACATATAATATAATAATATTTCATCAATATAATAACAATGAATGGTGACCCACTACTTCATTCCTATATTTTACATATCTCACACCCTGAATTTCAAATGTCCTATGCTCCCATAGCTTATATTAAAGTACATTCATAACCACATCACATCAAATCTGAATCAAATAAATCATTTTTATTTCTAATGGTGTTCTGGACATATCTCATCCTAACCCACACTCATAAGGCCAAACATCATTTTTAATCACTAGGAATAACAATAATACATCTTTTATGAAGACACATGGGCCATCAAATAGCCAGAGTAGTATGGTATCATGAATTTTATGGTCATCAACAGTGATCCAACCTCTTACATTGTTAGTTCCCCACTATATATAACATCACATCACTCCATCATCACAAAAGACTTCAATAAAAAACTCATGGTCCAACAATGATAGTTAATACAATACAACATACCACAAAATCAATACTACTAATTAATGAGCTTAGATGAGGGAGTATCTAGATTTCTGTTTTACCTCCATCCAAGATGTTGAAGAAGACACCCAGAACCCCGAAACATTGGTTTTTTTTCATGGTTATCCAACATGGGTGTGGTGCATATAGAAATAATTTAATCATAAACTATATATATATATATATATATATATATTTGTGTGTATCCCAAAACAACCACCTTAATTGTTAAGATTAACTACATTAGTGAAAACCATGACAATAACACTATACCACAAAACAAATCCTACTTCCAATTCCACTATTTTATGAAACCCATCACACAACATCCTTAAAACAAAAGTGATTCAAAATTTATTTACTAAGAAAATTCATTCAAATTTATAGTTGTTTCTTGTTTATCATTCAATTAATGTAATCCATTTAGTAAACATAAATTAATAACCCAAAAATTCTGTTTATAAGAAATTTTTTTTTCATTTTATTACCAAAATTCAATCAATTCTTAATTAAGTGAAAATCAAAATAATGATATAAATGGACCAAATCACACAAGCACCACAACCAAAGAAAAAATTGATAATTTTCTTCACTCTAAATCAACCCATCAATCCCACACTAGAAAGCACAGAATAAAAATTCTTATCATATCACACTATACTACCTCCATACACATCTGCTACTCATGACCACCACATATCATCACATTTGTGCACCACAACCTCTATGAACCATATAACACAACTGACCATGTCACAACCATTAAAAGAAAATGACACACCATAGACCCACATATAACAGTACCCATTATGTTACCTCAACCACCATATTATATTCTACAACTCACAAAGTTACATTAAAATTAAAAATTCACACTACGACAATAGAAATCATTAAATTCACATTTATTAAAGAACATTCATCATGTTACTTTTTTATTTAGAATGTGTATTAAAAAAAGGTACCCATAAGAAACATGTTTTTATTCAATTATATGTTCCATAGATATTTATTCATGTTAAAATCACACAACAACACGTTAAGGGTCACAACATATATTAACTACTAAGAAGATAAGGTTTAAAATAGTCTTTATTTCTTACAAGTGAACAAAATTCTATAATATCATGCGTAATAATCTGAATGGTGTATAAGCACATGATTTCTCTCCATACCTCATTAATAAATTATTATTATTAATTATATTGATATTTTGACCCTTAATTTTTAACCAACGGAAATAAAAAACCACTAATGTCTCACATATAGATTGTAAAAAGAGTGATACAATGTACCCCCTACCTTAAAAACATTTTGATCTCATTAAAAAACACGAGAATATGAAAAAAAATCCTACCATACATAATGGAATTATAAGACCGTACATCAAAATGAACAACAATAAAAGTTATCAAATATTTATATCAACATATCTATATCAAAACCAATAATACCAATTTGAATCCATAAGAGAAGAATATTGGAAAATAATTTAACATGGGAGGATAACCGAATAATTATTAGTAAAAAACAAGAAATAAAACTCAAAGATTTCTGAATTTTGAATGATTATAAATGATCCAGTAAAACAATTTTGATTTTATCTAAAATGGTAGAGAGGTAAATGACTGAATGATAAATTAATCAGTTGAAAATGAGATATTAACAGGTTTTGTGATACAATAAATATGAAGTAAAATGAAAATTTACTATATAAAATCAACAGATCTAAAATGATACATCATAATCCAATAATTATTCATCAATAAAATAAATAAATTTCTAGAACATAATACATATATTCATTAATTAATGTATATCGTATCTTTGAATTTTATGAAATATAACCATTTCATGTGTTATCACTTAGCACATGAAATCCATAAACTAATATCTATAGAATCCATAGAAGACTATATTACACATTAAATCCCTATTTTATGGGGTTAAAATAATTCTATAGTTATAATAAGACACTGACCACCAACACACCTACTCTAGCCTCCTCTAAGTACTCACCAACCAGAAAACTAACAAATTAATGGGCATGGGATGCAGATTATGCTTCCTTATAATTAATACGGTTATATAATTTTCAAAAAATAACCATTATTATAACATAAAAATAATATTTATGCTTTAATTTAATCCGTATATCTATCTGTGTTTGGGAGTGATTGAAAATGAAACATGTTACATCATTGAGGCGGTAGTCTTCCCAACGCTTGGAAGATGGTTTTCATCCTAGTGGATACAGTATAATAAAAAAAATGATTATACCCACAATGTAGTTGAATTTAAATATAAAAATATTAATTATATCACTATAATAATGTTTTTTGACTTCAATTGAATGATTCTTCTTATTATGAAAAACAAAGTATTTGATAATAGAAATATCGTGGATGTAAATTTACCTTAGATATATTAACAGATTTAAAAGAATTATGAAAAATAATTGTAATTATAAGGATTCAAACAAGGGAGAGTTTTATAGAATTATAAATATGGATGTTCTTCATTGATATATTCAATTTATAGGTGACATATGTAGTGGTTGAAGGGTAATCTATTTATAAGTGAACAAAATGATATTTTTCAGAACACACTTAACCTTTTCAATAATTTAATGTTTCTATTTCAATTTTTATAGATTTAAATTAGAAAAAATGTAGGCAAGTGTGATGGTGATTTGAAAAACACATCATATACTATTATACTATAAAATATATATCGTTTAGGTGCATTATTATTATATTTTACATTTTAAACAAAATTTGTTTTACCTTGGTAAATAATTTTTTATCTATAGTAATCAAATTTAATGAAAAATTTATCGCTTTCCATTTCTAATGATATCGACATTATAAATTAAACTATATTGATTAATAAATCTACTAAAAAACTAACTTATTGAATTTTTTAGTAAATAATATGACATTATTATGTAATCACGTGGTTTATAAAACCCTTGTCTTGAGAATTAAATTTTAATATGATATAAAATTATCATTGATACTCATTATAATTACATGAATATAATTATTATTAATAAAACATAATTTACTAGGAATTTATGAAAATATGAATCGTAATCTCACATTATATGTATTTGATTCAAATAATTGACCAAAATACATTTTTAAAGAAACATTATTATTAATTCTTTAAATTTTAGACATATCATTTAAATTTTTAATGATTATATAATAATGAATTTTAATAATTCATAAATTCCTATTTTATTACATAAATATTTTTCTTATAATTCCCGCTCATTCTAACTTACTGATAATTATATATAAATTAAATATTTTGTGAAAAATATATATTTGACTAAAAAAACAAAGTCATAAAGTGGTAAAAAACTTAATAATGATAAAAAAATATAAAATGAATTCACAAATGAAGATAATTTTTTCTATTTTAAATTTATTAATTTAGAAATTTTATTATTTAATGTGATAATAAAATAAATTAAAACCCAGTATTTATTTGATAAATAAATATTCTAAAAAAACTACTATTATTTATATTTCATATCATTTTCAAACTAAAATGATGTTAACTAATTGTTAATATTATACATAAATTCTCAAGATAAATAAAAAATTGCATAAAATATTAAAGTATTTCACATAGAAGTATATTTTGAAAAAAAATCATAAATAATATATGAAAATAATATTCAATTTAAGGAAAACATTTGTAATTTCGTTAAAATTAAAAATTTACATTATTTTTTTAATACATATGTTTCATAAACTATTTACTCATATTCATTCCCTCTAATTAAAATAAAAGGTTTGAAATTTTATATATGATTATCTGTATTATATCAAAATATATAATTGTTTCATTATTGTATGATATTTCATGTGGGGAAATCATTTGAAAAAAATAATTTACTTAAACATAACATTCTATAATAAATAAAGGGACAAACAATACCCACACCTAAAATAAATTATGTTTTCATAATTAGAATTACTAAAAAAATTAATTCCTATAGTGAACTCCAAAATTACCATACACCATTAGATGATCATGTGTTTATTTATGATGTGAAATTAGATTTACATATATGAAAAAGTATTACCATATATTTATAGTGATATAAACCCGTTTAAAAATTTTACAATGAATTATACTATGTGTAAAATATCAATATGAACATTGTTTATTTTCTCTTATACCATGAAAAAACTGATACACATACCTTAATTTGTTTTTATATATAACTCAATAACCAGAATTTGGTGAAAATTTATTAATGTCAAAAAATTGAAAATAATGAGTTAAAGCTCAATATATAATACATTATTAGTAGTTTCATAGGTATTTCACCATTCCCATGGTAATTAATGAATTATCTCCCAATGGAACATATATTAGAACATTCATTCACCTAATTACAAAATCTCATGTAATTAAAGGAATATATTATGTTTATTATCTTCTTCCCATAAATTTTTAAGTGTGATGATCTACAAAACGACATTAACACCAATTACTAGTCCCATTTATGATATTTCCATCGTGTTTGCCCCAAAATTTTATAAATATAAAAGATATAATCTTATTTCTATTATCTTCATGGACGCATGAATTTATAAAATATTCCATTATACTTATTTTTTAAATTTTGGAAATTAATTATGTAAGTAATTTAAATCATAAAAATTGATTTTGATTTTGTCTTGATTAAATTATTTATAATTCCATGAATAATCTAGTTATCCTTTTCGTTGGTATAGTTTCATAATTTTCCATGAAAAGTTTGTTCACACATTTCATTCAGGATTTATAAAATTATATAAAAATTTCTTAACCTGAAAAATAATCTTTAGAAGATAATTTTTATAAAATAACTAAATGAGACATTTAACCTTTGGATTTATAACAATTTCCCACTATCATATTATATTATATTTCTTATAACTGATCAACTATCATTTTCAGATAAACAAATATAATCCCATTTTAATTTATACAATTCTTGATTCGGAAAATGTAACATTGATTTGGGTTAACCCATACACAGTAAAATAATACTATCAATAGTGATCAGAAAATACAAGTAACATTCTTAATATATTATAAACCTTAATATCATTTAGAAATTGACTCAAAAATCAAACTATTCCGTATTCAAAAAACATTACTCATTATTATAATAATTTACTATGATATGTATATATCCCCATTAATTAACATAAATAACATGCCTTTATTAAAACAATATGAAACTAGATTATATTAAAATGATTAAATATTATCTATTCCCCAAAAATTTATTTATAAAATTAAACCTAAAATTTATTAATAAATGGATAATAAATTCAGAACAACTAAATATATAACATAATCCCAAATATTACACACATGACACAAAAAATATCATTAATCATTTTTTATTAAATAAATATTAAATTCTATTTATATCCTTCGTATCTAACATATTTTTCCCAGAATAATTCAACCCTAGATTACCTCATTATTATTATTATTTTTAAATGATGATTTATTTATACATCATTCATGTTTTCTATAATAGTAATCCCCTTCAAAATATCATTTTTCATTGTTATTGATATCTTTTTTAAATATTGTTCACAAATTAAAATTGATATGAGTATCAATAATATATTATTATTCTAATATCAACATCAATACAATATTTATGAAATGAAAACACCCCTTTTTTATCATATTTCGTATATAATAAAATTATTAACCATTTACATATGCTACCTAATTGTGTTATCATAAATTGTGGTTTCTATAAACATAAATTTTTTTGAATCATCTTCATGATCCTATGACATACAAATAATTAAAGAAATGGGGATATTATAATATCAAAAAAAAGAATATTAAGTATTTAACAATAATATATTCTACAATATAACACATTTATATATCCATATGCAACATTAAGATCAACACAGTGCTCCCTTTTTCCATTACTTGTATTTCTATTCTAAATTTTTTATTTGGTTACATATCTTGATTAGTTAATATCATTCATAATTCATTCATAATGGTCTATATAGAGAATGGTGTTATCTAAATCATGCCCCTCATTATTTCCTATCAAATTATTCAATATGAGGGTCATTAAGAGTATCTTATAGTGGTTATTGATTCATTTCTAGACCAACCATTTTCTGGGTGATTACACATAGCTGAATATATGCCACTCCTGTATCCACTTTGTAGTATATAAAAAGAATTAATTTCATGTAAAAAACTCATAATCTATATATTTTAAAAAAACATAAATATGTTATACATTGTCTATAATATTTCTTCTGTATTCTACTAAATTTCTTTCATCCTAATCAACTAATAAAAATATACATTTTTTAATTATAAATAAATCATATACTATTAATTTTTTTTATTTGTTTGATACTATGTTTTTTCATATAATTTAATCATTGATAAGTTATTTATTATCATTGTTTCCAAGGAATGGATAAGCATTTATATTAATATATTATTAATCAGTATAGAATTAACATACTTATTTATTTGTGGAATAGGATGAGAAAAATTCAATGAAACCCCAATGAAGAATTATATTTTGTGGATAAAATACTTTTGGTTTGATTTAAATGAGATTATGATGTTTTTTATAAAGACTAAGTCTATTTTTGTTTATATAAATTTGGATATAGCAATAAAACAGAATCTCTTATAGGTAATCACCCTAAAAAAAGTCGGTTGATAAATGAAAAATCCCTTATATAACCATTCATAATTTAAACAAATTAAATATTATTCTTTATCCTCTTACACCTCATTGATAATTAGTAATTTAAATCTTATTATAAAGTTGACACATCATAATATAATTAATACCATGTTCGTTATATCATAATAATATTTTTACAATACATATATGAACTAAATAAATATGTAATGACTATTCAATATCTTTGAAAAATTCATCAACAAATGTTATCATTATAAACATGTCACATATACTAATTATAATCATAACCATGGTGAATAAAAATATTATATGTTGATATCTCAAATGTAGAATATTGGGAAAAATAAAATTGAATAAATAATGGTATAAAAAATGAATAGTTTTTGTGGAATTGGAATGTAAATAACAAGGATCAATAAATAACATAAACAATGATAATTATATATCACTTAAAATAAAAAAAATTAATATTGATAGTGATAATATTGTACAAAATTAATGAATAATGTTGAACATCAAATATATTTTTTGAAGGACATGACCCAAGAAATTTAGTTATCATATACACGACAATAATTATATATTTATGAATTAGACAAGCATAAAAACCCCAAAAAATGATTGTGCTCGTCAAATTTGCTGATGAATTTGGGTGATATATAAAGATAGGCCCTACTTATCACATAATATAGTCTACTAAATTCAATATATGTGTCAAAAATAAATTCTAACTATTCAATAAAGAATGAATTACCAAACAAAATCATTAATATCCATATAAAGATATATATGGAATCAATGTGCCTGATCATACTATAATTGAATTGAATATTAAATAAGAATTATATTAATATTCATCATGTAAATAAATTTTCCTATAATGAATGGTATGTAAGGGAAGTTAATAATGCATGAATATAATAAAATACATTATATTTTATCTTAAAAAGATATTGCATTCAACACATAAATGGAATTGTCTTCATAATACCTATCATGTCATAACTATAGGAATTTTATATGAAGATCCATAATAATAGCCACAATATCCAATGTCTTAATTTTACCACATGTATCACAATCATAGATATAACAGTCCAATAATTAAATTCCTTAATCCTATGTACTCACATTTATACACTTCATAAATAGTCATTCTTGATATTAATTCTATATTTATTCCTCATTGGGTGCCTTTGTCTTCTATAATTAATTAATGTTTTGAATTATTGGGGTAATGTTTCTTTGATAATTTTATTTTAAGATATTCTAGATCATTAATAAAATATTATGGATAACTAATAATTGTTTAAGATTATTCAAATTTCATTTATGATTGTTATAATCATAATACATAAAGATGAGATTCATAGAAAGAATCTTTCAGTGATTGTTTATGATCAAAACATCTCTTAATTTATGAATAAAATATTGACATTTAATCATAAAAACTATTATAAAAATACTTATAACATATTATTGTAGTACATATGTTCTCTAATTTATTCATGATTTCAATTCATTGTATTGTACAATTACATGGTTAAATCGATGCAAACATAAATAGAACCATATATAATGAGTGGTTATGATTTTTTATATAAAATATATTATACAAGAATCAAAATGTTCTTATATATTGTTTATTTATTTATATTTAATAATTATAAGGATTTATAAGAATAATTAATGGAAATAAAAACAATACAAAATTTTAATAAAATATTATCAATATAGAATGCTTACGTAATATTATAAAATTAATTATTATTGTTTACTGATCAAATAATTAATATATTATTATTTTTAAAAAAAACCTCATAATTAATGAAATATTATATTTATCCCTTAATATCATATTTTGATCAAGCTTTGTATATATGTGAAGGGAAATGAATCTTGTTATGTTATGGATAAGGTAGTCTGCAAAAAAATAAAGAACAACCATGTTTTCCCAAGTAGATATGGAATATGAATAAATAATGATTACATGGATATTATAGATCGAATAATGTATATATATATTATAATAATATAAAAAAGCCTTTCTAGAAATTTTTTTAATAACAATAATTTTGAATATATGTTATTTAGTTAATTATACTCTAATTAGGGACTTCTATTTTACTTTTATATATGATTTGAAATGAAGTAATTATGCAAATAAATGGTGATTAAAATATTTTTTAAATGATATAGGATTCTAATAGAAAAAAATGAGGAGTTTCAAAGATAATTCAATATTTTCAATGAGAAATTAATTGGTAGAAGTGTTACCCATTTATAAGTAAATATGTGGGTAATTTTTAGAACACTATAAATATTTTATGTAATTTGATGTTACAATTATAAGTTCAACTATTAAAAAATTAAAACAATTGCATAAGAATTTTAGTTTTTTGTATAAGTTCACCTGAACCACTCATTTGGGAGAAAAATTTATTTATGTCATCTATATAATATTTTACTTTTATTCTTTAACCCAAACATACTTTCCCCTCGTGATTAAAATATTCAATAATTGAAAACAATTATAAGGAAAAAAATATATTTCTCAATTTACATGATTTTAAATTATTGATTTATATTTTTATGAATGATTTATCAAATAAAATTAATGATTTGGGGAAAATTTAATTTAAAAATAAATACACTTAATTTCATAAACAAATCCTTTCAAAAAATTTATTCTCTTCAGATAATATATATATATATATATATATTGGATAATTAATCTAATTATATAATTAATTTCATTATAATTAATATATTTAATGAGGCATTATTGAATATCTGTAATTGATTCTATCTTGAAAATCCATTATTCAATGAAATAAATAATTTAAGAACCTGAATCTACTTTTTAGGGATGTTTTTCGTTTTCTTTGGAGTTTCTACGAAAAGAGGAGTTTCTGGAAATTTATTACGTACACACCGTTTACATTCTGAGTACATGACGTATACTTCGTTGCCGATCGAGGCCGTGTGCTGGTCCTGTCATGGCCACACACACAACCATGTAGGGGTGACATGGAGGCCGCATCAAGAAGAGTACTGTAAATTCTAGTACACACCGTGTACTCCAAAAGTACATGTCAGGTTCTTTCTTTTTTTCATTCAACACATCAATGTCATGTCTTCTCCCCAAAACTATATTCTTCTCCAGCTTCTTTGACCGAGAGTGTTCCGTACGGCTGCAGATATTTGACGAACTTCCAAGACTTCGTCTGTTCTATGAATTGACCGCTGTCTATTGCAATGGAACAACATCAATCTATGACATTTTAGGGAGATTCAATAATTGAGGTTTGAATAGATCTATCTCATAATGTCGAGTTAGGTGGTTTGTGCCTTTTTGTAGAAAGTCTTTGAGAATATTGTGAAAATTCCACCAATACCCTTGAACAGGGTATTGTGTGTTTCATGTTTTTTCCTTATTGGTTGTATTCTTTTCTTATATGCTTGAGTATAGGTTAATGATTTTTAATATGGTAATTTACTGTGCTTTGGATGCTTTTCCCATGCTTGTCTTTCCTGTTTATGACCATTTGGTCTAGTTTTTCCTGTTAGGCTATTTCCAGTTCTATGTGTAGTTTGTAGGGTGGTATGAATAGTATTCCATGATGAGATGTTGTAGATTCTACCCAAGTAGTTCTTGAGGATACTTTTACTGTTACGTGATGCAATACATGCTGATTTTACAAAGGGTTGTGAGAACCTAGTGTAGTAGACCATAGGGAGAATTGACCTAAGGGCTTCTCCAGAGTGTCTTTAATTTTTAGGATGAGAGACCACAGGGGGAATTGACATTGAGTGCTTCTTCAGTGTGTCTATAGTTTCTCGATGCATGCCACAGGGGGAGAGAAATTGAGTTCTTCCCCAGACCGCCTTTAGTACAATACGAGACTATGGGGGGAATCGATGGTGAGTGCTCCCCAGAGAGTCTATTCATTAGCTGAACTATAGGGGTGAGACTGTGTGTGCCTCTCATAGGTTTTCCAGTACTTTTAGGTTGATCCATAGGGGTTAGGCTGTGATAACTACCTAGAGGGTTACCTGTTTGTTCTACTTGATCGAGTGGCTGCTTTCATGTTTGTACATTATATGCTAGAGATTGTCGATTGTTTGCTGCTGAGTATTTTTTCCTATTTACTAATATCTGTATTTTTACCTACCATATATTTGATGACAGTTAGGCCCAGATCATTGGGTTTTTCCTACTATGATTTTTATATCACACCCTACTTGGGTCAGGCTTTTGGGCCCAAACAGATTATATTGTTGCAGGTATAGATAATGGAAAGCACCCATCTACTTCAGGTCATTGAATGCACTTGAACTGGAGAGAATGAGACCAAGCTGAGGCTTGCGATGCTAAGGAGTTGATCATCTATCATTTTTCTTTGGTACGTTGGATTAGTATTGTAATCAGAATTGTGAATTGTTTGGTTGTTTTCCTAGAAATATATGTATCATGTATCATTTGTATATATTTCTCATCTAGTGGTTTATTTATCAGTCTTCTACTGTTATTTTTGTTGGATATTTACTGCTTCCACAGTTACATGTGTTTTTACTTCCAATATGTACTCTGCGAATGAGGGCATGGTTTCCCCACTATCAAACCCAAGACACTCACAGCTAGTCGATAGCCTCTGGTGTTCGGGGAAATGTGCTTGAGGTCATGCGAGCAACCAGGTTTGGGGAACCTATCGGTGGCTTTTGGAACCGGGACGTTACAAGGTTGTATCAGAGGATTTCATTTCTCTTGACATACTATTTGGAGGCTATAGTCTGAGATAGGATACAATAGGTACTTGTTAATAAGTTGTGCCCGGGAGTAGCTAACCCATGTATAAGGAAAATCCATACTACCTAATTTATTGTAATTTTACATATTTTCAATTTTACAGTTGATTTGATTTCACCGTTGGGTGATTCACATGCTTTGTGTTGTTACCATTGTTGTAATTGTGGTTCTATTCCTGTCGCAACTGGATGAGATTAGGGTATGACATCTCATGCATCATATAGGCACTTGTTAGAAATCACATGCCCTACAATCTTTCCATACCATCTAGTATGAATTAGTGATTTCATGTTGTTGTGATGGATTTTGTTTAGATTAATATTGTTGTTGTGATAGATTTTTTGATAGAATCTCTGTTTTTGATAGAGAATTTGTTTGTGTAGTGATTTTCTTAGATGGATTCCAAACATTTGTTCTTGAGGTGTTATGGGCCCTCATGGACTTGATTTTGGTGGATTAGTGCTTGTTTTCCTTGTTATAACTTTTATAAGATTCCAAACATTGATTCTTGCGGTGTATGGGCCTTCACGGATCGGAATTTGGCACCTTAACATGTTTTTTGTGTTGTTTTGTAGGATCTTGAAAAAAACTAAGCCTACTGCCTGGAAAAACCCAGAATACACGGTGTGTACTTTATGATTACACAGCCTGTAGTTTTTAAATAGTCTCACTGACTCTGTGTGTAGGGACATGGAGTTATGTAAAAAAAGAAAAAATATTCCATGAACACTCCATGTATGGAACATACAAGCTGTGTTGTAGTGATAGTGTGTTTACCCGTGTGACTAATGACACAGATGTTTGAACTCGACTATACACATCATGTCCTGTTTCCACACACTGTTCCAAGTAACCTTGGTACCCGGCCGTGTCACTAACAACACTGGTTTGGAAAATCCATCAAGTACACGTTGTGTGCACATGAAGAACGTCGTATATAGTGAACTGTGTTGCCATCCGTGTAGCTAACCACACATTCTGTTGGTACTTTTCATACACACCATGTTATTCTAGAACATTCCAGGAAGTGTAATTTGGGAACACAGGCCGTGTCACTAACAACACAGTCCGGATGAAGCTTGTTGAGTACAGGTCGTGTCTACCTTGAACATGCCATGTTGTCTTGTCTTAGGAGAGCCATATGGCTTAACCGTGTAGAAGGAATCATATAGGGGAAGAATATTCCGGTACACACCGTGTGTTAGGATAACACGCCGTGTGTGTGGGTTGTTACACGACAACTTTTGGAAAAATTACACGCCCATGTAAATTACTTAAGGGAACACACTGTGTAGTATTTATAAATGATGTCTAGTCATGTTTTGTAATATTTTAATGATTTCTATCCCCGGTTCCCTTTATACGCTCAATGATTTCAGTCCCTAATAATGTGATCTAATGTGTGCATTTTCCCTTGTAGAGTCACGGCACCGAGACATCCTCCGGTTGCACCCCAGTTTCCAGGCGGAGAGCAGACACCGGATATGTCTTAACAGGGACTTCCCAAATATCTTCTTGTTGTTCCATCCTTGGAACGAGTAGTGATACCAGTTACAAGAACTAATGTGCAGTTTATGGAAGGATTTCTGAGGATGATGCAGACCTTCCAGGAAGCACCGCCCCCTCCCTTGACTATGGTAGACTTGACGTGGGTTTTCCAACAGCAGCATCCTCCCACCTTTTCATTGGAAGGAGGACCTCAGGCTACAGAGTCATGGCTAGAATCCATCATGACAATCTTCGAGAAACTAGAGACGCCTCCAGAAAGGTGAGTCAAGCCCACTACCAACATTTTAGGAGACACCTCCACGATAAGGTGAGACATTATCTCGCAGGCGGGTCATTAGTAGTTTATGGTGTGGGAGGATTTTCAGCACATCTTTTATGACTACTTCTATCCGGAGACCTTGATGGCCGACCGAGCCCAGAAGTTCATGAGCCTAGAGAATTGTACTATTTCTGTCATGGAGTATTACTCTCGTTTCACTGAGCATCAGCGTTTCACACCCCTCCAGAGTGCAGATTGGTTGTTGTTGGCAAGGATGTCTAATGATGGCCTCAGACAGGAGATCTTCTCATAGGTGAATATCATCATGCTAACTTCCATCACTTCCATCGTCAACTAGGAACTGATTGCAGAGTGCAATATGAGTGATTCATGAGTTGAGAACAAGGAAGGTTCCACTTCTAGGGTTACTACTTCACCAGCTGACAATATGAAGTGCGTAGGGAGTCTATGCATGCTCATCCGAGGTTGCAAGTCACATTTTCAGGAAGCCAGGTGATATGATACTAGTGTGGAATGACTGGACATACAAGACTGCAATTCCAAAGAGACCCAGTGGAGTGCCTATATTTAGGCAAGGTGGGTCACCTTCAGCGCTTCTTTCAGGATTTCTCACTAGCAGCTGGTGATAATGGTTCATCCATGACTCCACATTCGGGAGAAACTCCACTAGTTTCTGACCATTCTGGGAACTGGAGTTCTTCCGGCCATTCAAGTCGAGATGGAGGTCATGGCCGGGGTGGTCAGTCGCCGGTCTATCAGCGACAATATAGAGTATCAGCTCAAAGCAGTCAGGCATGTCCATAGGGTTGTGGTATAGGTCTGGCTTTTGCAGTGGAGCATACCTAGTCGGATCAGGATCCCAGAACCTCTACCGTTCGAGGTACGATCTTAGAAGCCTCAATTTTCTCTTATGATCTTTTCGATACAGGGGATTCCCATATCATTGTCTCTGTTTTTTTGTGGAGAGCCTTGGAATCTGTATCTTTTCCTCTACCGATACGTTAACTTTAGACACACCATTGAGACTAGAATGATTGGTGTGTGTCACTGCAGAGAGTTCCCTCTTTAGGTTGCGGGGTTCCACTTCCTCTGTGTCCTGGAGTTAATAGGTTATGGTGTCATTATCAAGGTGGACTGGGTAGTTCCCTTCCAGGTAGTCGTCAACATTTATCTCCACATGGTGAGTTTCATATCACCCGAGGGTGGATCTTTTATTGTTCGGGAAGAGTGGGATGACCAGGAGTGTAGAGCAGGACCCGAACATCATGGGCTTGGTGGAGTTACAACTCATATTGTCAGTCTGTATCTGGATGACCTGGGGACTTCATATTTAGACTTTTATCAAGTGGTGGATCATTTCAAGGAAGACTTTCCAAAGGAATTTTCAGATTTTCCTCCAGAATGTGAGGTAGACTTCTCGATTGAGATCGTGCCAGGAGTGTCACCGGTGTCAATTCCTTCTTATTGGATGGCTACACCTAAGTTACAAGAGCACAAGAAGCAGTTAGAGGAGTTGCAGGCAAAGGGTTTCATCTGAACCAGTACTTCTGTTTGGAGATTGCATATCCTATTTGTGAAGAAGGCAGACGAAACACATAAGTTTTGTGTGGATTATCAGAAGTTTAACGAGGTGACAGTCAAGAACTGATATCCCTTGCCTAGGATTGATGACCACTTTTATAAGTTTCGAGGAGCCCGGGTGTTCTCAAAGATGGGTTTGTTGTCTGATTATCATCAGTTGCACATTAGACCATCTGATATACCTCTTACAACCTTCTATAGTAGGTATGGTATATACGAGTATATGGTTATGTCGTTCGGTCTCACGAATGTGCCGACAGTTTTCCTGGAACTGATGAACCGAGTGTTCCATCCATACATAGACTCTTTTGTGGTGTTCTTCGTGGGTGATATCTTGATGTACTCTCACACTCTACATGACCATGATACCAATCTTGAGATCATTTAGATTATATTGAGAGTGAATCAGTAATATGCTAAGCTCTCGAAATGCCACTTTTGGATGGAAAGATTCACTTTTTGGGTTACATTATCTCAGAGACAAGAGTATCAGTAGACCTAACGAAAGAGAGAGTAGTAGTTTCCTGGGAGCAGCCGAAGAATGTCTTTGAGGTATAGAGTTTCCTAGGGCTGGATAGATACTACAGACGCTTAATACAAAACTTTTCACGCTTTAGAAGAACCACTGATGAATCTGACCAAGATGGGTGTGATGTTCTTATGGTCATATTCTTGTGATTCGGCCTTTCAAGAGCTGATGGGGTGGTTGACTTCTGCAATGATACTAGTCATTCTAGATCCGGGAAAGATCTATACTGTTTATGGCGATGCTTCAGGTATCAGGATGGGAGCTGTGCTTATGTAGGGAGATGGAGTCTTCACATACGTGTCTCAGCAGTTGAGACCACATGAGAGGAATTACCTGATGCATGATCATGAGTGGGCAACTGTTGTTCTTGACATGCGTTGTTGGGGAAATTATCTTCTGGGAGAGCACATTGTGGTTTTCACTGACCCCAAGAGTCTCAAATACATCTTCACTAAACTTGATCTGAATCTGAGACAACACATGTGGGTTGAGTATCTGCAGTCCTTTGACATTGAACATTACTATATGCTGAAAAAGGGAAATGCAGTGGCTGATTCATTGAGCAGGAGGACTCAGATATATGCAGTTTAGGAGGAAAACAATGAGTGGTAGCCTATGGTTATGTTATCTAAGATGCATTTGGAGGTTCATGAAAAACAGGGTGAGACTTCTCTATCTTATGTAGTTGTTACATCTACTCTACTAGATTGGGTATGAATGTTGAAGCTATCATATTTTGAAGGAATTGTGTTACGAGAATGTGGTTTGGAGATGATCATATTCATGGATGGATAGTAGGTGAGGATGATATCATGTTTTTACAGGTATGCATTTGTGTGCCATCAGACATACGCAATGAGCTGATGCGGGACATTCATTCCTCAGTTTGGGAAGTTCATCCAGGTGTCACCAAGATTTTTTGTGATCTACACTATCAGTATTGGTGGCCATGTATGGGGAGAGATGTTGCTAGTTTTGTCATGTGGTCTTCCACTTGTAAGTAGGTGAAGGCAGAACATCAGTGACCAGTAGGTGTTTTACAGCAGTTACCCATTCCCGAGAGGAAGTGTAATGGCATCGCTATGAACATTGTGACTAGTTTACCATGATTTCCTCAAGGGAATGACATGGTATGGGTTTTCATTGATAGACTCACTATGGTTTCTCACTTCTTGCTGATCAAGGAGACCTTCAATGTTGATGACCTGGGACGGTTGTACATATAATAGATTGTACGTCTGCATGGAGTTCCACACTCCATCGTTTTAGACAGGGATGTGTGTTTTTCTTATCGGTTATAGACGGGGCTTTAGAAGGCTTTGGGTACACATGTTCTTTTGAGTACATCATTCCATCCCCAGACAGATGGCCAGTCCGAGCGTACGGTTCAGGTGCTGGAGGATATGCTCCGAGCATAAATTCTAGAATTTGGAGTATCTTGGGAGAAATATATACCTCTTATGCAGATTTCATACAACAACAGTTTTCAGGAGACTATTCAGATGGCACCTTATGAGGTTCTGTATTGTAGGCCATGACGATCACCTTTATGCTGGCTGGAGGTTGGAGAGGCAACTTTGCTGGGACCTCGTCTTGTTTAGGACACCACTGAGTAGATAGAGTTGATTAGGAAGAGGATGGATACAGCACAGTTTTGACATAAATCTTATGTTGATCTATGGATAATACCTTTAGAGTTCGAGGTAGGGGATTAGGTTTTCCATCAGGTCTCACCGAGGATGGGACAGAAGAGGATTCGAAGATAGGGTAAGCTTTCACCATGGTATGTCGGGCCGTTTGAGGTGTTGGAGAGAGTTGGACCGATTTTCAATCAGTTGTAGTTACCTGAGAGGTACCAGGCTATGCACGACGTCTTCCATGTTTCTCAACTCTAACGATACATTTCAGGCCCGTCTCATGTCCTTCAACCTGAAGAGGTTAAGCTCAATGTGGATTTATCATTTAAGGAGCATCCTATACAGATATTCCATCATAGTATGAAGGTTCTCCATAGCTAGTCTATTCCTCTAGTATGAGTTTTATGGTAGTATGGGATAGTATAGGATGAGACATGGGAGAGGGAGGCCGATGTATGATCTTTATGGCCGGAGCTGTTCGGGGTTTCTTCTTCTATGACTTTCTAGGGAAATTCAGGGATGAATTTCTTTAAGGGGAGATGTTTTTAAGAACCCAGAACTTCTTCTTAGCTATGAATTTCCGTTTTCTGGAGTTTTTGAGAAAAGGGGAGTTTGTGGAAATTTTTTACGTACATGTCCGGTACTTTCTGAGTACACACTATATACATTATTGCCTCTAGAGGCCGTGTGCTGTCAGTGTCCGGGCCACACACACAGACATGTAGGGGTGAGATGGTGGTCGCCTAAACCAGAGTACATAAAATTCTAGTACACATTGTGTACTGTATTTGTTTCATTAAATGAACTTAGGTCACTTCTTAACCCCATAACAATCTTATTCTCCAGCCTCTTTGACCGAGAGCATTCTGTACGGTCATGGATCTTCAATAAACCCATGAGCCTTCGTCCTCTTTCAAAATCTACCACTATCTATTTCGTTGGAACCACACTGATCTATGACATTCCAAGGAGATACTAACTTCAAGGTTTGAGTATATCGATTTCCTAACATCGAGGTATGTGGTTTGTTCCATTCAATATAGAGACATTGAGTATTTTGTGCAAATTTCACCAATACCCTTGAATGTGTTATTGTGTGTTTCTTGTTTTTCCCTTGTTGTTTGCCTTCATTTCTTATATGATAGATTAAAAGTTATAATTTGTCAATAGGGGTAATTTATTGTGCTTTTGATACTTTTCTCAGGCATGTTTTTCCTGTTTATGACAATTTGGTCTTGTTTTTCCTATTTGGAAACTGCTAGTTCCTTGCCTAGTCTGTAGGGTGGTATGACTGTTCTTCGTTGCTAAGATGTTGTAGATGCTATCCAAGTAGTTCTTGAGGATACTCTCACCGTTACGTGATGTGATACTTGATGATTTTAAACAACATTGTGAGAACCTAGTGTCGTATACCATCGGGTGAATGGACATAAGGGAAACTTGAGAGTGTATTTAATTTTTACGATGGGATGAAAAAGGGGGAATTTACCTTGTGTGATTCCTCAGAGTGACTGTAGTTCATCGATGCAGGCCAAAGGGGGAATGAGACATTTTGTGCTTCCCCATAGAGCATTTATTATGATACTAGACATTAAGGGGAATCTACGGTGAGTGCTTACCAGGAGAGTCTATTTTTTAGCTGAACCAGAGGGGTGAGACTATGTAAGAATCCTAGAGGGTTGCTACTACTTTTAGGTTGAACCATAGGGGTAAGGCTGTGAGAACTACCCCTAGCGTTACTTGTTTGTTCTACTTGCTTGAGTGTATTCTTTCTTGTTTGTACATTATATCCTAGAGACTATGGATTTCTTGTTGCTGAGTATTTTTTCCAGTTTACTATTTTATGTACTTTTACCTGCCATATATTCACTGACTTTTAGGCACTGATCTTTGGGTGGTTGCCTACTGGGATTTTTATCTCACACCCTATTTGGGTCATGCTTCTGGGCCCGAACAGATTATATTGTTGTAGGTATAGATAATGGAAAACGCCCTTTTAATTCTGGTCCTTGATTGCACTGGAACTGGAGATCATGGGACCAGGCCGAGGCTTGCGATGTTGTGGAGTTTCTCATCTTCTGTTTTTCTTTTATACATTGGTTTAGTATTTTTTTCTTCATTGTGACTTGTTTGGCTGTTTTCCTAGACATATTTGTATCATGCATAATTTACATATATGTATTCTCTCATTTTTTATTTATCAGTTTTTCGCTATTATTGTTGTTGGATATTTACTACTTCCGTTGTTGTATGTGTTGTTACTTTTGTTGTGCACTCTTCCGATGAGGGCATAGTTTCCACACTATCGCTCCCAAGGCCCTCACTGCTAGTCGGCAGCCTCTGACGTTCGTGGAAATGCTCTTGAGGCCATGTGACCAACTGGGTATGGGGCGCCTCTAGGTTGCTTCCAAAACAAGGACACTACAACTAAAACAATTTTTTAATTAAATACATTAATCTGTTCTAGAAATATTAGAAATAAGATTTATGAAAATAATTAATAATATGAAATAAATATTTAATTTATTTATATTATTAATTTTTTTCTGAAATTATTTTCTAAAAGTTTATGTCATTATAATAGAATGATAAATATATAAAAATTATATTTTTTGTGAAACCTATTTTTTTTAAAAAAAAATTAAAAATGATAAAAAAATTTAAAACTAATCAAATTTTGTACTATTGAATTAAAAAAAAGCCATTTTTTAAATTTCATATTGAAAATTTTATAAATTTAATTATTTAATAAAATTATAAAATATAGTGAAAAATATATATATATATAAAATAATTTTTCTTATAATAACTATTATTATATTTACTTCTAATCATTTAACAACTATGTTTTTGTTAAGAAAATTATGAAAATAAATATTATTTAATCAGCATCATTCATATTATTCATGAAATATAAATTCATATCATATAAAAACTCTTGATTATAGAAGAAAAGTTTTCTAAATAATAAATAATAGGTTATGATATTTATCTTGTACTAATTGAATTAGTTTTTCACTAAAAGTATCCTTTATTTTTTAAATCATATATATAATAGTGAGGTTATTTATATTCCTTCGTTTTAATTAAAATTCATTGTTTTAATATATATAATTTCGTATTTTTATGTTATATAAATATTTCACATTCTCATTTTTTTTTCAGGGTTTTGTGAAGTGACACATTTCGAAAACATTAAATTATATATAATATCATATATTAAAAATTTTAGGTATTACACACTTTCATCCTTTGATTTTAAGATACATGAATTTTTTCGTCATCATCGAATGCATATGCAGGGATGTCGAATCCATATTCAATGGATCCTGACATTGATTTATTTATAGTCTTTATGATACTTCAGTGTATCTGGTTCTCAGTAACTCAATTCCTATTCACACTATATTACTCTATAAATGAAACTTTTATAAAAAATTTAAAATCTCCAATATTAGTTACTATAATGGAAGTATAGAATCCTAATAATATTCCTTAGATGTAATTTTATTATTTTCCATAGATAAACTAATATATTAATTCTTCTAACAATTAAATGATATCTGAATTATTTTTAATCACATTATTTTATATTTCATAATACTCGAGATTTTTTTTCATAAAGTAATATTAAAGTAACCAATACTCTTTTTCCCAAGAAATCCAGTGTATATATCATAATTTAAAATCCTATACACATGTTCATTGTAACATTTTGACCTGACCCATCTTCTTGTACCATTGTAATCTCCTCGGTACTTCATCTCAGATCATCATTGACTATAGAAAACATTATGAATTTTAAAAAATAAGAACATTAAAAATATAATAATTTCATTCACATATTATAAATATATATAGAACTTCTTCTAATATCTTATATAGAAATCATAATTTTTCAGATTATTATATTTACTCTTTATAGGAATTTTTAGGTGTGGAATATGATTGTCACGACCCGTCCTCGGGGCCCGTGCCGTGACTACCCCAAGCCCGCCTTCCATAGGCCAGGGGCTGGCGACTAGCACCAAGGCGTAAAATCCCAGTAAACAGGGAAGGCATTGCCTTTATAAGTAACAACCACACAGAGTCAGCAAGCGGAAAGTAAAGTGCAGAAAAGTAAAGGGGCCGGAAATACAAGCCCAACTGTAAAGTACAACTGAAAAGTAAAGTACAGCAACTGAAGAAAAGACGGCGGCCTCGTGTCGTCCACTGGCAATCCCACCTGAAGGGTGGGTACAGATAGCCTCCAGGCTCCTCGGGTCCCACGTCCGCTCCGAGCACGTCCCGACCAGTGGTCCACCTCCAGGTACCGTCCTGCTCCACGCCCCAACCGTGATCAGTGCTGTCCGTCGTCTGCAACCAACACAACAAGGTGCGGGCATAGCCCGTGCAGGGGTGAGTACAACTACTCAGTAAGGACCCCGAGACCCCCGAAGGTCTCCCGAAATCCACAAAGGATATAGCACAAAAGAAAGATGCAATCACGAAGTAACATCTGACTCGACTTAGGTATATGCCCATACATATACCTAAGTCCCCAATTCTAGCTCTGCTCACGAGCTCAAGAACAACTCAATCCACAAAGGAAAGCAAGACCCAAATCCACAAGGAGAGTAAACAGTAAATCCACAAAGGATAGTTCAACACAATCCACAAAGGAGAGTAAACAGTAAATCCACAAAGGATAGTTCAACACAACCCACAAAGGAGAGTAACATAAGATTCAGCTCAACCAGGTATACTTTTTCAGATGACGTCAAAGATGATCACTGATCCATCTAAGTCGTCGGACCCACAAAGGATCGATAGGTACTAACCCCCGCAGTAGACCCACACAGGATCGGGCTCACACAGAACCTGTAGGCAGTGGCTCACACAGAACCGGTAGGCAGTGGCTCACACAGAACCGGTAGTAGGACCCACATAGGATCGGGCACTGATCCGCGTAGGATCGCTGAGTGCAGTAGTCGACGCAGTCCACTGAGGATCTCTGCACAGTCGTCGCCGCAGTCCACGAAGGATCTCTGCTCTGCCGTCGTCGCAGTCCACGGAGGATCTCTGCTCTGCCGTCGTCGCAGTCCACGGAGGATCTCTGCTCTGCCGTCGTCGCAGTCCACGGAGGATCTCTGCTCTGCCGTCGTCGCAGTCCACGGAGGATCTCTGCTCTGTCGTCGTCGCAGTCCACGGAGGATCTCTGCTCTGTCGTCGAGGTCACAGCCAGCGCTAGGGTTCCCGCACGTAGCGAGCTCGTTTAGGAGGGTCCGCTCCACGAGCCGAGGGGATGATACATCAACTGACACGTAGTCCGAAGTTGATGTATCCAAAAGTTCCGTATCGACAACAGGATCTCAACGCAACAGACGGCGCGTCAATCGGACGCCCGGTCTGAGAGTTATTGGCATTTTCGTCCCAGGGGCCCGGTTGGTTTTTAGGGAAAAACCGACCCGACCGTACTCCGCCTGTATCCGATCCTCGGGCGGAGTATACCAAAAGTTCCATCTCACTTAGAGGAAACTACCACAGCTGACGGTACGTCGTTCGGACGTCCGTAGCTCAAGTTATGAGCGTTTCCGCTCCGAGGGCCCGGTTGGCTTCGTGTACGAACCAACCCGGCCGAACCCAAAGTCTTCCGAAACCTTGAGTATAATATACCGAAACGACCGTCTCGATCCAAGGATCGCGTAGCCGCTGACGGTTCGTCAATCGGAGGTCCCAGGCCCGAGATATGGGCGAAAGACCGAAGAGGGCCCGAAACGGGGGTACTGGGCCCGGGGCGACCCGGCCCGAACCCCCCCCTGGGGTCGGCCGAACCGGGTCGGCCCGAACCGGGGCGGCTCGACCCGGCCCGAACCGGCTCGGCCGGGTCCGGTCCGGCCTGGGCGCGGCCCGGCCGACCGGACCGGCCGGCTCGGCCTCGGCCGGGCGGCCGAACTGCCGCCGCCGCGGGGTTGAACCCGCGGCTTGAGAGAAACCGCGGCCCCGCGGGGGGCCGCCTTTCACGCGGACGCGGCCGGGCCGCCGCGTCCGTCCCGGTTCCGCGCGGCCGCGGAACCGGCTGCCGCCGCCGCCGCGGCTTCAGCCGCGGCGGAAGATTTCCACGGCGGCGCGCCTGGCGCCGCCGCCTCCGGTCGCCGGCGCCGCCGCGCCGGCGACCCGCGCCGCCGCCTCCTTCCGCGGGCCGCCGGAGATGCTCCGGTGGCCCGATTTCTTTCCCGTCTGCGCCGATGCTCCTCCCGGGGGACGATCTTCACTGCGGAGCCAACAAATTGCCCTTGCCGCACGGTTCGTCGTCGTCCGCCAAATCCGCGCAAAAAGAGGATATCGGCGGAGGGTTGCCGGGTCTTGTTCGTTAGACCCGCACCCTCCGCGTTAGTCATAATCCACGGAGGAACAATAAATCAATCAACAACAATTTTAAATGTTAAAATTGTTCGAAGATCATGCTTCTTTACTTTAAAAGAAATAAATCACGGGAAGGAAAATATTCCAATCAACCCTTACCTTGTCGTCGTCGGATGAGGGGTCGTCGCGGAATTGCTCGTCGCGGAAGATGGAGATCGCCGCGTCGTCGCGGAATCGCTCGTCGCGTCGCCAATCTCCGGATCAAGATCAACGGATTTAATTAGTCTAAATCCGTTGATATTGAAATTAAAAAGGGAGAAGAAAAGATCTGATTCTCACCTTTGTTGCCGAACGAGGGTCGGCCGCGGAAGAAGAGGCGTCGCCGAAGAACGTCGCGGGTAGATCTCGTCGACGTCGCAGATCTCGGTGTGCGTCGTCGAATTCCGGTCGCCGGCGTTCTTCGCGTTCTTCGCGTTCTTCGCGTTCTTCGCGTTCTTCGCGTTCTTCGTGTTCTTCGCGGAGAGGGTGGAGGAACGAAGATTCTTTCAAATCCTTTCCAAGGATTTTTAGGTTGGTCTTATTTTATAAACATGCCAACACACGAAACCGGTTAAGAAACGATCCATCAATTCGTTGAATTAATTCAACGAAAGAAACGACCCATTTAATTCACGAAGAAACAGTCCATTTAATTCACGAAATAAACCGCCCAATTAAATGGTCTGTTAAGAATTAAAGAAAACGCGTCGGTTGACTTTTCAGTTACTTTGACGGGTTTTCGCGGGTGCGTTACTTAGCGAAAGAAACGGCGGGGCTCGTGCGGGTCCCACCGCAAAAATATCCTACCAAGGGGTAGGATATTTCTGGATAGCATCCTATTCAGTTCAACTCAGTTCAAGCCGTCTTTAAGTGGCTTCAAGTGGCTTCCAAGCTGCTTAAGTGAAATAAAATAAAGTTGTCGCACAAACTTTATTTTATTTCTGACTTAAAGCCGCAAAAATTTAAAAACCACGTCTGAGCAAACGCAACTCCGGAAGAGGCGTTTCTAAGCAAATACCGGCGCTGCGATTTCATCGGTGCCCTCAGAATTCGATTCCAGGCACCGGTTCAAAAGATAGAAAAACCCGCTCGTCCGTTCACTGAACGTACCCGAGCCAAACTTCGGAAATTGATTCCGGGCACACCGGGCCTCGGAATCAGGTGCCGTCTGAAGCTGCGCTCTTGTAAAATTCCAAAGAAAATTAAGAAAAAAAAATTTCCTTGAAAATTGCGGGTCTTTACAATGATGTATTATTTCCCTATATTTATAGTGATGAAAAAATTCTATAATGTTTTATAGTGTCAATTTATACACTACACTGAATTATCCTATGATAGTATTTTATGAATCTTGTATACTAAATGGAGTATTAATTTTATTGTTAATGTAACATTATATTTTATAATGTACTATTTTATGATCTAAAATTCTCATAAATTGTTATACCTAGATAAGTTTTGAATACCCAATGAATGTACATTTAAATTATAAACTATACCCAATTATTTATATCATATGGTTCCTAACTATTTGAAAATTTTAACATCTCTACAACCTGAATCTTATTATTTCATAATTTTAAATCAAATTATGATTCCATTATACCCTGAAAATTGTTACAGTTTATCAGTATTCTTAATTTTTTATCATGTAAAACACTTGATGACCTATATCAAACAACATCAAAACGAATTCCACTTATTAAAATGAATTAATAATCATCATAATATAACAACAATTATATTAAAATTTGTCTTCATCAGTAGATACAAAATAACTCATAATTGTCTCCACATTAATGGTTTTACCACATTGCAATATATCGTGTTAATCCTATAATTTTGGTTATATAACCCATTGACCCTGATTCTTCTAACACCCATTAAAGATATATCAAACACATCCATATCATCATCACATAACATTGAAATGATGATCGGTTAAAATACCATCAAACATAATGTATCAGCCTTAAACATTTAATTATATATCTCATGTAGTATAAATTAAACAACTGCATTAGAATTTTTGTTTTAATAAAATTATACTTAACAAAATAAAACCCAAATCTCAACTCTATCATCAAAAATCTATTTGGAAACATTAATTTTCCCACATCATAATTATATCCCAGACACTAATTCTCCCAGTGACATTTTTCTCCCACTTATAGATAATAATTTAACTTTTATTTAATGTTATGGTTTTGTTACTTAATTTTAAATAACTAATTACCAATTTTATTATTCAAACATTGATCTTAACTCACTGGTTATGAGAGTAGAATTTGGTCACAATATTTTTTATTAATAATAATCATTTCAATAATATATAATTATACAAGGAAATGTTTTTTGTATAATGATATATTTAATACCCACTATGAACAGGGTTATACAGTAACTGTAATATATTTGATTCAAAATCTACAAAACACTTCTACGAGTATAATAATAATATTTTTAATGAAATAATAACCAACACAAGTCATTACCAAACCTATTAGAAATGTTCAAGAGAATGACAAATAGATCCTCATATTTCATGGATTATTCTCAAATAACAAACTCTTTTATAAATGTATTAGATATAATAAGAAATAATAATTTTAGTGTTATTTGAGATCCTCATTTTTTGTTAGATAGATTTTTCAATAAATTCTATATTAATTTATTTGTTGATTATATAATTTCTCAACACCATGGTTTCTTCCCCTCAAGTGGGACACTAGAAATCTCTTTCCTTTGAATCATATAATACACCATTAAGGGAACCTTCTTTCATTTTAAATATAATTATAACTCATAAGGTCCCCATTCCAATAAAACCATTAATTATATATATGTGAATACATAATAAATATTATTTTAATTAGGATGGACCCCTTAACTCAAAATTTAATACAACAAGGGGGGTAGTTCCTATTCATACAAAAAAATTATTTCAACTAATACTTTCATGGGAATATTTCCCCATGAAAATATTCCTATTATGATCAATCACCTACTGCATCCTTGATTTTCTCACATGAAATTATTCATTGTGTGTATTATATTTTATTACATCAGAAATCAAGGCATGATCAATACCACAAGTTTCAATAATTTAATAGCCCTACCCCAGAAGCCTAGTGCTAGTGCATTATTGCATTATATTTTCATTATGAAAAGGAATCAAAAAGTGCAGGGTTGTTTAGTTTTATGGTCTTAAAAATATAGATTAGACACATGATACCCATAATACATTGAGAAAACAAAATAATACATGCTACATAGTAACTAAAATAAACTGCATTCTTAAAAACCTATTCAATGATATATTTTTCATAAGATGAATAATTAATAATAATAAGGGTAAGATCAGATGCTCTGTAAGGTTATGTAATTTGGAATCAATAATGAATAAATATGAATAAATTAACCTAACATGCTGAATAAATTTTCTTAAGAGAAGGTTGAGGCACAAAGACCCCTATTATTAAAAAATAAATTCATACAATAAGTAACGATAATGGAGAAAACACGTCAATGTAGGACTATAAAAATAATATCAATGCACTCGTGAGCGAGTGTTCATACTATGATAAGATATCTGAACACCCTTGCCATGGGGATGTCTCCTTATCTGCCCAGTCTTTTCCTGAATCAAGGGACCTCCACCATCATCTAGGATCTCAAAAGTTACAACAATGATTTCACACATAACTCCATCCCGATCTTCCATTGTTCTTTTGACTTTATCTCAACTGGAAGATGAAAAAAATCAAACAAATTAATGGTACTCACCTTTTTCATAACATTGTGAATTTGTGATTGAGTGGTGCCACATCTTGGTAGAGGATGGGGTAATTCTTCCACTTTTCCATTTTCTATTCCCTCCAAACTGGCAGAGTCTGCATGGACTTCACGATAGGAGGTTTGGATATATTCTTTCAAGGAACATGTCCCATCATGTTGCATAGTGGAAGGGGGTTTATAGAGCATCCTAGAGTATTCATAGAATCTTATTCATTACTATCTTTAAGAGGGGAAAAGGCTGGAATAGAAATGATTCTATCCCTAAAATACTTACCATGTATTAGTGAAGTATTTCTAGCACTAACATTATCTAAAACACCATGAAATAAACTGTATTTAATTTGTGCACTATGAGTACCTTCTAGAAGAGAGACCTACATATTCATGGTGCAGGGAGATGTAGAAATAGATGCTTATATATCTACAGTAAATAGATCACAATCATTAATATTTGGGTCATGGGGTTGTACCTTATTTTTACTTTCTCGAAGTATAGTTACAAACATTGTTCACCTTTTTCTTATCAATAGTTTTCCTTGAGATAAAAATATATATCTTTCCCTTTACTCTTCTACATTTGGAATTGACCAAAATCTATTCATCCCATAGGCAAGAATCGTTATCTTCTTGAGCAGTTGTTTCTAGATCATTGATGCTATCAAATGATTCATAATCATTATCATCTCTGAGTCACCTTTGTCAAAATTCTTTGAAAGAGGTTCCATTTATATCAGCCATAAAAGAACATTAATTTATAGATAGATGAATATCATCACCAAGATCTGCCCTGGATAAGGGAAATCTCTTATTGTTTTTGTGAAAATGAAATATTCTTGAATGATTCATTAGAATACCCCTTTTTAGAATTAGGTTCATCATTAAGAGACCTATGATATTTTTTAGCTGACTCAACATTATTTTTATAAGACTCCTTCAGAAGGTCAGAACCAATTACAATAGATTTCTTATTCTGCACAGTGCTTTGTGTCATACCATATTTAGGTGGCCTCCTATAATGTTGTAGTTCATTCCATTTAAATTGACAGTTTTCACAAATGTCATTTCTATTATATAGAGATTATTCATGGCCAATATCATATCCCGGAACACAAAAAGGAGGAGTTTTTTCATATTTAATTCGAAGACAAATATCATTATATTGAGTTGATAATATCACCTTATATATTAAATTAGTACTAAGGTGAAACTCTACTAGGACCCGAGAAAAGTGACCATAATATACTGATTCTGTAACTTGATCCATTCTAATCAGTATCCCAATATTAGTTGCAATATCGAACAAAATCTCATCATGTCATAATACCCAGTTGACACCATGTATTTGTATCCATACTTTCACACATGCATCCTTAAAATCATAAAAATTGAAATTCAATTTCCATTCATGATGTCTTAATGTACTTGGACTGAGATTGATGGAATTGATACATCAATCTCTCTATTTGTGCTCCACCAAAGGGAAAAAAATATGAAAAATTCCTCAACTGAGGGACACGCATTTGAATCTGTTCAATCCCCAAATATCATCCAACCAATAGATGAGATCTGATGTCCATCGAGGTTTCATACCTATCATTATGGATATGAAAGCGATAAAAGAATGCTTGAAAAGACCAATCCTAGATGTTATTTCATCCTCAGAGGCTGATATTTTCATTGTTGACCCTTTATGAATTATTCAACATCACACGAGATTTGAAAGAGGAATAGCATGTCCCTCGAGAAACTCTTAAATAAGGATAGGTTATTCAGAGAATTATTGTCCTACATTTTCTACTCTAAATCAAAACTAATCTCTTCTGGGAGTCAAAATGCAACAAACGAGTTAAGATTGATACTGTGTGGGTGATTTAGGGCAGGAGAAACTATGGGATGTGGTGACAGAGGTTTCCCCTCTTTCACCTCAATTTCTATAAGTCTTGACATGTTGAATAACTGATAACTCAAGACATTCAAATAACTAGATAAGGAAATATCAATATGGAATGTTATGAAAATTAAACAAATTCAATTTAATCAATTAATAGAAATGAATTGTATCCGTAGATATTTCAACTCGGTATCTCATGGATGAATAATATATAAATCATGAAAAATAAAGGCATCCATAATTATATCGATGAAAAATATCATGGATGAATAATAAAAAAATATAAAGGAGGGGCATGATTAATTATTTGAATCCATGATTCCAAGTTACATGGTACCTTTTCCATCAAGACCTTTATTAAGATGGTTTACAAAATTCAGTGAATAAGACCTTTTGATATGCCAAATGTTTCATCTCATGATACTTCTGATTCATTGAGAGGGAAATATATAATCGGGACCCACCCATGTCTTACTAGTCCAAATAATTTATCTTATTGCTAAAATATGTTACATAACAAAATTAATCCATATTAAATATAAGATACATATTTATTAAAAATAAGTTATGGAAGGATAACAAACAATACAGTTTGTTGACATTAAAAAACTCTTTAGGAAAAATATTATCTAAACATTCCAAGGTGTCCCATACCACATTAAAAAATTTAAATAATAATTCCCCATGAATTAAATGAAACTTATAATGTTATGAGAAAATTTTATTCAGGGTATAACATGTCAAAGGGAATTATATACACCAAAAAACAGTTACTATGAACATAAAAAAATTATAAGTCTCAATAGTGAGTAAATTGAGACGAAATTCCTTACCTTATCCTTCATTTTAATTGTGTCCTATTTATCCTTCATTATAGTGGTATAAAATATGTTACTAAATAATAACCGAACCAAAATCATGTTTATAATACCATATATTAACTATTTACAATATATTATTACCAATTTGTTTACAATTTTTCATTATTTTATTTATTTGGGTTGTTCATTTCCTCTTTTTATAAACAATGTTTTGACATGGTATTTGGTGTTCTTATTAAATATATCAAGGGTTAATTATCTTCATAATGTAAACCATGATTTAATTATCTCATATAGTTACAAAATATGTATTTATAATATACCATAATATTGGGAGAATAGAAATGATGTTCATCAATCAGGGAGATGGATGGTCGTATGTACGCATGTAAACTACTTTCATTTCTCTATAGAATTAAAAAAATTAAAACTAAATGACACATACATATATTATAATAATATTATCTAATTTATTATTCATATGTTTCATTGTTTTATTAATATGGTCAATTATACATTCTATGTATATAATAAATGAGTCATATCTCTTTGAGTGGGTGGTAGTCAACATTTTCTAAAATGAAATTATCGTATTTACACAAATTGGATTGAATTATGTAATTTTACAAATTAATATTACTTAATAACAAGATATCATAAATAAAATATTTATCTTATATAAATATTTACATTCTTATAATTTTTATCATGATATGTGGTAGGGAAAAATTGAACAATCATCATTTTTTGAGGTTGTATTTTATTGAACATAGAAATAATACGTTCGTTACCCATTGGATGAAGGATTATGTAAGCATAAGTAGAACACATATCATAAAAACATCCTGGTATATTGAGTATACTATTTTTGTTATTTAATTATATAGTAAGAAGATTATAGAGAGTGGATAATGGAAATGATATTAGAAAGTGTGAGAGAAGGTGTTAACTCTAAATCAGGTATCTTCTTTTTGTTTATACCAAAATGATTCCTTGGAAACCATTCGCCCAAAATAGAATATTCTTGGTTAAGGGGAGTAATGATGGGATACTATTTTTCCAGGTTTTGGGAGAGCCTATGTGGTTTTAGATGTTTTAGTAATGGCGATAGATGGTGGCCTTTTACTGGGATGGGGGAGTGGCACTTTTGTTAATACCAAATTGCATTTAATAATGGGTGGCTTATCTTTCCTAAAGAGACAAAAAAAAAGGGCAAATAATGGAATAATGGATAATCATGGTAGGTAATTCCCCCATACACACAAAAACATGTGCATTTTAATAATTTGGTTCCTTAACTTCTAAGATTCCAAAAATTTATTATATTGGTTTTTAATAAGTCATTTATATTTCAAATATAATTAATTTTACCATTATGACTAATTTAAAGTGAGTTTAATTAGAAAATATAGTTCCAATTAATTATTAATATTATATATAATTTATAAAATATATTTATCTTGTGTTTTGGAGAATAATTTTTTAACAAGGGCATTGGACACAATAAAATGCTACTTGAACTCAGACCTTATTAACCACATTTTTACAGTATGTGGGTCTATATGTTAATTATAAAAGATAAATTGGTACATTAATAGGCCATTGACAATTTATATTCTATTGTATGAATATATTATTTATATTAATTTAAATCCATTTAATATTATTAATTTATTTAAAAATAACAATAATGTCAATTTTGAACTTATTTATTTAATGTTAATTTTAAAATATCAAAATAATATTTTAATTAAAATATATTAGGTTTATATATGTAAAAAATGATATTTTCATCTTCAAAAATAAATAATGAAAATAATTCTGTAAATTATCTTCACATTTAATATTTTTAGTATCATTTGTTTTAGTTGATTATTAATTAAATAATCACTATGTTGGAATATCTAAAAAATTTTAATTAAATAAATAATCTTTAAAAATTATTCATAAATATGATAAAAATAATATATAAATATTTAAAAAATGTATGTATAATGAAAATATTATGTTTTGTATATATCCCAAATTCTGTAAATATTAAAGATATTGAAAGTTCCATTTTTTTCTTTTTCCTTATATTACCATTTATATAGATAACGTTCATTTAATAATATCCCAATTATAATATATTTCGTACAAATTGGAGAAATGGTTAAATTGTTGGAATAAAATGGATTTTGGTTAAGATTCCATGTCATTTTGGTCCTTAATATTAAGGGTTAGTCCCTTGTTAAGATTATCTGTAACCTAATCAACGTAAATAATATTATTCACATTAAATAATCATTTTGGTCAAAGAATTACATTGATCATATTAGACCAAAAATATAATACTAATTACCTCCATGTATGATGGATTTTCATAATTTAAATAACAGAAATGGGAAAATTTTAATTAATTCTAATCCTACAAACATGGATAAATAACATGTTTTTAATGTATAAAGATGTTCAAATGATTATTATGTTTTTATATTCAATTTTACTATAAAATTATTTATAATGAACATTGTTGTATAAATTGATATATAATTGATCTAATTTTACTATAAAAAATATAAAATACAATTTAGCTATAATAATTATTTAAACATAGAGGAAAATTTTAACTAAATGAAAGTAATTTTCAGTATTCAAGAAATATAATGATTCTCAGAAAAATCCCAAAAATTTACCATTTGAAAATTTCAACAACCTAAATTAAAAATGATGTTTTTTTGTTAAAATAATATTAATAAAAGTGTCAAGATTTAGTTTTAAAATGGGTTCTCTATTAAATGGCAGTAAAACTTTGTCAAGCGTGTAATGAAAGATAATTTAGTGCCAAATGTAGTATAAATTAATTATTCTACATGATGGATAATAATAAAAAAATATTTTAAATATAAAAGGAAAATATTGTCATTCATTTGGGTGAAACATTCTCCCCACCTTAGTTAAATTTTGACCTCACAATTTATTCATGACCTCATAAATCTAGGGATTGAAAATAAAATATTTTTTGAAAAGTCCAACATAATCAATAAGGTCAATATCATATTTTCTTGACAATAGATAATGTAATACAAAAAGGTCACTTATCTAGGTTTCATAAAAGGAGAACATAGGTGGAAGATGGAAACATTGATATGGAAGAAAGCTCTAACCATCAAGTTCTGATGGAGAGTTCTAGATAACATGTTCACATGAATGATTTTTACCACAAAACCATAAACCATCAATGTTAATAAATGTCATTTATATAAAAAATGTTGAAAATAAAAAAAAATTCTTTTTCAACACCATTTTTTTTATTTATGGGATTATTTCAATGTATATGAATATTAGTAATTATAAAGTCCAATGAACATAATCTTTTACTTTGATTATGCCTTCAACTATTCATATATAATATCTTCAGACATGATACAACATATAGTGAAGTAAAACAATACGCTCTAAAATCCCATCGAATTATAATCATAATACATTTTACAAACAGTTAAATCCTCTGGTTTATTATGATCCAATCACTTCTGAATGAATGTAACTGAAAGTCATAATTGAACATATCATTATCCTTTAATCAATATGAAGCAGATTTTACTTTTCAAATTCCTAACTTGTTAATAACTTTATAATGTATCCTATTGAAAAATGGTAATAACTCCAATTACCATAAAACCTTATTTTAATCCTGCATTATTCCGTATTCCTTATGTAATACACATGTTATGGGATATATTGTTAAATCAAAAGGTGTTATAAAATCTATCAATGATATCATAGACTACTTATAGACATGTCATTAACCAATCCCATGTTAATTAGAACTCATAGAGTATATCATCTCTTCATAATTATCTTGACATTATAATAATATTAAGGGTTTGCATTCCCTAATTTTTTTTCAGAACTTTTCTTAGCTTTCTACTCAATAACATTTCTTCATTTAGTTCCACATATGTTCTCAATTACATAACATACATTTAATTCAATACAATACTTACATTTTTCATACATCAAAAGATGAGAGAAACATATATAAAATACTTTTAAAAAATATTACTCAGATCCAAATACAGAAGTACAATAATAATTCCATTTCAGTTGTTTCAATCACATATTCTTGACTTTGATCCCTTAATTTATTTAATGATAGGTTCAATCGAAATTTGGGTAATACCTTTTCATAGTGACCAATAACTTTGTAGTTTAAATAATCAATAGTATGCTTTTTATTATTCCCATTGCATTATTTTTCCTGGTGGCCTTTTCCCCCTCACATATTACAAACTCCCAATCCTTTAAATCATTTACCAGGGTGATTATTTCCGTAGTTAAAACATTTTGGAGAACCCTTTTTCATAGTGTTTAGAAGACCTCTTCTTCTCTTGGTTTCACTGGAATACATATGTTCTAGGGAATATTTTCTCTTTATTCATGGAACATAATACAATTTCTTCATAGGATAATAAATTATATAAAACCAATGCACTTATATGATTTTTATTAAGAGCTTGAAATTAGTGATTAATCATACACTCTCTGTAACATATGTAATCAGTAAAATACCATGATAATCTTGTAAATGTGGCTTCATAATCCACAAAAAATTATTCCTCATTCGTCATTAAGCTACTGAACATCCATGGGGGAATAATTTATCAATGAATGTCTCTTTAAAATTCCTACATTCCAAGAGTTAAATTTCTCATTCCACTTTTTTATTCAGGATTAATTTCCCCTAGTGATTAGCATTACCTCGAAGACAATAGACAACTAGTGTTACCATTACATTTTCACAGTATACCAAGGATGTAAATATCTTCTCCAAATACATAATTCATTTTTCAAATACAATTGTATTAGTATTCCCACTAAAACAATGGGGCTTTTGTTACATAAAATGAACTAGCATAAGAGAATATCTTCATGGAATAGTTTACTCTATTTGGGAAGGGTTATTTTTCATAACCTGAATATGAATCCCTTATATATCCACAACAAGCTCAGTTATAATACCTTCTTCATTGAATTTTTCATAAGGAAATATCAACATTGTCTATGATTATTTATACCATTCTCCGTTCTATTAACTTTTTCAAATTATATGAAATTAATGGACGAGGTTATAATATATAATTTCAAATATGGTATAACACATAACATAAATTTATGCACTAGAAATCCAAGAACCATAAATATTTTCTACTTTGGGTAAGTCATTACTTCTAAATAATTCAAAATTATCGTAAAATAAAATGTGAATAATCCTAAACATATCCCCCAGTTGGGCCAAACCTCATTTGTAGTAAGGGATGTTGTCATGTTTAAGGATACCTCATGTCAGGCTCAGAACACCAAGTCGAAGTTGTTACTTATAAGTATATTTGTTCTATAACCATGTCCACTTATAGTATACCAATAGAGAATAATTTCTATAAATTACAATATAATATTTACTCTTTCAAAATTGATGTATGTTCTTTTACAGTTATCCACAATTCCTATCTTAGGGTTTTGGTCCCCAATCTAGGTTTTCTAAATATAGTTTCCAACATTATTGTTAAAATTATGTTGATAAAAAACTTTATCACCTCTACCTTACAATCCTAGAGCTGGTGCATTATTACATTACATTGGAATTATTACCAGGAATGAAATCCCTAAATACCATTTACATTAGAAATCTTGGAAATCAATATTACATACACGATACCCATAATACATTGAGAAAACAAAATAAAACATGGTACACAATGTAATACCCCAACCCCAGAAGCATGTAGATGGTCCATTATTTTAGTTTAATGGAATGATTTCGAGGAATCAAGTCCTGAAGGACTGATCAGTTTAGCAGTATTGGAAAATAGATTACATATATGGACATGACATTACAAATTAGAAAAATAAAACACATCATAAATGATACTTTGTGAATGCCATTAATCTCCAAGATTGACCCTACTACTCAATCATAATACAATTCTTGGAATCCTAGTAAAATAAATCATAAGAAAGGTGTGATCTAAAATGCTCAGTAAGGGTATTTAATATAGTAAAATATAACATAAACAATAGGCATGGTGAATAATTTAAAACACATGCCTTTAAAAATAATAAACATGAACACTTTATGGCAGTAGTATGATATGAGTAAATAATGCCATAATAAATGACAGTCATGTGTATTCTACTAGTCGAATAACCACATGACCCATCCATAATATTTTCATAACAAAGGAATGTATAATATCAGACATTCTGAAACATGTTTTCAAGGCATTGACTAAGATGTCTAATAATTATTATGGCCCTGTCGAAAACCATATATCAAATACTGGGAAAGGCCTAGACCAATTCCACGTCTAAATGTCTCATTAGACCTACTGATGAACTGAGGATCTATAGCGGGAACCACCTATCACTTACTATGTCCAATACATTCCTCATATGAAATGTTTGAAACAAAACATAAACATTCGTATTAAAACTATCATAAAAAATGTCAATAATTTAACCATAAAAAATGAATGGTATAAAAATAACACATACACAATAAAATATATCACAAAACATTCAATAAAAAATGGATCATTTGTATCATAACAAATCAAAATTGATTATGAATAATACCTCGTAGATGATGTTGACATAGTTGAAAATGATCTGTAAAAATCATTTAGAGAAATATAACTTTCTCATGAAACCTTTTAAAAGTCACACATTTAATAAAGAAGTAATTGAAATGTGATTTTTGAATCAAAGTTACCCATATGACATTGGATCTTTTGAAATGAATTATCATTTCAAAACATTCATGTCTATATAAATAAATCCTTCAATTCATTTTGAAAACATACACATTAATTAAAAGGATTTAAAATGATAAATCATTAAAACATTTTAAATGATGTTTTTCTAAATGTTCCATAAAATATACCATTAAAACTCTTTTATGAAACATGGACATGGATAAAAAATGTATCTCACTAGATACTTACATAAAAACTACCTCGGATAATAAAGAGATTGTGAAATTAACCTTTACCTTGCACTTTCCTTAGGTCGATGGTACGTTTAACCTCATTTATAATGACCATAGTATGTAACTAAATTATACTATAACCATATTCATATTTATTATATCATACATTATTCATTTATAACTTTATACTGCCTATTTAATAATGATTTCCATTATAAATTAACATTTTGGGTAATAATCGCTTTATTTATGATATGTGTTTTAACTTTTTATTCTTGACCGTACCATTTATATAATTATTTAAATACTTCTAGAATATAAACCATTATTTTTATATCATATATTATCAGAATGTAAATATTTATAATAAATAGATATATTAAATGGAAGGCACCATTTATGGAGAGGGTGGGTCATACGTACTCGTAAAAGTTGTTTCCGATTTAATATCATATTTAACGGAAGTAAGTGAATAAGATATATGTAACTAGATACATACATATACATATATATCTCTAGTATCGTTATTATGTCATATATTACATATTTATTAATAATATATATTATTATAATCATCTTTTAATGGTGAAAGTGCGAATGAAACTCATCGTGTCGTGTAGACGGTAATCCGTACGTACGCACGAGCGACAATATCATTATATTGATGGTGAAATCGTATGTAATTGGACAATATATCATATATATAATAATAATTAAGATTTTAAATTTATTATTTACATTATTTTAATCATTATTATACACATCCAAATAATGAAGTGTTTGAATAACAAACTACACCACGACGTGGAGATGGTAAGTTGTACGTACACATGTATAGTCACTTTGTCATTTATAGGATGGATAGAATAAGGAATACGGTTGTACCATATTTATAATAATATTACAGTTTTTTGGAGGTAGTAGAGTTATTATTTTGGTATGAAAACAAAAAATAAAGAGGGAGTGGAAGAAGAAAATGACATGAAAGAGGTTGGTGAAATTATTACCTCTTTTTCAGGTTTTTTCTTTTTCGTTGATCAAACGGGCTCCATAAGTTGGATTTTAGTCAATGTAAGGACTCTAGGTTGATTTAACGGTGGTTGGGAGGATATTTGGCCCTAGTCTGGCCAAAACAAATGGCTCTGGAATTGTGATTTTGTGAGAAGGGGAAGTGCCCTTTTATAAGAGGGGTGAGGGTCACTTTAGGAAATGATTAAAATAGTAATTTATTATACAAACATATTCGGTTTATAATGGCTCAAAATTAATTTATTTCGAGTATTATGTGGTTATGGGTCGAAATACTCTCAACCAATAGGTTTTATACAAGTTCAGGTTACCATTTTATCCTTATATTTTATATTTAACACTTTGTTAAATATGTTAACAATTACCATGTCTTCTTGTATTCTTACACTATATGGTTAATAAACATACTATAAAATTATAAGAGAACCTAAAGTGGTTAATTAAAGACATGTATAATATTATTTATATATTTTTTTGGAAAATTAGTTTTTTAGGAATATTATATCAACCAATAATATAGTCTTTGTTTTAAAAATTAATTTATGTCAATTTTGACACAATTTGGTATTTTTTCATTGTGAAAGTCATAAGAACCTGATCACATTGAAAAAAAATTATATAATCAACCCTAACATGTCATATTAACCGAGAAAATTCATTTATGGAATCAAAACATAAAATATCAATTTATTTTAGTATTTATAATATAAACTATTTAAATATTTCATTAAGAAGGTAATTACTGCATCATCATTGTGTCATAAATAAACAAAATTATATAATCAGTAAAAATTATAAATAAAATACCATTATGTAGAAATTATTTTTATCTTTCTAATAAATATTTATAGTCGAATTTATTTTATGTATACCACAATATTAATGATGGTTTAGTTAATAAACATTGAATTTAACACCTTTAAATCTTCTTTAAAAAATAATAATAAATGTCCCAATCTAATCCATGTGACCAAAAGGATCTTATTTTATTCCTAAGGTTTATTTTGATTGAATTAAACTTATATAATAGAATTAGGACAAGTGTTAGGGTAATTATAATATCATTTTTACCTTTAATTGCTATATTTATGTTTAACCGTTGTAAATAAAAGACAAACATTACTATTGACCAAAATTTATTTTCATCTTATTGAATCACATTTTACTTAATTATGTCAACAATTTCTCTCAATTATATGAAATTAAACTCATAGAAATGGTAAAATTATGTTTTATGAAAATTTGCTATCGTGCCTAGAAGGTGGGTAAAAGATGTTAAAAAGTCCAATATAATTTTATACATCTAATTTAATTGTAAAATTACTCCAATGAATTAAATTGAACATATATAGGTATCATATATCAATTTTGACATAAAATATATTTAAATAAAATAAATAAATATTTAAATAAAATGGCGGTATTATATAATAATGTAGTGTTTTTCACTTTTCATTAAAAAATTAGAGGATTTCAGAAAAGTACCAAAAATTCACCCGAATATAAATTTGATTTTATGAATTAAAAAATTAATTCTATTTTACTAAATTCACAACACAGAAGTTGAATTTATTAATTTAAATTCTATTCCCGTTGTCAAAAACAAAAATCGGGTTTCTAAAAAGTAAAAACTATCAAAAGATTTACATGTGGTTATGTCAAATTTAAATGTGAAATTACTTTTAATGACCTAAATTATAAAAAATGATAAAAATATAATCTAATTATATTAAAAAACCATTCAAATAAATACTTTAACACTATAAATTATTTCAATTAAAAAAGTGGATTTCAAATAAAACTTAGTATTATTCACTATTCATCAAAATATGAATGTTATCCGAAAAGTACCAAAAAAATTTTCAAACATAATTTTTATGCCCCGTTTTTATATAATAATTTAATTTCATAAAATTGAATATATAAAAGTGTCAAAAATTGGTTTTAAAAAGGGTTGTCCATTAAAATCTGGTAAAATTTCATTTTTTTAAAAAAATTTCTTTTATTTGAAATTAATAATTTGTTCTTAAATTATGTTTAAAAAACAAATAATATGGATGTTAAAATTATATACATTATATAAGATTAAAAATAAAATTAATAATATTCATATCCACTTTTTGAATGGTTAGTTTGGTATGTTTTGGTGCGCTTGAACTCGGTGTTGGGTGTAGCACAAGCTATTGAAATACTATAATGAGATAATGTACTATGAAATCTTGGGGTGTTACACACAATAACTGAAATAAACTGCATATATAATCACTTTTTAGAAGATATATTCTTAATAAAATGGGGAATGAAACATAATAATTGTGAACTCAAATTCTCATTAAGGTTAATAAATGTGGTTGAAATAATGAATAAATAAAAATAAATTAACATGGAATGGTGAATAACTAATAACACATGTCCTTCGAAATCATATATAAGGAAATAACAATATGTAATGTTAGGAAACTAAAACACATTACATTTAATAATTTAATAGAAAATTGAATGAATTCATATTTATGTTGATGCAGTATCAAATGGATTAATAATATCTAAATAATTGAAAGTAAATGAATCCAATGTTATGTCGACACAAAATCACATGGATGAATAATAACTGGTTATTAGTGAGGGTGATGATTAATTATTTGACAGCTTTTTTCCTAGGTATATGGTACCATTACCATTATGATCGTTCACAATACGGTTTACAAAATGTAGGGTAAAACCACATCTGATTAGCGAAATGATTCGCCTCATGAGACATCAAATGCATCGAGGGGTTATATATTAGAGTGGAAAACCTTGTTGTACAAGTCCAATGAATTTATATTATTCATGGAAAATGTGACTTAACAAAATGTATCAATATTGAATATAATATTCAAATATATTAATATTACCTCTATGAAGGATAATTAACAACAAGGGTTGTTGACATTAAAACAATCTTAGGGAAAAATAATATTTAAACATTCAAATGTGTCACATGCCACATTGAAACATTTAAATCATAAGTCCTCGTGAATTATTTGATACATATAACATTTTTAGAATAATTATATTCGTGGTATAACATGTCAAATGAAATTTTATAAAATAAATAAGAGTGAATGGGTTCATAACAGACATATGTCTCAATAGTATGTAGGTAGAGACGAAATCCATTACCTTACCCTTTCATTTTTTTGTGGTTATTAGCAACCTAAATAGTGGTTTACAATATGTTAATAACTGACACTAAAACCAAAATCATGTTTTTAACATTATATATGAACTTCTTACAATATTTTAATACCCGTTTGATAATGCTTTTTCACTATTTTCACTATTTTAGGTGTTAATTTCCTAGTGTTCTCAACACTATTTTGACTAGTAATTTGGTGTTATTATTAAATATATCATTGATTTATCATCTCCAGAATGTAAAACATTACTCAATTATATTCAATATTTAGTACAAATTTATTTATAATAGTCTATAACATTTAGATAATAGAAATGAAGTGCACCATTCATAGAGATGGTAGGTCACACATAAGCATGAATGCTACTTTCAGTTCTATATTGTATTAAATGATTTAAAACTGAATGATACATATGTATATTATAATTCCAGAATAATAATTATTATATATATGGTACATATTTGTATTAACACAATCTGTTATGCTTTCTGTGTATATCGTAAACGAGTCATATCACCTTGAGGGGGTAGTAGTACACATTTCCTCAAATGAAATTATCGTATTTACAAAACATGGATAGAGTAAAGGATTGTTAAAAATAAAAATTATTGAATCATAAGACATCATAAATAAAATATATATATTTTAAATATATTTTTCTTTATAATATCCACTATGATTGGTGGTAGGGAAAACTTAAACATTCATCGTTTCGTGGAGGTGGATTTCATCATACACAGAAACAATATGTGCACTAACCATTAGATGGAGGTGTGTGAAAGTGTAGGTATAAAACGTATCATAAAAATAATTTTATATTTATGATACTCGTGATTTTGTGAAATCATATAATAAAAATATGAAAGAAAACAGAGGATGGAAAGGAAATTAGAATGCATGAGAAATCTGTCGCATCTTCATCGGGTAACCTCTTTTGGATTATACCCACTGGATTTCATGAAAATATTTATGCCCAAATTGATTCTTCTGTGTTTAGGGGAGAGATGTTGGAAGAATATTATAGAAGTTATTGGATGAACATAGGTGGTTTTAGTGGTGTTAGTAATTAAGATATGTTTTTTCATTTTATAGGGATGTTAGAGTATAACTTTTTAAATACCAAATGGTATTTAATAATGGGTGGCCTATCATAAATAATGATCCTTATAAATGGAGAAAATAATAGATTAATGGTTATAATAGTACATATTTATCTCATCCACAAAAAAATATGTTCATTTTTATAATATAGTTCCTTAAATTCTATGACTCCCAAATTATATCATTTTTTATTCTATCAAAGCATCTAGTTTTAAAAACTAATTAATTAAACAATTAATAGTAAATTAAATTTAGATTTTATAGAAAAAATAGTTCCATTAAATAAAAATATTATATATAATTTATAAATTAAAAATAACACATGTTTTTTAAATTAATTTTAAAACAAGTTCATCTATCCTACTAAAAGGATTGATGAACCTGAACCATGTTAACAACATTTTAAACCATGTATGGGTAAATAAAATAATTATAAAATATTAATTGGTTCATTAATATACCATATTTAATATTTATTAACACTTAAAAATCAATTTCTAGAATGTATTATTTTTTTTAATTTTTACTCATTTAATAAGGTTCAATTATTGTAAAATTAAATTAATGTCAATTTTAACATTATTTATTTATTTAGAATATTAATATATAAATATAATATGGTATTTCAAAAATATTTGGTTTATAGATGTGAAAAATTATATTTTCATCTTAAAAATAAATAAAGGTAATAATTTGATCAATTAACTTCACTTTTAATATTTATAGTAACATTTATATTAGTTAATTATTAATTAAATAATCAATATGTTCAAAATTCATAAGTATTATAAATAACTACATCATATCTAAAATTTATTTATAAAATATTATGATAATAGTAACATATTTATCATAATAATGATATATATAAATGAAAATATCATGTTTTGTACATATCTCTAAATTTTATAGATGCTAAAGGTAAGAAGGTTCCCTTTTTGCCTTTTTCCTTACATGACCTTTTATATAAATAAATTTCATTTAGTAATATCCGAATAACAATATATTTAGAACCAAGTGGTTACATGGTAAAATTAATTTTATAATTTTTCTTCTTTACAACACTCTATGTCATTTTGGACCTCAATATTAATGTTTAGTCCCTTATTAATCATAATCTGTCCTTAATGAATGTAATTAATCTAAATTACCTACACTAATCATTTTGGTCAAACAAATTAAGTTGATCTTGTTAGAGAAAATATATCATACTAATAAAGTATATTTATTTATGATTTTAAAAATTCAAATCATATAATTGGGAAATTTTAGATTAACGTAAATCTTAAAGATGAGGAAAAATAACAGGTTCTTAAAGTAGAAAACCTGTAAAAAGTTTATTATGTTTTTATATTAAATAAGAATGTAAAATTAATTATAAATAACAGAATTGTATAAATTCATGTATAATGAATCTAATGTGACTATAAAAAATTCTAAAATATAATATATAATTAATAATTATTTAAAATAAATGGATACTTTTAATAAATTTAAAGTAATTTTCACAATTCATCAAAAAATGATGTTTCTCAGAAAAATACCACAAATTTACCCAATGATAATTTAGACATTATGAATTCATAAATGTTGTTTATTTTTAAAAATAAAATGTATAAAATTGTAAAATTTTACTTTTAATGTTGGTACGCAATTAAAAATCTGTAAAACATTGTCATGCATGTAACACAAGCTATCTTAGTATCGTATGTAGCGTAAGTTAAATATTATATATAAAACATTCCAACAAAAAAATTAAATTTAATCTAAAATAAAAATATTGTAATGTCTTGGGTTGTTAAAAATTATATTTATCATAAATTATTATTGATAAAAAATTGATTTCTATATCATCATTCACGCTATCTACATATTTTCAATATCATTTATATATAATTTATAGAATTTTTTAGTATATAAAATATACTAAACTTCCCTTGTAATTGAAAATATTCAAATGGAATCACATTTATTCGTTTATCAACAACATGAATTTGTTCATTATAAATTTCATTAGATACTCCCATATAAAATTTCCAAACTATTTGAAATCATTTCGAGAGATTATCATGTTATATATGTCATTCATATGATTTTGTAGTACTCTAAACACAACATTACATTCCATCATTTGATATCTATATTTTCCTCAATTTCAAACACTAAGATGAATCTATACCTATAATATTATTATATTATTTTTTTCATTGTACTTATTATTCATCACTCCATAAAATTTCTTTTCAATAACGAAATTGATTAATGTCTATTTAATATTATCTATAAAAATTTAATATATCATTATGTTTCGTTAATATAATATTAATGGTATTCAATTTTAGTGGAAAAAATTCATATAGTATATGATAATTTATTAATCAGGAAAAAAATATTTTGACATATTGTTACACTTTTTAGGTACTCCTAGTTCACAATTTTTGTTCATTCTTTATTTGGGGTTTGTTTAGTGGTTTTTCTAGTGAAATAGTGAAAATTTTGGATCTTTATTGTATTTTTTTGGTTGGCGTAGGTTTTTATGAATCTATGATACAACCTAGTAGAAACAACAATAACCATATAGTATGGGGTTTCATGGTTATCACATGGTCTGAAAGACTACGCATCAGCCTACTACACCCCACACAACCCATAAGAGGGGAAAATAGTAAGGAATATTCTTTGAAAAAACATTTGTCCATGCCTATCTAACCATGTAAATGAGAAAATTTAATTATTTAAATTATTTCAAAATTCACTGAACCCTATTTTTGATTACCACTCAACTATAGCGTAGTATATCTATTTTACAAGAATAAATTGTCTCTTAAAGACCTATTTGGTCTCCCCAGATCCCATTCAATGGTGGATCAATGCTTGGAAAATTTAGTTTAAGTCCACTATTATAAGAGGTCTTCTCCTTGAAGTCCCCACATGTTCTATCCTTAAGTAATAATTATGGTTTGTTATATCATATTTTTTACGACGTATCTAATTTCTTTTGTTTTGGATCTTCAACCTATGTTGGATTATTAGATCATCATTGACGTTGTTCTTTTTGGTCAATCCCACTACTGTTTTTGTTATGTGTGATCTCCATGTTATTTTAGGTGGTTTCATATTTGAATAAAAAATATAATAACCATTTATTTTATTGACGTAAATTAATCTATTTGAATTGTATATTGAAAATACAATTAATCTGAATTATGATTTTAATTGAAGTGTTTGATATTTTTTAAAAAAATCCTAGTATTACAATTAATAGCATACTGGTTTGATATTGATAGAAATTTTATATTTTATTGGAGAAATTTACTAGGGAATTTTATTTTAGAAAAATGAATTTATATGATTTGATAAGATATTAATTATGGTTTTTTCATGAAAAGGGATGTAATTGATTAATAACACATGTTTTTTAAATAGCTTTTCTAATATTGAAATGTAACTTGGGATATAGGATAAAAATTCATAAGAAACAAATGCATTCATTACAACTCTAATAAATAAATCCAGTAGCTGATCTTATCACTGTTGGGATATTGATGAGTCCTCTTTTAAATGTGTCTAATGGATGTGTTTTTTGATTGAAATTATCCCTATATGATAGAGTGAGTATCCCATAACATGGGAGAAATCGTTCCTCATGTTAGATGAATTTATTTCCCATTTCATATTATAATGATAAATATTAAATTGTTTTTAATACATATTTACACAAGTATAGTCACTTATATAAATTATTTTTTATAAAACATTTAGTAAATTATATATTTAAAATTTTCATCATTAAAAATGAAATGAATATTTTTATAAATGTATAATTGTACTACCAATCTGGTTTCATTTGAAATTGAATCCATGAGATTCATTATTTATAATGAAATATTATTATATAGAACCTCTTGATATACTACTATGATTTAATCTTACACCATTACTTTTCCTTCAAGAATTTTTAGATTCCCTAATTATTTGTTCGAACAAGGGGAAACACCACTTGGAGGTGGTAGTTATTGTTAATCTTTTGACATTGAGATTTTTTGTCTTCTGGGACATGGTGGGATTCATCTTCTCTTCCAAGTAAATTGTTTTTTTATGATATACCTATTTGATTTCTAGTTCTTTAAAAACACAAAAAAATTATTTAAGAGTAATTTTTTATTATATAGTGTGTATGAAATGGAAACCCAATTATAGAAAATAGTTAAAAAATATATAGATTTTATCATATATTCATAATATAATAAATAAATTAATTTTATTTTATTCCTTATATTGCACAAAAAAAAAATTTAAATTTTATATCACAGAACCATTAGTTTCATCAATATCCTACTTTACAAGCAAGACTGAGTTTCACATAACAAACAATATATTTTTAAATTATTGCTAGATGAATATATTACATAGATATTTAATTAGTAGTTGTGAATAGTATTGAATTACTTATGAAAATATATGATTTAAAAAATATATAACGAATTTATTGGTTGAAAATTAATTATAATTGTATATTAAGGATGATAAAAAATAATGAAAATGTTTTTATGCTCATTAAAGTGAATTATACCTATACATTTATTCAGTTACTATCAGTGAATTATCATAATAAAATGAATATATTATATATTAAATAATTTTTTTACATTCATCCAATAGATTTTATGTGCATATGATAAAAACCAACCAAATATTATACATCAAAGCTATATTTTTAAGGCACTTTTACTATTTTTAAATACAGCACATAATTGAAAAAAAAATTCTGAAACTTTTGAATATTTTATTTGAGAAAAATAAATATTAATTTTTAAATGAAATTTCAAAATGATTGTATGGTGTGTTTTTTTATTTTCATAGATGTTTCAATTTTTTTAATGAATAGTATAAAAATTGAATTTTATTTTAAAATATCATATTAATATATTTAAATTATAATGTAAAATTGTATTTATGATTGGTTTTGAAAACAGTATATCAATTAAACATATATTAATCCAGTTATGTCACTTTAATTAATTTTAAATTAAAATCATATATAAAAACATTTCAATTTTTTAACATTTTCACTTTATGAACTAGCTTTGACATCCCATCTATGAGAATAATTTTAAAATTTGTTCTGAAACTTATTTGAATTGAATTAGGAAATATTTTAATAACTAATTTGAAAAACCATATTTTATAAATTCTAAAAAGGTAAACATAGTTTCTTACCAATATTATTAGTGAAAAAGAATTTATATTAATTATAGTGAGTAAAAGTAAAACTCGCATAACAACAGACTAAACAATAAAAATAAAGTCCAAAATTACCTAAACACATGTCCAAAAATTATTATATATATATAATTCGACCATATAGTCTCTCGAGATAAATGTTTTCATTATTGGATCCATATGAAATGGAAAAAATTTGGGTTAATATCCCTCTTCATTAAATTTGACAAGAATTCCACTCCCCCTATAGTACAAAAAAGACATTCAACCCTCCATCTTATTCACACCTCTCAGGCCATTTGTCTAAATCCCCAAGCCCGCACTTCTAGACTCATAACATATAAATTTATTTTATTTTATTCTATTGTAAATACTATAAAATACATATCATGTTACACAGTATAGGAATTTTCCAGTCTTAGTTTTGATGAATTGGTCAATAACATGAAATTTATCATAGTTCACTAATAAAATAAATAAACTATCATCATGTGTGATAACTCATTAATAATAGAAAATACCATTAGAATATTCTGTCAAACCCATTAGAAATTTAATTTAATCATAGTGTGAGAAATTATTTTCTTATGTATGGGGTTTTAAAATGTTAACAAAATTCATTTAAAATACTTTCTTCGAAATAATATATAAACATAAAATCATATTTTAGAACATTGGAAACCTAATAAGTATATATTTATTTTAAAAAATCATTATATTTAAATATATCATTGGGATTTATACATTGAAAATAATAATTTCTTATGGTCATTTTTAATCATAGAAGGACATATTAAAATCATAAGGCAGCTAGTCACAACTCATATGGGAAAAAGACTCCTTATGATTTATGGTTTCATATCCCATAACTTAAAATTCATTATACTAGTGGAATCATTTAGAAAAAACTTTTACTGAAACATCCTTTTTCAATAGTAACACAAAAAAAATTCAAAACTACATTCATAAATTTATGTTCATTTAAAAATAACCCTTCTTATTACATTTCATAAACATAATCTATAGAGTTTCTAAAAAAAATTTAGGAGAATCTCATTTTGAAATATTGTTCTACTTATTTATAATTTATAAATAAAATATATAATAAAATTTGATCACACTTGAAAAACAATTCATGGAATTCCACTTAAAACATAGAAAATGGTTATACCTCATTATATATAAAATATCATGGTGTATATATATAATATTGCAAATGAAATAAAAATATATTTAGTATTAGTACATAAAATGAAAAATATTATCATTTATACATAAATATAATCCATAAATTGGTTGATTAAGTAAATATTTCCAAAAAAAATTATATATTTTGAATCCAAATATTTATCCCTGAATATAAATAAATATATATAAAAATATGTATATAAATAAATATAATTCATTACACTTTGTGCATAGAATGATGTTTTGAGAAAATAAAAAATCCCCTTGATAAATGGTCATCTTACCATATATATAGGCTTTGAGATACAATACAACATAAAACATTTATCTTATAAATTCTAATAAAATAATGTTGAATAGATACAAATATATATATATATACTCAGAAATAACATAAATTGATCAATAATAAAATCAAAACCATACAAACAATTTACTTAGAAATAAAATTTAAAAAAGGAACCCTTATCATATATATATATATTCTCAAAATATATAGTCATATATGTATATATATACATATATATACCCATATATATATATACGTAAATATTTGTTAAATGAAGATAATTTTAAAGAACCCTCGTAACCATAAAATTTAGAAATATTAATTTAAATCAAGTCTCTTACATTTTAATTTATATATATATATATATATATTAATATATATATATATATATAATTTAAAATATAATCAAAATAATACAAACTAATGGAAAACTATGTCGGGAGGAAGTCTCCTAATTTCTCATAAACATGAACTAATGGAGTGGTCTAGCTCACAACTTCTAACAATTGATAAGGTAATATCAATATTTATAGAAAAATTCATAGGCTCCAAGATTATATGAGAAGATGGATTATTTTATTTATTATACTTTTTTTAATCAAACACAGACACAAACACATGAATATCTTTTTTATTTTTATATTGCTTTGGTAAATTCAAATTAAATTTTGTGGAGGTGAGGACAAGGGTTTTACTTACCCCTATGACCAAACCTCCATGATCTGTAATTTTATTTAGGTCAATAAAAATGATTCTACCTTTATTTTTCTCCACAACATAGGTTAGTGATGGATGTGGTGGAGTTTGACATCGATTAGTGGTAAGGAAGTGGGTGGTGATGTCACGAACCAACCCGGGTCGACCCTGAACCGGTCACCCGAGCCGGCCCGCGACATGGGTGACCGGTTCAGGGTCGACCCGGGTTGGTTCGTGAAAAAATGGTATCAGAAGAGGCCCTTGTTATTTGGGATGTCTAGTAGATGGAGATTAGGATTGTCGGGACTTGAGAGGTAGGTACGGGAAGGACGTCATGAACCCTCACCCGTTCTGCACCTCGAGTCACCAGGGATAGTCCAGGAATCGAGTCCTTGTTTCGTTCAGGTTTGTTTTGGATTGAGGGATGACAACGGAGGTAAACCGATGTTACATCGTGATCTTGCATGGAGTAGTGACCCATGTGGAGTCTGGGTACACGGTTTGAATTCCTCCTAGTGGTTGACGCTCACTTGGGGCATGACCCACTATCATGTCGCCATGTTAAGTGTGACCGCTGGTCCCTCACCCTGATGGTTTGATGCGAGTTGAGTGTCGTTTTCGTTTTGGTTAGTGTAAGTGCATTTTTGGAAATGGAAAAAAAAGGGGCTTTGAAAATGAGACTGATTTCTTTTAAAGGACTTTAAATTTATGAAATGGGTTTTAAAAACTAAAAGCATTTCTTTTCGAAAACTGTTGTTTGCTTTGAAATTGGTCGAGAATGGTTTGAGGTGAAACCGCAGGTACCCCTTATGAACGTTTGCACATGTGAGAGAATGCATACAATTGCGTGCTGGTGCGTGTATGAATGGAATGTGGATAATGACATTTGCAACAGGTCGTAAGATTACCTGGGTGTTTATTTGAAATTAAAGGCTTGACCATGTTTTTCTAAATTGGCTTTTAAAGAGGAAAATGGTTTTGGAAAGTGATTTTGGTTTGAAAGGGGTTTGGTATTTGGAAACTGGTTTTGAAATGAGAATTTAAAAAGAGGTGTTTTTGGAATAAAAAAAAATGAAACAGGAATTTTGGACATGGAATTTTGGGTTATGTTTGCGGTTGTTTGTTTCTATTGAGCTGGTTGTTTTGGATGAAGCCACTTTCTTTGATGTTGCTTCGATTGATATTGGTTTCGTCTTGGTGTTATATATCTTGTTCAGAAATGTTGCCCAGAAAGATCCCTAGTGTTTTGATGAGTCATGCCCAGTTTTTGGTCTTTCTTGGACGTTGTCTGTCCTTCATGGTGATTGAAGTCTGTTGGGGTCAGTGTAGTGGCTTGAAGAGGTCGAGCGTGTCTCCAGGATATTGGGAACTCCCGAAGCGATCTGAGTGCGTATTGTTTTGGGTCTATTTGAAGGTCCAGCTCTGGATGAGTAGGAGTTGTATGCCCGCCGTTTCTGCAATTTGGGATGATGTTGAATTTCTTTAATGCCGTTTTCATTCAATGGTTTATACTTGTGGAGGTGAGGATGAAGGAAATAGAAGAGCTCATGCATGCTCAACATGGCCAGCAGATAGTGAGAGCATATGTTGACTATTTCAAGGATCTTGTGTCTCTTTTTCCAGGGGTAGAGTCACAGGACTGGATGAAGGCTCCTCCCTTCATCAGGGGTCTTCGTCTAGAGGTCAATGAGTGAGTCCTCCCTTTTTGGGAGCATCACTTTTGAGAAGTTGGTGCGAGAGGTGTTCTTAGCTGAGTTGGTCTCCGGAGCGCAAACAGTTGACAATCCACCGTATCAAGTTGCTCGTCAAGGTTCCCAATCTGGTGAGCAGGGTGTGCCAGAGGGACCTATTCCTAAAGAGTCCCCTGCAGTGGTTCTAACCCCCCAGTTCGTCGAACCGTCTAATGGTGTACCGTCAGTATGGACGGTTAGGGAACACGAGCAGCTATGTCACACCCCCCCCCCCGAAGACGTGCCATCATTGCAGGTTTCTGGATCATCTAGAGAAGCTTTGCAGGAAGCGTCACCTGAGAAAGACACTGTGACTAGAAGATTCTAGTGCCTGACTGTGAGGCAGGAGATGCTTCAACCATCAGATCTCCAACCACAGGTCTTGGGGTGAAGCTCGCGCGCAGTCAGGAGTTGACGGGGGTGTGAAGCCTCAGTTCGGGTTTCGGTGTTTAGTGTTTCCAACGAAACATTTAATGTCCTTCCGTTCTCGTTATTTCACGGTAAAAGTTTTGGCGTTGTTATCGGTTCATTGTGTCGTCGTGAGGTTGGGATGAATGTATTCGTTTGAAATCCAAACAATCTCATTTGTCGGATTATGGTGTTTAGGATCGTGCGTTTTTCTTAGAGGGATGTTTGGACCTAGCGTGGGTTAACCTTGGTTTGGCAATGTTCGTTTGGAGATATAAGTGCCTGCAGTGGAGTCCAGGATTGCTGTTATGCTCGGATTTACTGCTTGGATTAAGTTCTGCTTGGAGATTTTTCTATCGTCTTCGGGTTTTCTTTGGTCTGAGTCGAGAGTTCCAAGTTTTAGCCGAGGTGTTGTTTCACTCGTGCTTTAGAGGTTAGCCTAGATCGGTTGGGAGTTCCTGTGTCGCCCCCCCTCACGGGGTGGTATGTTTGAGTATTAAATTTACACACTAGTTGAGTTTTGTGGTGGGGAGAACCCTTCCGTGTTCTCCCGTTCTCTTGTATTGTGGTTTCTTCTAGTTTTATTTGGGCATTGATTCTTGTTTTATCCATCGTTCGGCTGGGTGACTTTCTGGGGGCAGAAAGTGTCTGTGGTGGGGAGAATTGTCGCACCCGGCTTGTGGACGCATGACTTGTGCACGAAATATGAAACTGAGCGGCAGAGTCACAACTTTTCCCTGCAGGCAGTTAGTGTCGGGTGGCACGACCTGTGAGTGGTTCACTCAATCGCGTGCTCAGCGGCACGCAAGCCATCCAATTGTCCATTTTTTTTATGTATGAATTTGGTTTTTATTATTCATATTCTGCTAATTATTATTCTTTATATCTTAATATTTATATTATTTATTTTGTTATTTATATTACTATTGTCAAATGATTAATAATATATTATTATCATTTATATTATTATCATTTATTAGTATTATTATTTTTTTTATTGTTTGTATTGGTATTACTCTTATTATATATATATATATATAATTGCAAACCCTAGCCTAAGTCCCCCCCTTTTCTTTTCCTGTTCCGCCGCGGGCCACCCCCCTCTCTATTCTCTGTGCTCTCCCCCTCCACTCTCGACTGCGCAGCTCCCCTCATCCACGGCTCTCCCCCGCCGCCTCCCTGTGTAATTATCTTGACCACCCCGGCTCCGCTCCGGCGCTCCACTCCCAACCGCTGCGCACGGCTCCGCTCACCCCGGCCTCTGTGTGATCCCTGGTTCCCCTGCTCGCGCCCCATCCTCCGCTCCCAGCACCGCTCACCGTCTTCTCTCTCCGCTGCCGTCTCCCGCTCACACCACCTTTGCACGCACCCCCCCCCCTCTTCAACCCAGTGTGGCGCTCCCTTTCCCCTCGGCCACCACCTGCGCGAGCCGATGCCGAAAATCTTTATCCGTTCGATGCTTGTAAGAGTCATCAGCAGTGTTTGTGGTCATTGACGCTGACTTCGATCCAAATGCCTTCCGAAGGATCTTTACCAGGAGCAAGAATTATAATCGCAGAGGATTCGGGCACAAGGAGGAGACTCTCAAACTCATGAATCGATAGTACACCAGGGAGTTTCTAGATGAATGACTGTAGCATCTTATTTTAGTTTGGGTTCTGTCGATCTGGTCTTCTGTTTGGTATCCATGAGCAAACAAAACTAAATCAGAGAAGCTTGAATTCTTCTCTGCACTCCTATCTAATTGAAACCTCAATAAATCCTGCTTTCAACTTTTTCTCTCCAGTCAACGCAGCTTCCCTCCACGACTCTTGCACCAGCCCAGCGGCCGCCGCCGCCCTCGCCATCCTGCAGATACTCCGCTCCCAGCGCCCAACATCAACCCGCCTCTAGGATTTCCTCCTACGCCTCAGCCTTCGCTCTCCCAACACCCCCATCCAGCGATATTGCACTCGTCCCACGCCTTCGGCCTGTATCTTTGCTTTGCCCCTACTTTGCCCTCCCGGCCTCCGCAGTAGTCCCGCTATCCTACTCGTGCTCCAGCCTCCTACGACCCGCAACCCATTTTTTTTTCCTCAATTGCTCACAACCCCTCTCCGGTTTCACATCTCTGGAACCCCCCCCCCCCTCTTTGTTTTTTTTCCTCCTTCCTTACTTGTTTTTGTCTTTGTTCTTTGAGTTTTTATTTGCGGGATTTGAGTTGTTTGAGGTCCGACCTTGATATTTGTTTTTTTTGTTCAGGTCATTGTTTTACGATTTGTTTTGATGGCGCAGGGTTTGTTTATTTTTTCGAAGCATGCAGCTAAGGTGCGAATGAGATCACGCACCGGTCTCGGGCGTGCGTTTTTTTATTCCGCTTTGGAGTTGAGGTAGGAACCCTTTGTGTTTTTGTTTCTCTAAATTTATATTTCATCGATTTCTTGATGTCTTCACCTTTCTGATTATTATTTTAGACACTCGATATTGTTAGAATAAATTTTATCATGTGAAATGAGATGTGTTTTGATGGAAATAAATTATATATTGTTTCATAGTTTTGTTAAATTGTAAAAATTGTGTTTTTAATTGTACAATTGGTATGTTTCTTGTATTGATACACTGCGGGTTTGCGTTTGACTGTAAAAGGGGTTTTTGAGCAAGTTTGGTGTGTCTGAAAAGTTGTGGGTTATTCCTTAAAATTGTTTTTATAATCCTTTTTATGGTTTATTAAATAATATTAATAATTCAAAGCATATTTTGGAAATTATTTTGAGGAGCGCTTGATTTCAAAATTGGACCTCGATGTGTGTTGTGTTTTTCAAAGTTGTGCACATCATGTTTTAGTCAAATTTGTCTGGTTGACTCTTTAAAATGGTTAGTGAGTTATTTTGACTTTGTGTGGTTTTTCTAAACATTGTGATTTTTTTAAGGTATTTAGTAAATAGTGGTGTTGGTGCATTTTGTGTGTTGAAAACATGTCGAGGTGGTTCTTCTGCGTTGTTTGTTTGTTTGGTTTGTTTTAAGTCCGTAATTGTGTGATTTTGGTTTTATGCGTTTATTTCAGCGCGTTCGCAAGGTATCCCCACGATATTGCTGTCATCAGCTTGCGCTTGCTTGTACGCCTGCGCGAGGCATGTCGCCCCCTTGTGTTTGGACAACGAGCCGAGGTAGGTCCCCCATTGCACTTACCTTTAGATTTAGAATTTATTAATTGCTTGTTGTTTTATTAATTTTTAATGAATTAGAAATAATATTAGATGATAAAACTTTAAATTATTATTTAGTGCGAAAAGAGCTGTTTATTTTATACCGAACACATGTGACATTTTCTTGACGGGCGGACACCCAGTTTTGAAAGAATGCCAGTTTGGCCTTTAAACATAATTCACGGAACTTCAAATGTGCGTCTAGTTTTAAAGATAAATAATTTCTTCTGAACCAATGTTTTGAACTTTTTGAGAAATGAGGTTTTACTTTAAAATTGGTGAAGGCCCGTTTGGCACTTTAATAAAAATAGATTATTTTGGAAAACCCACTCGGGGGTGATCTTTGGTGTGAGTTGTTTTCGTGAGTTGTATGTGATGTTGGTGCGTCGTGACTGATTAATTTACATTGTAGACGCACTCCCTTCTTATTGCTTGTGATGACATGGGAACCTGGCATATTGAGTGAATTTTCTGAGAACGATTGCTGCACTAGTTTAGACCACGCACTGGCTAGGGGCCCCATAGCAGGGGAATACTGAGTTATTGCTGCTATGGGGATTGGGCCCCTCGGTTAGGCCATGCAGGGCTATTCCGGGTAGTATTATGGGCGTTATGACGTCATCGAGTTATGGCATGCCTCAGGATGAGTCACATGTATAGTACGTTCTGGATTGTTCACGATCTCCTAGGGTCGACCCATGTTTCTTTTAGTGTTTAGTTGTGTGTGGCAGACGATTGAGAGGTCGAGTTCGGTTGCTGACCCTTGTGTGCCACTTTTACCATTGCCCTTAGTGTGTGTTGTGTGTAATTTTTTTTTTCCTTTTTGACTAACAACTGAAATTTGAATTTCTAAATTGTTCGCAAAATGTTTGGAAAATGCAATGCACCTATTCTTTTAACATTAAACTTGTTCTAAATTTAAAAGGGCGATGGACTGTTACTTGTTTTAGAAATGAATGTGTGTGGAAACCATATTTTATATAATTTAGTTCAAACCTGTAATTGGTAAATTCTTTATTTATTGGTATGTGCATTGGGAATAGAAATAGTCGGGCCTACCTACTGAGTTTTAATACTCACGCCTATAATGTTTTCTTGTTTTTAGTTTTGTTACAGGTTCCAGCTTCAGTTGTTCTCCTTGAGCGACGCCGGTTGTGTTATTGGAGAGTGACCCACGAGGTCACGTGGAGCTTTGGTCGTGGTCAGGTTAGTTGCGTTGTTGGTTCCTTTTTCCTTATTTACATTTGTTCTATTTATTTCTGCTGCTTAGTTTATTATATTTTGGGCCAAATCGTTCCCACCTGTTTACTTTTGATGCCCGACACTAGTTGCCAGCCCGTGGGGATCGGGAACGCCCCTCGGGCCATGTCGCGGGCCGGCTCGGGTGACCGGTTCAGGGTCGACCCGGGTTGGTTCGTGACAGGTGACGACATCGTGGTTGTCTGGCCAAGCAGCTCCGATGGTGCATGTTGACATAATGGGATATCAGTGTAACACCCCAAGTATTTTAAAAAATAAATGAAATGCATGAATTTTTATTTTAATTATAAATTTATAATAATCCATTAATCATAATTTTGTAGCTATTATGTTTTGAATTTCAAAAAATAGTTATCTACAATTGTTTTCAATATGTTAATTAGAGTCTGATGGAACCAACTTGGTTTTTGGTTAATAGTAACATACCCATATGAATAGTAATATGAAGAGTAATACGACCCTAATTAATAGTAAATTTTATTATTATTTTATTTTCATAAGGCTTTAAGATAATGACATCTGGACTAATTTTTCAATGTCATATAAAAGCACATATAGTTTGGAAATAATTTATTTTTCAATTAAGTATAATTTAATTTAAAAATTAAAATAATTATTTTTTGAATAATATTTTCAAAAAAATTGACCAAATTTTTGAATTATACATTAAAAAAATGGTTAGGGTAAATTTTTTGGGGTTTTTCTGAAATTGTTGATTTTTTAGTGAATAATAAAAAAACAGTTTTGTGTTTCTGTGTGTTGATGACATCATTAATGATATAATAATGATGTAATAAATATGGTAGACTTGTGTATAGTAAACTAATATGTGAGGTGTACCAGGTATCTAATACTTCAAAAAAATACCATGGTCAAGCCTATGGTTTTTCAAATACCACTTATGAGGTGTCCTGTAAATATTATTAAAATATTACCTCACTTTTTCTATAAATATCAACCATTCCTTCATTAACTTCTTTAAAATTTACTCCTCAATGAATATATGGAATTTTTACCTCCATAGTAGTCATACCAAGGTTCCATCAGGCCCCCAAGGTCCCTAAAACCATGATATAGTAGTTACTCTACAAGGTATGAAAATTCTCAATTTCCTTCTTTCTTCCATTCAAGTAATTTTTTATATTGTAAAACATTCATGTTCCCATTCAATTTTCCTATTTCATTCATAATAATTATATATTATACATTATGAGTCATTTATGGATGGGTGACCCTTGTCCCCTTCTTTTTTTAATATTTTTAAAACCATGTTTCATAGTTGTTAGGTTATCGAATTTTTCTCGGGGATTTCTCAATTAGTCTTTTATTTTGAGTTCATTTCATTCCTCATTCATTCCTTGTATCCCCTTACCCAAGAGTATTCAATGCTCCAGAAATAATGTATATTCTGGATGTTTTCATGTTCCTAGAAAATCCATCATTATTCTTCTTTTCCTCTCCATCTTATTCAAAGAATAAAAACATTGTATGTGATTTGTCGAATTACCGACATCATGGACAATGCGATTTCAATTTTCATTAATTCTTTGAAGTATAGTCATGAAACTATTTTAAGGTTTAAATATGTTATATTATATTTATTATGTCTCATACATGGTTCTATAATTCTTTTGAACTCTATGATTTAATTTATATGACAAAATGATGTTGTTATTTTCAAAGATCCACTCAAATGATCGAAACAAAAATCATTAATGTTTTAACATATAAATCATTCTCAAATAAAAATTCAAAATGATAAATCTTATAAATTATGGTATTGTAAATATGTGAATAACTTCGCAATCCAATTCTTTATTTTCACTAACAATCGATAAGAATATCCATCATTAACTAATCATGGAAAACATTTAAAGATAACACCACCAAATAATGCATGGAACAAAATATAACAAATAAAGGGTAAAATGATGTAATGAAGTGATCATATAAAATATTATAAATATGTATATGTTTCTATAAGATATTAATTATAGAATTTTATCCATTATACATGCTGTTTAAACATGTTTTAAGTAAGAAGAAACAGAGGTAAGGGAATTCATAATATGATTTCAATTCATTTGGATAACGTTCTTCTTTATTCATTATGTGGTATTAAGATTATTAGTGTGATGAATTTTTGTTTATGTTATGTTTTATTATTCTTATTTATATTTTATACACATATCTTTCCTAATTCTATTAATTCTCACTCTTATTATATTTTAACGGACATTCCTTTTAAAATCCTTTTAAAACTCCCTTCAATAAATTTCAAAAGGATTGTTTTTTCTTTTGTGTATGGAATGAGTAGTTTCTCTTGATTTCAACATAAATTATTACCATGATATCTTCATTGGTCATTATTTATGTTAGGTTTAACCCATTATAACTCAAGATACATTGGGCTGATCCCCTTTATAGCTCAAGATATGTTGGGTTGCACCCATTATAGCTCAAGATATAATGGGTGAGCCCCATTATAGCTCTCCAATTCCTTGGTTACTCTGGAGATGGATATTGACCAAAATGGTTCTTCCTTGAGTAATGGTAATGTAGGATTGTTATGGTAATTATTTCAAAAGTCATCTACGTGATCTTTTTATGCATATAAGTTTTTATGAATATGGGTTTTATTGGATTTTATGTTATCAATAGACTAACACTAGCTTTCATTATAGCACTTACTATGATGCATACTGATACAATGTTTTTAATATGTTTTTACAGTATATAAGGATGGTTAAGAGAAATAGGGGTTTCGTGATGTTTGATATGGAGTGTTTTCAAAGAAATCATTCATTCTGTTTTAATGTTATATATTTAAAAAATTCAAACTATTTTTAGTGGTATCCTCATTTATGATTGTGGTATGTTATGTATGTAAGGTATCCTAATTATCTACAACTCTAAAAAATAAATGTTACTAAATGTGTGATAATGTTTATTATTTACTAAAATTTATTATTAGTTGATGTTTTATGGTCGAGTCCTTATATTTGGTATTAGATGATGGTTTAGATTGCATAAAGGGACATGATGATGTCAAAAGAATACCATTACTGGTTTTTACAATATGATTAATTTGAAATGTTATGTAATTTCAAGAATAACATTTTGATTCATCTATGTTATGTTTCAACATAATGGTTTTCTGTAGAAAAAATAGGGATGCAGAAATAGGAAGGCACAAAGAGGCTAATGTCTGTCCAAATATACTACCTGAAATGGTGGGAATCGGAACTGAGTAGTTTGTGACAGCATTGTCTTAGTTGAATCAAGTGATAAATAGTGGTTTTATCCGTTGTAGATAGGATCGTGATCAACCATGAATAAACATGTCATTTTTTTATAATTTTATGAGGAAAAATCCTCAATCATTCAATGGAACTACAGATCTAGTGATAGTGGATGGATGGATCAATGCTATAGAAAATATATTTGATGTCATATGATATTAAAAATGTAAAATTTTAATACTAGAAATTTATCATTTAGATGGTGAAGACGGTCAATTTTGGTCTTTTCTTAAGAATACAAGAGAAATATATGATCTTGACAGTTTGGAATGGGAAGATTTTAAGAGTCTCTTTCTAAAAAATATTTTCCCAAAACTGTTCGACTAAGAATGGAGAAACAATTCATGTAACAGAAGTATAAAGATGCTAATTTTGTGGCATTATATGAAGATAATTTTAAAAGACTGTTCAGGTATGTACCAGATTTTACTCGATATTTTGATAGTAAAATTGATAGATTATACTCTGGTTTGAAACCATTTTTTCAAATAGCTTTGTCCTCACAAGAGATAAAAAGCTTTAATAAGATTGTTCGTTGTGCTTAAAAAATGGAGATGGAGTTTTATGAAACATATGTGCATTTTTATGACAACAACAAAAAGGGTTTAGGTTGGCATGAAATGGTGGAGAACTGGTGAAAGAAGTATGGAGGTAGGAAAATGAATTTCTCTTCTTGTGAAAAGTGTGGTAATAGGAATCCTGGTGAATGTCTTGTAAATTCTATTAAATGATACCCATATGGGATGTTTGGACAGATATCTCATGAGTGCATGGAAAATGATCTGAAAACTAATGAGAATCCAATAGTGATATGATTTAAATATAATGAATTGGGTCATTTTGCTAATGTTTTTCTGAAACTAGTTATTCAAAAAGGGAATCAGCAATATTGGAAGCAGAATGGTTTGCTAAAATCTTTTGCAACCAATTCCGTAGGTGGTGAGCCGTCAAATGAGGTGGCATCATCTCTAGGGAGAATAATATTTTTTAAGGCTGTCCTAAGGTTAGGTTACCATCAGTCGAATGTAAAGTATGAAGACACCCTGAAGACTGTGTTCAGAACTAGATATGGTCTTATGAGTTTGTAGTTTTTCCTTTTCAGTTAACTAATGCACCTGCTATATTCAATGATCTAAAGAATATAATATTTCATGAGTTCTTGGATAAATTTTTGGTTGTATTTATTGATTATATTATGGTATATTCTATAATTTAAGAGGATCATGAAAAATATCTAATGGTTGTTTTGAAAAAATATAAATGAAAATAAACTGTATAGAAAATTCAGAATGTGTGATTTTTTTTGCAACAGGTTTCTTTTCTTGGGAACATTGTAAATAAGGATGGAAAAATAGTTTATCCTACAATAACTAATGTGGTTGATGAATGGAAAAGACCAATAAATGTTATAGAGATTCGTATTTTTCTTATATTAGCCAGTTATTAATGACAGTTTGTTAAAAACGTTGCATGGTTATTAATCCGGCTAACTAAGTTAACATGAAAAGGGGATAAATTTTTTTGTATAAAATAATTTGATGTTTGTTTTCTGGAACTGAAGAAGAGATTGGTGAATGCTCCATTTTTTGCCTTTCCTTCACAAAATGGTTTGTTTTTCATCTAAATAGATGCTTTATTTTTGGTAAATGGTTTTTTATGCAGAATTTTTAGGTAATGGCTTATTCTTCAAGACAAAATAAACCTAATGAGTTAAATTATCCCACACAAGATTTTGAATTGGAGGAAATGGTTTTTGCTGTGACAATTTGGAGACACCGTTTATACAGAGCCAAATGTAAATTATATACTGGCCATAAAAATCTGAAGTATTTATTAAATAAGATGAAATTAAACATGAGGCAGAAATGATGGCTTGAATTGATAAAATATTATTATTTAACAATAAATTACCCTCTAGGAAAAGGAAATAAAGTGGTGGATTCCTTGATTCAAAATCACCATGAATTATTTACTGTTTTACATTTTTAAAGTGATCCCATAATAAATGATTCAATGAATTTTGGCTTAAATGTTTTTGGTAGAGGGAATTCATCTATTTTGTTTCAGGATTCAGTTTAGTCATCTTTATCAAACATAATTAAGCTAGTGCGGATGGAAGACCACGAGGTATAGAAAAAAGTGGAATCGGTAAAAATATGAAATCTTTTAAAATTTATCCTTGATAAAGATTGTGTTTTAATATTTGGAAAAAGGTTTTATGTTAATTGTGATTACCATTTGATGAAATATTTGTTTTGGGAAGCTTCTAGTTCCCTATTTTCAGTTCATCCTGGCTGTACAAAGATGTACAGAGACCATCAGAAGAATTATTGGTTGGATGGAATGAAAAGGGATATTGCAGAATTTACCATGAAATTTTTGACAAGTTAATAGGTTAAAGAATAATGGTAGTTACATAAATGGATGCTTTAGACTTTAACAGTTCCAGAGTGGAAATGATAGAATATATCCATGGACTTTGTGGTGGGACTAACAAAGAATTCTTGAGGTAACAATGGGATTTGTATTTTTGTTGATCGGCTGAAACAATATGCATATTTTCTTTTTATTTGAAATAAAATGTATTTAGATCAGCTTTATCAATTGTACCTCAAAGAGATATCTAAGTTACATAGAGTTCCTCTTTATATTTTATTTGAACAGGATCCTATGTTCACTTCTATCTTTTGGAAGGGGCTTTTGATGTCATTGGTCATAGAATTAAATTTCAGTATAACTTTTCATCCTCAATCAGATGGGCAGTTAGAATGAACGATCCAGACATTGGAGGATATGTTTCATGCCTGTTCAATGGACTATCAAGGATGTTGGGTTCAACATCTTTTTTTAGATTAGTATTCTTATAAAAACAGTTTTCATAACATTATACTGATGGCACCTTTCGAGGCATTGTATGGGAAGCGGTGTCGGACTCCAGTGATTTGGGATGATGTCAGTGAAAGATGTTTATAGTGATAATATTAGTAGAATAATGGATGGAAACGTGGAGGTGATCCAACAACACATGACGAAATATCATAGAATGTAGAAACATTAAGTAGATAATAAAAGGAAACACTTCCCTCTCGAGGTAATCCACCATGATTTCCTTAAAATCTCTCCTTGGAAATGTGTGATGCATTTTGGAAGGAATGGAAATATAAGTATGTAATTTATTGATACGTTTGAAATCCTTGAGAATGTTGGACCAGTGGCATACTCAGCATCGTTGCCTCTAAGTTTGTCTCCGGTACACAATGTTTTCATGTTTCGATGTTGAGGAAGTATATTCCAGATTCACCACATGTCTTGAGCCCAAAAGCAGTTTAGTTGTAAGAGAACCTTTTTTATGAGGAGAAACCACGTCAGATTCTTGATCGATGGGAACATATATTGTGTAATATGGTAATAAACTAGGAAATGGTATTTTTGAAAACCCACATGGTTGAAGAATTAACATGGGAGTCTAAAAGTGAGGGAAAGGTACCCTCCCTTATTTAATAAGTATATAAAATTTCAAGGATGAAATTTTTACAAGTGGGGATAATATAACACCCCGAGGTTTTAAAAAATATAATCCAATTTTATGAAACATTGTATTAAGTAGATATCTATAACTATCCTTTAAACATAATTTTGCAGCTTCTATGTTTTGAATTTTGAAAAACATGCATCTATAATTGTGTTCAATAAGTTATTTGGAGACAGATTAAACCAACCATTTATAGTGAATAGTAACATATCATTATGAAAAGTAATATGAATAGTAATTTGACCCTAATTATTTATAAATTTTGTTTTTATTTTAGTTTCTTAAGGATTTAATATAATGAAATATTTTTTAAATTTTCAATGTGATATAAAATTAGTTATATTCTTAAAATTTTATATTTTTGTATTAAGATTGATTTTTTTGTATAAAATAGAGTAATGATATTTATAAAATTATTTCTAAAAAAAGGACTTCATTTTTGTATTCTAAATGTCAAACACTATTATGTTATCTTTTTTGGATTTTTCTGAAACTGTGGATTTTTTGGTGAATAGAAAAAAATACATTTTTATGTTCTGGTGTGTTAATGACATCAGTAATGACGTAATAATGATGTAATAAATCTGGTATAATTTTTTACAATAAACTAATATCTTATTTTTCACATGTGGCTAATTTATTGGGAAAATACCATGGTCAAGCCCATGGTTTTTCAAATACCACTAATGAGGTGTCCCTTGGAAATTATTAAAATATCCCCTCACTTTTTCTATAAATATCAACCCATTCCTTCATTAACTTCATTCCAATTTCTTCCTCAACAAATATCAGTCCCCCTTACCTTCCTAGTAGTCTTACCATTGATTCATTAAGCACCCAAGGTCCCAACCTTCATGTTCTATGAGTTACTCTACAAGATAAGAAAATTCTCAATTTCATTATTTTTCCATTCCAGTTCTCTTTTATGTGTTATATCATTCATGTTTCCATATCATGTTCTTATTTCCTTATTATTCTTTATCTATTATATATTATGATTTATTTCTTGGTGGGTGACCCTTGTGCTCTGTCTTTTTAATATTTTCTTAAACAATGTTGCATAGTCGTTAGGTTGCTGAATATTTGTAAGTGATTTCTCAATTATTATTTTATTTTGTGTTCATTTATTTTTTTATTTTTTTCGCATATCCTCTTACCTAAAGGGAATTAAAGATCCATAAATAAGGTATATTATGAATTTTCTCATGTTCATGGATAATTAATCATCATTCTCTATCTTTTCTCCCACTTATTTAAGGAATAAAAACATTGTTCGTGATGTTTTGAATTACTGACATCAGGAAAGATGTGAGTTCCATTTGCATTAATTCTTACAAGTATAGTCCTGAAAACATTTTTATGGTTGAACCAGGGTAAAATATATTTATTATGTCTCATCCATGTTTTTTTTAATTCTGTTGTACTCATGGATTTAATTTATAAGTCAAAATGTGGTTGTTATTTACCAAGAACCACTAAAAAGATCTAAACGAACATCATTAATGTTTTAACTTATGGGTCGTACACATATCAAACATCAAAATGATAAATGGAATAAATTATGGTACTGAAAAAATTAAAATACATTTCCATTCCAAATCTGTAGTTTAAAATACAAATGAAAAGAATATCCATCATTGACCAATCATGGAATACATGTAATGAAAACACCCCAAAACAATGCAAGGAGCAAAATACTAACAAATAATGGGTGAAATTTTGTAATGAATCGATCAAATAAGATATTATAATGATTTATATGTTTCTATAAGTTATTAATAACACTATTTTAACCATTATAAAAGATTTTTAAACACATGTCATGTAATAATAACCCAAGGTAATGGAATTCTTAAGATGATTTCCCTTCGTTGGGTTAAACTTCTTCATTATTGATTATGTGGTACTAAAGTTATTAGTGTGATAAAAAATTTTTTGTATTATGTTGTATAATGATTATTCACAGTGTATACACATATCCATTCAATTAAATTAAATCTCACTCTAATTTTATGTTAAAGGACTTCCCTTGTAAAATCTTTTTAAAACTCTCTTCATTAAATTTAAAAATGAATGTTTTTTCTTATGTGTATGGAATGAGTAGTTTCTCAGGATTCCAAGATAAATTATTACGATGATATGTTCCTCGAATATTATTTATGTTGGGTTGATCCCATTTCAGTTCTATATATGTTGGGTCGATCCCCTTTATAGTTCATGATATGTTGGGTTGAGCCCGTTATAGCTCATCATATGACGAGTGATCCCCATTATAGCTCTCTATTGCATTGGTTACTCTAGAGGTATAAGTTGACCAAATGGTTATTCCATTTTAAGAGTTCATTTAATATTTATATGGTAATGATTTCCCATGGAAACTGCTTGATGTTTTTAGAAATAATAGTTATTATGATTATGGGTTTTATTGGTTTTTATGTTATCACTTGACTAATTCTTTATATCATTATATCCCTTACTATGTTTTATATTCATCACATGTTTTTAAAATGTTTTTCACAGGTTATAAGTTTTGGTAAGAGAAATAAGGGATTCTTGATGTTTTATATGGAGTGTTGTCAATGAAATCATTCTTTATGTTTTAAAGTTTAAAATTTTGAAAAAAATGGAAACTGTTTTTAGTTTTATCCTATTGTATGATTGTGGAATGTTATATATGTAAGGAATCATAATTTTCAAGAAATCCAACCTCTAAAAGATCCTTAATTTGTAATAATCTATATTCTTGACTAACATTCAAGATTATGTACCATTTTAAGTTTGTGTCCTTATAATTAGCATCAACATGGTGTAAAATTATGGCGATAATGGGTTATAGCCTTAAGTGTGACTTAATTTTTATGTTAAGGAGATGGTCATCAGTGTTAGTACAACACTAGTGAAGCACAATAAAATTGTACATGGTTTGTGGAGGATGAAGTTGGACCCAATATTTGTTTTGGAGAAGGGAACGAATTTCTCATTATCACCATTTCATTTTTTTTCAAATTAATTACTACCTCTTTTAATCTTTTACGTCTCATTTTATATATCTTACCTTTTTCTAATTATTATCAATACATGATTGTCTTTATATTAGCTTATCATAAAATCAAAATTCATTTTTTATTATTTTTTTATGTATCTTTTTTAATTTTAAATAATCACATCACGTTTTTTATTTATATACAATGAAAATAAATTTTTATAAAATGGTGAAAGGTTTTTATATATAAATAAATTTATTTTTATATAAATATATATACATATTTAGTAAAAAAGTGTAACTTTTTTAATACATGTATAAATTCATTTATTTATATTTTATATATTTATGATTTCAATAATATCTATAATATAAATAATAGAAGATATTATTAATTTTTAAAACATGTTACTATAATATGAAAATTAAGAGTTTATTAATTTCATATATTTTATATCAATATAATAATATTATAATATTAATAATTCACTCTAGAAAATTATCATTATTTTTTAAATAAATCATCATTTTAATTGTAAAGATGATATCATTTGTATATTAGATATAATCATTTCATTAAATGTATATATATATATATATATATAATATTTTATAATGAAATTTCAATTTCCATATTTGATAATAAAAATATTATATTTCTATAAAATAATAATAAAATAAAAACAATTATTAAATAGGAAAACACTAATTTAAATCATATATTTGAGATGAATATTTATTTTAAAAACTTATGATATTTAAAAACATTAAAAAAAATTCAACTAATTGTTGGTATATATATTTGTACACCATTATTTAAAAAATTATTTATTTAATTATATTACATAATATAAATTTAATTTATTTAAATTATAAAAAAAATTATTTATTTATATTCTGGTTGTTACATTCATCCCCTCAATTAAATTTCACCATCGAAATATATTTTTACACGATAAGGTGAAAAATTGTGTCGGTACATCACCTACATTAGTTGATCGGGTTCCCATGTTGCTGCTTCATACTTATGGTTCCACCAAAGTTCGTTGACTCGGTGACTGGACTTGATGTGTATAACATTTTCTCTATGATCCAAGATCTTCTCAATATTCCCCTCTTATGAGATATCATTCTCCAACTATACCACACATGAATTCAGTATATGTGTGATATCTGGTATCCACTTCCTTGTGTGGGTTAAATGGAATAAATTTTGTACTTGATACATGGTTGGTTGAAGTGCTAGTTGATATGCTAGAAATTTGAAAAAATTCAGGGATATAAAATGGGATAATGTACCTAGGACTCATATTTCGTTTATTCCCAAATCTCATGAACCTCTTCAATATAGATATGCATAGGAATACCAAGTCTCCAACTATATACTCAAGGTCTCGTTGATGATTTTCCGCATAGATAATTTCTAAATATTGGAATTCCATGATGTGTTGTTGAATTTTTTTTACATTACCCCCCCATTTCATTGATCATTTCATGTCCTAGTAGCATTCATTCACTGGCTTCAATATAGCATGTCTGTTTTTTGTATCATTTTCTATATAAGGATTTATAAGGATCGATATGGATACTGGATTGTAAACTATTTTTGTTGGAGAATTCAACCAGTGGAAGATGTTGGTCACATCCTCCCATTAAATATATAGAAAAAACAATCAAAATGCCTTCTGGATTCTTAATAATTAGCTCAGATTTTCTATTAGAGCATGTTTGTGACATTTCCTAAACATTGAGGTTATTCTCATATCTCAATTAGATTCAATAAATTTTTGTAATCCATACATCCTTAACATTTCATTGATGTATATCTGGGAAATTTTGATCTAGTGAGAAGTCCTCTCAAATTGCAATAAAGTGAGTTGTCATTGTAATAAGGTCCACAACAACCAATATTACATTATTCCATATGTATATCATTGGATGTATAGTGAAAAATTACATGGTGAAGTTATCTGAATTCCATGTTGGTATGGATAATAGATTCATTGAACCTTAATAATTTTCTATTTTAGCCTTAACGTAATGACATACTAGGAACATTGACTTATATTCATCGATATCCTTTTTTCATATTAGCCCACAAATAGTTCTCTGAGAGATCTAGATACAAATTTTTTCTCCCTGGGTGAATAGATTAGGTTGAGATATGGGTGTCATTTAGAAAGTGCTTCCACAAATTTAGATTAGATGGTACACATAATAATGTCCCAAATATCATGATTCCTTACTCATCAATTTGGAACTATATAGATTTCTCATTTCTGATACCTTCAACCCTCTTATGAATTTCTACATCACCTCTTTTATCAAAATTTAAGCTCTCCATTTTGGAGGGTTGAGAATCATTTGGGAAAAGGAATGTGGATGTTCCTTCCTTATTGATTTCAATGTCTATCCATTGTATAACTAAACTAATTGATCATTATCAATTCTCATCATTGATAAATATGTTGGATCCTTCTACTTAGAGCTACTACTGCAATATTTTTTGTACCAGGATAGAAGTGGATTGAACAGTCATAATCCTTAGTGAGATCTAACTGTATTTTCAGGATCATATTGTACAATATTTGAGACTCTTTTTTCCATTATATATATCATACATTACACATAGAGATAACATCTCCAGAATCTCAAGGCAATGATCACAACTAACAACTCTGGATAATTTTTAAGATAATATTGCTCATGGATTTAAAACAAACATGAGATGTAGGATATCACATTATCATTTTTCATCAGTACACAAATTAATCCCTTTATTAAGTATCACTGTTCACCAAAAAGATTTATCCACATGTTGGTATTGTGAGTACTGGCATAGTGATAATCCACTTTTTTATCTCCTTAAATCATTCCTCACATTATTAAGTATATAAAAAATTCACTCATTTTAATGTTATCTTGGTTATTCCGTTTAAAAATAATGATATGTTCTTCCAAAATCATCGGTAATACCAAGATAGACCAAGAATGTTGTGGATCTACATAACTAATGTTGTAATCAGACAATATTTGTTTCATTATGTCTTGGAAGGGTCCATATAAATCCCATTGCTAGTGATAATATACCCATATAAAGATTCTTCCATCATCTATAAAACAATATTACTATAATGTGAATATTTTTTCTCCCTTCAAAATTTCATTACTATATTATTACCATGCTCATTTGGTTCCTCCTTTCTATTAGAGAGTATCATAATACCTCAATGAAATTATAATAAAAATTTATCAGGGTATTTTCAAAAGACGCTATTCATTAATTCTATAAAAATTGATGGAAAATTATGGAGTCTAAAGGGTTTCACTATGAAATAATAGTCTCTATACATCATTCGAATGGAATTCATGGGAATATATTACTATGTCACCTTTAATTGGTGATATCCCAATCGATGATAACCGTTTGAGGAATAATTGGCCCCACATAACTAATCAAAAAATTCATCTATCCATAGAAGGGGATATTTTTTATTTATCATGGTTTTTTAAGTTTAGGATAATAAATGGAGAGTCACATTTATTCATTCTTATTCCTGACAAAGATGATTAGTTCACCCCTTGGTGAATCACTCGACCATATAAAACCCTTATCCAGATTCTCTTATAACTTCTTCTTCGGATCTTTTGGATTAAGGATGGCCATTGTATAAGGTGTATTGGATATAGGTAGATATCCATGAATATGTTTAATTGATATCTCAACCTCTAGATCAGGAGGAAGACTACACAACTCTTTGAGGAATACATCTGCATAGTCCCTCACAATAGAAATATCTTCATGCAGGTTCTCTCATTTGAATCCATCATTTGGGTTGGATATGCTTTCTCAAAAAGAAGAAATATCCACACTTGAGACAATTCTTATAAAGCATATTCTTCTTCCTCTTACTATTATATATAATTTTGGGATGCATTGTGATGTGAAGAGTGATCTCCCTTTCCCAAAATTTGATGTTGGATTTATATTAATATAATTAATCCATGCCAAAAAGATGGTATCCAAATCTACCAACAAGAATAATAAAATATTAGTCATGAGGTTTAGTCAAAAATAAATAAATTTAAGAGGAGTTATATACTTTTGATTATATAATTTACACAATATATAGTCTAAAAATAACTCATTCTAAATATTTTGTGGTGGTGTTTGAATAGATTAACTAAACATGCAATATATGACACAATGTGTAGATCTAGAATCAAATAGTACATTCACTATTTTTCAAGGAATGACTGATAGATTTAATATTTAATACATTTTTATATGTATTTCAAATACTTAAACCCCTTAAATTCCTCAATTTAAGATTAATTACATCATTTTCGGATTATGGTATGTTTTTTGTTTAAATTGAAAAGATTCCAAATTTTAGAAATTTAACAGATTTTATTTGTTTTGTAATTTAACTGCATATTTTTTAATATAATCCCAATTTATGTGATTATTTTTTTAGGAAGCTTGTATTTTTTAGATACAAGTATATATTCTAGCACATCATATAATTCTACCATAAAGTGACCCTAAAAATCTATTAATTTGTAGGAAGTTTATGGATGACTATGTGGACCCCAAATCTGTTAATTAATCATAAATTGATCATAATATCTCCAATTCAGGTGATTTTAATTGGTATGTCTATAAAATTTCGATATTCCTATCATTGTTGAATATCATGAATATTGAGATTAATTAAGTTAGATATTCACTGGGAAACATTGAATGACGATTTTTGGAAATGTCACTGAGAAAAAAGTCATCCCCAATATATATTACATATCCTTCTCTATAACTGTCCAATTAATTTAAAATTTATAGTATAGAAAATAAATTTTTATTTGGATAATTCTTTATGAAGGTACCATTCAGTGATTTGAGGAGGAGTGGTTCCAAACAAGAGAAACCTTTTGGAGGAAAAAATCGACTAGAAAATTTTTCTTCTTTTCTATTTGTGTATTTTATATTTCATAGTTTTGTGATTCCTTATCCATCCACATCAATCTCTATTAACTTTACCTTTATAGGGTAAACATTTCATTGATTCGGGAAGTGTAGTTATTCTATTCTATAATTCTTGAGTTCATGCACTTTATCGAATAAAAAATCAATCTCTTTAGTGCAATGTTGTTTTCAATATCATATAGTGTTTTTTATTATCAAGTGAAATCATATTTTATTTTTGATTCTATTATTGATGTTTAAATTATTCAATGATCATTATCTCCATCCATTTGGTTTTGGGAAATATTCTATGGAATATACCAATGTTTATTGGTGAAGTACTTGAAGATCGTCAGTACGTGTGAAAGCGGTGGTGAATGTTTTTGACTAATTGGGACAAACAAGAACAGATCAGGTATTACCAAAGTCAATTGAGGATATTTACTAAAACTCTCTTGAACATGTAAGAGAGTATAAAAAACTACGATCATGGTAATTAATTCCCACACCATCACCATTTATCCAAAGGAGTGAGAGGAATAAATCATGGAATCTCACTTTAAACAACATAGTAGAAGATGTTAGAATAAAATAAAACTAGGATAGCATTGAAATCATAAAACTTCCCCTGACCTAATGACACATCTCATATCTTAGTATTGAATCTTTTATTCTATTTATTTGTTTCATTCCATTTTTTATTATCATTCCAAATAAAAAAAATCTAAGAAACCACCTATTTTTTCCTATAATTAAAAGAAAAAACAGTGTGTGTGCACTCTTCTCTAGAGACAACCTAGGTCATCCACTTTACTTCAATTTAATGTAGGAATATAAAATGATTTTTCCACACCTAGTGACAGGTCCATGTCAAAACATGGAGATGTTTTCAGGGAGGTAGTTCCACAACCTAATTATAAATATATGACTCTTTCTAAATAAAAAAACAAAAATAAACTTGTTTCAATGTTTTTTTCAAATGAATATGTATTAAATTCATGGAAAAATTATCCACCAATAAAAGATCCAATTATTCACTCAAAAGTTTCCTTGGAGGATGGTGTTTCTTCTATTGTTATAAATTTTATGTTATTTTGGAAAATATATACTTAGAAAAAAACATTTAAATAATTCATAAATGGACTGAAGGAGGACATGAACAAAGATTCTTTTTAACTGGTGGACAGAAAGGTAACAAAGTTCTCCCAATATATTTTAGAATTTAATGAAGTTTTCAAGGTCCCAAAAGACCCCACTAGTCATTCCTACTTTTCATATGGAGATCCAATATATTGTGGAGACTGAATACCTGCCTCTTCCTACTACTACTCAACTCCAAGAGGTGTTGTACCGTGAAGAACAGATTGAAGATGAACAAACTTAGAGAGATAATATTTTCAAAAACTCTCTCTCTTTTGATTTTTTTCAAACTGAATTGACTATTACCTCCATTTGTTTTAATTTTTCATATTCATCTAATACATGTATTTCATTAAAGTAATACAATGTAAAAGAAGATTCATCTTGAAGAGGAACATAAGGATCTCCCAAAAATTGATGAAAATTTATTAGAGGGTGTTCAAGAGGATATCAATGTAGATTTTCATAAGGAAAATGAGACAAACGTTATAAACATTAAAATGGAAAAATTTTATATCGACACTTCATGCTTTAATTTTGTTTAAATATAATTATAATCTGACTTTCCCTTTTATTTTTTTATTGATACAGTAAACCATTATCAACCATTGGAAAATGAAGAGGAGGCTGTAAAATTGGTAAACAAGAAAGAAGATGACTCATTCTTTTTCCTACCCCAACTAATAAATTTTTATCTTATTGGAATAAGGGCGTATTTGGTGTACTATACCAATAGAGTCCATAACAAAAAGGATAAAGAAGATAATGTATAAAAGAATTTTTTTTGTTTCATCACAAAGAAACTCCACCAAACATTAGATTGGGGATAACGAAATTGAACTGCCCATCTAGAGGAAGTCAAAACACACGGCCCACTTGGGGGATTAAACAAAGATATATCCTTCCGTTCTCATTCTATTTATATTTTCTTTTCATTCAATATATTTCTTATGTTTTCTATTATTATTATTTTTATAGGTTTACAGTGTACAACACTTAAGATCTTAACTCGATGTCGTGCTACCATTTAATCAGGTCATACCTCTCCTTCACACATTCATGTAGCTATGATTTATTTTAAATTTTTCTTACATTTTAGGTCCACATGAATGCATTGAGGACACTGCACCATTTAACCATGGGGGAGGAAACCTTTGTAGTTTATTATTTTCTTTTATTGGGTAATTTTTAAAAACAAAAGGTGTGTTTTTAAAAATATTATGTGACTAATTTTCATTTTTTTGGTGTGTTTTTCAATGTTTGGAGATGAAATACATATAATTGGATCTTTTCAAACCCATGTCATTGAGTGAACTAATTTTTCTTATTAAATTGAGCTTAAATGAATGCTGAATATTACATCATCTCATGTTCAATTCTTCGGTAATTTCATGAAAACTACTATAGTTTTTGAATTCCATGACACATTTCACTATCTATAACATTGTAGTCACTTTGTTGTGGTTATTCTGAACACTTTTTGTGATATTATTTTCATTCAACTCACTTCTTGAGATAACTAGACCATTCTTGTTAAATCCATAATTTGAATTATTTTTTTCAAAACATGAGGGTTTGAGGTACTTTTGCTTGAAATAATTGAGGCATTTCATTGTTTTAAATCCACCTTTTCATGATAATACGTTTCATTATGGACTACCTTTGACATTTAATCCTAGTAGCCCTTATAATCCAAGAACATATTATTAGGTTATCCACATTACAAGACAATTTTCTCTATCCATCATATTCTTGATGTAAAATTACATGATCTAGTTGAGCTTAAGTGTAGGGGGAAGTTTTTATGTGTTGTACTACATCAATTAGTGAGACTTTGGGTGGAAAATAAAATGATTAAAAGATGTGTGTTCTGCAAAAAAAAACCATTCTGAGGAAATTATTGACATTTATAGAGCTTTCTTGATTAGAGAAGTTGAGATCGTTATGGAGCTTCTAATGGAAGATGAATGTGGTTCCATTTCATGATCATTCAAGAAAAATCATGTTTGATAAGATTGAAAATTTTCCAACTGAAATGATAATATTTTTAAACATTACTTGATAATTCATGATAATGGAGCTAAATTTATACTAAGGGGAGTGAGTAGGATACCATTCTTTAGTGAAAATTAGAGTTGTGAAATTTGGCTTCAAAAAGAGCCAATCCCACCTCATTCATCCTTATAATTTTTAACATCTAAATCCAAAAAACTGATATCCATAGAACAAACTGGAAAGTTCCTCATGAGAAACACATTTTCATGACTCACATTGGGTGTAGAATACAGTATTTTACAAACCATTGGGGATCCACACATGGATTGGATGAGAAAAACCTTGTTAAAAATTGACATTTGTGAGATGAGGGAAAATTAATTTGAGGTAGTTTTCTTATGTGAATGGGATGAGAAATTATGTTTAAAAATAATAAATTATATAAATGGAGAACATGAAATGACTTTTTTTATGATTTATGATATCTTTTCGTTTCATGGTATGGATTTATTGGATCTCATGGCAATGTGTTTAAAATTTTCTGTGATTTGATTTTAATGCATACTTATCCTGGTGTCCGGGTGATAAGTGTAAGGTAATTGATAGAGTTAACATTTTATATATTTTTATATTTATTTTAAATATTTAAACCCAAAAAATTCATTAATGTATGTTTAATTACATCATTTTTATATTTATGGTATGTTTTTTGTTAAAATTGGAAAGTTTCTTAATTTTGGAAATTTAGCAGATTTTATGTTTTTCGTTAATTTGACAATAGATTTTATAATATATTCCCAATTTATGTGATTATGTAATGTATAAAACCTGGATTTTTGGGATATAAAATTTTATTCTACGACATTATATAATTATGTCATTAAGGGACCCTAAAAATTCCATTAAGTTGGATAAATGTCATGGATGACAATGTGGACCCCACATCAGTTAATCAATCGTAAATACATCATAATAACTCAAATTAAGGTGATTCAAATTTTTATGTTCATAAAAGTCATATATTTGTATCTCTGCTAAATATCATAGATATTTAGATTGATTAAGTTAGATATTGGATGTGAATCTTTGAATGAAGATTTTTGGAAATCTCACTAAGAAAAGGTCATCCACAATAAATATTACATATAATTCTCTAAAACTACCCAATTAATTTTCAATTCGGATTAGAAAAAGAAACATTTATTTGTAGAATTCTATAATAAGGGACATTTGGGATATTCGAGGTGGAGGGGTGCTAAACAAGAGCAATCTTTTAGAAGAAAGAATCTGATAGACAATTTTTCTTCTTTTCCCTTTTTTTATTTTATTTTTCATAGTTTTTTATGAATTATTGCTTCTCCATAAATCTCTATTACATTTAATATGGGGGGGTAAAAATTTGAGTGATTGGGTGAGGGTAGGTTTTCTATTTTTTAATTCTTGATTTCTTGCGCTTTATTCGATAAAAATTCTATCACTTTTCAGCAATGTTGTTTTCAATTTCATATAGCATTTTTTATTATCATGTTTGACCATATTTTATTTTTGATTTTATTATTGATTTTTTTTTCATTGTTCAATGATCATTATTTCTCTCCACTAGTCATTGGTATATATACGGTGTAGTATACTGATGCTTAGTGGTAAAGTACTCAATAATCGTTAGTACATGTGAAAGAAGTGGTGACTGTTTTTGACTTCATGGGATAAACAAGAAATAATTGTTTATTTCTAGTGTCAATTGAGGATATTTACAAAAACTCTCTTGTAAATGGAAGTAGAGTAGACCAAAATGAGATCTTGGTAAGGAATTCTCCCACCATCCCCATTAAACCAAAGGATTGAAGGGGAAACGATTGTGGAATCTCACTTTATAAAACATACTAGAAGAGGTTAGAATAAAATAAAACAAGAATAGCATTGAAATTAGAAAACTGACCCCAACCTAATCACCCTTCTCATATTATAGTTTTGAATATTTTATTTTGTTAATTTCTTTCATTCCATTTTTAATTTTCTTTCCAAAACCAATAAATTCTAAAAAACCACCAAATTTTTTCTCTAATTAAAAGTGACAACTATTTTGTGTGAACTCCACATTCAAGAGATCCTAGGTTACAAAATTTACTACATTTTTACATAGGAAAATAAAAAATTTTTACCACACCCTATGACATGCCCATGTCAATAAACTGCATACCTATAACCACATAATTTTATAGTTCTGCCTTAGAAGTATTGGTAGCATATTCCCTTCCTTGTTACAAATGATTTTATGGTTTATTTACTCTAATAGGCCTAGTTTTAGGACATCAATTGGAAAAATGACCATGTTTCATGTAGTTGGAATACTATACTACATGCTAAGTGTTTTTTTGAACATTCGTTTATTCAACTAAATTAGTAGTATTATTCATATCCCTATGGAAACTATTTAATTGATTCCCTATTCATCCACATTTAAATCATTTCATGGAATACTTTAGATATTTCCCACAATACATTTTCCACCAATTGTGACACACAGAATATTAAATCTTCTTTTTATCATTGTATATATTTGTTAATCCATCCATATTTGACTCCATTTTCAAATTTTTGTAACGAGTCCCCTAAGACCACTAAGAGTCATTGATCTACATTTTAACCTTTAGGAAAAAATATGATATCTCCTATTAATTGTTAGTCTTGAATTACCATTGCATTTCGTAGACTTGACTTTAGTCTACTAAATATGATATCCACCTTGCTTTCATTGTTCATGATAAATCCATAGGTGTATATTTTGAAATGTTTGAATCATACTCCCTGATAGACTCATGTTCCATCTATATATGTCTAATGAACTATTTTACCATCATAATTATGATGGGTTAGTGAAAACACATAATGAAAAAACATCTTCTTTAATTCCTCCAAATATATAGAATCAATTTAATCCTAGTACTTTGTGTTTTTTATCAGTGTACACCACTGATCAGCTACCTTGTCAAAATCATTGAATGCCATCTGGACCTTATCTTCTTCTAAAAACTAGATGGTAGAAAATAGATTTTCAATAGAGGTAATATGCTGTTTAGTGAGGAGGGGATCGAAAAATCCACTAAACATGGGAGGCATTTGCTGCGTAAAATAATTAACTACAACTTTCTCTCTTTTAGGAGAATGTGTTTGTTCCACGTAATTCATGTCATTATTGATAACTTTATCTAGCTGAGCATGTAGTTACATAATGTTTTAGCAGAATTACCCATCCAATTTGGCATATAATTAGGGAAATGATCATATTCCCAATCACATTCCTTTTTTAAGGTGTTCTTCTATTTCACAACATTAGTTATGGTAATGAAACTGCAATTAGAGGGCTTGAATTCATAGCTAATAAGAGAAATTAGTATATTCCAAGAACATAAATGAATATTCATGTAAAGGACAAGTAAATCCTAACTTATGATCCCCATGGTTTCAATCTATATTATCCATGATCTGTTTCCTAACATATAATCTTATGGGAATTTACTTCCCTAATAATTTTTCGTAATGAGCTTATTAATTTATAAAATAAGATCCCAAGGATGTTTCGAACCAGGTATGCAGTAAGGCCCATTTTTGTGTACCATTTTTCCCAAAGTGAGTCCCAAAATACCTTCTCAGAGTTGTTACTTCTACGTACATCTATTATAGAACCACATCCACATTCACTATGTAGAGATGGATTTATATTTTTAATAAACCACCTCATTTATATTTACCAAAATTTAGGGATGTTTTCTCATACTTAATTTTATCCATATTGTTGTTACTAATGTTTTATAATCCTAGTATCCAAAAATAACTAATCATTTCCTTGGATAACATATATAAAGACCTGATCCCTTGTTTATAGACTAAGCACTTATAAATGCTATATATTTATGTCTTTAAAAAAAATGAATAATAAAAAACACATTATATAATAGGGGTCCTTCTCAGGTCTGGTTTTTAGAGAATTATAAAATAACAATAAATTTTATCAATGTTTAAAAAAAATTCTTCATGTGTGAAAAATCCATAAGAATAAGAACATCCATTAGAATATTATACCAAACTTGTAAAAAAATTAATTTTGAACATATGGTGATATATCAATTTCCTGGTAAGGGGTTTTGAAAATGATAATAAATTTATTTTAAAATATTTTCATTGAATAAATATATATACTTAAATATATATTTTAGAACATTGTAAACAAAATAAGTACAAATCAATTTCAAAAAATAATTATATTTGAAAAGATCATAGTTATTTCTCAAAATATAATAATATTTCATTGTGGGTCATTTTTTATACTTGGAATACCAAAATAAAATAAAGAGGCTTATATTCATAACTCATATGGGACAGTGTCCAAATAATATTTGTGGGTTAACTCCCAATAACATAACAATCATTAATCCAGGTATAGTTTTATGAAAAACACATTTAATGTGCCTATTTTTAACAATCAGAATACAAAAAAACATTCAAAAAAACATACATAAAATTATATTCTTTAAAGAAAATAACATTCTATTTTTCTTTTCATAAACATGATCTATTGAGTTTCGAAAAAAAATTTAAGATAATCCCATGGTCAAAAAATAATATACTTATTTAAATGTTAAAAATAAAATACATATTAAAATATGTCTACAAATGATTTTAAATGCCTGGAATTGCACTTATAATTATGATAATGGTCATACCTAATTATTAATGACATACATGGGTTTAAGATAAAAGTTTTCACAATAAATAATAACCAATTTTGGACTTTACAAAAATTTATAATAATAATAATTTAAGACATAAATTTTATCCATAAAATGATAGATTAAGACCAATTTTCAAACATTTGAATGTAGATTTGGAAAAATAATATTAACCCATCTTTATAAATAAATTGAAATACAAAATTTGTATATAAATATATATAAATAATTATAAATTATAAATATAATGATGTTTTGATAAATTAATTAATCCACTTGAAATACGATCCTATTTAAATATATATAGGCCTAGTGATAGAATTTAAAACAAAACCTTTATTATATAAATTCTAAAAAACATAATGTTATATAGATACATGTATATATAATAACATATTTATATAACTATTTAGATATTTTAGAAAAAATAAATTGACCAATAATAAAAGAAAACATTATAAAGCATAAGCATAGAAATAAACTTTATTAAAAAATCCCTTACATTATTTATTATAAAAATAGATTGTCAAATACATACATATATTCATACATATACACATATATATTTATGTATTTGTAAAATTAAGATAATTTGAAAAAATAAATATAATCTAGTACCAATATAAGATTAAGAATTAAATATTTAAACAAAACCCTTGTATTTTTATTTCTAAAAATAGTTAGATCTAAATATATTCTCTTATATACATATAGTATTGTTAATAAAACAAAAAAAATTATTTACCATTACATTATAGTAGAAAAATAATTGTTTAGTAAATAACCTTCTTTCATATAAACATGAACTAAATGAGTGGTTTTTCTTGTGTATTTTATCCATGGAGAAAGGATTCTAAATATTTATAAAAAAATTCATAGGTATCGATCCTTTAACAGAATATGGGTTATTTTAATTAAACCAAACATATACCCTACCACATATATACATTTTTAAAATTTTAAATTGCTTTTGGTAATGTCAAACCCAATTTAGTGCAAGTGAGGATAGAGTTTTGAGTTTCTCCTTTGACCCAGCCTCCAAAGTCCCTTAATCTTTTTTCCAGCTGATGAAAATGGACCAACTGCGATTTGGGTCCATGTGTTGGTCAGTGATGGATTTGGTGAAGTTGGACATTGATCGGTGGCAAGGCAGTGATTTATGGTGATTCTTTGGTCATCTGACAATGCAGCTTCGATGGTGGCTGGTCACATGATGGATTATCAACATCGACCTCGTGTGGAACAATGGTTATAAAGGGTGGATGACAAAGGTGTGACTGGATTTTTCAGGTGAATGAGACAATTGTTAGTGTTAATCCGACAAAGGTGAATCTCTAGCATTACAGTACGGGCTTGTTGGAGGGTTTCGGCAATCCCAATGTGTTTGGGGGATAAGGTGATTAATTGCTTATTATAATCAATTAATTTTTGTCTTTTTTTCTAAGTCATTACTCTCCCTTTTTTGTCTATCACTTCTATTTTTCAAGTATCATACATTTTTTTGAAGACATTTCATGATTGTATTTATATTATATTATTATGAAATCACGCTTTATTTATTTATTTTTTAGATTTTCCAATTTTAATGTTATATAAACACGTCATGTTTTTTATATTGAAATCAAAACACTTTTTTTCAAAACAATTGTTACATTTTTTTAAAAAAATACATTAGTTTTTAAAATGAAATATATATATATATATTGAAAATAAATTGTATCATTTTTTATAAAAAATAAATTAGTTATTTTACATTTTATCTATTTATAATTTCAAAAATATCATATTTAATATCATTATATATTACAGAAAATATTACTATAATATAAACATTAAAAATATACTAATATTAATTAAATTATATCATTTAAATTATATTTAATAAAATAATAATGCATTGTAGACAATTATCATTATATTTTATATAAATCATAATTTTTCTTTTTAACAAAAAATTTAAAATTAGTATATTATATATATGTATATCATTACATGAATATATATTCTATTATAAAATATAAATTTAATATTCATGTTTAGTAATTAAAATATTATATTGTCAAAAAAAATAAACAAATAAATAATTTTTTTTTAAAAACATTTAATATAAATATTTCTTTGGAATTATTAATTTATTTAAAAATGTTTTTATATTTAAATTAATATAAATTTCATTCAATAATTTTTTATAAATATTTTTATATACCATTATTTACAATTAGAGTATATATTTACTTATTTTATTTATTATCAAATTTTATTTATTTATATTATAAAACAAATAACTTGTTAATATTTGATTCAATACAATTTTAATCATCCAACGTCATAACAAATACTTATCTAGAATAATTCCCATAAACCTGGAATCCTCATGTTTGGAAAAATCAATACGAGGAAGCCTTTTGATGAAATCCCAAAGGTGTTACCTGGAAGAAAGATAATGTTCTTCAATTAGAAAATTTTGTTTTGTTTCTTTCTTCATCCAATCAATTATTTTTATATCTTGATCAAATAATAACATAATTGTATTCAATATAATGATATATTGTTATTTCAATGATAAAAAACAATCACACACACTTCTATCGTATCGGACACATAGGCATCGTTCATGTTTTCAGTGGATTGTTGCCTCAGGAATTGATGTCATTCATTTTTCCATTCCAACCATTCATTGAGGGAAATAATGATGATATTATAGTTTATATATTTTAATATAATATATTTATTTTAATTATTCTTCTTAGATATTTATATAATACATACAACCATGCATTCTATTTTACGAGAATACAATAGTTTCATTTGTGGACATGTGGACTACCACCTCTTCAAAGGGATGGGTTTCATTAATGTGATACATAAAATGTATTACAGATGAATTTAATAATAATATCTGAAAAATATGATATAAATATCATAATTTAATTTCAATATACATATATATCATTTAAATTTATCTCTTTTAATACAAACTAAAAATGGAAACAACATTCATACGTTTGTACGACCTACCATCTCCATGTACAATGTATTTTATTTTCTTATTTCCAATATTTATGGATTACAATAAATACATATATAATGAAAATGTATAATTAATTACTAATTATTTATATTTTATATGATTAAAAGAAGATATATGTGATAGTAATAAAAATGACACGACAAAACTTACTCAAAAAAATAAGAAATTAACATCTAAAGTATTAAAAATAATGAATGATTATTAATAAATATCTAATTAGATATTATAAGAAGATAATATATTAAATTAAAAATATGATTATGGTTTTATTATATGTATATATCATTCTTAAAATAATTATACCCTAGGTTAACATACATTCAACAATAATTAAAATTAACTTACGGGATTTTCATCACACTTTTCACATCAATGAGATAATTCTCACATCCACAACATAATTATATTAATTGGTGTATATAACTACACTTCAAAAGAAAATATATAAAATAACTAATTATTCATGGTATATTTTGGTTCAATTTGAATTATTTCATCCAATGGGGTTTGAATTAAAAGTTACCAAGTGGTAATGAAATTTATAACACAATTTATTTTGGTTGAATTATATTACATCCTCAAATTGATTAATAATAAATGGTAATGTGTATAATAATTTTTGAATAATAATTTTTTTATTTAAACATATTTATTTGGATTTATAGTTGATACGCATAATAAGTTCATTGTATTATTCTCACATCATTGTTATGGACTTTTCAATGGTTTACAACAAAATCTAATCTGATTCAAGATTTTATACACTTAAATTTCTATTAAATGAACTTATTTGGTATTTTTTTAATAAAAAATAATATTTTTTAATCCTACGATTATTGTGGATCTTATACAATTAATAATACCATTTTTATAACCATTCAGACATAAAATGTTTGTTAAAGTGATTATAGAAAACTAAATTTCAATACTCTCTTGGGTAGAATATATGTTTTATTTTAAAAGAATTTGTTCTGTTAAAACAATGTTTTCTAAGAAAAATATCAAAAACTTATTTTAAAATACCAAAAAATTATTATTGGATGTTTTACCAAATTAGTTTTGTAACATCACGTTATGTTTTCATTTACTTTTAATGTTTCTTAAGTACCTTTGTTTTTCAGTTGGGACTTGGTAGAGTTGGGAGAACATTAAATGTTGTTTTGGGGAAAAGGGTAGTCACACGAGTGGCACACGGGTTGTCTAAAACGTGTGGCCAAACCATGCACAGTTGGTCTTAGAGGTAGTGTCTTCTGCACTGGCAGTGCAAAGTTTGTCTAACCGTGTGGCCAAACCATGTGTGAAGGGTGATCTAGGTAGTATCTAACACATGGCTAGTGCACGGGTTTTCAAACCGTGCGAACTAACCTTCCATCCAATTAAATGAGATCCTTAAATTGTGGATCTTACTCGGATTTGACTCTAAGTTCCTCTTTTTTCCTATTATGTGGCCCTAACTCAGAAATTGTCTTCTCATAAGGTCATAGAAGTTTCTCCCATCATTTCGGAGGTGATCCAAAGTCTTATCTTGGGGAGACAGAGCCGGATTCTTTAAGTATGTGATCATTTTTCATCGTTTATGATCAGTTTCTTAGATCTACTAATATCTACCTCTCCTCATATCTCGGGTTCTTAGATATATGTCCATTATGGGTAGATCTATGTTTGTGTTACCAAATTTGATGATATTTAGTCTTGATCATGCTAGGACAAGAGATATAAGGAGTGTTATTTAATAAGAAACTTGGTTTTTTTTTAGAATTCTCGACCGTTTTGGTGTTGGTCAATTCCTTCATGGTAGGGGGTTTCGTCCTGACTTTCCAAGTGGATTATCATTGTATTTTCTTGATTTATTTCATTTATTGATTTAAATTAAATTTCTCAAATTTTATTTCAATTAAATTAATAAAAACTCATTTCCCGTGAATTGAGGTATTTGAAATGGTTTTGGCATAGAAATTTGGAAAACCCTAATTCCATTGAACTGGGTGTGTTTATAGACATTGTCTTATTTAAATTGTTTGATTTAAATTGTGGATTTTATGGAAATGATTTGAATTAAATTTCTGAATTTAATTGTGTAAATAAATTCTATAATGATGGAATTGGTTTTTAATGGATTTGGAACTGGTGAAAATGGCTGAAAATTATTTGATAGATTTTCATTGGTTTTTATCTTCAGAAAATTCATGTTTTCGTAAAAAACATGTTTTGGTTTTAAATGGAATAAAATTGGCACATTTGAAATGGATGAATGGGATTGATCGTATTTTTAAATATTCATAAAATTGTTCACCCATCATGTAAGATCACATGCAAGCCTTAAATAGTTCATGACTTATTTGGATACACTCTACGCTACGACTACATTCTAAAACAAACTTGAGGTGGGTCAAATCCCCGATGCGTTGATGATGAGTCTCTTTTGGCCAGTGTCATATGGATGTGTGTATACACATTTTTCTGTGTTCTCATAGAGATTTCGGAATCCTATAACTGGTTAATAGTATCATACATTTTGGCAGATGACCATGCTGCTCGGTTGTTTTTTTATATGTGAGATAGAAATGTATGCCAATGCTTTTGAACTAATATACATGCTTGTTGAATTTATATAAACTGTTTTATATAAATCTTTTGCTTACGCCATTGTTTTAGAAATATCACAACATTTGTAAAGCCTTTTCTTAAATTGATTTTTCCATCATTTGAAAATGTATATCATGTTTTGTTAAAATATGATTTGGAATTTCCAAACCCATTTTTTTGAAAATTGAAATCATTTCTTTGGATAATCTATATTTGGTATCTGTTATAGAATCTTTGGAGGTATCCTACTGGGCTTAGGCTCGTACCGTACTTTTTTCCTTTGGGTGTTAGTAGGCTTTCTTCTTCCAGGATCGACAAAAGGAAAGGGTTCTATTTGAGGTGAATCCAGTTGTTGATCTCTGGTTTTGGTGAGTTGTGTCCTTAGGGACTTTGGGACTATTTTTTCCTTTTTAGTACTTTGGTTTTTGTAGTTTGGCCTTTTTATGCCTCTTTGTTTTCTATTACATTACTCCCATTGGACGTTCTTTTTGTTATGCATACTTTATTTTTTTATTATTATTTCGCATTCTTGTAGAAAAAATCATTCACACTGGTATGTTTTACAATGCCAGGTGCTTGTCGTCGACCCGTGGGGATCGAGAATTCCCTTCAGGCTATGCCAGGGCCAGCTTGGTTATCAGGATACCAGGGTACTCAGGCTGGTTCATGAGAAAATGGTATCAAAAGTGGTTAAGCATCTTGTCTTGATGACAGTATGTATTTCAGTATTATTGTCGGGACTTGGGATGTAGTTGTTATTGAGTTTCTAGCCATCTCTCACCACAATGATCCTTAAGTCCCCATAGTCGGTTAGGGAAATATTACTTTTGGATTTGTTCTAGTATTTTCCCTGTTTGGATTTGGATAGAATGAAATCCAAAACTTATTATCCATTTTTTTAATAATAGTTTTTTTTGTTACTCGGTTTGGGTGTTAATCTATTTATTTTTATGCTGTGTAGAATTATGCCTCCGAGAAGAAGAGGAAATCAGATCCAAAAAGTGGCTAATGATGAATCTCAGCAAGCACGTCCTATAGTGGATCTGAGTCTGATTGAGGTGATTTTTCACACTGTCCAAGCTCTGGGACATGCACCACCAATAGTTTTTGTTCAGGCTCCAGCTATAGATCCTCATTGTGAGATTCACCGAACTCGTTCTCATGAATTTATACACCAGAAGCCACCAGTTTTCAAAGGCTCTATTGATCCTCAAAATGATGAGGAATGGTTGAGTAAGATTGAACGTTTGTTTGGGTTCTTGGATACAGCTGGTGTGATCAATTTTAAGTGTGCCACCATCGTGCTAGAGGGACCAAGTAAGAGATGGTGGGGCACAATGGTGACGGCTGGGAAACATGATGGTTTGGAGTGGAAAGACATTAGTGTTCTTTTCACTAACCAGTTTCATCTAGAATCAATGGTGTTGGCCAAGGCTGTAGAGTTTTTCAAGCTTGAGAAGGCTAGCAAAACCGTGACTATGTACTCAAACCACTTTTCGGAGCTGGAACTGTTTGCTCCTGAGAATGTATGTAATGAGAGGATGATGGCTTGAAGATTCAAGTTGAGACTTCGATCAGATATCCGTTCTCAGGTTTTCTTACTGAAGCCTCCCACTTATGATGATGTGCTGGATAGGGTGATGATGGTTGAGATGGACTTGGCATGAATGTTACAGATGAAGGAGGTTATTTTCTTACTACTAGTGAAAGTGTGGGAAGCTAGGAAATTCTAAGAGGGTTTGCATAGAGGCACCCAAGAACTGTATCTCCTACGGACGTTTAGGGCACTTACTGAGATTATTCCATCACTTCTCTACTCCACATAGTGTAACATGATCATCAACACCTCCAGAAACTAAGTGGAAATCAAATTCATCATGTACAAAAGGGTTCCAGCCACATGCATCTATAACAAAGCTTCTTCTTGTAGTGTAAGAGTTTCTATAGGTAGCTGATGTAGGTCCTATAAGTGTGAGAAGTACCATTACTCTAGCTTCATCATTAATGACAGCACTTTTTGATACTGGTTCATCTCACTCTTTTATTTCAACACATCTTGTTAATCTACTTAATCTACCTATGTATCTTTTATCTTGTGCGATGGATATTACTACACCCTTTGGTACAATGAGAGAGAAGGGTCTCCATAGTCCTTCTTGTGTCTTCTCTCTCTCGGATGTTGGTCATGATTGGAGTTTCTTGGTTCTTGACATTAAATCTTTTGACATCATATTTAGGAAGGATTGGCTCATTTACAATAATGCCCAGATTGATTTTTATCTTCGATAGGTCTACCTTACTACACCTAGGGGTGTGACTCTTGTTTTTCAAAGAGAATGGGACTCAAGGTCAAGAAGAGTTGGACCCTCTTATCCAAATTTGGGGAAAGTTATATCAGTGTTTGCTTTTGATCTAGAGAGATATTCAACATGTGGTGATCTTCCTCCAGTATTCGTTGAGTTTCCCGATGTGTTTCCTTTTGACATCTCCGGTTTTCCACTAGAAATGGTGGTTGATTTCTATATTGACTTAATTCCTAGTACTCAACTAGTTTCTATTCCCTCTTACCAAATGGATCCAGCTAAACTAAAATTACTGAAGTCTCAGTTAGAAGATCTTCTTGAGAAATGTTTTATATGACCGAGTTTGTCACCTTGGGAAGCACCAGTTCTCTTCGCCAAGAAGTCTGATGGTCCTATTTTCTTATGTGTTGATTACCAAAAGCTCAATCGAGTAATGATAAAGAACAAATATCCATTAACAAGAATTGATGCATTGTTTGATCAATTGAAAGGGGAAAAGTAGTGTTGAAAAATCTATCATCGATCTGGTAACCATCAGTTTAGGATAAAAGAATCTGACATTCATAAGACCCCTATTCGGAGTAGATATGGCCATTATGAGTACCTTGTAATTCCCATCGTCCAAAAAAATGATCTTTTAGTTTTCATGGCTTTGATGAACAAGGTTTTCCATGAGTATCTTTATATTTTTGTGGAAGTCTATTTGGATTAAATTTTGGTCTACTCCAAGTCTGATGAGGATTGTGTACATCATCTAAGAACAGTTCTGAGTCTTCTAAGAAATCACTTACATTATTCTATGCTATCAAAGTTTGATTTTTTGATTCAGGAAGTGAAATTATTGGGACATGTCATGCCAGAACAAGGAATATCAGTTGATCTTGTGAAGGTGAAGGCTGTTATAACTTGGGAACAACCACGAAATGTTTTCAAGATTCGGAGATTTTTGGGCTTAGTAGGATATTATTGCTGATTTGTTAGAGACTTCTCAATGTTAGCTTCTCCAATGACTTCTCTGACTCGAAAGGGAGTAAAGTATTCCTGGAATGATACTTTTCAGAGTTTTTTTTTGAGCTAAAGTGTCTTTTGACTTCTACGCCATTGATAACTATTCATGTGGATGTGATAGGTTATGTGGCCTTCTGTGATGCATCGGGTTCAGGATTGGGATGTTTCCTCATGTTGGGTAATCATGTTTTTGCCTATGGGTCTCATCAACTAAAGCCTCGTGAGAAGAATTATCCTACCCATGACCATGAACATGTAGCTGTAATGAAAACACTTAAGTGTTGGAGACATTACCTTTATATAGAACGGTTTACTATGCATTTAGAACACAAGAGCATGAGTTATATCTACTCTCAAAAATATTTGAATATCTTCCAAAGGCGTTGGGTGGAGTAGCTGCAATCTTGTGACTGTGGAATTACCTATACCCCCGGAAAAGGGAATGTAGTTTCAGATGAGTTAAGCGGGAAAATTCCACCACAATATGTGAATGAATCTTTAGATGAGTGGAGTTTTATGGATCTTTTTTCTCAGTTTCATACAAGAGTTCAGTGGAAGTGGAATGATGTTTCTTTATCCAGTTTTTAGTTAACTTGTAATCTCCTTGAGTTAATTCTTCAGGAACAACAACTAGGTGATGATTTCCATATCATTAGGGGATCTCTTTATGGTGGGTATACCTCCACCTAGTGGTAGTTCTCCAAAGAGGTTGATATGTGTTATCGAAACCGTTACGTTGTACTGTTAGCGGTATGGAAAGATGTAATGGGGGGTTACTATAAATCTCATTGGGTTGTACACCCAGGAACCACAAAGATGTTCAATGATATGAAACGACAGTTCTGGTGGCCAGGTATGAGACGAGACATTGCTGAGTTTGTATCTCATTGTTGTACATGACAGAAGGTGAATGTTGAGCACCACATACCTTCAGGTCTGCTTCAACCACTTCCAGTTCCTATATGAATGTGGGATGAAATTTCGATGTACTTTGTGGTTGGGTTACCTCAAACCTAGAGAAAGAAGAACATGATATGGGTTGTGATCGACATACTGACCAAGTCGGCTCACTTTATTCCTATTCGAGATAGAACCAATGTTGAGGAGTTGTGAAATATCTATGTGAAAGAAGTTGTTCGTTTGCACGGAGTTCCATCTGCTATAGTCTCTGATAGGGATCCTCGGTTTACTTCTCGCTTTTGTAGAGGCCTTCAGAAGGCACTGGGATCTCAAGTCTGTTAGAGCATGACCTATAATCCACAGTGAGATGGCTAGATAGAGAGATCTATTTAGATCCTTGAGGATATGCTCCGCACACGTTTTCTACACTTTGGTGGGTGTTGGGATGATCATCTGGGGCTATTTGAGTTTTCATATAACAACAGTTATCAGAATGCGATCAAAATGGATCCTTTTAAGGATTTGTATGGTCATCCTTGTAAATCCCCTTTATGTTGGTCAGAGATTGGTGAATGTTCATTGTTAGGACTAATTTTGGTACAAGAGACGATAGATAAGATCTAGTTGATTCATCAGAGAATGTTGAGAACAAAGATTCAGAACATGTCTTATGTAGATCATCACCATAGACCTTTAGAGTTCTCAATTGGTGACCAGTTGTTCTTGAAATTTTCACCCTGATTAGGTCATCGACAGCTTGGGAGCCAAGGGAAGCTTCCTCCTTGTTTTGTAGGACCTTTTCAGTTTGTTGGTCATGTATGGAAAGTTTCTTACCATATAGATCTTCCACCACATCAGACGTTGATACATAACGTGTTCTATGTATCACATCTCGGAAATAATCACTCTGATCCATCTCATGTTGTGATCTGGAGTGATCTTGATATTAAACCAAATTTATCTATTACTGAATGACCAGTAAGGGTTATTGATTCTAAGACCAAGGAACATTGTGGGAGAATGATACATCTGATCTGTGTACTTTGGCAGCATGGTTCTGATTCTCATGAGACGTGGGAAAGGGAGTAACTAATGAGAGAGCGTTGGCCTCATCTTTTTGTCATGGAGGTTTCTTCATATAACTTCTAGGGACAAAAAGATCTTATGGTGGGGAGGATGTAACATCACATTACGTTTTCAGGTACTTTTAATATTTCTAATACCTCTATTTTGGAGTAGTGACTTGGGAGAGTCAGGATAAATTTAAATGTTATTTTGGGGCAATGGGGAAGTCACATGGGTGGCACATGGGTTGTCTAAACCATGAGGCCAAACTGTGCGTAGTTGGTCATGGAGGTATTAGCTTCCACATGGGTAGCGCACGGTTTGTCTCAACGTGCGGCTAAACTGTGCATGAATGGTGGCTGAGGCAGTAGATAACACATGTCTAGTGCAAGGTTTGTCAAACCATGTGAACTAACTGTGCACCCACATAAATGAGATCCTTATATTGTGGATCTAACTTGGTTTTACCTCTAAGTGCCTCATTTTTCCACATAAGCAGCCCAAGCTCAGGATTTGTCTTCTCCTAAGGTTAGATAAGGTTCTCCAATTGTTCTAGATGTGATTCAAAGGCTCATCTTGGTGAATTCAAGTCGTATTCTTGGGGTATGTGATAGTTTTTCATCGTTCTTGATCTATTTTATAGATCTACATAGATATACTTTTCCTCGTCTCTCAGTTTCCTTGATCTACGCCCATTATTGGTAGATCAATGTTTTTGGTACAAAATTTGATGAGATTCTGTCCTGATCATGCTAGGATAAGATATCCAAGATGTGTTCATGATGAAGAAACTCAGTTTTATTGAGCGTTCTTGACTGATGTGGTTTTGGTCAAAACATTAGAGGTAGGTGGTTCCATCCTTACATTCCAAATTGATTATCATTGTATTAGCTTGATTTATATAAATTGTTGATTTAAATTAAATTGGTCAAATTTTCGTTCAATTTAATTGATAAAAAATCATTTCCAGTGAATTGGGATATGTGAAATTTTTTTTGCATAGAAATTTGGAAAACCATGATTCCATTGAATTTTTTGTGTTTAAAGAAATTGGACGATTTAAATAGTTTAATTTAAATTATGGATTTGATGGAAATGATTTCAATTAAATTTGTGAATTTAATTGTGAAAAACATTGTATAATGATGGAATTGGTTTTTAATGGATTTCAAATAGGTGAAAATGGGTGAAAATGATTTGATAGATTATCATTGGTTTTTATCTTGTGAAAAGAAATGTTATTGAATAAAACCTGTTCTGGTTTTCAATGGAATGAAATTGGAACTTTTGAAATGAATGAATGAGATTGATCGTATTTTTAAGTATTCTTAAAATAGTTTACCAATCTTGTAAGTGCACATGTAATCCTTAGGTAGATAGTGAGTTATTTGGATACACTCTACGCTACAACAACGTTCTAAAACATACATGTAGTGGGTCACATCCCCGATGGGTTAGTGATGAGTCTCCTTTTCCCAGTGTCATAGGGACGTGTGTATACACATTTTTATGAGTTCACTTTGAGATCGTGGAATCCTATAACTGGTTTATACTATCATACCTTTTGGAAGATGACCATGTCGCTTTCTTGTTTATTCATATTTGAGATATAAATGTATGCCAAAGCTTTTGAACTACCTTACATGCCTGCTGAATTTATATAAATTTCTTTATATCTATATTTTTCTTAAGACATTGTTTTATAAATATTCTGTCATTTTTAAAGCCTTTTCTTAAATTGATTTTTCCATCATTTGAAAATGTATATCTTGTTTGTTTAATGATTTTGAATTTCCAAACCCGTTTATTTGAAAATTGAAAGCATTTCTTGGGATAATCAATATTTGGAATCTGTTACAGAATATTTGGTGGTATCCTACTCGAGTTAGGCTCACACCCTACTTTCTCCTTCGGGTGTTTGTAGACATTCTCATTCCAGAATCGATTAGAGGCAAGGGATATATTTGAGGTGGATCCAGTTGTTGATCTCTGGTCTTGGTGAGTTGTGTCCTTAGAGTCTTTGGGACTATTTTTCTCTTTTTAGTACCTGGGTTGTAGTACTTTGGGCTTTTTATGCCTCTTTGTTTTCTGGTACATTAATCCCAGTGGAGTTTCTTTTTGTTATGCATATTGTCTTGTTTCTTTTACTTCCACATTCTTGTGGTAAAAATCATCCCCATTTGTTTGTCGTACAATGCCAAGTGCTAGTCGGCGACCCATGGGGATCGGGAATGCCCTTCGGGATACGTCAGGGCCGGATCGGTTATCGGGTTACCAGGGTACCTGGTCTTGTTCGTGACATTTTCAACGGAATCTACTGATAATTTTCCAACAATAATATCTTTTCTAACAATTTTAAAGTGAAACAAGAAATATCATTTTTAACTTTTATAGAATCTAAATATTTTACCACCACCATTTCATTGAGGCTCTCATTATGAGTGTAAAATCATAGTTTAATGTTTTCAAAATTCATTTTCAAATAAAATTGTTCGTTAATATATTTCTCAAAATTTATTGGATATTTTAGAAAATATGATTTTTAATAACATTTTTATTAAATTCATATTTATAAATTGAAATATCCATTTTATTAATACACTGTGTATACGTCTAATTAATACTGGTCACATTCTTATTTTAGATGGCTTATGATTAATTTGAAAAGGATATCATTAAAATTAACTTCTATGACTGTTTTTTTACTAGTAACATTCCCTTAAATTATTAACCTTGTGGGAATCATTGAACATGAAATTTCCTATTAATTTCTATATGATTTATCATGGATTAATTTATTGACATAATATAAGATTATTTTTAAATATCGTGTTTAAATGGAAGCTGATTGATTAACTCTAAAAATATTGATAAATCAATATTTTTTATTCCATATATATACATTTTGATATGGCAGACTTATTACGTATTAAATCATTTATTTTATATATATAGATTTCTATTGACATGTAAGAAATAAGTTGAACACTATATAACATGATAATACTGCAACTTAAATTGTCTCATGAGAAGAAAAAATATGTGAAGAAACCCATAGAGTTTTTAACCAACAACTTTGTACACTATCATGTGAATGCTCTTGGAAGTAATATGCTATCCCGTCATTGGAAATGTTCTAGTAGTAAAGCTACAATTTATTTGGGAAATAATTATGTATAATAATAATGTATTTTATTCATTTTGAATTTTTAAATATTATCAAGGATAATGTCACTATGAAAAAAAATATATGGATGCATTCGATTCCCAGTTTATAGATTAAATGGGATATGTTTTTAGTTATTTAACTTGAAATATTGATAATTCATAATCATAAAATTATTTTCAGGTTATCTAAATGGAATTTGTTTCCAGATATTAACATTTTCATCGTTTTTATGCACTTCATTCACATTGTATTGATTATATGGATTTTTTTATTACATATTTTCACTTCCAAATGATATTTTCTCAGTGATCATTATTTCTTCAATTTTAATTAACCCTTAGTAGGTATTAAATATTACCTTTTTTTCCCTTCCTATGAATTCCATGAGGTGAACTAATATTGATATTAATGATATGATAAGTGGTAATAATGTTATCCCCAAATATGAATAGAAAACAATTATATTGTAATATGTGTATTCTTTATTAATATAAGAAACAAGTTTTTATGTAGTTTTCTAAAACAAAGTAAACATTTCATTAATTTAGGACGGTATATAAATGTATCTATAAATATGTTATGGTAGCCTGACATCAACTCTTATCTTGCTAGTTCAGGGATTTATACAGTTGGAATCAAAGCATGTTTAGTAGAATCTGTAGGAACTAGAATTAGGAAAGCATAGATTAGTGAAAATATCCCTAAGATAGACATAGACAACTATAATAGTAGAACATAACTCTTCATGAAGATATCATTTAGGGATACCAACATAGTATTATGATACTAAGGTTGATGATAAGCTATGAGTCTTAAACATCTCTTTAGTAGATTTTATAATATTGGAATATCATAATATAAATGTTATTTACAGAGAAGTTTTTGGAAATGACATGTTTTAGTGGAAAATTTAGTTGATAAATAATTCTATTAAATTGTATAGAAAGTATATTGAATTTGTTAATAACCATTATGGTAAATATGATCACTAAAGACATCATAATAATAGTTAAAAAATTATTGGACATCATAAATAAAGGTTGATTTAAAAAGAATAGTGAAAAGATTATTTAATGATTAAATTTGAAGGTTGTATATAACATTATTTGGAATATATTAGTAATTGTATTAATATGGTTTCCAAAAATGAATACATGTATATTGGGTAAAAATCCATCAATTCCCACAAAGCCATAGGGTGTTTACCCATTACTGAAGGATGATAAGGGATTAATTCTAACCATATCATTACGCATTGTCATAGTTCATATCTCATTTTTATTAGATAAAATACATGATGAATAAATATTCGGATAAACAATTTTTTTTTCTTTTTATAGTTATAGATTAATATATTAACCATAATTTTTTGGTAGAATAGTTAGAGACAAATGGAATGACATGTCACTCTTCTATTCACATTACGATATGTTAAAAGTGTATTTTAGTTCATTAAGAACACAATATAGTTTTTTGATATACAAAACATTATGTAAAGGATGAATTGAAAATTGATTAAAGGAATATAAAATGATAAAATTTCTCATATGAAATAAAATATTTCAATTATTAATATTTTTTATATTGTTAGCATGTTTAAAAAATTTATTATATTAGGTAAATTATTTAGGAATATAATGATGTCTTAATACCTTATATTTATTATGAAATGATAGTATTTTAAATAATCATGGATTTAAAAATTTATGTTCCTAAACATTACATTTATCATTCACTTTTTCATTATTAATGAACCCAATAATCCTCTATAATTATTTACACTTTTCATAAATTTCATTTCATCACTTTACACTACGGTTCACTTACTTTGAAACATTGTTATATGATTTTAAATATGACCATGGTACATTAACTTGACTATAACTAAGAGGATATTTTATGAATCCTTTTATGATATTTTTTAATAATTGTATCTTCAAATATCTACATATTTATTAGCAAGATAGAGTTTGAATTGCAAGGAGGTTATTTTATTTGACGTTGTGTATGAAACACAACAGCAAACAATGATTGAAATATAATCCCTAGATAAATTATGATATATTGAAAATATATATAAATTTATTATATTTTATTACTACAAATTCATTCTATACTGGGTTATATTTCATCACACACAACAACGAGTTTCTCTTATATATTGAGTTACAAGCATGGAAATTTTTAAGCGAAAAAAAATCTATTATTAATAAATTATTACAATAAAATATAAAATACCATTTAAGTTAGAAGTAATGAATATGTGTAACTAACATATGAAAAAAACTATTTATACAAATATAAAAAGAATTCATTGGATACGAAATAATTATAAATAAATGTGAAAACCATTTGAACATAAAAGAACTATTATTATGCTCACAGTAGTCTATTTCCCTAAAAATTTAAATTAATTACTATTTTCAATAATACTGATGAAATTTATATTTTATATATTAAATAAAATAATTTTCTATATTCATAAAAAATATTTCATTCACATAAGAATTGAATAAACCAAATATTATGCATAAAAAGTTACATTGTTTTAAAAGAATCTTTAACATCTTATAATGGTACACCTATTTTAAAACTAAATTATGACTTATGTATATATATTACATGAAAAAACATTATCTTTTAAAAAAATATATAATAATTGGATAAGGATGAATTTTTAGTATTTTTATGGGATGTTTTATTTTTGTGTGAATATTAAAAAATACTCAATTATAATTCAAAAATTAATTTATAATAATTTATAAGAATAAATAATAAATTTAATTGTTTTGAAATAAAATTTGATAAGTTATATATATAATAATCCAATTTAGTTTACTTAAATAAATTCCTCATTGAAATTGGATTAAAAATAATTTTAATCTTTTGAAAAGTATCACATTTAAAACATACTTTTTTATCTCTTCTATGGGATTAATATTAAATTATTTTCTTCCACATATGTGGATGGAATTTGGAAAAATGTATTCATTGTTTTTATTTTTAATAATTTATAATTTATTATAATTTCATATTTTTTACAAAAGATATTAGTGAATGAAATAAAAATTAATAATAGCGATTAAGAGAAAACCAGATTAAGAATAGACTAAACCATAAAAATTATGGTCAAAATAAACTAGAAACATGTAAAAACTTGATTATATTGAAATATATCTACCATATACTATGTTTTAAATAATTTATACATTTATTTGATCCACATTACATGGAAGAAAACATGATTAGAATTTATTATTTAAAAAATTTCATGAATGACACTCCTCTCCCACAATAAAAACGCACTCACCACTCTAACATAGTCACATCACTCAAGAAATTTGGATCCTCAAACAACTTCACAAATTAAACCATAAGAAATTCCCAAATAATTAATCCTCACCCAGGGATGAAATAAATTCAAGGGATGTCTTTGTTTATGACAAAATAAGTTACCTGAAAAAGTGGTAAATTTCTTTTATGAAAAATTTTGTTATGTTTCATTCTAAAAAATGTATATTATTCATACATATGTATCATCTAATAACCGTAGTATATTAAATACTCTCATATGTTTTCATGTAAATGGTATTACCTATAGTCAGACAAACTTATATCAAATTTTATACAAAATCATCATCCATGTGTATGACATACTACCACCTATCGAATAGATTTCATTGGTTATTCCATTACTAATATTAATGGAAGGATATAATTATGAATTTATAGTTTATATAATATATGTACAATTGTTATAATATATTTATTATGATGGGATTCTTATCTAACTCATACGTTCATGATCAGGTAGCTAGAGGTCAAGGGCGACGATAGCTATAGGCTATCAAAGATTATGAATCAAAGGTCCAAGAATGATTCTAGGTGTAATATCTGTCTTTTATACCTTATCATAAAGACTGATAGATACAAGTTCTAGTCATTCCATTCATTCTACATACAATGAATGTGATATAGAGATTCCATTTTAACCATTTGATTGACCCTTATACTTGGAGTCTCTTATAGTAAAATACTCAGTGATCACACACTTGTGTAGATAACATGGCCTAACTCTTATTAGAAAGATTATCCATTGAAATATTTTGTTAGTATCTTTGATTCATCATGAAATCATACATGGTATGGATTGGTTTTTTAATGTTTTTACCAATATTAATTATTTTAGGTGAAGGGTGTGGTTTTTCCACATTGATGGTTCCAGGTTATCTATTGTCAGTGAAATGGAAACCTATGAAGCGCATAATTGTCTCATGCATAGGAGGGTGAGCTAATTACTCATTAATGGATAGTCAGACCCTTGTTGTACTAGATGTTCATTGTTCCAAATTTCTTATAGTAATATTGGATTATGAGAATGTATTCCTAGAGTATTTTCCAATTTTTCCTATCACACCCTAACCAAGGATACTTCCCTATTTTGTTCTTATAATAACATGATATCATTGGGATGAGATTCAGGTTGAATTCTTTACATAAAACATTACGTCTTTTAAGATTTGGGTGAATTTTAGCATGCCCACTAGCAGTGCATAGTATGTTCAAACTATGCTTCCAAGACATAGTAACTATGTGGTAGATCCAAGAGTAGGAAAGTATCAAATACATTTCTTACGTGTTATACAAGAAATAGTGGGATTGAGTCATGTGGTCAACATCCCTTTGGACATTATCTATCATATGGTTGGGGCATAGTTTGGAAAACTGTGCTTCCAAATCATGCGAGTTGCTAAAAAATTATAAATATTAAAAACCATATTACTCTCTCCTCTATTTTTATCACAAATAAGTTATGTCTCCCTCTTGGTCGATTTTGGGACATGAAGTGGGTCCAAAAACCACCCTATACTTGGGTTGTCCTCCTCTATGTGTTCTCCTCCAATGATCTAAAGTGGTTTTTAGGGTTTTGCACAATTTTCCCACTTTTCCTCTTATCGTAACTCTATTTCAGAGAACTTCATTGGTTTTTTATCTCTTATCAGAACTCCAAATGTTAGGATGGATTTTTAGAATTATTATATGGATTTTTAGTGGGGTGGTTTGATTTTCTTGGTGTATTCTTCCTTCATTGAGAGTTTCGTTGCATTTACACACCATTGAGGTAGTTGTTTCCATTATTTTTCTTTCTAACACATTCTAATAATTAATAAAACATTCATAGTTTCCTTTAAAGTAATATAATCATTCCCATGAGGTTCTAGTGCAATTGATTTGTTGTTTTATGATGAAAAAATGAGTATGATTTGATTTTATAAAATATTTCTCATATATTTTTATATTTATATGCATGAAAGGTGTTCAATTAAATTCCTATTGTTTTCTAAACCTAGAATAAATCTCATATTGTATAATATATCATTTTTTAATTAATATATTTGTTTAATGAAGAATTGGAGCCTGGTATGTCATTTATATTCCACATTATGGCTTGACTAATTATGGTGAAATGTTTTGGAGTGGTTCTCTGGGTTTTAAAATGATTAAAACTGGTGTTCCAATTGTGTTGGTTGAAAGGGATGAATTATTTCTCTAAAAATAGATTTGGGTGTTCATATTGATCTTAAAAAACATTCATTGGATTTTGGCACATCCATGGGAGCACTATATGTATACATGGATGGGAAATCATGTGAAAATTACACTTAAAATGATTTTTTCTCTGAACCATGGTGTCTCAAATGACTTATCTTCTCTATCATCATATCAAATTTCTTAAATAGTTTTATAATTTCTAAATAGATTGTTTTAATTTAATGAGGTTATACTGTGGTTTTTATTGTAGACTTTAAAACTGGAAAAATTCAGTACTTTGAAACATGGTCAGTTTTTGAATAGTTTAGACAATAATTTGGAATTGTACACTTGAAAGTCATATTTTAAAATATGTTAGAAATGGTTTGGAAATGTTTTGTGATTGTATTTAAAATGGAAATGTTGTCAGGTCTTAATGGGATTTTATCTTTTTTTTGTAAAAGATTTTGTATTTGGAATTATGAATGCCCATTTGGAAACATGTGGTGAATTGAAAAATTAATTAAAGCATAAAAGATGTGACTTCATTTTTGGAACTTATGAATGACTTGTTATATGATGGGAACCCTAATACTGGAATTTCCCTATATGAGGTATTATATAGGTGGTGTCGGTGTTTGGGGTAGGAATGTGATGTGATGGTGGGTATGGTGAGTCACAAGGGTGAGGGCCTCAAATATACAAATTATACTTTTACCATGGGTTCCTGGGTGACTTTTACTGGGACGCGTGATGATTTATTAATGACTTCAATTATATGTGTCGGTATCCCATGAATGTTTGAGATGATAGGTGGGTTGTGGAACTGGAGAGGCTACTTTAGAGCAGCCAATTTGTTATAGTCTTTGGAGATGCACCATATGGTAGCAGGTGAGTCCAGACTGAGTACATCAGGTGATCTCTTATTGTATGTTTTGGAAATTCCCCTAGTTACTAATTTTATTTTCTTGTTAACATTTAACGAAGATGGTATCATGATTATTCGGTTTATTTATTTTTCAACACATCTTGGCATTGTTTGTATGAGTTAAGTATTTAAAATTATGTATAAAATGGTAATATATTTTTAAACTATCATTGTTGTGTTGAATGTTTTAAAATGAAAAAGTTGAGTTGTTTATTAAAAAATGAGAAAAAACATTATATATATATATATATATCAAACTTGTTTAAATGTAAATTTTTTAAGAATGTAAATATATGGATTATTTTGTTTTTTTTTCTACTGAGATATTGAAATCATGCCCTAATTATATCATTCAGAGTCGGTAGACCTGAGATATGTTTTAGTGTAAAGTGCATTGGTCATCTTCCTGTTATTGGAGTAGGTCAGTCCTATGGATTATTGTGAAAAAGATCTCACTTGGAGATTATTATAGCATGGTTGAATTTATTTATTTATTTTTTTTCACTATTGTAACTGTTTACATATTTTTAATTATAATTATATTATTGTTGGATCTACGGTTTGTTCGGTTTATTTTTTGTTTCATCTGGTTTATTTTTGAAAAAATTAAATCTATACAGTTATTATTTTTATGTCTGATACTAGTTTCCAGGACTATGGGGATCAGGAATGACCTTCAAGCCATTATATAGACCGGGTCGGGTGTCCGGGTTAGATAGTATCGTATCCTCATTCAACACATTACCTCCCTACTGATAGATTGGATTTTGAGTTTATCATCACCTTGGGATGTCACTGATATCTACCACAACATAACTGATGTCTCCGATAGAGCTTGAAGATATGAATGTGTATTTGGAGAACATGTATAGGAATGGTATTTATGAAACAGTGTTTCCCCATAGGTAGCCCTAGTGTTGTCTTCTAAGATGTTAAATGAGTGCATGTGGTTTTGTGTGCACTATCAATGCATTATTCAAGTGACTGTAAAAAACATGTATCCACCACCAAATATCGCTGACCTCATTCATTAGTTTAGATGGGAATTATGGTTCTCCAAGGATTACCTCATGTCATGATATCACCTCTTGTAAGTAAAGGTTGGGGATATAACAATGATATCATTCAAATGTCACAATGATCAGTATGAGTACTTGGTGATTCCCTTTGGCATATTGAACATTATTTCATTCTTCATGGGACTCATGAACTAAATCATGAAGCCTTACATAGACCTAATTTTAGGGGTCATTATTGGGGATATCCTTTTGTACTCATCGTCCAACAAGGAGAACATGAGACACATAAGGATAGTTTTGGATGTACTTTCAAAGTAAAAAATTTATATAAATCCCTCAAAATGGTAACTTTGGATTCATGAAGTCCAATTTCTATGAAATTTTATCTCAATAGATGGAGTGGTAGTGGACACTTCCAAGGTTAAGTAAGAGTTATCTTGGAGCTACCAAATAACATGACAGATGCATGGAGATTCCTTCGGTTTCTAGGTTATTCCCAGTGATTTATACATGATTTATCTAGCATATCAGCACTCATAACATCTATGAATAAAAATTAGAAAACCATTCATATGGATTGAGAGGTGTAGGCTTTTCAGTATTTGTGTTAGTGTGTGATGAGAACACCCAACTTGAGATTGTTGAATGTTGGTGTTGAGTACGTATTTTTTTATGAATTTGGAGCTATGATTATTTTGTTCTGATGTAGAGAAAAGCGGTTATATCATATGATTCACACTAGTTGAGACCACATGCATATAACTATATGACCCACTATCTTAAGCTATTAGTATTAGTATTTTATTCGACGATTTGGTGACCCAAATAGATGAGTGAGAGGTTTATCATCTACTCTAATAACAAGAGTCTCGAGTATATCTTATCTCAAAAATATTGTAAATTGAGAATGAATTTATTTATAGAGATTCTCCTGGATTACGACTACAAATATATCTATATTTATAGAATTTAAAATATGGTTATTGATTCTCTTGTCCGGAGATCTTGAATGTATATTTTGAATGAGTTTTCAATGTATTTTTCCACATTATAGTTAAAATTTATGGGAAGAGACGGAGAAAATTACTTCATGTGTATTGTTGAGACACCACTTCTCTTACACAAATACCAGGAGACAAAACATTGGGATACTAAATATTAGACCCTAAATACATAGATATCCATTTGAAATGCTCCGGATGGCTATTTTGATGTAGGTGGTCACATAATTATTTATAGAGGATGCATGATGGTATCAGTGAAATTACAAGAGGAGGTTATGAGGGAGTATCATGCATCCCCTTTGGTGGTACATATAAGAGTGGTGAAGCTATACTAGGACAAACGACGTTTGCATTGGTTTCCATGGATTACGAAAGGATTTTTAGAGTTTTTCTATTGATTCCATTCTTATTTCAAAGTGAATGTTAAGAGCCATGTTCTAATAAGTTTAGCTCATCCTGATGAGGTAACATAATGAAAGTGGTATTGGATATCTATTTAATTCATTATAATCTTACCACATATTTCAAGGGGACATGTTTTCACCTAGGTGAACGTAGATTAAATCCCCAAGTTGACCCACTTCCTTGATATATGAGAGTTGAGTATAGTAGAGATCTAAAAACATATGTATATTCAATTGGTAGTCTGAATCCATGGAGTTACATTGACAATCATTTCAGACTCTAATTCTCTCTTCACATCCTAGCTGTGAAATGTGTTATATAAGGGGTTTTAGACTATGTTAGGCCCAATCATAGTGTTTCACACACAAACTAATGCTCAGACTAAGAGGATCACCCAGTTTCTAGAGGACATAAAGTTAGCCTACATGATGGACTTTGTCTTTATTGGGTATGATCTCCTACCACTTCTAGAGTGTGTGAAAAATAATAGGTACCATTCCACCAATGTTATGGAACCATTTTAGAGTTTGTACTGGAGACCCTGTAGGTCACTATGTTTCTTCACTATCCAATGTCATTCAACATTCTCAAGGCTAGATTTGGTGTTATTTGAAATATAGAAGGAGCATATCATATAAGAGAGGATGAATACTGGCCAAAGCCATCTGACATATTATTCTAATATGAAACAAACCTCTTTAGAGTTCGAGGATGGAGACTATGTGTCCTATAAGTTTCAACTCGATGTGTATTACAAGTATTTGGTTGGGGAGAGAAGCTATATCTGTGGTTAATTGTCCCTTTCCAGATACTGTGTAGAGTTATCGTGGTGTCATACATCTTTCTCTACCTCTGAAATTATGTAGGGTATATGAAAGCTTCTATGTATCTTAATTGAGGAGGTAAGTGAATCAACCATGACATGTTATCAACTTAGACGAGATGGATATCATGGATGGAGTGACCATTATTATGTATCTAACAGAGATCGAAGGTAAACATGATATGATCCTTTTTCGGAAGAATGTAATGTCTCAAATCATCCTGGTATTATTTTTCAATATTATGTGGATTATGTTCAAGAACATTTGATGAGACGGTATGTGATTCCGAGTCCAGGTGTGCCCAGCATAAATGATTGTAATATATTCACTAAATTAAAAAGTATGTGTGTGAAATTTTCTTGAAAAAGTGGAATAATTATTAAATGGGTACATAGATCCGATGTTTGAGGAACCATTTAGTTTATAATGTGGTTTTCACCCTTGGCATGAATTAACATTTTTATATTTTGTTCTTTTGTAAAAAATTTATCACATGTGTGGAAATGAATAAATCAATTTAATAATTTTATTTTATTCCTACTGTGTTTACGCAACAATGGGAATTATTTAAATAGAATACTAAGGATAACTCATAGGATTAGATTCATAACCCTAGAACATTTGGATAAACTTTGGATAGACCATTGGATAATTCTCTTAGGAGAACAAAAACGAGATAGTGGATCAATGATCTGTGCACTTTAGATTTGTAGGATATCCCCAAAAAACATGATAAATCTTTGTTATACATCAAAAATTAATCTAAATTATGTTAGGATATGTATTTGGATTTTTTTATTCCCCATTCATGAATTCAATGATTAACATAGATCAATAAATGAACATTTTGATCCATTTTTCAACTATCTTGTGGGATATGATTGTTTATGGGTATTTGATGGGAGATTTTTCTTTTCATTTGTCTATTTTGACATTTTTTCAAATTGAAATAGATTCAGATGAACATGAACCTCGATCAAGGATCATTACTCCAAAATGTTCTTGTAAATTTCTTACCTTATTCATTTTTCATTGTAGATGTTCTATGTTTTTCGATGGATTAACAAATCCTCATAAATAGATCATTTACATCAGATTCTAGGGAAAATTATATGAAATCATAGATCTTGGATCAACATGACATGATAACAGTGCAACGGAGGGAGAACATGCCTGATGGATCGAAGGATGGAAAATTATTTGGTTTACATAGATGAATAATGAATGATTCTAAAAAATACGGATACAAACTTACTATAATTTGTGATTACAATGCGTGTGGGGCTCCCTAGATGACAGTAAGGGTTTCATGATAAAGGTAAGTATCACATGGTGTGTGAAGCCTATCACACAACATGTGGTATCTTCTAGGCGACTGGGCATACACATTATAATGTACACAAACAAGGGGTGGAGTACATGGGTTGTTTTTATGTTGTGTTCCCTACTACACCAAAATGACATGATAACATAGTTTGTTTTCATGAGATGAACCTGGTCTAAAAGTAAACGGAATGTGACCCCCACTAAAAACTATATACATTATTATACACAGATTTGATCTATTTTCCTCTATTTTTTGACATGTTTAGTTTAGGATTTGTTCTATTGATAATTTCCTCAAAGGATAGTATAGAATCAATCCCTAACCCTAGGAAAATTATCCATTCAAAAGTACATCGATGATATTGTCATTGGAATACCTCTAAGAGGCCTAGAGTGTGATCCTCTATTCATATTTCCCCACTAGGATTCACTTTTTGTATCAATTTGACTAAAACATTGGGGTTTCCAATCCTCTAGATGTTTTTTCAATCCCAATTGAGTTTTTTTAATCACCCAATGGCCCTAGTTGTGATCCTCACCTATATATTGGATTCTGTTAGAATGATCAGCTTTCTCATGCTCATTCTCATAATGAGATCTAATGAGGATTACTTCTCAGAGAAACACCATCAATGTTATCAGACACATGAGTGAGTTCTACTAGATCAGGGCCTTGTATAATATTCGAATTGGAATTGAAGGCGTGTATACTACTATAGTTACCCATCTCTAAACTATGTGTCTATTTTGAGTATATCTGGATACAATTATTATATATTTTATTAACATATATATAGGTAGTGATGAATGTTTTTTTAACTTATTGTATACTTATTGGTTTGGGGGTGTCCTATTGAGTATTATTATAATCATCCCTGGATGGGATATTTGCACATGATTCATGTATTGAGTTGATGATCAACGTTTTTATAAAGTCACATGTGAACAAGGAAAATATTGTGCTTAGTGAGAGAGAAAATACCATGATGTGTTCGTGTAGATTTTAGAGAGTAGTCCATTTACATTCATGTTAGACTTGTATATGAGACTCTTCAATGTGGTCTTGTATCTGGACCCTTTTAGTTTTTTTACTTACTACTGTACTCTGGTTGTGGGTTTTATATGTAAGAAATCATGGGTGTTTAGTTTTTTTACATTTAATAATCGTATGGAATTGGTTATTTGTGCATGTGTACATGTGCATAGGTTAAAGAATCTCATGTCATTGATATGCCTACTTTGTGCTAGTCGTGAGTCCCTACCGTATTAGACATAGGCCTAGGGAGTCACGACCCAAACCCCACTGGGATGGGTTATAACATTTAAAACCTATATAGGTTTAATCATTTAAATTTTTTAATATTTTTTTAAAAGAACACAATACAAATGATAAAATAATAATCATAAATATCAATTTGTAACAATGATAAATATTAACTACATTATATAAAAATTATTTATTTGTATCACAATACTTCCATTTTATCAATCAATTGGTATGTAAATATTTCATTGGTTTTTTATAAAATCTATAATATTAAGAAATTTTTGAATTTTAATCATGTTATCTTTATGTTAATGATTATCAATATAGGGAATCATTGTTATCCAATTCTTCTAATTTTATATGAATAATTCACCCCATGGTAATAAAAAAGGTTATCTGAAACACTTATTGGTTTCCACTATAGGTTTATTATTAAATTTGTCCAATTGAATAATGGATATACTCTATAGAGGGTTTTATATATTCATATCACTAGGTATTATACCAATTGAATAATCAACCTCACGATTTGAGGGAAGTCTAATACAATCTTAGACCACACTACAAACATCGTAAAACCCTGATTTTTTATGAATTATATTTTAAAAAATTTATATATAATATCCAGGATGAATGATTTGAATTCATAAACATGTTAATATTTTTTTATAATAAAACCTAATTTATCTTTCAAAACATGTAACTCTAGTATTTCCTAGTTTACACACAACCCATATATTTATCAAAAACAAAATATATTATTAATATAGTTATTTAAAAAGAGAAATTAATATCTGAGACCTTAAAATTAGTGTTATAGATATTATTAAATACATATTAAATATTATTTATAATTATTTTATATAAAATATACATATTGATAATAAAATAAATAATTTCTTGTAATATATTTCTTTTTTTGAAAAATATTGTATTCTCAATAAACATTTTTATATATCATTATCCACAAAAAAGAAATATATTTTTGGCACATTTTGAATAAAAATTTGATAAAATAAATATAATTTTTTAATTATTAATGTCTAAATTTTATTACTGTTAATTTTTGGGGTTTTTCTGAAAATATTTATTTTTAGATAACTAGTAAAAAATATTGTATTTTAACCAAAAATTATTTTGTGTTCATTTAATTTATAAAAATTAAATAAATTATATATACGTTTTCTATTATAATTATTTAATTCATTCATCAATTAATAAAATTTAGGTCATTTTAATCAATTTAACAATTCAAATGTATATAAAATACGATTAGCTTTTGAACTTCTTCACTTTAAAAACAAGGTTTCTCCTCTCCTTCATATGATAAATATTAAATTAATATCCTATATATATGTTATTTTAATTTCAATAAATTATTACATATTTTGAATCATTATATTTTAAAATTTCAAATTATGTTATATTTATTCTATGGCTGGAATGAATTGTTAATGTTGTGAAAATTAATTACCACAGTTATAGTAAAAATTAGATACCCTAGGGGTAAAATAAAAAGATAAATGTAAAATAACAAATTAACATGGATGATAATTATTTTCTAGAATTATTTTATCTATAAATATTCTAATGTTTTCAATGGACTTATTTTAACACTTTTTAAATTAAAAAATGTGGTAGAACTTATTTCATTTCACAAATACCAAATGTTTTCTCTCCCCCACATATAAAAAACCACCCCATTCCTCTCTTCTTCACACCCAAATAATAATAATAATAACACAAATGGAAACCCATAATATATTTTATAATCTGTCAGTGATTAGTTTTTATATAAATATATTTTGTAATAGAATATATTTAAAACCTAATGAGGATAACAGAAGAATATATAACATTCATCAATAGGAATTTCATTATTTCTTCCCAAAACTCCATTAATTACATTAATATAATTACTTATTAACATACATATTATCTAAAATGAACATTGATTTTTTATTATGGGTTTGACCTATAACCACAAACACATCTATCTATTGGGTTACAAAATCAACATTTTTGTTTACAAAGGACAATAATCCCATGACCTGTTTTCATTCATTTTTTAATTAGCACCACTAAATGACGGATTTAATAATGTATTATATGTTTTTATATTATATGAACGATATATTTGACGTTATTATTATTTTTTAATTGTCATTTTACATATAACATCATGCTTTAATTTTTATAGGAATACTAAAATGTCATTCGAGTGTGTGATGGACTACCACCTTACGAAGCAATGGGATTCATTCATGATTTACATTTAATGTACGAAGGATGGGTTTGAAAAAAAATTTGTTATATATATGAGATAAAATCATAATTTATGATAATATAGATCATTTATATTTATTTATTTCAACCAGCCAAGAAAAAGGAAAAATAACTCATTCATACGTATGACCCACCATCATAATGAACAATGTATTTCTTTTTTAACATTAAATATTAAGGATTGATATAAATAAATACATAATAAATATATCTAATATTTATATCATGGATATTATACTGGAGATTATATAATAATGATCATACAAAGACGACAAAAAATATGATAAATTAAAACATATATCTAAAATAATGTGGTTATTACCCAAAAATTACATTAAAATTAAAATGTAAATAAATTTTTAATAAAATTTCATTATAAAAAAAATAAAAATATTTTTATATAAATTAATATTGTACTATGATAGTTTTTTAATAAACATATATTTTTTATAAACATGGATTTTATTAGGAAAAATGAATTAGCGACTTATGGTATGGGTATATTATAACAATTTTCAATCATTTAGATATTTATTATATTATGCGGCTATATTCTTTTATATGGTGTATATAATTCACATTTCATATGTAATATCAAGAATATATTTACCCTTGTGATATTTTAAGTACACTTTTATATTATTCTTTCATGAAAATTTTAATTTAATGTCTCTAATAAAGTAAATATATTTTGTTCAAATCTAATCATGTAATGAAATTTGTTATGATTAAGACAAAAATGTTGATATCTAATGATTTACATGTCATTAATTCATGTGAATTGTCTCATCCAATGGTTATTCATGATATGTTCTAGAATTGGATCCTTTTCTCCACACTTTTGTACTTAATATTTTTATGAAAAAACGTTTTGGAAAATAAAATATTATTTACCTCATCAATTGATAAAAAATCATACAAAAACAGATTTTGAAAAACTATTTTAAATTTTTTTTTAATAATAATTTTTTTTTATGAAAATCTTCAAATGTTTAAATGATTAGATTTTTTTAAAATTTAAATTCATGATATTTTCAAAAATAGTTTTATTTTTTATACTACCAAAAATGTGAAATGAATCTTATTTTTAATGTGTACATAATTGATGTAATTTTAAGAAATCATAACCAATAAATTCTTCAAAAGACACATTATATGTTTTTATATTTATATCTAAAGGATGATATTTTTATTATTTTATATGTTCTAAAATTCATCCTTCATTTTGGATAGGAAATATTTTTTAATAAATATTTTAAATTATCTTCTTAAATATATTTTTTTATTTAAGATGAAATCAATTTTTTTTACCTATGACTAACTGAGGAAATGATGTAAGGATAAAATTCATATTCGTTCTATAAATGGTATATCATATAAATTCATGTTGTTTATGAAACCCTTTTCTCTTCAACAAGATATACCATGAGGTGATTATTGTGAAACCAAATTCATTTAATGGTTAATCTAATGAATGACTGATTATAAATCATTCTATTTTCCAATGTTTATGTTATGATGAAATTTTTTATGACACCCATTTAAATTCATAGTTTATGATAAGATTAATTCTTATGATATTATTGAACAAAAAAATATTGTTTTCATTATTTGATAGGTGGGGCCTATACCTCTCTCCAATGCATATGGTAAATATTTATATTTCATGTCATATAAATTGATAGAATAGAGAGTTAACATGGTTAAGTAAGACATGTATAGGATGGGGAGTCAAATTGGTTCAGTAGGACAGGGCTCGAATGGTGACTAAACACTATTCAGTAATGGAATTTTTTTATTCATGATTATTTACAGAGTTATACATGAATAATATCAAAATGATTTTCAATGATTATGTGTATGTCATATGTTCATTGTCTTTTTTTAATTTTATGATCTCATCGATCATATAATTTGATCCTCTTATGATTTGTGTCGTTTTAACTTGCAATATTTATATCATAAAAGAATATTATTCTCTCTGATATGTATGTTGTGGTTTTCAAGTGGTATGATCATGTTATCATTCCCTTATTTCAAGGTTATTCGTACGTATATTTTTTTGTTTCCTTTATAAAGAATCTAAGAACACACAACCATATGTTTCCATACCAATATTATAAATATATTCTTATGAATGATATGCTCATGAAGGGTTCTTATTGTTAAGAATTTAATGGGAGATTATGTAACTCACTTATGGACTGGTGTTTATTTTTCTATGTCTCCAAATACACTAAACCAATAATTTCCTAGGGAATTTGTTTGCTTAGTTGGTTGAATAATATTAAAAAAAATTAATATCAATGTATGGGATGCCTATGTCACTATATTTTTTATAAGAACAATGTTTTAGTTAATTATTAGAAACATGGGTGTGAAAAAGTTATGGGATATATTTTTATGTGTGAAAGGATTATTCTAAGGATGATTTAATTTATAGAAAAATATCCAGGATTTTGGAAAAATATATAGTGCGGTTTTCCCTTTTAATAAAACCATGTTTGGATAATATTGGAGGATGTTTATATGGAATAGATGTACATGTAGGAATGAATCTTGAAAGAACTATATTGATATAGAACCTATTAAGAAAATGTTTATGAAAAATTAGACTTGCTAGAAAACTTGTATGACACTACCGAGGGATACACATTGAAATTTTAAAAAATCATTATGAAAAATCATGAAATATGTATATAAATGGTGAATTAGAATAACCTAAGAAATACATAATATATAATATATTAAAAATTCACTCTGACGGAGACATCCTTTGAGTTATTTTTCATAATAATATTGTTCCTTATAATTATTAATATTCCATGCAATATGAATTATGGTTTTAATAACATGATTGTACCATATGGAACCATATTAATGTTCAGTAATATAGAGAATGAAATGATTATTCTATTGAAAAAAATGGAATGGGAGATGGAATATAAAAACACATTGTTATCCCTCATTATATATTCCATCTATCAGTAATTCTATACATCCAATAAATCAAATGAGAGAATAGTATTTTTTTATTTCTTCATGTGGTAATGTACACCTTCCATCAATTGAACCACTAATCCTCTAGTTATGTGATAATTATTAGAGCCACAATAAATTTGTTTTCCAATCACCAATTTTTGCAATAAGAATAATAATATTTATTTTCTAAAAGTTGGAACGTGATTTAGTTCAATAGTGAACATTGAACAAGAATATTAGGAAAGAAAATAAAAATGAGTCTATTGGTTTAGATGAGTTATGGAAAATGTTTTTCAATATCTAAATTCATCATATTATTTATTTGATGATAGTGAATGAGCTTTTGGAGTTATATAAAACGAATTATGAATTTATTTTTATCTATAAATCAAATTTTACATGATATTCAAATGATACATAAAGTGTTATCAATGAACCTGAAATCAGAAGTGATCAATCATACAGTTCCTTCAAACCATTTATTCAATGGATTTTACCCATAGGATAATTTTGTAGCTATGAAGATATTATTTTTTTCTATTTAGAAGGAAATTGGTGTTGGAGATAAAATTAATTCTCATTGTTCTGAAATTAAATGAATAATTGAAGTCAAATTAAGATATAACACCCATGAAAAAAATATGATCATTCCATCATAATCAATGTATCATATGAATCATATAGGATATTATCATAGAGGAAAAAGTAAATGTTTTACTAGTGGATGGGAATAAAGAAGGTAATTTTATAGTAGATGAGTTTGGATGAAGATAGCAAATGATGTGAAGAGATAGAAAGCCACCCATAATGTAGGTATCACACATAATTTCATCAAGTGTATTGAGATTAGTAATTATGATATGTAGTTTCAAAACATTAGGGTTAATGATTATGATCCACATTAGTAACTGTTAAATATGATGTACATATTGAATTATCATGTGATCTCTATTTCTTATGTGGGGCGTTATAATTGTGTGGTGAATAGTATAATTACAATAAACTCTAAAAATACTAATTTATTATTTCCCTCTCGATCATACCATTATTTAATTTCATTAAAATTTTCAATGATAAATAAAATTACACCAAAATTATTAGTTGTATAACTAGAAGTGAAAAAATCTAAAGGTGTTGTGGTCATATCTAAAATATATTTTCCAATTCCACCGGATGTTTTTTGGAATTTCATACCTATAAATCTTATTATTCCCCCTTTTGTAGAATTTGATTTCATATTTGTTGTGTATTGGATTTCATAATAAAAATTCCACATGAAATATAGATGATGGGATGTCTCTTTTGATATTTCAAACCAAACTCTTATCATTTATCCATGTGATGATATGTTGGAATTTACGATGTAGACTGCATAAATTTTATGGGTCTCAATTCCCATTCAAATGTGATGTTTATCTCCAATGGTTTTGCAGAAACTCAACATTGATGTTATGTCTATTCATTATGAATTTTTTGGTTTATTTCAGAATGATTTTATAAGACATCCATCAAAATGTGAATATTATTTCTCTATAAAACCCATGATTAGTTACATAAAAATTACAAATACTCTTTATAAAATGGTCTCGATTGATTAGAATGATTTGAAGATGAAACCCCATCAAATCAGTGACAAGGGATTCATTCACACATATGTTTCACCATGGGATGAATCTTTTATTTTCTATTAAAGTAATGATAGATCAATGAGACTGTACATATATTATTGGTTGAAGAACAAGATCGTAATAATGAACCTGTATTATATTGAAAGCACCAGTACTATTTTTGACCCAATATATGGATGTCTAAATTTTTACATGATAAACCATCATTCTGGATATCATAAATTCTATATAATGAATGAGGATATACAAAAGAAACAATTCATTATAATTTATATATACTATTAATATACATTGTAATTCAATTTATTGATACAAATTTCTTTACTATCATTATGGAATTAATAAATTGATTCTTTAGATATTTTCATGATCAGTTTGTGGTAATCTTTATAGATGATATTCTTGTGTACACAATGATAAAAAAACATTAATAACATGTGATAATATTATTTAATACCCTAACAAATGAAAAAATATTTTTAAAAAATTCAATGTGTAAATTATGGTTGAATAAGTTTTCATTTATGGGTTAAATAATATCAATAGAGGGCGTATGAGAAGATTAATCATGAACATATTCTATTTAATTTTTTCACAGTCTATCCATGGATACTTTGATCCATAATATTGTGAATTTACATTTATATTATCAACGGTACTTAGATAATTTTTTTCAAATATCTAATCCCCATAATCGATTATCTCGGAAGGGGGAAACGTTCCTCTGGATAGATTAATTAGAGGAAAATGAAATAGATTTGAAGATAATATTATTCAGTACACGTATTCATACTTTATCATGTAATAGCGGTTTCTTTAGAATCTATTTTTATTACAAAATAAATCATTGTTATTTTTTATTATTCAAAATGAATTGTTATAGTGTATTACTAAAACCACTACTAATTAATTAAAATATTTACCCAACTCATGTTTGGTAGATAGCTATGGAAATTTTAGAATTAAAGTTATAGAGGTATTATAATTATGGAGAAATGTATGAAATATATAGTAATCACAAAATTTTGAAATATATATTCAGATATAGGGATTAGAACATTTTCCGTTGCTGTTTTTAAGGAATGGTTAAATATTATAACTTCTAAACACATTACCGCTATTTGAATGAAAACTAGGTGGCTAATTCATTGATTCATAATTATTATGATAGAATTTCCTTAACGAGGATAAAAAAAATCCAATATTTATGAATTCTGAAAGAACGGCTTTAGAAATCCTAAATGAAGGGGAAATCCATATATTTTAAATAAATTTTCAACCATATATCCATGAAAATATTAATGAGTTGCATTGAGAATTTTTATGGGTAAAAAATAATGTGAGAAATGTTCATGTATACAACCATAATCATGATGGAAGGATAATGTTGAATAAGTGTGTATGTGTTCATTCAACACATGATTTTTAGAATAAGTTGTTAGTGGATTCCCAGAGGTCTCCATTTTCTATTAATCTAGGATGGGAGAAGAAATATATACATTTGAAAGATTACTAATGTTAGTATATCAAGAAGGGTGATATCAAAGTGTTTGTTTCTCAGTGGTTTATAGTCCAAAATGTTAAGGATAAATGTAAATAGTCTAATGGGATGTTTCATCCATTAACTATACCTTAATGGAAATGAGAAAACATCATCATGGATTCTGTCATTGAAATCCAAAAAAATCTATATGTAATAATTTTGTATTGCTGGTAGTTGATCTCCTTAGAAATTTTTCACACCTAATATATATCAGGAATATTTCTATTTGAATTACTTATCACGTATATAATTTTAGAAGGTTATAATTCGTCATGGAGTATAACATTCCTTATCATCTGATCGGGATCTGAGGTATAGAACAATGTTATGGTGATGTATTTAGAAAGATCATAATACTATGTTGAGTATCAACCCAATGTATTATGCTCGGATAGATAGATAGTCTGAAATATATATTCAAACCCTCGAGGATATGTTTAAATATTGTTCTTTTGATTTTAATGGTGGTTGGGATCAATAACTTCCTCTTTTTGGGTTTTCTAATAATAATATATTTCCTGAAATAATTTAGATACATCCATATAAAGTGGTCTATTAAAAGTAATTATAGCTCCAAAAATTTTAAGTGATTTTATAAACCAAAACTATTGGGACCAAAAATTGTTGAATAATTTGAAGATATGGTTTACCCCATTAAGAAACACATCAAAGAATGTAACTGTTGGAAAAAATGTTATATTGAAAATCAATGGTGTAGAGTATAATTAGACATTTGGGATAATATATTTCAACGGATTTATCCATGCAAAATATTTTTATATTTAGGAAGTAAGGGTATGTAATCCCTATATATATCCGTAAAATTTCAATTATTTATCATATCATGACTGTAGCCTATAGATTAGAACTTCCACGTAACCTCTCTCAAGTCCACGAATTTATCAATGTATCTATTTTAAGGAATTACATTAATGATAATTTATATGTACTAAACACAGTGGTCAAACCACTGGAAAAAGAATACTCTTATGATGGAAAAACAATGTAGACTATTTATCATAAAGAAAAAGTTATAAAATATAATAATACTGACATGGTATAATTTTTTGTTGAAACCACCAGTTCGAGGAAGCTATGTGTGATATTTAGGATATTATGGGAAATAATTATCCCCATTTCATTATATTATAATGTTGAATTTCTAGGGTAATATTCATTTTAAGTAGGTAGGATGTAACACCCCATATTTTATGATTTTTTCATCAAATAAATTAAATTTATTTGGTGTATTATGTTAAATTATATACTATCATATTATTTCATTAAATAAATCCCTATGTTAATAATTCCTTATACACAAAACTAGATTATCTTGCATTACACATAACACTAAGTTCTAACAAAACCTCGATATATTACTCATACTGTTATTTACTAAATGAAATTAGAGACTATTTATTAAATTTCTTGATATCTATAGTAATAATTAAATATTAAATATTATTTATAAGGGATTTATATAGATTAAACAAATTTTTGATAAAATGTATAATTTATGGTAAGGTCATTATATTTTTTAAGAATACTTATTTCTTAAAAATTTCTTTTATTTATTTTTAAAAATAATAATAATATTTATTTTTTCCAATTTAATAAAATTAATTTCATAAAATAAACCTAATTTTTTAATTCCAAATATTATAATTTAATCAATGGTTAATTTTACTCGTGTTTTGTAATGTATTATTATTTGATGAATAGTGAAACTACTAAATTTTAATTGAAACCCACCTTTTTGATTAATTTATTTATAAAATTGAATTAATTATTAAAATGGTATTAAAATATAATGAGTTAAATTATACATCCATTAATCAATTTTGGGCCTTCTTAATCAATTTCACATTGAATTTGGATATAAAAAATTTGACAGCCATTGAACTTTTTAACATAAATATATTTATTTCTCATCAAATAAGTGAGACTAATATTAATTTAATTTTTAAAACTATTATGAATAGTATTTGATATTTTTTTCTATATTAGGATTAAAAAGAATTTATAATATCAAATATGGTTAACATAATTTTTCACCAAAATGAATAGTGAATGAATTAATGATTAATTTCCACCAGTAGGTTAAAAATGGGATTATCGAGGGTTAAACTAAATTAAAATTGTAAAAAACCAATAAAATTATTTAAAACTATTTTATGAAAACAATTGAATAATTCGACCTATAAATATTGATAATGGCCTTTTACTCCTCTTTGGATATATGAAAACATGGTGTTAATTATTTCATTTAAAAATTATCATGTCTGTTCACTCCCACAATTACAATTGGCCAGCCACTTGCCTCGCTTCGTCAATCCTTCAAACCTATTCGGATTAGAAAATTACAGCCCAAACAACCTCCCAAATTTCTATCAATCAACCAAGAAGCAATTGATTACATTAAATAGATCCTTATAAGGATTTATGTGAAAACCAAAGAAGGAAACACAAAATAAGAATTGACTTTCATTAGCAAGTGTTTTTTTATTTCATCCCAAAACCCCTTGATTTTTTTTGTTCCCATGTAATAACCTCAGTATCATAAATATAATGAGATTTGGTTATATTAATGGTGAGATGTAAAAAACACACATCTATAAAATATTTTATTCAATCATCAGTCATATGTATAACGGACTATAGCCTTTCTAATTGAGGTCCTTGGTCTTTCCATTGCCACCTATTAATGTTGGATGTATTGATATAATTATATTGTCTATATGATATTAGTATAGTAAAAAAGAAAAACCAAACAATACACTTAAAAAAATATATTTCAACCAATAGTTTTTTATTTAATGAAACTATTTATATTGTGATAAAATGGTGATGAAAATATTTCAAAAATTAATGATTTATTACATGTCTTTTTATTAATAATTGATAACTAACAAGAATATATAATATGTATCATTTAAAAATTTATTTTCTTATATGAATAGTATTCACCAA